>OZ023334.1:28568979-28811479 GCA_964007535.1 Brachyptera risi | reverse complement strand
CCACTCAGCTACTGTACCGGTTATATTTGTTTAGCAAACAGGTAAAGCATCATGTTCGTGAATAAATATAAATGAAGTAATAACTATTTATAGTTTTCAAATCTTGTCTCGCACATTGAGTTATGTGAAACAGGTTGATTTGAACTGGCACCTGCCAGTGTCAAACGTCACTCGACAGTAAAATATACAATATACAAATATTCAATAACAAATAATACACAAATCAAGAAATTCATCTTTACCATTTTTTTATGTTGACGAACCACTGTGATGGAATAAAAAAATATATCAACTCCAAGATGATTGCATGCTATTTAGCATTTTTAGCAGATGAAAACTATTCATACAAGGAAGAAACACAACAACCAACAAGGCGTATAAATAGCAATTTGTCCATGCGTTTTTACGCTGGTAAAGCATTTTAAGTGTTGTAGATTTATTTAAGTAATTCATCAAATTATTATTTTCAATCAGTGAAATATCATAAAAATGAACTCCATTATTGAGTTCACACTTCAAAGATGATACAATATACTCAAAATTATGTAAATAAACTATATGTGTATGTATGTATATATATATATATATTCATTTTAATATGCGCTACGTCAAATTCAGATTTAAATTAATGTAATATTTGTGATAATTGAGGGAATGTATTGAACTTGGTACCGTTCGATTTGTCTTAAAATCCTCTATGATAAAGTAGGCCTATCTCTTTGTTTTTTTGTCACACGTGCCGTTCACGAGTTATGAGCGTAAATGTGTTCCGGGCGTCGCGACGCCACCGACGCCCTCCGCATGGCTTCCGCCGATGTAACCTATGTTCAAAAGACTCGTTTAACTTATCCCTACTCAATTCCGTTTACCGCTATATTCTTCCACGAAAAGCCGACGAGATACACTTTGCTCCCCTACTACATCCTATTGTTGTGAATTCAACCAGTTTTGAGATAAAACGTCAATGAATTTTATCTCATTCTTGGTATTCATTGATATATTATCTTAAAACTGACTGAATTCACAAAAATTAAGTGTCATACTAATTAATGAGCATGAAATAATTATCTTCGAGTAGACATATTTTTGTATTCAATGACATTGATTCGTGGACATGGAAAAAAAATGAAGATAAATAATCGCGATATTACCAATCAGGGTATCTCGAGCTTGCATAGATCTAGATGGCCGATTAATGAATCACGCCTATCATCGTTAATAATTGACGACTCGAAATAGGAGTGGCTTCACAAGTAGGCCAGTTGGATCTATATCATTTGTGGTCATTTGAAGATACCCCGATTGGGTATTTGAATTTCACCATAGTTCTAACAGCGCTGTTGATTGGACGGTATGATTTCTGACGTCATGAGGGCGTAGACTGCGAGTCGTCAATTAGAGCAATGTTTGCTGTATGTTATTGTGAACGGGTACGTAAAATATTATTGGGCAAACCTTCTCCCAAATTAAAAGACATCACAACGCTGGAACTAGATTTTAATTAATAATTACGATAAATTCATTTCCCCAACTTTGTAGAAAACTAAAAATCAACATCTCAATAAAAGAAGTTTCAATCAATTTATTCACTCTGTAGGCTTTTTTTGCTTTTTTCCCTGAGTCGTGACGTAGAAATTACACGATTGCGTTTATGTTTCTAGACAGAATCGGTCATGCCTACGTCATGACCCATGGACCCTGGAAGACAAAAAAATATATAATGTCTGAAATATGATTTCTAGTTTTCTCTGAAATTAGGGAGAAATGAATATCGTCATTATTCGTTAAAATCTAGTTTCGGGTTTGTGATGTTCTTCAAGTATACTCTCGATTTCGCTTGTGAATGGGCCGTGAAAAAGGCCGTGCCCCGTTGTTTCTCCACCATGTAATTCAAGTTGCTATGGCAACAAAGTGGTAATGTCACGTGGCAGTTTGAAAAAGATGAGTTGTCTTACCGGAAATGCTGTTGTCATCGTTCTGCCTCGACATGTTGCGTGACGTCACTCCTCGACCATCACACCACCACACGGCAAATGCCTGAAACACAAGACCGAACAACTACCTTAATATGCTATGTTCATGATTGACGACCATTGTTTGCTGAACAACCCCACCCAACAGCTAAGATATTTGGGGATACGAATGAGCCGGTGATATATGAATGTTGTTCACAAAAAACATGTCTTTTGTACCCACGCCAAACTTGGCTTCAGTTTCGGAGGCAATGTCTTGACTGAAGACAAACTGCGTCATCTCACCAATAGAATTGGCCTGGCTCATTCGGGATAGAAGCATCCTGCAGGACTCAAGAGGCCTGGATGGCTCAGTGAGGCATGGCATTGACTTGGACAATGAAGTCACAAGTAGAGCGTGTGTTCCGAGACCTGCACAAGGCATCTGCTTTTGTCGACGTAATTCTTCTACGACCTGATCATTCGTGTAATTTGGAATCAGATAGCTGTTCATATAGGCGAGCGCACAAGGTATACGCATGTCATTCAGGAGACCGGGGCTCGATTCCCGCCATGGTCGACCAAATTGACTGTTTTTTCGTGGTTTGATAATATAAATTATTAGATTATTGATAGATATAATCACTGTCCATTGTTTTTTGATGAGTATGAGAATTTCAAGTGTTATTTGAGTAAAACCGAAATACTTACAGGTGGGACGATATATTTTTATTCGATCTTTCTTTACAATTTTTCGCCGCAGACCGTGGCATATTGATGCTCAGAGGCAACTAAATACAAAAACGTGGGTGTAAGTCACATGAAAAAAAGAGCAAAGATATTCTGATTATTATAGAATTCATTTTTAGTAGAATTGTAAAATCGATGAATAAAGATATTCATTTGGCCTGACTCAGAGCGCCGCCACATGAAAAGCGTGCTAGACGAGACATTCGCCGTCAGCCTAGCGGACCCGAATCACGTGACTTGTTCCCACCCCGCAGACCCCGCGCCAACAAGCATCTCGGCTTCACTCGCTACAAGCGATGCTCTGTCTATAGGTTTGTTTGTTTGTGTTGCACCAACCTGAACTAGAGTGTTGCTGGTGCAGGAAGGAAATGCGTCATATTACAGGTTTGGTGCAGGAAATGATCCCTAAATGTTGAGGTACAAACAAACATGATAGTGCTAATTTCAACGGTTCCTTGACTCGAATTTTGAAAATGGGAAAAGTTATTAGGGGAAAATCACTAGAGACGTAATTCTGCATGTCAACTTACTTCAAAATAATAACAACCCTTATTAAAATGTACAATTTTTCATTCTCATCGGCACGTATTTAAGCGTCATCAACTTGTAAGCCAACATAGTGTCCGCATACAATTTGATTTTAGCGCCTGCCATCTTGAACTGAACTAAGCACACCAGCTCCGGAGCTGGTGTAGAACTACTTGAACTAGTGCAAGTGAACTGGGACAAACAAACACGAGAGTGTAGCTTTGGTGCAGCACCACGGTTACAAACAAACACGAAAGTGCAAGAACTGAAGAACTAGTTCAAGTAGTTCAGGACAAACAAACAGACCTTATATATGCATGGTCCAAAGGAACCGACAGTTACACCGTGTTTATATGATAGAAACTTCTGCATCTGACATATATCGATCTCTCGCTTCAATATTATTCGATGAATCGAGACTTGCGATTATAGATCGACTTGCGATTATAGATCGAAACAACATTGCTATTCTTATATCCACGAGATATGGAGGTTCCGGGCGACCGTCGCCCCTATACTATACCACTAGCGCACGGGTGGTTCAAGCCTTCATCTCACGTCAATACAGATATATTTGTATTATTATTGTTTGCAGTAGATCATTATGTGCATGTTGTTGGGCTTCATCCAACACGTGTCCACTCCCCTCCTCCTTCACAAGCTCTTCCCCCCCACACCCCTCCCACCTCGTCACGTCCGTCCGAGATTCACTCATGGGTGAACAAATACACTATTGCAGATAACATGCGTGTTTATAGACGAAGCAAAAACAATCGTAAAACAATACAATATATACAATATACAATACAATATAACAATTAAACATTTTTTTTTTCATAACATCGAAACTTGATACATAATCATTGTTCCCAAATTAAGGCTGTGGATGAAAGGTAGGATCGTTTGGACTTTTACACAGTATAAAATATACAATATAGGCATGGTTTTATACAATATAAAATTACATTACGACGGTATGATATTATATTATGTAGATTACCGGCACATTTAGCTCAGTTACCGATGCATTACGTTATGTAATCAGGAAGGTGAGTGGCATATCGCCATCCGTCCATCTTTACAGGGGTTTCTTGTGGTTTCCTTAGCTGTAGTATGGGCTAATGCCGGGATGGTTCCTAAAATATAGGCCACGACCGCTTCCATCCCACTGTCCTTCCCAATACCTGCGAAACCTTCTTATCATCCCAGCATGTTAATAATCTTTCATCCGACGCCAATAGATCTTAGTCACCATTACAGTACGTCGTTGAACCCAATATGAATGAATATAATGTAGGATTATATATAACTTATTATATACATATTTTTTAATTGGGCTTAACGACCCCACCAATAGCTAGGTTATAAGGGGGTACGAATGACCAAGTAACAGTGAAACGATGAAAGGTGAAAAGACGCCCATGTCTTATACGAAACTCGAACTCACGACCGACTTGACTGTGCGTCAGCTGAATGAGCCACGGGGGGAGGCTTCGCCCGTATAAGGTATAAGTTCCTAAAAATTCGTATAAATTCGTATAAGGTTATATAATATAAATTGTTTCATATAAAATTATTGAATAATTGTGGAAAATTGTATTGTAGGCCTGTGTACAATAATATCGAATATAACAACACTGTACAAAATTAAATCGTATAAAAATATGTACCGGTATCGGTATAGGATATATAGGTCTACTGCAATCATGGCATAGAATTATTTTGTATACAATTATAAAAATCAGCATAATTAGATACAGAATTATAATCCATCCCTATATAGACATATGCAGCTACGGTATATCTTATTCATCGCACGGCAGCCGCCCCCGTATAGATCGGTGAGAAAGAAACTAAAGTCAGGTCGCACGTGGGTTCGAGTCCCGCATAAGCATGGAATGGGTTTTTGTAAACAGCCTTTCACCTACCATCCCTTCACCCTTTCATTATAACCTGTTCATTCGTAACCCCGTATAGCCTAGCTGTTGGTGGGGTCGTTAGGCACCATTAAAATGAGAGAAAAACATAAATACCGGTACTGCGTAAGCACGATTATTGAGAAATAGCTAACAAGAAGATTGAAAGTCTGATGTAATTCTGAATCTTCTAAACGTATCCTATATACCACAATTGCCATTCTCATCGCTCTAATTAGGAACCAATGACCAAGTATCGAGTTCAACGACAACATGATCATAAAAATAGGATATTATTCTTTGATTTGATTGTTTTAAAGTCTGTATAGTTTTGTATCACTATTATATCATTGTAATTTGCTAGCTGTCGTATTTGTGGAGTGGGCGCATTATGATTTTGTAGGATGAGGTTTACTATAGAAACTTGACTGCATCTATCAATAGTGAGAAATATTTTACAAAGTTGCAGCCGCGGTTGCAGCGACATTATAGAATGAACGAAATTTTTACAAAACATAATTCTAAAATTTTACAATTTCAGGAAAAGAGCTTGCATACTTTCGTGGATGTACGTACAAGCATATATGCCTCGCTTGTTTGGGAGTAATGGCTATAGTGTTTTCCTCTTAGGTGGCACAATATTGCGGTCGCAGAAAGGAATTTTAATCGAGTTTGAATGGCGGCGTTATAGACGGTTAGTCCGGTATAGGCACCCGGCAATCAAACATCTAGCCCAATACCCATATAATAATACTCAACTACCTGGCTCGCTTATTTCCTGCTACAATTTAAATTTCGTTTTTCCTTATTTGTGAAATATACCTGGTTTATGCACTATAGTTTGTACTAATCGAATAAAATGTTAGAGACGTTTCTTGCTAATATAATTTAAGAATAAATGGATACCAAACAACGAATTAGTCGAGCCATTGAGATTTTATCTCATATTTTTCCATCTTCCGACCTCAACTCCAGCTGCACTATAACTAATATAAAGAAAACTATACCTCGCAAAAAATTGCACTAGTTTTGTCCATGCTATAGTTTCTTCTTCTTCTTCTTCATTGCACTAGACCTTAATACAAATCTGACGTATCAACGTCTAGGAACCATCATTTTTTCATATAGGCATACATAGAACGAAAAAACGAAAAAATACTTATGACTATTTTGAAGTCGCTCAATTGTAAAACATTTATCACATCGAAAAGAACGGCACCTGTTGATCCAGTAAAAGTCGAAGAACTTCCAGCAATCATTCAAAACTGAAATGTCCAACAATTCCCCGTCAACGTTTCTTAGCTCTGGAGAGAGTCTGCATCAGAAATAACATGAGTGACGTCACAGTGACATATCCATCGGGAAGGTAGATATAATTCAAGATTATCTATTGTCAATATCGTGCATGAATGCATTTTTTTCAACTCATTCGTGACACTCTTACAATATTGTAATTCATTTTCATATTCTGCTTGTTTTGAATAACGATCCCGGTATTTGCTTTTCATTAATATCACTATGATAATTACTAAGATCTATTGGCGTCGTATGAATGAATAACGAGATGATGAGATGAAGGGTTCTTATAGGTAATGGGAAAGATAGTGAAAAGGAACCGGTCGTGGGCTATATTGTATAGGAACCATTCCGGCGTGAGCCTAGACTACAGAGCGAAACCACGATAAACAACGTGAAGATGGGTGGTGGCTGGGATCGAACCAGGTTCGATATGCCCCTCACCTTCCCTATGACATGAAGCGAGCGCATTAGCAACTGTGAGCTGCATGTGCTGGATATATTATTTTATACATAGCTCATACGCCCACAAGAATGTAATAAATGTATCGAATTCACTTTGAAATATTCTGGTGAATTGATGAAAAAACCCCTATGTTGTGCATCCTTGTCTCTGGCCCGTCCATCCTACATAGAGCAGGCGCCAAGACAATAATTACTAAATCTACTATTGTTGATTTCTCAGCATATGGCCGAGTTATTTGCCAGTCTCTAAAAACTGTGGCATTCGGTTTGGCATATCGCACCTTGCTTAAGGCCATGCCACACAGATTATACTGCTGTATTTGTTTGTGCATCTGCTCATTTACTTGAGCATTTGTTTATTTTAGAAGAGATTCAATTCAATACGTAAAATAGTTAATTGGTGGATACAAACTAAAATAGAATTCAGTTCAGTTTATTTCACCAAAAACAATAAAATATATATATATATATATATATATATATATATATATATATATATATATATATATATATATATATATATAGGGCCTATATATATATATATATATATATATATATATATATATATATATATATATATATAATAATGATATATATTTAATAGGAAGATTAAAGTCGTGTATGAAATTGTGAAATATTTTTAATATCTCTACGTTTCAACCATTATGTTATGGCCTTTTTCAAGAGAATTATTGAATAATATGACAAAAATTGTAATCGATTATTTCTTAACATATGCACTTGGATACCACTACTTTTTTAACAGAGTCAATATATGGATGGAACCCTGGCTCATTAAACACAAATACGAAAATTGTTCGAATATCAGTGAAAAAATATAGAAGCGAGCATGAAAATAGTGAGAATAAAAATAAAAATATAAATACAAATAAAAATAAAAATAAAAAATAATGAAAATAAAAATAAAAAGTGGCTGACTCGATACAAGACTTTTCGATTCATCTTGGCCGCAGATCGTAGGAATATCTTTTTGGTCCTCTTGTTTCGATATCTTCATTTACTTGTTGAGGGGCACTGCACTCAAGTTGTGGCCTTCTTCCCATTCTTTTCAAAGATGCGAGAGCTGTGGACCAACTGGGGGACATGATGTATCCGCTGTCTTCACCGTTGAAATTGTGAGGGTGTTTTCTTATTTCGATGGCCTCGCTTATTGCCCTTGGCCATCGTTTCACTTGACGATCCACAACTTTTGCATCTTCATAAAGAATACGATGCTTTTCTTCAATAGCATGCTTTGCTATGGCTGAATTATGTACATTGCCGACCCTCTCATTATATTTGTGCTGTTTAAGCCTGGCAGACACTGGTTTCATCGTTTGCCCAATATATGATAACCCACATTCGCATGGAACCTCATATACCCCACAGTTCTCCAAGGGAATCCTATCTTTGACCGTCACATAGTGGTCTCTCAGCACGTTATTCGCGGTGAACAATGTTTGGATTTTATTCTTTTTTAACATTCTACTGATTTTGTCAGTGACGCCACTTATGTATGGTAGTGAAGCCAATGCGATTGACTTATCAACGTCATTTTCTTCCGCTCTGTCTCTCGGTATAAAAGCCATGGATTTTTCGATTTGTTGATGTGAGTAGCCGTTATATTTGAATATTGTTTTAAGGTGGGTCAACTCTGGTAACAAATGGTCTTTATCCGACAATCTCTTCGATCTTGTCACCAGTGAATTCAGTACTGATTGTTTCTGAGCCGGGTGATGATTGGAGCTTCCGTGAAGATATCTATTTGTATGAGTTTCTTTTCTATAAACCGAATGCCCAATTGAACCGTCTTCTTTTCTTTCCAGAAGAATGTCAAGAAATGGTAATTTACAATTTACTTCTTTTTCCATTGTGAATTTAATTCTCCTGTTTATCGAATTCATAAAATTTAGAAATTTGTCGAGTTCCTCTTCCCCATGTGACCAAATCATGAAGCAATCATCGATGTAGCGATAGAAGCATGAAGGCTTCAATTTTGCATTCTTCAAGGCGTATTCCTCCAAGTTTTCCATGTAAATGTTCGCTACAAATGGTGAAAGTGGAGATCCCATTGCCAGTCCCTCTTTCTGTCTATACATTCTCTGTTCGTACATAAAATAACTACATTCCAGGCATCCCTGAATCAAATCACACCATGGCTTGGCAAACTTCTTCTTGTATCTCAACAAATCCATAGCTTCATTCACCGGTACGTTACTAAATAATGACACTACGTCCAGGCTCACTAGCAATTTTTATTCTCACTATTTTCATGCTCGCTTCTATATTTTTTCACTGATATTCGAACAATTTTCGTATTTGTGTTTAATGAGCCAGGGTTCCATCCATATATTGACTCTGTTAAAAAAGTAGTGGTATCCAAGTGCATATGTTAAGAAATAATCGATTACAATTTTTGTCATATTATTCAATAATTCTCTTGAAAAAGGCCATAACATAATGGTTGAAACGTAGAGATATTAAAAATATTTCACAATTTCATACACGACTTTAATCTTCCTATTAAATATATATCATTATTATAAAATGAGTCGTGAAAGTTTAAAAGTTTCAATATATATATATATATATATATACTAAATTTTAAACACGATCATCTTATTTGTGTTTTTATTATAGGCCTGACTAGGCCCACCGTAGTTATTTCCTTTATTTATTTATTCACTGTAAATCCTGTAATGATAACTAAGATAGGCTATATTGGCTGAAAATAAACTAATAACACCTTATAAAATAACCTTCCATCATCCCATCATCTCATTCATCATCCACCGACGCCAATAGATCGAAGCCATCAGTATAGTGCGTCGTTGAAACCCAATTTATAAAAAATAGGAACATGTCAATAATGTTTTTTTCGTATATATTAATATTAGGCCTAACCGTCTAATGATTAAAAATGAGGTCAAGACGTTCTAATAATGCCTTTCAAGCCTAAAGAGTAAGAGGAAGTAAATCTCATATTCAAAGTGGTCCTCGTTAATGTGGGTGGCCCGCCGCAATTTCGAGATTGCGTCAACCGATTTAGGTGAGTCAAACACCTAAATACCGGTATACTAGCCCAAAAAGCGGAGAGGAAGTGTATGAGGAGGAGAGGTCCCAAAAATCGCCCAAGGAGAGGTCTACATTTAGACCGAATTTAGGTAACCCGGAAGATACGCGAATGTCACAATTTTACGAGGAAATCGAAACCGCGATTTGCGAAAATGTAAAAAAAGTGGTATGTACTGTTCACACACCTGTTCCATGAACACATATAGAAGTGTCAATATATTATTCATTTTATTAGCCTGCGCTATAAAAGCCATGCTCTTGCTTCATCATAAAATGTTCTTACAACGATAGGCCCAACTCGGGAAAGGGTTGGACGGATCATCATGGGACAAACGCCACATTGCTTGACGCAAGGCGACCTCATGAGGACTCACAAATGCCAGTAATGAACGGTACTTTTAGCACTGCATTTTGCTACTATTCGTACATTTTGGTACAACATAACAAGATGCCAATTGAAAAAAGCTACTGTCAACTTTGCCGGGTTACTGCTAGTTTATATTATAATTTATGGGTGCACATTTGCCGTCACATAATTTGCGGTGACATAAAATGGACCGACATTCAAATTTGAATACGTAAATCATATCTCACCGCTGATTTATCCAAAGACGGTATAGCTAGGGCTACATGAAGTGCGTATTTACGTTCCTGGTATGGGCAAATGTTTCATTCTTACGATTGACTTTGGATGTATAAGGAGTTGTGGAAAATATTTGAAGATATTGGTTCGATTGTGAACACCATTCTTCAATCCAGAACTGCCTCGCTCAGACAGACAATTAGCTATGCTTTAAAAACATTCAATGTTTTTTCAATGGTGCTTCACGACCGCACGTCCCCACCCCAACCCAAAGCTCATCTATATGGATTATGGAGGAACGAACGAGGGTTTACAATGAATAGATGAAGCGATGATAGGTGGAGAGGCGTTACCAAAAACAGTGCAAATTGCAAGAATTGAATCCACACACTTTTGGGTCCATATTTCTAACCAGTGTCTCAACTGTCGATAAGATGACAAGATAGGCTCGTAGAGCGATCTTACCACCCCAAAGAAAACAATACCGTCTTCGTCTTCTCTTCTCGTGAGAATAAGTATAAGCCTATAAAATCTCTAAAATTCCTCTGACGGTAAACAGCTTTCCCTTCTTTACATGTTGCCTACCGACTTGATCGCAGACGTTCGGGGTACAAGTTGACAACGGAAAACCAATCATCGTACCAACAAACAGTTTTCGGTTAAATAATCACCAGTATTCAAAACGTGCTCGCTTGAAGAGCTTTAGTTCGTGGTATGTTTTCAACCCTTTCAAAATAATTGTCAAAAAATCAACATGTTCCTACCCGTTTTTCATCGCTTTTACGATTTTCTCAGAGTAATATAATATAGAATTATGATTTTTAATTAACGTAGAGACACAGGTATACTCATTGTGGTTTAATTGCAAAAAGAATTGGACTGATTGGTCTCTTCGTTTAACCACCATGTGTTGTAAGCCAAAGGCGCTTTTTGTCCTGTTTGGACCGTTTCCTGCAGGTTTTACTCATGGGTTGTGCGATGTAAAGTAGCCTCTTAATTCCCTACAACCATGTTAAACGTGGTGTAATGTTGACAACTTGCCTACATCTATCGCGACAGACTCTGTGGTCAGTTTTATTTTTAATCTCTTTGTATTTTAACAGACTTACTTTTATAAACTATAGTAGGGCCTAACTATATATGCTGTCGTATAGTTGACGCGACATACCGTAGGACAGAAATAGTTTGAACTTTAGATTATTTAGAGGTAGGTGTATATAAATAACGTGAGAGGTAGGCAGGCCTATGTGTGGTCTATAAACAAAACAGCTCAAACAGACCTGTGGAGAAATACGCCCTCGAAATACGTTATTTGTCACCTAATTCGAGACATCTAGGTTAGATCGGAGTCGAAACAAAACTATAAATAAGCGAACAAAAAAGGTTCATTTTTTTGTATTTTCCTTTCGACAAGACAGTTTGTTTCTTCATTATAATATATGTGAAAGTTGAAACAAAAATGGTCATTGTTCCAAAGTAGTCGGGATGATAAGATGCACAAGGAACACAGGGAGTAGGGACGATCTTGCTACCCCAAAAGTAATTATTAATTAATTGAACAATTGACTCCAGGTCTAGAATAATCTAGATAGTACAGTGATGAATTCATGGCACCTAAACTGGACTGAAATTCAAAGTTGAAAAACGAAGAAAATATTTCACGAACGTACCGGTAGCCTAATAATTACTGTGGGGATACGGTACGTTTATTTAAAGAAATAGAGTTTGAAAATTTGCAATAGCGATGGTCGAGAAATTCTCATTTGTACCAGTAATAAATTGCTAGTTTTAATTGATATAATTTTTGGGGTATTTTTCCTGTATTAGTTAGAAATATTGGTGGTGGGGAAGATAGCCCCCCCCCCCCCCCCCCCGCTCTACATGCCTTGACATCCTTACCATCACTTATGTTTGTCAGACTACACCCTCATGACACCCAATTTAGGTTGAATATGCATATGCTTTCAACATTGGAAGAGGGTGTAACATACGAATCCATATACCAGCATCATTGTTTTTCACAAGGCATAACGACTAAAAGATAGGAGCTAATTTAATTTGATTACTGTTCTCAATTATTTGAAAAATTATTATTCAAATTATCTTTAAAAAATCAGTTTAATAAATGAAACAACATAGGCCTATACTAATAGATAACACTTATCCCCAAATAATCTAGCTGTTGGTGGGGTCGAGTAAACAATAATCAACAACACTCACTAGTACGTACCGTAGAAGAAAAAATACTGCAGTCGAGTGCAGTTGTATTTTAAATTGTAAGTAATCCAAGTAATAAGACCAACTCAGTGAACTCACTTTTCAGGAGGTAGGCTATAATGAATACATTTTAAATCGACACCAAATCACAATTTTGAAGAACCAGTAGCGATTATGACTAACTTATAGACCTAATCAGAATTGTCACAATAAGAATTATCTGTTCAATATTCACCCAACTGTCAGAACTAACTAGAGATTGCAATGTACATGTAAATGAATTGATACTTCAAGTCGAAACACGGCACATTGTGTCATGAATTACTGTGATTATTTTACCAAGAAATTAGGCCAATAATTGATGGAAAATTTAATTAGATATTCAAAGTCAAAAATATTTTGTCAATCATAACGATGTGCACTCTCAGTTCAACGACATTACGTGATAAATTGATAACCTTCGAAAATATGCCCTTGAGATTATGAAATACAGGATACTGGCAAGCTAATCCCCTGAAAATATCTCAATTATTGCAAATTATTAATATAACTTGGATTCCACAATTCAAGGTCGAAAACAGCGTTCCTCTATTTTAAGACCTCTTATGATAACAGTTCAAACAACATCTTTTTCTATCAGTTAAATGCAACGAACCACATACGGAGAATGCAATCAATGGAATGTGACTCAGATGCTCTCGGACATGTCTTCTCATTGGCTGTCAATGTAAAACAACCTGTAGTAGCAACCTTGCATGATTCGCCCCTGTCCAATGAAACCACAACAAACCTAATCGCACCTAGACTACAGACCGAGGTAAAGATTAAAGCGATCGACTATCTTGAGTGACAGCTCACACAAATGACTGAAATTGATATTCCTTTAAAGTAATAACATTTAGAAACATACACAAATAAAATTGATAGATTTTAACTATGATAACAGCCAAAGTGTAAGTAGCCAAATGTCGTAACCAAAAATGATCACTCATAATTTTGAGAGGTGACATTCTGACATCATACAAAGTGATCCAGCTTGTAGCTTACCTAAGAGTGACACAAAATTATCCAGAATATAATTATCCTTCACTAAGCACACACACGGACGATATTTATAGGAAATATCGAGATTTATAGCGACAATAAAGTCACCCGTAAGCCTAACACCACTGGCACAAAAACAACACTAACATTACCGCTACCTACATGTCAATTTTGGCAAAATGGTGATAGAGCAGTTTAACCAACGTAAATTGATAGAAAAAAACGAAGGTCGCGAACGAAAATGGGTCCCATTGACTGAGCTGACGACATATAACATCTACGAGCATATTAGGAAAAAAAATACCCGAATATAATTTTAACCACTTCAACAGTAGAATTAAATTACATATTCTGATTTATCACGTATTAAATCATTCACAGAAATGTATGAGACATGAGTGGAATAAAGAAAATATAGAAAATTAAACATTATATGCACTTGACAACACTGTTACAGATATTCGGCCTCCAAAAATGTACCTCTGTTGTGTTGGCAGTACTGAAACATGGTAGCTGTCATTGTGAAAAACTTCCGATTCTGATAGTGATTCATTTTACTGCGTTGTTTCCTGTCATTTCTATATTTCTAGCCAATGACATAAATTTGGTTGTGAATTTACATACACTATCGATTACTGACGATGTCCTTATCATGGATATTTGGAAAGAAGAAATCGCCTACGTCGCTACCACCAGCTGACAACGTCGTCCAGGAGTACAGTGAAGAATATGTGTTTATAGAAAAAAGACAAAGCCATCCAGTTGATCCAAATAGTGGTGATAGTTTAGGTAATATGTATCCTCAATTACCGTATTCGCTAGGTCCTGGTCCAGCTCCAGGTTTGCCTCATCAAAATCACCCTTCCTTGACCCATGAATCTAGTATTGATTCGTCAGCGATTCATCATAAAATGTTGCGCGATATTCCTTTCAAACTTTCACCAGAACTAACAAATAACAATGGAAATAATCTAAGAGAAATTAGTGCGCGAGCGAATGATGTCCTATTTCTTATATCACAAATCAAATCAAAGAACTACGATTACGACTTCTCGGTGGAAAACAGCGTTTAGTGTAGACCTGCGGAATTCGATAGAAGGCCTCGACAAATGAGCGAAGGGCTGCGGGCGATGCAATGATGGTGCAATAATTCAATTGTCCGTTACTGCTTCTAAGACCACAATCATATATTTGATAAAGAAGAGATGAATGAATGATAGGGTCACATGTAAATTTGATATTAGCACTTTGTTTGCCATATTAAAAGCTCATCTTTTGATTGCTTCGATTTTTCCAGTTCTTTTATATTTAGCCGAGTAACAAAATGAGCTATCGCCCAGCTGGGTGCAGTAAGCCTACAGTAATTTAGTTGAGCAGGCATTGAGTTTATAAACTCAATGGAGCAGGGTCGTTAGAGCCTGAGCTATTTCAGTCACATTTCTGCTATTTCAGTTCTAGTGTCTGTGAAGCCCATGGCAAAAGCTTTAAAATATTTTTGTTAATTTATATTATTTTTCATCTGTTACAAGTTTTAACTTTAGAGGTACTGTATAGTTCAAGGATTATAATGTATAAATGAAGCTTGTGTTCTGATTGAGTGATTGTAGCAACCTCCATACTTGATGATTGTAGGTCCTATTGTCTTCATTTCTTAATATTTCATATAGGCCTAGGCCAATGTAATTTGCCTGAAGCTAGCTGAAGGTTGCTTCATTGCAAGTCATGTCAGATTAAATGTTTTGTTTTCATTTCATGTTAATGTGATAGTAGTGATAAGTAAAATGCCTTATATAACTCAATAATAATTGTATATACCGTACCGGTAATTAAATACATAAAAGCGCTAGGTCTATATATAGGCCTAGTGTATTTCTAATTATAGTCATGTCAGTCTTCTTTAAATAAGTGGCATCAATTGTTATAAATTAGGTAACTGCCCTAATCTGTATTGTTGGCAGATTTTAACGATATCATTTAGTATTCGTCTCTCTAATATTCAGGTTAATACAGACAAGGAAATCGAGCAAGAAAATTGAAATATAAGTTCTAGGCCTATGTAAGTTTTATAATTAATCATTGCTGTGCATTATTTTAAATAAAGCTTCAAACAATTATTTTTGCTCGACGTCTCAATGGTATTAACTCTTGAGATGAACTTGGGCTATAAATACATTATAGTAATGAAATACCGGTACATACATCTTTTTTTAGATTCCGACACTTCCAGCCTTCGAAATATTAGAATTTGGTAAAAAAAAAATATTGTAAATGTGGAGTAGGTAGGTAGCCATTATGTCAAAATTCAACAAATCAAGAATCCATCAAAAATCAGTTGGCCCTAGGCCTAGAGGCTCAAGTCGAATTAAAACTGAAAACAATCAATCAAGAGAATGTTCAAATAGTCCTACTGTTGTTTAAATAAGTTGTCGGGTCTAGAAAGAGTTAGCCGTACAATCCTAGAGGTTAGTCGAGCATAGTACGATTGATTATAATTATGCAATCGTTTGTTTTCTGTTGTGCTATATGTAGGCCTAATGTGTTAGCTGCACAAATACTTCAACAAGTTATGATCAAGAATTAATATCTGCCATTTTATGTGAGCTATTTGTAAATCTTGAGACAATTTTACATTCATTCAAATGTAATTTTCAGGGAATTGATTGTCGTGTAAATGCTTGCTATATAAAGTGAATGTTTTTCACAAATATCAACTGAAATCTACGCATATTTCACCACTCATTTTTCTAGACCATAGGCCTACTTACATTGTCTACGAGTTTAAGTGCACATGATTTGTCAGTAAATTTTCTTCAGCATGCATTTGATCACTACTCAACCACAGGTGTACATTGAAGAAACTTTCAAAATATTATATAGGCCTAGTAGATAACTAGTTATTGACAAAAACAACTTGGTCGCTTAGCCAAGACAGGAAATTCAAGCCTGGTTAATTTATTTAACACGTTTTCACATTTTTCCCCATCCCGGTAAGGCGAGTAAACTGATCAAAAACTTTCCATTAAATTTCTGACTGGTTCTTGTGACTTACGGGACGTTAAAACGGGGTTACCATGTTACAATGAAGCAGAGTTTAGGAAGGTAGACGTTGAAAGTCATGCCCTGCCCTCTTAGTGGGAAACTCTTATTTACAGTCTCAATGGCTCGACCGATGCAGGCAAATGATCAATTTTCTAGATTGATGCCAAGGGCCAGTGATGAACATTGCAGCAGTAGACATTATCCACTGAATGCCTTTCAATTTACCATTGTTAACAACTTGACGAGGTTGATGGGATGGCGCCACTTGATGCTTCTGAATCTGTCCCTAAGCAATTCCATTTTAAATTCCGTTTTCCAACGTGGAGGAGCGACTAAATTGTTTTTGGTACACTAGGCTACAATGTTTTTAAATACGTAATAATTGCAATCAAGTTTCTTGTGTGAGACGAGCGGCGTAGTGTGAGCTTGTAGATACTATTAATTTGTAAAACTCGGTTTTAATATTCATTGCTATTACTTGTATAGGCCTACAAGATAGTTGAATCTGGTCAACTTTGAGACACTCGCTTCAGCTTAAAACATATCACATTTTTTAATGATGTGCCGTATTTACGTTATTATCGTAAATTTTGTCAAGAAATATTATTGACCTTCAAAATTACTATAGATGTGATGTTGATATTAGTCTTTAGTTGTTAGTAGACAACTATCAGCTTCCGGGAGGCGAGTAGCCCTGAGCAACCTGTAGAAAGCTGTTTTATCTGTTACATTGACATATTTATCACATCTAATTGGATTGTTCACGCAAAGCTTGATGCAGAGTTCACTGCTTACTACTATTGTATCCAGCCAATGGCAGCCAATGAATACTTATTCAAATTACTGTCCTTACTTTCCCCAGTGATTCAAAGCCATCTCGAGTGCTATGGAAAACTGCATGATACCTATCTAGTTACGAGCATGTCATGACAGGAATAAAACCATGCCCTCCGAACGATATCTTTCAAACATTCTTATAACCACCATTACTTTTGAGTGCCTGCATAGCTCAGCGCTTAGGCTTCTGATTATCTACGCCACTTTGATTCCCACCACCATGAACTACTTCTTTTTCCTTTTAAATTTTATATTATAAATGGTTTTGGCTGAAGGTTATAGCCATGGGGTTAATTGAATTTTTTATATACCAATCTTGTGTAGCAACCAATTTTGGAATTATTCTCTAATACGAATCGCAAAAGCCTACTAAAACGGTTGTACCCAGTTCATTCCTGTTGTCACCCGCTCGCATCTATTTGGGCAGTAGCACAGCAGCGCTCCAAGTGAGAACAAATGGCAGTGAAGAAGCCAATTGCAGTTGATGAATCATAAAAATGTTTCATCACTATTCATTGAAACTTGAAAGATATGCAACTCTGATGGCGTAGCGAGTTTAATGCCGCAATAGCACAAACGTTCAAGTAGGTAATAGTTCACTCAACTAGGAAAACAATTACAAATCTTTTGTTTACACAACAAAAGGTCAGAAATACATCTATGTCATTTTGTTGAGAATTACATCAGCATACCAGTGACTTTCTGGAGAGAGGTTTTTAGTAACTAAGAAGCTAATTAATTGAACTTCTAGCTAGCTACAAAGTGTATAAATATTTGATGAATCACTTGAGTGCCCATTCACAACTGATATTGGGAGTGACTTGACTTCAACAGCAAGGTTTACCCAATGATATTTTACCTTTCTGGTCACTGCACCACGTGTGGTAGTAGGGGATTGGCTGTAAGAGTAATGTTTGCTAACTCCAAGCAAGGCTCCTAATTTTACATCGAGCTGTAATTGACATCATGAAAAGTTAGCTGTCACTTGGATCAGCTCATTCATTGGCTCCATCTTTCTGCTGAATTTATTATTGTGAAAAGCTATGACAACTTCTTCAAATCAAGTTTACTTCTAATGTTGGTAATGAATGGACCTTTTGATATTGAGTAATATATCAGAGTGGCATTCACATTATAGTGTTGTTTGAGAGAATAATATATAACGGAACATACTTTCTTCCGTGCCTGGATTAATTTCCGACTACTTCAAGAGTTACAGAAGAGTGATTTCAAATATATTTGTATTTTTTAAATGTTTTCACATATTGATATTCATAGATACCATAGCCCTATGCCTCCTTATATTTTAATCAAAAAAGTGACCCAGCTCAAATTGTGCTGCTTTACCAAATACCTGTGCAACGAACAAATGTATTTTCAAGTAAGCAGGCTGAAAATAAATACCATATTGTCAACAATGAAAGATATTTTATTTCATCTAACGCTAACATAACACATTCAACATGTATTCCTTTCATTCACAAATTTAAGCACCCAGTCGACATTTTCTCTGTTCCTTGAATCTCGAATTAGATACCTCGATTCCAACAATTACTATACTTGTAAGACTACGTGAATGATTAGATTTTATTTTCAACAAATGAGTACTGCTGTAACTTCATGCATTACCACCCAATTAACTACAATCTATGTAGCAGTACATGAAGTCCAGTTATACTAATATTTCTCACTAGAGACCAGATTATTGATCTTCAACAGCGAAAAGCTTCTGAAGTGAATGGCGAGTATCATTGGACTGAACTCAACTCCATCTCGTACGATTCTGTATTATTTGTGCTGGTTCACCACAGAGGGTCATGGTTTATAGTTATACTAGTTATACTAGGGTCCATGTACTGTTTACCACCTGTATCGCACTACATGTCTCGAGCATTATTTCAGTTCATCAGTGTACAGAGAAAGACGCTGAAATTGACGAGTCGAGGAAATCACCGTAATCATAGACAATATGTACAAAATAGTTACATTTGGTAAGACATCACGTTGATAAATACGAGCGCCGAAACCGTCAGTCGTACTGTTACATATTTTATACGTATTATCTTGTAGCAGGGTCTATCACTACAGTTACTGACCTCGACAATCTAGGTAAGCTGCTGGTTTTGGTTGATTTCTCAATAAACCCAATAACAGCTACACCATTTTGGAGGTAGAAGCTGATGATGGACGAATGTTGCTCATAGAAACACATGCCTTTTGCGAGACTCGAATCCATCCCCGACCATTTCAATTGTCAACACAAAGCTTAAATGACTGAATCAGAAGAGTGAACACTGCTTGTTTCTCACTCTCTTTCTTTCCAGTACTGTATTCTAGTCTCTGGTTCTTTTCCTACACAGATATAGTTTTTCGTTTCAGTCAGTTTCACCGAGCTGTGAGAGTTGCGTCACGGCTTGATTGCATTGGTCACAGACTTGACTTTACTTGCAGCGTCTTTGGATAGGCAGCAACAGGTGCACGCTGTGACGGGACACTCCGAGTGCTCTCTGAAACACAAAGATATTTGTATTTATTTACGGTTTTATGAAAACATGATTACATGTATAAACAAAGTCAGAATTAAAAATAAGTAGTCTACAAATAGTTAAAATGCAATGTAACGAGACAAGTAAAATGAATATCATTAATATTATGTTATAATTATAATAATATTAATAAGGAAAATAACAAGAATGAAAATTGGACACCACAAGTTCAAGGCTCATCTTCATAAAATTGGAATCATAGAATCTCCCAATAGCCAAACTTGCCCAGTACCCTAAGACCTTCACCATATATTGATTCAGTGTGGCCAACACACCTTCAGGGATGCACTTTTAAATGATTTAATAAAGTATCAAGTCTCTCAACCTATACACATTTAAAAAATTCTCTCAACGCAAAATAATGGATACGACAACATTTTCAAAACAATTTATGAGTTCCTCAAACGAAATCAGTCAAATCACATTAATTGTTGAACAAATCATCGGCATGATACTCCATCTTGAGTCCAGCCACTCGTCATTGGAACAAGCTAACACGAGCGCGGATGAAATCGCTTTCAACTATGGGGGACCTTGACCTCTTACTCTCTACTCTCCTAGTCTAATCTAATCTTATTTCAGGTATTATTATTTTATCAATGCCATTTTCTCTCATCTTTTTTATACTTAGGTTAATCCATAAATAGATATATGTAAACCATTCAACCACCGGAAATGATAGCCTGTTTAACACTGGTATTTCCCAAATCGTTAGTGAATAAACATTGAAATTCAATTCAATGAAATCGTTCCGTATAGAAGATTCAACGGTTGGATGGATTAACAAGCCAAGGCCAAGAGAAGAATATGGAGAAGAAGAAGGTGACGTACTTAAACCACTGCGTCATGTGCGCCGCATGGCCGCCATGCCTACAGGTCTGGCACCAGGTGAACCACGACGAGTACTCGGCCAGCTTGGCGTTGCTGGAGACGGGCCGCCCGCTGCTCGTGGTGCTGTTGTTCTGGTGCCCGGACGGCGTGCCCATGTTCACCAGGCAGATGGCGCAGCGCGGCAGAGGCTTGCGGCACTGCGGGCACGACGACATCTGCAACCAGGCACGTGTTATCATCATCTCAATCAAGATGCATTTGACTTCACTAATTCGAAAACACATTCCATTTTCTGAGTACTTTTCTGAGAACCAAAGATCGCTGCTAGCTGCCAAGTGTTGTTTTGTAGAAACGGCTGATAGGCTGACAAACTTGATGACAGCTGTTATTGGCGGAGCCAACGAGAACGTAAAGTTGGTTCCTCTTATCACTACTTATCTACGCACGATCGATAGTTCTTGAAATATGGCCCGTGAATTGAAACATATTTTCAACATGGAAGGGATAGGAAGTGAGGACACCATCTCAAACCGGTAAACCAACATAACCTTCAATGCATGTTGATCTCAAAGCAACTGTATGGCTTGGTCAAAGACCCTATAATCTAAGAAGACTCAAAACTGAGCTGGTTCACCATGTAACGCTTGGCGACATTACTCACTAGCGCTACCTGTCAGAGTGAACCTGTCAGAGAGAATTAAAAGAGAGATATCTGATTTACTATCAATATGTCCAATGCGTATGACACAGAACTGATGTACATTAATTAACTAATTATTATGTTGTTAATTATTTATACAAATATTCCTAATATAAATGATGGGGAGATATGCAAATGAATGGATATTCACATTAGTCTAGCATGGGCTGAACTTGCATTTCTATATCTCTTGAGAATTTGAAGAACTACTCTGATTTTGCCTGGATTGCCACTCATGGCGAAACTATAATATTCAATGAAATACATCAATTTGAAGAAAAAGCAAAACTTGGGTAATTCTAATTATAACTTTGTAAAAGTGTGAATCACTTTGGGTGAATCAAAGAGGGTGTAAAAGAAAACATTTTGAAAAAATCATTCCAACAATCATTCACCACAGAAATAATTCACTCCGCTCCGATATACGCGCTAGCATCATTCTGTCGTTGCTTAGAAGGCTCAATTTTTCATCTTCTAACGTACTTAGATAATAAGGTCTTTGACCTGGTCGATTGAATGTTTCCCAGCCTTCTTGGACACAGCCTAAATCAGGTGGTCGACATTGAAATTAGTTGTTTATTTGGCACACTTGTTTGGTTCCTATTGTTTGACCCAATGGGATCACGTGGGCTCTATTTGATGAATGCAATCTGATATTTAGAACTCGTTCTATACGAGTCAATGGGACTCTGTTCAACAAGACGATTGACGATGAGTCTTCTGCGCATGCGCGTATCAATTGCAACAAACCAATTTGTATTATTCAACCACCGTGTAATATGGCTTTTACTTGCGACTATTGGGCCTCTATATACGCCTAACCCGGGTAAGTTAGTTATATAGTATATTGGGTAAGTTATATATTGCATAGTAATGAAATAGCATATAGTACAGTAGTTGGAGTAACATAGGTCTATACACAGGATATTGTAAGGATGCAACATCTCTGGAGTTGAGTGTACATATACTTTGCTTATAAGTCATTAGGGTTGGGCAGGGTAGAAAGCTACAACACAGGAAGTAAGCTAGCCACTTGAGTAAGGAAAGCCAGAGAGCCAACATGAGACAGGGCTGGTTGTCTTCACGCTAAACTGTTGAAGCTTATAAAATGTAGATTCTGTGTACATTTTGTATTTGTGGTACACCCTACTATTAGGCCTATACGTAAGTGTTTTTTAGTTTTTTTTTGTGTTTTATCTTGCTATTTACCCAGGTATCCCATCCCTAGAGATAATGGTTAATTTCAAATTTCAAATAAGTTTGATCATTCACATCATTCATGAAAATTGACATTTAAAAAAAAATGTAAAATGGCTTCCAACGACAAAAAATAAATACACGTTATTATCATTGAACGTTATTATTGAATAACTTTTTGTTTTTCCTGATACACCTAACTAATAAAAGGGAATCTTGTCCGATAGCGTTAAAAATTCACCGACAGATCGTTACCGTACCTTGAGTTTCTGAGACGTCGCTCCCAGCCTTGCGAACCCCCTGCTCCTGTTCATGCCCTGCATCTGCGCCGATATGCTCTTGCCACAGAAGTTGCACGACACAAATACCTGCTGCACAGGCTTGTCGCCGGGCGTGCACGCGCTACGCAGGATGTCGAAGTGCGCGCGCTGGTGCCACAGTCGCCACGCGTCAAGCAACATGCGATACGACGCGATCCAGACGCGGACCGTCGAGTCAGAGTGGAGGTCGGCGGGAAACGTGCGGATGCACAGCAGGCTGACACTCTGAACGTCGCCGGTCACGTGAAGGTAGCGCTGGAGGAGGTCGACGCCCTCTTTCGATGCGCCTGGACAAAATTTTAATAAAAATGAATGAAGATTTTATCTACAACTTTAGGATGTAACAATACAGAGTAATAATAATAAAATATAGAAAGTCTGAAAAATGGGCAACTACTTAAATCTCACATTCCTGGCAGTTGGAGAATGATGGAGATTCTTTGGGCTCCTAGTTAATTGTCAAAAATGATAAAATCCTAGTTAATTACAAAATCTTCACAGAAGAGAATACAAAGAAATCAAGGAAAACAGAAAAAGAAAACCTGTGAGGAAAAAAAAATTGCGGTCTATATTCGGAGACATGGTTGTGGTGTTCTTGTGAACAAGTCGTTGTGGCTGATAGGGCTGTGCAAAGAAGGTGTTGCATTGAGACAATAGACAGCCTTGCTTCACGAGTTTACATTGAAGCAACGGATATAAAATTTGTTGTTCTCATTGCTGCATGTACTTCGTCACAGCTCCATTTGTCATTGCGAGACTTCTACGTTGTGTGCAAGGTGACCAACCATTGTATAGTCAATCAGAGCTGACTAAATGCACATAACGGCATTCGTGATTCCTAGACTGCCAGCGGCAATCAATTCTATGGACATAATCAGGAAAAAAAACACAGAAAATCAATCAGATAGAAAATTTCCCCCCAAAAAAACACAAAATATCAAAAATCGAATGAAGCCTACACCTAATACTTTCTAGTTTTTGCCCATTGGGCACACTTGATTTCTTTAAAAATGATGACGACTATTCTTTATCAACAACCTCATTAACCGCTACGTTATTTGTGGGTACGAATGAGCGAGTGATACATGAATAATGTTTACAAAAATCTCTATAAATACAAAATACAAAAAAATACAAATAACTCCTATAGTGAAGAACGTTTCACGTGGAACGAGGTACTAAAACTTGGCAACTGGCTTTACCTGTGAGCAGAATTCCTGCCAAGTCTCCATCCTCTGTGAGTTGGAACGTCAGCTGATTGAGATACTCGCTGAGTTTCAAGTCCGACAAAAAAGTGCACGCAAACGCGACTCTGTCTTCCACCGCCATTCCGTTCTCCGTCTGGAAACAAATCGACGCAATCAACTACGCAACGGATACTGGGACAATAAACGTATTGTTGCTACTGAATGTTAAATGAATGTTACTAGACAGGGGAAATAAGACCATTGAAATAAGTAGGAAATATTGAATAAGGAATTGAATGTCCATTCAGTCAAGGCCAACTTTTTGTTTACTCAGCAATGAATCAGAGAACTTGTTCACAAGCTTGGATAAAATATGGCTACTCATATTAGTATCACATGAAACTTCAATTCATAAAAATCTTAGCAACCAGAAACTGTAGAAATGTATTGAAAACTGAAATGAAATTAAAAAATTAATTGGTTATCATTGTCAATGAATGTTGATGACTTGAAAATAACCATATAGGTAGTATAAATTGATTTAAGGTCCAGTTTTATCAGTGCTGAACAAAATCACGCAATTAGAGTCGAACTTTTAATGTAGGCTTAGTGAATAATGATTACTTAATTGAAATAACATGCTGATCAACAACTCTAACCCTTGATTTAATTATGGTAATCGACTGTTCGTACATTCAGGCCCAAGCCCGGTGAACAAATGTCAAATTCCATGTACGTCATGCGTAAGTACGTATTACCCACCAGCACATTCTCGTAGATGTCCGTATCGGCCGTGAGAAAAGCAAACATCGCGCGCAGGTACGGATCGACGAGCTTCGACCTTGAACTGAGACACAGTTCGCGCCACATGCTGTTGGCGTCGTCCGAGAAACCCGACAAGGCCATGGCCACGATGTTGAGGTTGGAAGACCCCAATTGTTTGCACTGGTTGATGTAACCTGGGATAGAAAGAAATCGACAACATGGGTTTGACGAATACTTATGAATCAAATTTATATTGGTTACAAATATTGACATTCATAAACCACAACTGAAAATTACTCGAGTATGGGTTATCATTGGTTTCAATGGCGCACTAAATGATTAACGGTACTGAAAGTAAAATCTATTGGTAACTGTAAATGATGAATACGACAATGGGAAGATAAGTGGAAAGGTTATTTTAGTATGTGTTTTTGAGATAACGAGAAGGAAGAAGGAAAAGCGAAGAAGGGAAGGGAGCAAGAAGGAGTAAACAAGAAGGAGAGGAGAGGCTTTTTCAAGACCCAATCACAGCATTCACGTCAACAACCAAGAGAGACCAAAAAAACTCTGTCATGATGGTCGACCGGTTTTGAGTTCTGAAGGTTGGTTGGAGATCAAGAAAATTGATCTAGATATAGGCATATATGAAAATTCAAATATATTTAAAAGCTTTTGTAATTAATTAAATTCATCCAATTGAATTTCTTGTCTACTGTTGGCATACTTGTATCCTCGAGAGTAGCTGGTAACTATGGGCATTTTGAGGGTCGAGGATTTTTCAGGAAGAAATTCACAATTAGAAAAACAACCTTGTATGGCTTTCGAAAGAGTTGATTATTTAGAGCTGCTACGAGTTTCTTGACAATCACTGAAGTTTTTACAATTATTTTTTCTAACCCTGGCATTAATACCTTAGGATTTCTTGTTTGTTGAATGAGTCATCTTACTTTTAATTATTCTTTGGGGTGGTAAGATCGCCCTTGTGGTGCCCTGTTCAAACGATCCTATTTTTCAACCATTGCCTTAATTGGGGAACAATGATTTTCCATCAAGTTTTGATATTATAAAAAAAACATTTTTAAATTTCATTAATTAATTAATTTATATTGTGTTTAACAATGCACTGTACTCATGAGATTTAAATTGGCATTTTGGATGATTATGAGATGCTGGAAAGATGAGATGAAATGTCATTTTATCATGTGTTTTTTGGATAGTAGGAAGGAGTTGGTTGTAGCCTGTTGTTAAGGACCCACCCTAGAATCAATCTAAATGACAGAGAGAAACCACGAAAAACTTCTGTCAGGATAGTCAACCACGGCGGGAATCGAATCCCGGTCTCCTGAATGATGTATGAGCCAACTAGCCACTGATCCACCCATCTCAGTCAATGATTCAATTGTTTGACCGCTCCTTCGAGTCTCGTGGATACAAAAAAGTTTAGATAGTCTAATTAAAACTTGCCAATACCTCTGTTGAGTATTTCGATAGCAAGTCGCAATTTCAGGTTGAACACAGCAATGGCCGCCGCCCTCGAATAAGCCCCTTCTGTTTCTAGTCGGTCGAGAAATGTGGTCAACGCGAGCGTGTCTTTTTCAAACCGCCAACCGCACAACTGTAGAGCTTTGTCACGGTCTTCACTCCTACAAACATGGCAACAAAACATTAAAGTACAAACGTCACTGCCAGTGGCATGTGGCAAACTTCTCAAATAATAATTTTAGTGAATTGAGCAAAGTATCTTTCTCTTGATAAAAACTTTACGACAGTATGAGAAATCAAAAATCTAAATCTGAAGAAATACAGGTGTATTTATTGCCTACAATAAATGTGTAGGCTCGAGGCTTTCATGCTCGAGGCTTTTAGTTCGATGATGATTACTATTGTTCGCTCAACGACCCCACCAACAGCTAAGTTTTAGAGGGTACAAAAAAGCAGGTGATAATGAAACTGTGAAGTGATGATAATTGAAAATACCTATGCCTTTACGGGACTTGATTCCATGCCCATCGTGCCTCCAGATTCTAAACCAATAACTAAGCTACAGAGGGCTAAACTACGTGTTGTAGTATTCATACAACAAGTATATTAATGCTAGTATTGTAGTAAATATGTATTTCAAAGTTGTACTAGATGAGAAATTTGTTACAGAAGAGCTTGAGAATCAAAATTCAGATGAACCCATACATTTTCATTTTGATTGACCAAATTCACAAAAATACACAATTCACGGGTTACAGAAAAGCCTCTATGCATCGTTCTCGGATCCATCATTTTCCTGCTTGTATCATTCACTTTTTCTCACCCCACTCCTCCCATTTAACAAATGTTACATTTTCCTGGATGGGTTATTTTCCTACATGAATGGTTTTCTATTCCTGGTCCCTTGAAAAATTATGGATACAGGTTTCACTGTATATATTTCACAATACAACACCTAATGGAATGTGTTTTTATCTGAGATGATGATCAGATAGTAGCCATTGGAAAAATCTGAATTAATTTCTACTCAGTGTAATTAGATATTGATACGTCTCATAAGTCATAAGTCATACTGTTCAAAGTTATCACCAAAAAACTGATACGATGCCTAAATTAAACATGTATTTTACAGTCATAAGTTACGGATACAGCCTATCAGCAATCGAGCATTTGCCGTATGCTATAACATCGACGACCGGGACAATCTAGAGCGAACTATTTTTTTTTCTGATATGTTAAAACAAGCAGGTGAAAATTTGATTGTATGACAAACGTGATTAAACAATGATTAACCTCTCTCTCCTCAATGTTGCACTATCATGATTCTATTGTATAGTCTTTTCAGGGTATTATTAGTTTATTACTATTCAGGATAAGATTTATAACATGAAATGCGAGCCAATTACTCTGAAGCATGAAACCTCTGAACTTATCAAGATTACGTATTCTGAAGCATTGAAGCCCTAAACTTACATCAAGATTACGTCATTTCCAAAATTTTCACAATTTTTCCTTTCGTAGACGACCTTCTTCGTGGCACAAATATAACACACTGAATCCGCCTCACCTGTACAACCTGGCCATGGTCGTGTTACTGGAATTGCCGAGATCCGACCAGGGCACGCAGACGAGGTCGGACATGGAGCCGATGACGTCGCTCGACTGACTGCTGTCCAGCTTGAGCACGCAGCGGACGCCCGGAAGACGGCTGCCCACGCTGCGCATGCTGCCGTCTTCAACGAGTGACTGGCTGAGGTACAACCAGTGCCACAGCTTCTTCAGAGCCTCATCCTCTGCCAAGTCACCGTTCTGCCACAGCTCGGGCTAAATGCAATCAAACGATTCAAATGGTTCAAGGAGAATTAATTCTGGAAGGGCTTAAATTGGAGAGATTGTACGTGAAATCTGGAGGAATACCTGAATAACTCATATGAATCACTCAAGGAATTTTAGAAGTAGATGTTTTATGAATAACTTTTTTTTTTTAATTTGGATCACTTTTTAGCTCAATCTCTAATACCGTACTGTAGTCTTTATTGCCTTTAACCATTGTTAGAGATGTGAGAATTCAACATTGATGAAATAGATTATAAAAATCTGAATATTTCACAAGGATA
Organism: Brachyptera risi; assembly: GCA_964007535.1. Classification (NCBI taxonomy): domain Eukaryota; kingdom Metazoa; phylum Arthropoda; class Insecta; order Plecoptera; family Taeniopterygidae; genus Brachyptera; species Brachyptera risi. Next base: position 28,782,632 of record OZ023334.1, on the reverse strand, counting down.
TATATTTTTGGGTTTCTTCATGTTCCATGGTATTTTGATTCATTCAAAATTATATTCTATCTCACCATTTTTCACTATGAACGTATATTTTTCAGAGTATTTAGCTACATTCAGATATTTTGTGAAAATATTCACGGTTTGGAAGACAATGAGCTGTACCAATGGCTGTACTGTATGAAAAATTGTTTTCAAAAAGTGTGATCAAACAAACAAAAATTGACTGGAAAAACCAATGATCAAGTTGAAAAGAATAAGAAAAGAAAAGAATAAACAATAAGCGGTATTCGGACAACTGCCTACCTCAGAGTCCGAAAGAATGTGGAATTTCCGTTGATAATCCCGTAGTTGTTCATCCAGTTTTTTAAGTACGTAGCGTGCTACAAAAAGCTACATTTCACATAAAAATAAACTATGTAGGCCTACACTAAATGTGAATGCTATATTCCTAGTTTCCTACAACTCTAATCATAGTTTATATTGTGTGAATATTTATAAGTTCCAAAATAACAATATGCAAATAAAGTCCAAGTTGATTTCATCAATTGACTTGTTTATTACCATAGTTGCGGAAGTAGGCCTACATATCATGGGTAAACCATGAGCGACTAGGGCAGTATTTGACAGTTGTAATTCTGGACATTTAACTACAGTAGGCCTATTTACCTACCAATCGTTTTCCAACAGATCGGTAAAAATAAACTAAATCAAACAAAATTACTTATAGAAGCAGGAAAACGATGGATGCGGGAACGATGCATCAAGGTTTCACTGTAATTGTGACAGAAAAAAGCTAGAAAGAATACCTGAATATTGAATATTCACTCCATATGAATATAATTTTTTAATTCCATGTCATATCTCCAAAGATGTATAAATATAAAGACGTATAAGATGTGAAGATGTAGGTATATGGAAAATTCAAGTATAAATAAACATGATTTATCTTTTAAAATACTATGAAATGATCATGTTATGACCACGCTGTCAGTGTAAGCTAATAGGGGACAAAAAGGGTGATAAAATATCAAATATCTAGGTTTATAGTGAATATTTTAGAAAGTGTGAAGAATATGAATAGGTTTCTACACACAATGACAAAACATAAAAGAGCTTGAAAAACCCAACGACAAGATTAAAAATATAAAACGAAACCTGTTTAATCCTTGGATTATTTTCATTGTAATAATTCAACGCAATCCTTCATGTTGATACTTTATCATATATAAATATACTCTAATACCTAGTCATTAAAAATGACCATGCATGACAAAAGGTTAAAATATCACATGACCGGTGGAAATGTATAATCGAATTCAAGAAAGAAGAAGGTCACCTACCAGGACAAGGATTTTTACAGCATATTAATTTTTTGGGACAAGGTCTACAATTAGAAACAAAGCTACATCTTTCGAACGCGTTACATTCCTTAAAGTTGCAGCTAGATCATGTAATTACCAAAGTTTTCACAATTATTTAGTTGGTAGACAACCTTCTTATTTCGTGGATACAAGTATAGATCTAAAACCTGTTTAATCCTTTGGATTATTTGTATCGTAATACTTCGAAGCAATACATTAAATTATAAGTTTGTGCTAGGACATCACGTTTGACCTTGAGTCAGGTATTCACGCGCTGTTGTAACCGAGGTTTTATACGTTTAACTATAATTATCAGAATATATCAGGTTTCACAAAGTATTCCATTGCCACTTCCCCCAAGGAAATTCTTACGTATAAAATGAGACGTATAAAAGAAGGAAGTCTATAGTAACACATAAGAAGAAACAAGAGGAACCCAGACAGACCACAGAACTCGTTCATTTAGAGGTAAGAATTCACTTTTCCACAAACATTATACTGACATATTGGTCAGTGTTAGGCCTAAATATATAAATGTACATTTTGTTTGTACGCTGAAACCTCTATCTATCATATTTTAAGGAATCATGAAAAATGAACCATCAACACAGGAAAACGATTCATCCAGGAAAATAAACAATAGACATATGGGGAAGAAGTTGCCAAATAATGGATCTGGGAACAATGCATAGAGGTTTCACTGAAATACAAAAAAAAATTAAATGAGTCGAATTAATACATTGTAACATCAATTATTTCCTCTCAATAATACCGGGAATCTCTATGTGGATCATTAAATAATTAATTTAAAGAATTAACTTCTCTATTAGGTCAATTGATCAAGCTAGCAATAATATTCGAATGCATTGTATGTTTGCTTAACTCGTTTACACAACAGGTTTCTCTCACGCGGCCCGATGCGGCCATTACTTTTTTCAAATGTATTCCTTTATGCTCTGAGACATAGTGTTTATTTCTGTTATTCATGCACTATGTGCACATAACAAGAATAACATGATTTTAATGAAGCCAAATATTGCCATGCAATTTAAAAAAACACTCAATGAAAACATAATAGAAAATCTTTCATTGAAGATGGAGATATTCCCTTTTATACACAGAATTAGGTAAAAATAATTAGACGTGTACCCATCACCATTTTCAAATGACACATACTTTCAAGTTGGAAAATAGTTGTTGTTTCATCAAAATGTTGTCAAAAGGCAACTTGATCATTTTTTTAGACCCAGTGCTGTAATTCAGGAGAAAAATGTGAGAGCAGGCCTATTTCTGGTTAATTTCCAATCAAGAAACAGAGTTTAATTTAAATTTCTCTAATGAGAAATTATTTTTCAAAATTACTTTTCAATTCTGTTGACCAACTGATAGAAAGACTTGGAACAATAAGATGGGAAGATGTTTTCATTTTATATTCCTAAATACTAGTTTATTTTACTTAAGGGTATTATATACCTATCTTTATATTTTAACCTTTTCCAGATCTGTGAAGAGTTTTATAGTAGTATCTCAATGACTAATTGTACTAAAGAACTGAACTAAATGAACTCATTTCACAAACTGTAGAAGTTAGTTAAGCACGACGTTACTAACCTTGAGTCCATAATTAACGAGAGCACGCCGCCTCATCTGAATTGATATGTCATCGATGTTGGCGTAGACCGCGTCTCGATCGCTGATCATCTTCAACATTCTGCGACCGAACGTCCACACGATGTGCGAACTAGAAGACCAGTTCAACGTCATACGTTCGAACACAACGTAGTCCGTTATTGAATCTGAGACAAACAAGCAACTTGACAACTTGAAATAAAAGTTATTTGATTATGGGTACAAGTGGCACAGACATACGTTTCTCATCATTGGATTACACGATGAGCACTATCACCGAAACAGTGAGCGCCATCACACGGGACTTGTGATGACAATTACTTGCAAAGATGCGTCCAACGCACGATTGCTGCGAGAAGCGACCGGATCGGACCGGATTGTCGCATGTTCAAACGAACGAGTGATTGACAGGCTGTGCGAGTTCCAAAGGGTTAAATGCAATGCGTTTGGAAAGAAACAGACGAATCGAAGAAAGAGAAAACAAGGGTTAATACAAAGATCAAAGATTGTTTTGCCCAACTACAAATGATTGAATTGTTCATTATCCCTCAACTTATTAGTTGATATTTACAGTTTTTTCAGTGAGTTGCATTACAATAAATTTCTTTGGCATGGTCCCCCCATGCTCTTGAAGTACCTTGATTTTGAGCAATGATTTTGTGTCGTTTTCGTGGTGGTTTTACCGATGTATATTGATAAAAAAAATATTTAACCAAATACAGCCTAATTTTAGAATACGTGTGAGCTTATCGGGTGAAATATAATACACCATATTGTCTTTGATTTTTTCCAGTGTATTGACAACTTTTCACTAGAAACTACACGTACCTTATTGAAAGAAGAATGGACTTGAAAATTGTTTGTCTGATATCGACACTATATTTTACAGGTAATATGCACTGTACAGACTACAACTGGTAATGCATGTACCGGTAAGTCTAATAACAGGTCACTGAAAACTAATTTTGTTTTGCTCAAACTAGTGAGCAATTCACAGAAAAAGTGGAACCCAATAATGTCTTTCATAAATCAGGGTTACTAACCCTTCAAACATTTTTCTGAATATTGACCAATAAATTTGAAAATTAGAAACTGCATTCTCAGAATGAAATTGGGCTCCATTCGATTTTAGATGAAAGTTCTGATGAAAATGATCAAATAATTCCAAAATCAACAATATTTTCAATGTTATTCCTATTTTATTGATTGAGCGACAGCAAAAAGTTCCATTTGCTCCAAATCAGGTATTTCTCTGTTTGCTTGTTTTTTTGTGCACATGTCACAGGATGCAAGGCAAATCTGATCCACATAAAACTACTTACAGGCGTGCACAAAAAAATCAGAAAGACCTGATTTGGACCGAATGGAACTTTTTGCTGTCACTCAATAAATAAAATAAGAATAACATTGAACTCTTCTAACTTAGAACTGTATGCTTGTTTAATTTTTTGTAAGAATCAGTAGAAAAGATTTTGAGAAATTGAGAATTAAAATTCTGAAAATACTCATTAGAGTAACATGCTAAAAAAAAAGTGTGAAACAATTTAATTTCAAAAAAATATTGAGATATTTTAACATATTTGAAGTTTTGGGTAAGCCGTTTCAGAGGATAACAAATGAATTCATCAATTTTCCCACTCTGTCAAATTTTGTTAGCTTATTCATCCATGCCAACATGTATATCAATAGCATTTCCATAGACAACAATTGATCACGTTTGCCCGTTACCATAGTAACGACCGTCAGTTGCCAGTCAGTCGGTCAGTACAGTTACTACCCGACGCTGGGCCTCTACTACAAGCTGTTCAAGCAGCCCAAGACGTGGGACGAAGCAGTGACTGCCTGTGATCGAGACTCTGCCCACCTGGCAGTACCAACCACCAGACAAGAATATCAAGCCATTCTGGGGATATTGCGTGTGGACGTGAAGGAAGGCCACGGGATATGGGTTGGTATCACTGACAAGGCCAAGGAAGGGGAATTTGTAACATTATTCAGTAAGTAGCATAGCATAGCTATTTGTCACATTATTCAGTACCTAGGTAAGTAGCATAGCATAGCATAGGCTATCAGCAGCATAGCTGGCATTTTTCAAGAGGCCGTAGATGATGGTGTTTTGACACCCCCCGACCTGACTTGTGGAACCGGGCGAAAGATATTTATTTATTATTCAGTGAGTAAAAAGACTGTTGGAAATATTTTTATGAATGTAATTTTGGAAGGCAGAAAAAGAGGATCAAGATGAATGAGAAAATCGAAGATCCCTTTTTTCCCAACGCAAATGACTGAATGGTTCATTATGACTGGGCTTATTATCCCTGGACTTTTTATAGTTCAACTTATTATAGCTGGGCGGATTGCATGAAAATAATACAAGTTTCCAGGGTCTAGTGAAAAAAGTATGGAATTTTCAGAATGTATTCAGAGAAACTAGCGGATTTCCCCCCCAAAAAAGGCCTTCACACACACACGCACCCCCCCCCCCCCTCTTATTTGTGAGAGGTGGAGGTGGGATATTTTTTGGGGGGGGAAATTAATTAATTAAATTGGGCTTCAATTTTATAATTGTTTTTTCAATAATTATTATTGTCTATGATCCATATTTTCAGGGTTTCCAAATAAAAGTGATTTTGACCTATTGAGGCCTTGTGATGACTCTTTAGATTAGAAATCTGAGTTACAATTTAGATAACACACGTATAATCGTTTTCAGATGAACTAGGCAAATCTAGACAGTGATCTTTGACATATATAGGCCTACAGAAATTTTTTAAGCATATTTTTTGGAGCACAGAAGACCAAGTTCACAGGATTTGGTGATATAAGCTTGAAAATTTGAGGATGTACCGGTACTCAGAAAACACAAAAAAAGTTCATTGAAAAAAGGAGGTCTTTCGATTTCTCATCCATTTGAGGGTGGTGGGGGTGGAATTTTTTGGGGGTGGACAATTAAATACTTCAATTTTGATCTGATTTTGAAAATGATTTTTCAATGAATATATTGTTTATTCATTAATAGGTTGGACAGGTGGGAGGTAGCTGTTTTCAGGGATGGAAAATTGATTAGGCTAATTTGTTTCCGATTTAAAACCGATCTTTCTACATAGGCGTAAGCTGTATCCACAAAAAAAACTTGTCTACCAAAATAACAAACAAAAATATCAACGTTATATATTTATATATCTGTGGTATTTTTGTGGTATTATGATTATTGAGGACAAGTTACACGATCAGAAACGCAACGGCAAGTTTTAAATAAATTAGATCCTGAAAAGTGCAGCGACAATATAATTATTGTGATTTTCACAATAACTTAGTTGGTAAACGACCTTCTTCTCTCGTGGATAGAAGTATAGTATATCTATTATTCATTATCTCAAGCTTTTCCTCGTTTTCAGACCAGTCTATCAGTGAGCTGGCGTATGTCAAATGGGGGACCGGTGAACCGAACAACGGAGCTTTCCAAGAACACTGCGTGGAGCTCGGTTTGCGTGGCGCCGAGGAATTGGACGACAATTTCTGCGGTTTCAAGAAGCCTTACGTTTGTCAGAGGAAGCTGGCAATGGGCACAAGCATGAACGAAGCAGAAACGTTGCCGTGCGATCGACCTACCGGGATGCTAATGTGTGAGTGCTTTTGGCGAGGTGATCGTTAGGGAATATTCCGGGAACTGGATAAAACATTCTGATTTCTACTCTATGATTTCAAAGAAGTGTGTAGGATTAGAAATGCAATAACAAATTCTAGAACACAGAATAAATTCTTCAAACATTCAATCACTGATCACTGATACAGTAATCAACTGAAATCAATTGATCAATAATTAATATTATTACAATTATTCATCGATGTTTTCAAACTCCATACAAACATTTAAGCTGTGCTACTATGACGATTGTTTGAAGGTTGGTATCAATGTAGCACCGCTAAACGTCCACCTTATTTTTTCATTATTTGTATACAATTGTTCAGACATATATTGTAAATGATATTATATTTTGTTAGCTATTTTTTATTTCTTGAAGCAATCACACAATCAATAAACGCTCGATAATCTTTTGATAAACTAATCAACGACTTTCGATTCCCGCCTCCTTGAAGTCAGAAAACCATAACATAACATAATCAAGTGGACTGTTTAAACAGTGGTAAAATTCAGACATCCAATCAGGAGCAAATTTGTGTCAATAAATGACACTAAAATGATCTAGATCTATCTGGCCAACTGGTAGCCTATCTTTATTTGCTGATTGATTATCTTAGAAGTAATTGGATTAATCGATGTCACTTTTAGACAGCAAATGCCAGACTTATTTCCTAATTATTTTTCAAAATACTTCCGCTTCAGATATTCATGTACAGTGAAACCTCTATCCATCGTTTTTCAATGGACCAGGAAAACTAAACTGTCCATGCAGGAAAACCATCCATCCAGGAAAAGTCAACAGTGATTATATGGGAGTGGGGTGAGAAAAAATGGATGGTTCAAGCAGGAAAACTATAGATTTGGGAACGGTGCATAGAGGTTTCACTATATATGTATTCATGTATCATGTATAAATTGTTCACTTTTGATATTGTAAAACTACCCTGTACAGCCAAAGCAAAAGTTACTGAGAGTATACCCCCTCAATTGTACCTGATTGTGCGATCGTGAGCAGCCTGTTTTCGTGCGTCGGATGCCAGGAGAACGAGCTAATGTGATTGGTCGATCCAGGTTGCACGCTGCGCTCCAGCACGGACGGCTCTACCTCGTCGTTGCCGACCAACGTATGCTGAATATCGTGGAGATTGATCGCGGAACTGTCGCGCAACAGCGAACCCAGCAGGTTGTGTCTGCAAAAGGAGCCAACAACATTATGTCGAGACAACATTCGTATCTTGTTGATAGAGATATAGGAATTTAACATTAATGAAATTTATTCAAACATGAATATTCTGAAACGACTTTTTTTTGTTCATTCATGTTTCATGGCATTTTGATTAAATCAAAACACAATATTCTATTTCACTATTTTTCACAATAAGTCTTCATCGGAGTATTTTGTTACCTGTAGTATTTCAAGATTAATTGCATTATTTAAAATATACTATTTGGCTGTATTGAATCATGAAATAAAATACTTTCGAGAAGATGTGTTGATAATTTTTTCATTTTTTTATTTTTATTGTTCCAAATTGCACCATACAAAATGATATAAGAACAGTCAGACACTAAAAATAACTACATTTTTACTTCCTCCATATATTCATTGATAGAGTGAAAACATTTGTCCGTCAGGTACTATTTAAGTTTACATTTGAAATATTTATGGTTTTCACCAACGTCCTTCAATTGCCGTAATCGTGCTGGAAGTGCATTATAAAGTTTGCACCCAGAATACATTGATCCCTTGGCAAACAAGCATAATAGTCTATGACTTTCTGCAACAAATAGATTCTTCCCACAGGTATTGTGGATGTATAATTGCATTTGTTAAAGCAATGTTATTAACAGCATACATAATCACATTGAAAATATATAAGCTATGCGATGTTAATATTTTACAATCGTGTGGAAAAACCAAGGGTCAAGTTTTTCAATAATGATAATAAATTAATAATAAACAATCATGATGAAGAATCATTATTGTTTTCCTCGAGAATCTGTAAAAAATAAGCAGTTCTCAGACAAATTGCTGCTGTGAACTGGAAAGTACGAAAGAATCTGGAATTTTCAGTTGTTGATCTAGTCTAGTACAGTATAGAGTTAGCAGCTCATGTTTTTGAGTAGTTTGCTACAAAATACTACATTTCAAATAAAATAGGCTACCAAAATTGAAGATAAGTTTTATGCAAGTTGATATTTTCCTGAGAAACGGATAGGCCTACACAATTTCTAGTCATGCCGTGCACTTCCCTGTACAATAGGCCAAAATGCACAACTAAAATAAATGGACCCTATTTGTACTGTTTCAAAACTATTGAATAAGCTGAGAAAGTAACATTTGGCGCATGCTCTGAAGATCAGTAAACCATTTTTTTTTCATGTTTATGCACAATAGTAGGGCTTACATGTGAAGAGAAAAAATGAAAAAACAAAGGAATCTAATAAATACTCCCAAAAATCAAAGGAATATCTGCAAACTTTAGAAAAATTGAGAATGATTAAGAGTCCACGGGAGTCGATTTAGCGAAATATCAGTTTTTTGATGATAAGTTTCGAACGGTATGAGATATCAAAATTCTAATAAGCAAGAAACACAGATAATTATAATAGCTTCAAGATGATATAAGATATAACTATTCAAGCCATGTCGCGTGACTGTCAAGAGTATACAGCTAAAGAAACACATTTTTTAGCTGTCGACTCTTGACAGTTATGCGACATGACTTGAATAGTTATGTTTTATATCATCTTGAAGCTATTATAATTATCTGTGTTTCTCGCTTATTAGAATTTTGATATCTCATACCGTTCGAAACTTATCATCAAAAAACTGATATTTCGCTAAATCGACTCCCGAAGAAATAATTATAGACACTGATTCGGCGGGATCTCAAAGAATAATAAAAAAAGATTATATAGGCCATGAATCTTTTTTAAAAATAAAAATACAGTAATAATAAATCAAACAAAAATATGCCTGTGTGGAAACTACAGTGGCCAAGCTTGTAGCCAAAAAGTCTAAATATAATTTGTTTTTGTAAATGTATATATTCCGTCAACGGGCTCTCGACAGTAAGTTCCTTGAATCATCATCATCTTTGAGCTGCTGTTTTTTTTCTCCCTTTTAAATGAATCCACATAGTGATAAAACATCTTCATAATATTTAGTCCATACCTTGTCGGACACCACAGTACTTTAGCAACGGACTTATTCTGTGTTAAGGCCAGCAACGGCTTCTCGAAGTATCTCGTGTCCCATATCGAGATCTGGTTCTCGTAGAACGATGCCATCTGCTGGTCGTTGTGTTGATCGACAACAATTCCGTAAACGGCCTTCGTTGCCGTTGAGTTCACCGTCTTGTTCGAGTCTAGCGACATGTAACATTTTATATTTGGATATTAAGAGTAACAACAGTATGCTCTTCTACATGCAATATGGCTGACAAATGGTTACAAAAAATGTCAAAAATGTAACATATTAGATAAATGTCATTGTTGAGGTATGTGCATGCTGCATTCTGTAACTTTTTATAAGTTCTATTGTTTACCATTAACAGCGGCTCTGCAACTTTTTCTGTTGAATATTATAGACTGAAGACAACCTGATGCCACAATTTTATGTTGTCAGCGATATTGCACGAGGTGAAATTAAACAGTAATAATAGTCTTGGCAGTTCAGTTGCAAACAATGAATAACAGTAAAACAGTACACAAAAACAGCATAACAGTAAGTCATCAATACAGTTGGGTAATATTTTGATGATGCTATCAATAGATATTTACTATCATGATGACAATGAATAGTTATGATATTCAACAATGAAAATGTTGCTTGTCGATTACAAGCAAGGTTTTGGATGGACAATGGCTGCAGAGTGAGACGTGGCTGGTGGGTTATTGCCTGGTAAGGTTGGTAGAGGAGAAGCAGTCGTAAAGTTTAAAAGTATATGACACTGATAATACTAAAACAGAATCATTCAAACTGGTAAAAGACTTTCACAGGATCATAGTCTACAGGAGATACAGAATTTACAAAAAAGCTTACATTCAAACGGCCATTGACGACATTTATTGAATCATTTCTATATGAATATATTTATATTTATATATTTATATATTTATATATTTTTTTATATTTTTATATTTTTTCATTTTTTTTTATTTTATATATTTATATATTTATATATTTTATATATTTATATATTTCTAAATATCTCCTGATTCACCTTGATTTATACTGATCGGTTGTCCTTTTGTAATTTCTGATTGCTTTACTTTAGTACCGGTACATTTGACAGATATTATAAACTCTTAATTATAACTTACGACACCACCTTTTAATAGGCAGCACCTATAGACACGAGACTCGTGAATCCAAGAACACCGCAAACTATAGACACGATTTTCTCGTGTCTCCTACTGTATCAATTTCTATAGACACGATTTACTCGTGACTCCTACGTACAAAACAGCTATAGACACGAGTTCCGCAACACGAGTATCGTGGATAGAGATGCACAAAATACTATAGCCACGAGTATCGGCAAGCCGGCAACGTCGCACTTTACGCGACACGAGAATAATCGTGAATACTCGTGGATGCTTGCACATGAAAATCTATAGACACGAGTATTTTACACGACACGAGAATAATCGTGAATCCAATACTCGTGGATCCCTGCACATGAAAATCTATGGACACGAGTATTTTGCTCGTGGATTTCGTGGATTGGAGTTCATGAGTGATGCCAAGTGCACGAGAATAATAGACACGAGTTCTTAAGTGAAGATGAACTTGATTCATGAATAATGTGAGAAGTTAAGGATAAGTTTGGTCGATTAGGTTATTCAGATTAGATAGACACGAGTATTTAGCTCGTGGATTTCGTGGATTGGCGCCGGTCCACAGCGCATTAAATCGTGTCAGTTTTCCATCGTTCTTGTTCTACCGCGCCGATCTACCGCGCATTAAATCGTGGCTATAGTTTTCCAAGTAGCTGAATCCACGAGTATCTACCGCGCCGATCTACCGCGCATTAAATCGTGTCTATAGTTTTCCAAGTAGCTGGATCCACGAGTATTATGTTGCTTGTTCTTGGCCATGTTGCCAGATCATTCTCGTGGCTATAGACTTTTCAGTGCTAGCATCCACGAGCAAAATACTCGTGTCTATAGATTTTCATATGCCTGCATCCACGAGTCTCGTGTCACGAGAACTCGTGTCTATAGCCACTTCGCTTTTAATATTATCTTAACACATTTTTATTCTGCAACAAAATACATTTTGTACTATGCCTGACCTTAAATAATCGATCAAACCTTGAATAAATACCAATACAAATGACCAAGGCAGTTCAATCACCTACATGTTATGAGTATGAGCATGAGAATAAAATAATAATTGATAGACCTACTATTGTATGAAAAATATCTAGGCCCATATCTATAAGTCCATGTCAAGAGAAAAATACCGATGGATCTAATTCATATGTACAGTACAGCACATATGTATAAGACAGTGCATCATTAAACCCAAATTATATAACAAAAGAAAAAGAAACAAAATAGAAATACATGGAAACATACTTTCAAAGATACTTTCACTTTGGAAGTATGTATAGGCTACCCTACTTATTAATAGGTAGCTCAATAGAGAAGGATTTGAAATGTAAATAGAATTCTTGAAAATATAAAGAATGTAAAAAATACTGGAATATTTCGAAGATAATGCTGCTAAATGATGAAGATGATAATTGAAGCAAATTTGAGAGGTTAAATATTTGGATGGGCCAAATTTCTGATCATGATATTATTCAATACTTGGCCTATATATTATAGTATGATTTTATCACTAGGCCGAGTTTATGGATTGATCTATTGTCAGAGTTTGAATAGTTTTGTGATTTTGTACTACTAGCATTTATTGCTAATAAAGTTTATACTACCCCGATTTAAAAAAAGGAAAGATAAAAAATTTGAGGTAAGTGGGGAATTTGGAATAGATTACAAGACCTACCATGGAAATGTTAATACCTACCTCTCAGATCAAGAAGCTTCAAATGTTTGTTATTCATGCCGACCACCAGACTTCTCGGCTGGGAGTTGAACCACGCCAGCGAGTGCACAGTCTCAGACAGACCGAGCTCAGCTATTGGTCGAGCCAGCTCGTAGCCGGGCGTCGCCGTGCCGTGGTGGTGGAAGGCGACGTGGAGGGGACATTTTGACACGTCCCACAAGAGTATCGAGTGGTCGGTGCGGTATTTGTCGAGCCCGGCGACGATGAGATTAGAGTCAACGGGATTCCATGCGACCGAGTTGCATTGGCGGGCGTGTTTTGGTACTGCAACGTGAGGAGGTCAACATTATATCAGGGCATGGATTTGCTTCAAATATACGACTAGAGTGGCCAACTCATCATCGACACCTACGCTAGGGTTGCTTTACACTTCAAAGACCCAATTCCAGATTGATTTTATGATGGCTTGACTCACCTCAATCTCACTAGATCTCGTCACCTCACAATCAATCTCTTTTATTTACCTGCTCCTCTGACGTCACAAAACATAACTTTCAATCAAGTAGACTGTTTACTGAGGGAGATTAGGAATTTACCAATCAGGTTATCTCAAATTTTATGAATCTAGATGGTCCCTTAATAAGTCATGCAGGATCACTAGTCGTTTATTGATCTCATCAAAATATCGCTACCGGTGCGCGAGGAGCCACTCTGTGGATGGCAACTCTGTTACGGATACTCTGTGGGGGTATTATTATGTACTTAATATTACCCTCCATCATACCCCAGTCCCACTTAGGCCATACATAATATATTCTAATAGCATGTGGGTACAAATGTTCAAAAGTGGAAATTGTTTCCACCACCGAACCGAAGAGGCAATGGTCAACACTCCCTCATGGGGTCAACAACTGAGCAATGGAATTTGGTACCAAGATGAGAGATTACCAACATATCGATTATAAAATACTACAATTTAGGTATAGAAAGTCAACTATCATCACACTTTGATCAGTATTACCAGTGTTATTTTTATCTTGTATTCCTTATTCCAAAAAACGTCATTATCCAGATAAAATTTTGTAGTTTCTTCTCGCTCTGTTCCAGTACTTGGTAAGTATGTTCATCGTTCAGGTTTTTGGAAAATGATCCTGTATTTTCTCAAATTGTATAAAAAAAAACTTAAGCTCCCCGTTAAGATGATAACAATTGAAAAGTGTCACATTGAGCCATTCAACATGTGGACATGTTGGTCTAGTTGTACAGATATAATTACCGAGTTCTTTTCCTGTCAGTCCGAGTGAGTCAAAAGAGGACGGACCAAACGTTGTGAGCACTACTTTCCCATTGGCCTGGCCGATAGCCAATAAAATATCGGGCTCAGGCTGCGGATAGATATCGATACATTTCACGTAATGGTGATTTGAGTTCGTTGCTAACAAGTTGGCACCTGTCGTTTCTGACACTTTCAAACCTGTTGAATGTAAACAACAAACATAACCTAAAAGTTATTTTATTTAAATCTCAAGACAACTAGGCTAATAAAAGTCTAGAAAATACTAACAAGATGACTTAATGTCTTTTAAAGGTGCAACTTCATAGAGATATATTTCTGTGCCCCAGGAAATAAATTTGTCTGGATGGGCAGGAGACCATTGGACTTCATACCGTACTCCACTCATATTTTTCATCAAAAATGAAGGTAAACTGAAAAAAACGAATAATTACATTATCTTTAAGATACGTTATCAACCAGTAATATACAAAAATTAAGATAACCTATCAATTGATGAAAACACATTACCTCATTAATCGTACTTTGGATCTGTCAAAAAACTTTATTTCTATATGGTTAAGTTGGCGGAATTGATTACTCCTAGTGACAGGTTTGTCAAGTTTGAAAGAAAACATCAAGAAAAACACTACAATGGCGAACTGTCAGTGTCAAACACTTGCCATTGCTCTACTGTGATTACGGTATTCAATACATTACTATGAAATACTCAGATAGCCGTGAAATTCCTTCTAGTCCACAATTCATTGGGTCATCTCCGGACGCATATTCTCTGATGGATCCGAAGATTGACCACGAAAGACACCGATATCCATTCTGCATTGTCTGGACTCCAATACCACTGCTGACGTATGTTTACTTATCTGTTTAACACTGGTGTAATCATTTGTACAATTGATGAGAAAACTTCAAGATATATGATAAGATGAAACATACTGGGGCGATCGTATTCCCACGATCATCGTTCCTGCAAGTAGTGCTTACAGCAACCAAAACGAATAGGCCTAGGCCTATTCCTTCAAACCGTTCGTACCGGCAAATCCATACTATTCCCACAAACCATTTACACTGTCAGGACTAGCATATATACACTAAAAAACGCTTAATCTCTATTCCCACAAACCATCGTTCTGGTCCTGGCAATAGCGACCTACGCGCCCACTTCTATTCCCACAAATGGCTCACGAAACTACATTCCCGGAACGCATTTAGTTCATTTGATCGTATACAAAGGACTCTGTCAGTGTGATGTTACCAACTTACATGAGGTTAAAATGAGATGAACAACCCGTTTTGAACCCAAAGCTTTTCGACCATGATTTATACAAAAGAAGTGGTAGAGGGCCAAAGGGCTGAGGCATTTTCTAGATGGGGGGAAGCAAATATGAAAAGATTCACCATTCAATTTCAGATAATACAGATAATTTCTGTAAGTAGGCCAATTGGATCTATATCATTTGTAGTCATTTGAAGATACCCCGATTGGATATTTGAATTTCACTACAGTTCTAACAGCCCTGTTGATTAGATGGTGTATGATTTGTGACGTCAAGGGGGCGGTGACTGCGAGTCTTCAGTTGTGATGAATTGTGACGACTGGCACCATCTGTGTTCATACTTGAGCCTTCTCCGTGCCATCTACCCACTTGGCACTTCGTGTAGGTCATTGCGTACCTCGATAGAAAAGCAAAATGGCATTTTACAATATTTGTGAGGCACACCTTTTGTTTGTCTCATTGAGGATGGCAAATAATGATAAATTAGCCTATGCAGTAAGTTTAACCAATCTTTTCTACGGTTATCTTTTCGGTATTTTCAGGGTCGTTGGGTAAGATTCAACACGTAAAATTACAGCCTAGTTCTTCATTCGACTTGAACCTTACCATAACCATCACTGAAAAAACAAAAAACAAAAAAAATGAAACCCTGAAAAGATCAGTTGAACTTGCTGCATATTTACCCTTAAATTTTGGAGTTGAAAACATTGTAGATCACTAACTAACTTGTCTTCAGTACCAGTAAGCCTTATGTCTCTTCTTATTAAAACAAAATGATATCGTCAGTGTACTATAGGCAATGCTCCGCTTTTCAAGTACCGGTATTCAAAATTTTATTGTTAATTCATAGTAGGCCTACGGTAACAATCTTCTAATAGCGCATATAATTATTCCCACCAATTCTCAATTACCCTCTCAATGGCGAAAATAATTTATGACATAATTTTCAGATGGTTGTTCCCTTTCATTGGCCACATGGGAATTGCAACTTCTGCCGGAGTTATTAGAGATTTTGCCGGACCATATTTCGTATCCGAGGACAATATGGGATTCGGTTGGCCGACGAAGTATTGGCAACTCAAACCAAGTCTAGCTAGAGGAGGTGACGCAGGCTGGGATAAAGCCATCTTGGAGGCTTCAGCTGAATACTGCAAAAGAATGGTAAGACCAAGATGCATTGAATGTTGCGTTTGTTTGCGGCCGGGAGATGGTGCCTTCATTTATCTTGAAAACACGTACCATACCGTGAGAACTTTTCTGTGTAATAGGGATCGCTGCTCTATCTGGTGTTTTTGTAGAAACGGCTGATAGGCTGGCAAACTTGATGACAGCAAGCCGGCCGTGAACGTCACGTTAGTTCCTTCTATCACCACTTATCTACGCACGGTCAATAGTACTTTAAACGTGAACCGTGAATTGGAACATATTTTTAACATGGGAGTGATAGGAAGTGAAGACACCATCTCCAACAGGCAAACGCAACCCTCAATGCATCTTGGGTAAGACCAAGTGAATTTTATTATGAATAGGCCTAATGATCTTGGATTTTCACTCTCTGGGATTTAGCGTAATTCAAATATTGTACTCTCATTTACTCAATACGGGGTCCGAGAAAGCTGATGAGGTCTTATATAAAAGATCAACAAACATCTGTTGAATGTACGAGAAGACTTATACGCAATACAGCACTTTATATATGGCCTACTCTAGTAGGCAGTAGATCCTAATTTTTATAATTTCCAAGAGCTTGTTTTATAAACTCTTGGATAAGTATTTATTAGCTAGTTATTAGCTTAGGTATAGCTATGAAAATAACATGGGTCCATTTTTTATTTGGTTCGTATTGGGTTTAACAATGTTTTGTAATGATAACTAGAATTGGTGTCGGAAGAATGATTGATGAGATGAAAGTTTCACAGGTGATGGGAGGGATAGTGGTAAGTAAGCAGTTGAGGCCTTTATTTCCTGGCATTAGCCTAGACTACAGAGGCAAACCACAGAAAGAAAATGTGAAGATAGACAGCCGTGGGGATCAAACGAGTTCCGATATGCCCCTCGCCTTCTGAGTCGTAAAGCGAGCACGTTAGCAACCGTGTTGCACGTGTCAGTAGGCATAGGTGCACGTAACCAAGGGTGATAACAAGTTAACCCACTAATTAATGCGTAATTCACTTCAACTATCAGTTAGTAAAACCGGACCTTAGAACTTTGTTTTTTATATAATGAATTACTTAATTAATATTACTTAGATACTGTATTTTGTTTTAAATTCATATTTGTTCAAGTTTTTTTCTTGCCCTAACAAACCCACATAGGCTGTGTGGGGTCTTCTATTATTGATGTAACTATTATTTTTCAAAATGAATATAAATATATAAAAGAGGTCATGATTATCACCAAAATATGACCCCGAGATTGATAATGGAGAGGCATGTTTTCCTGTGCCCTTTTGACCGCCCAGTTTTTCTACGCTCTTATTTTACTACCTCTTGCTTGATTTCTGTTTGTTTTGTTCAGCACAATCTGTGTTGTGACAACTGTCACTCCCACGTGGCGATGGCCTTGAACCTGATGCACTACAACAACAGTACCAGCTGGAACATGATCTACTTGACCTTTTACATGCTGCTCAAGAGCAAATACGTTAGGTAATATCTCCGCAATAAGCATTCAAAACATTCCTTAAAGAGACTCCCAGGATTCTTTGTTTTTCGTGATTTTTTAACAATACCTATTTGAATCTCTGCGATTCTTATAATTTTCATGGATTTCGTTCATGTATAGTAGTTTTTTTTCTATATTTCTATTCAGGACCTATATAGGGTCTACCTCCTCATATTTGTTTCACTATCATGCGAGTTTTTTTCACTTCTGATTGTTACTGTCCTAATCTCGATTATTCTATTTTTTTGTATTCTTAATATTCTAGACTTTTTAATTTGCTTATTTAGTTGTAAGGGCCTAATTTCTGTATTTTATTCTCCATAATTATACAAAAGATTTTTCCGATTGTTGATTCCTCAGAGGCAACAAATAAATTGTAAGTTGACCGACTGTAATTTCCCTCGTTTACAGTCTCCGTGCTTTCGTGAAGACCTGGCTTCCATTTTCAACAATAGTCACGGTCATCTTAGTGATTTACTTCTGTTCGCGGTGACTCTTCATGGCATCTCTTCAACCCGCAGCTTCAAACTGTTCGGTCTACCTCACGCGCTTACGAGAATACTTCGTCAAGTGAAATACCAAGCTGTTAATATATACACCTTTACAATTCAGTTTCTGCTCAAGTTAACTCGTAGATATGTAGGCCCATCATACGTAGATTTAGTTATTAATTATCCAACATTGTAATATAAATACAACTTTACGTAAACTAGTGGCTACATATTATTGATAGACAAGATTCTTCCGTTTTAGAATTTTGATTTGGTGCTATTTTTTAAATTTAAATCAAACAGGAAGCTATCACTTTATCAAAAATTCCTTCCGTGAGGCTAAGTCATTCAATGAAGCCTTGGAAACTCATATCAAGTCTTGGGCGTGGGTTCGAGCCCTGCATAAAGCATGGGTTTTTGTAAACATCATTCATCTGCTCATTTGTAACCCAATAAAACCTAGCTATTGGTAGGGTTGTTGAGCAAATGATGATCATCATCATAAGTCAAACAAAAGTATTCTATACAAAGCAATATTGTCGTTTGGTTGTAGCGTAAACTAGCGCAATTATTGTGAGTTGTTGTTTTTATTCAATTTGTATTTATTTCTTCCACAGATTTGCACATTTTACAAATATTAGGCTATTATTCCTACGTAAGATGTAACTGTTTATTGCAAGTGTGTCTAAGGGTTTGATTTATCAAACTTGAAATCAGCTAAACTTCAGATTAAAGTTATTGATCAGCTTGAACACCAATGTAATTCATTTTTACTAATCTTCCAAATTACAGTGAATTCTCTATCTATCATTTTTCAAGGAACCGGGAGAATAAAAACATCCACGCAGGAAAGCGGTCCATCCAGGAAAATTTAACACTGGTTATATGGGAATAAGTTGGGACAAAACAAATGATAGAAGTGGGAAAGCAATGAATCTGGGATCAATGCATTGAGGTTTCACTGTTGTACTTTGTTGAAATTGACCGTTACAAGGGAATAAATTTTATGCAATAAAATATTGTGGTTGAAATATCAAATGTATTTCGTTGTAATTCATTTTCTCTCTCCGTGTCATCTGATTCTCCAGTAGAAATGAAACAATAAACAAAATATAATGATGTAAACTATCAATTATATCACATCATATGATTGTTTTAGACTGGTTCACAAATGTTATAACTTATATTGATCAAGGAATAGAATAATGATTATGGTATAGCAGTCAAACAAAATGGATGGTGGCGTTTCTGTTTAACCGTTCACAATAAGAAACTGTGGTACACTATAAATATTATGGTATATGGTGTACAAAAATTGATATCTAATCGCTATGACTATTCCTTTATAAGTAACCCTTACGACAAGCCAATTCTGACCCATCAGAAAATGTGTGAGACCTACTAGAGTAGTCTGATGACTGCTAGTCATATGCGTCAATTATGTTACTTGCGAAGTCAGATCAGAAACATCACATACTATTCATCACCATTATTAACGCTGGCATTGAGTTTGGAATTGACAATCCAGAGGATGTCAGGATCTATATCTTCAAAAACAACTGTTTATGGTGAGAGTAAAATTGAATGCTTGTTCTGAGAGCTGTTATTATTATCTCACAGTCACTGAAACTCGAACTTCCTAAGTCATGCAATATATTGATTTAGGTTGGCGGTGAAACAGATCTTCCGGAGAACTATTGGCGAACCTAGAGTTGAAATAGGCAGCTATTATGGCCCACCTAAGTCACTATACCATATAATCACTTTTACAATTGTGAACCTGTCTCAATCATGGTACAAAAATATCATTGGTAACCATGGGTAACAACACGTTAATCCACTAATTATTGCTTAATCAAGAAATTTATTATTCGTAAAACTGGACGTTGGTCAATTATTATGAATTGTTCATGGTACTGTATTATCATTGCAGTATTATTATTATTATTGTTATTTAGATGTCTTGCAGTTGCACATAAATGCACGCTGGCAAGTTCCCCACCCCTCAAGACATTTACCACCTCCCTTACCTTTTGACGGAATTGTTTTACCTCATTTCATCCCCCTTGAATATATTGTTACTAAGTCCATACCAGTTCTATTCAAGAAAGAGAATTAACTACTACTCTATCATGACTTCTCCTACCCTCATACCGTGACTCACTCCTCTCAATCAACTTGTGTAACTCCCCCAGCCCCCTCTACCTTTCATTACCCTGTAGAAATTACACAACCGATCTAATTTTCTCCGTTCTTCCATTGACTGCCAGCCTAAAACATGAATCATTTCATTAGGACTCTCCAATATTCTCCCCCTTAGTCCCCTTTCATCTCCCCCCACCTCCTAAACCGTACCCTACCCCTTTCTTTCGCAATCGTCTGGAACCTTTCTACATCCCTTACCCGGCTTATCCTATAAGGATCCCAAATCAAGCTTGCAAACAACTGCAACAGTAGGCCCTACCAGGTACAAATTAACCCCTGGGTGTAAAACTACATAATACATTGTTTTCTATGCAACCATAGAAAAATATGCCATAGAAAAGTCACTATAACAATAGACCATAATCACTATTTCTAAGTCACTAATCAATATGACAATTTTAAACCAACCTCAAATGAACACTTGTAAATAACCAAGGTGTATCATTTGTTGTCTTGAGCCTGTTTGGACAGAATGAACTACATTCTGTGAGCCTAGCATATGACTAGCAGAGTCGATGAAAGGAAGCGGGTACGCTGTCAGTAATGAATAGTGGGACTAGTGAAAAGTTACAAAATAGAGTGCAAAATAGAGTGAAAGACATGTATTCAAAATGTTACATTATTGACAGTTTTTTTGTAATCTTTCGTCGGCTTTAAAACATTTATAAGCTCATTCTCTTGTTACTTTTAGTGTCAAATGGCACTAAATGCCATTAACCATATAGTGGATGCTACTTCATCAACTCTGGTCACTAGTAAATAAATTCAATGTGAAAATTTTACCTTCATCAAGAAGGCTCAGCAAAAACAATTGCTCTTTACAAATCTTTGTCTGCAAACGGTAGAACATATTTTAGACTCGCTAGAAAGGTGTCACGGTAAGAGAAAGATGGCCACTCTGCCGTATTTCCTCGAATCTGAAGTTGTGATTCACAACCAGCCCGATGACTTTTGGGTCTCGTACCTCGGTCAGGTGTATGACCTCACACCGTTGGCCAAGGAGTTTGAAGGGAAAGACGTGATGAAACCATTGCTGGCTTATGCCGGAAAAGATATCTCACACATGATGGATGAAAGGACCAAAGATGTAAGCACAAATAAAGTTTTCCTCCCTCTAACAACGACTAATTGAACCTGATTTGAGCTAGGGTTTCTGTTTGATGTCAAAAAGTGACACTGATTAATTGATACCGGCACATGCAGTGCAGTGGTTGACACGCTCGCTTCTTGTGATCCGGTAGGTGAAGGGGCATATAGGACCTGGTTTGATCCCCACCACTCTCCATCTTTACACGAGGTTTTCGTGGTTACCCTCTGTAGTCTGAGCTAATACTGGGATCGTTCCCACAATATAGACCACGACCACTTCCTTCCCATACTATTCTTCCTATTACCTAATGATAATGAATGATGAGATCATCATTCCATCATCTCATTAATCATTCATACGATGCCAATAGATCTTAGTTATCATTATAGTGCATCGTTAAACCCAATATAAAAAATATATATATTTTATGCTGGCTAGTACTCGACTAATTGATCCAATTGTGTAATTAATTTACGTTGATTTACAAACAATAGTTGATGGATAATTAATTATTCCTGTACTCATTGAAATAATTAGCAAAAATAACGACTGTAATATAATGCATAAATAGATATCGCTCACATTATATGCCCGAACAATTTGGAAAAATAAAAATAGAGTAGGGTGCACCTATGACCAGCTGCTGTGCCAGACATTGGTCATTTAATACAGCAGAAATTTCAGAATGCTTAGTTTCAAAACATCAATAATCGTCAGAATTCCTAATCTGAGTGAACAACTAATGTCTGCCACAGATTCGCCACTACGTACATCCAATAACCAACGTACTAGTGCCGTACACGCCGCACGGCCAAGTCCCCCACATACATCCTCAGGTTCCCACGACGAGATGGAAACCCCTAGAAGGCCTGCCATGGTGGCTCGATCCCAAGTACCTAGTTGGCACTTTATCCAAGAGAACAAGAGTCGTGAGGATTATGAATGTAGACTCCGGCGTTAATAACACCATCTTGGTATGACAACGAAAAGAACTGGCAATTGTTTTTATATTTTTGAATACATTTTTATATTTAGTTTTTCAAGTTTTGGGGATTTTTAGAACCACATGAAAAATTAAAATGCTGCTTCCTGCTGGGCAAATTGATATTTTTCCTCTATATGCTTGTTGAAAAATCATATAAAAATTATGGTAAAATGGTTTATTGGTTGGCACTTCTTTCTTATTAGACCAGAAATATATTAAATACATGACCGCACTTGGAATTTTAGAAACAAAATTGTGCATGGACAAGCAAGAGCAGCATTTTTATTTATTAATTAATTCTTTAGTAGGCCTAGCAACAGGGCAGGCCCCACAAAACCCACAAACATTCCAAACATATTGATGAACACTAGAAAATATCAAACACAAACTTTGAAATATATTACATACAAAAAAACAACACCTGGCTTGCACCTCAAGTCATACATACAATTTTCCAATAACAATTCAAATTCAAAAAAGTTTTATTCCAAAAATACTTACAAATTACAATAACATATAGAGACAAAATTAGATATACAATTATAATAGAGACAAAATTACAAATATAATTATAATATAATACTAAGTTCTTGATTAAATAGTATAATCTAGGTAAATTTGTTTTTGAAGTGAAGGAATACCCACATAAGTAAAGCTTGTGTGTGGGAGAGGAGTCAAAGAAGAAAATTTTCATTTGTGTAGCAAGATGGGAGTTTTTACAGAGAATTAGGTGTTTTACATGTGAGTGGGTAGCAGTAATATAATATTTCATCAGATTAAATAGTTGTAAGAGAGGTTACTAGAATAGAAGGTAGAAGAGTTTTTGTCGAAGAGGAGTTCAAAATGATTTATTGGTAAGTCTGTGATCCATAGAATCAATTTGCGTTTAAATTTGTAGTATGTGTTCGAGAGTTTAATTTCTATAGGTGGGGAATTAAAAACTTTAGGGCCTAAGTAGTTTATTTGCCTTTGTCCAAGAGACGTCTTTTTTCTAGCAACATTAAGGTTAGTTGCGATGGTTTTTGTTGTCTCATGTGTGTGATTTGTGTTTTTGAAAGTTGTTATATTTTTATAGACATGAAGGAGTAGAGATTTTGTGAATAGTTGCCTTAGGGAGAGAACACCTGTTTGATAATACAATTTTTCTGTGGAATAGAAACATCCTCAAATAATCATTTAAAGATAATGCCTATACTGTTTATGTCAATATTAAAACCTTTGATACAATCAATTGCATCACTTTAGATTGTATACGATTAAAACAGGAAAATTTAAAAACATTCAATCGGGTCCTTAGGTATGATAGGACACAATTGAATGCTTTCAAATATTTCAAAACTACAGTGGAAATTCATGAAAAATAAATATTAGTATAACCAATTGGACCTAAGTTACTATTATTCTCTGGAACAGAAAGATATGGTGTATGATTCACCTGGAAATCAAAGCTTGTTATATAACTACAGGTTTGCTGCGAAGATAAGTTGTCTCGCATCCTGGAGAGATTTCTGGTGCACAATGCACACGGAGCCAGCTACACCTGGAAGTACGACGAGCGGATCCTGGATATGAACAAGACGCTCAGCGAGAACAGGATCCCGGATGAGAGGGATAAGTTCTGCAGTATTGGATTGCCTGAAGACGAGTATATCCCGGCACTCATGCTGTACTATAATGATGACCTCACCGAGGGTTGAAAAAAATATTGAATCACATTTCTATGAGTCAGAGTTTTATACAGTTTTGTTTATTACTTTTTTAAATTCAAAATAATATATCAAGTTGTCAGTTGCATCATGTTTTTTCATGAATTAGCCTATCACATTCTCAAACGTCAATTTTTTGTGATAAAATTGAAATAGCCCTCGGCCCTAGCCCATATAAATTTTATTACGAATTAAGTGGTTGAGTATTTAGTAAAAACCACCTTGTTACTCTTGTGGAGCATTGTACAGGTATATACGGTATGTTTGTTTGTCAATGCACTGCAGGCCATACAATTCGTTTGATCAGCATGAAACTTGGTTTGGATACAAGTATTATAGACTCCAACTAAATAGTTACCGGTATTCATTGAATAATTTATTTCAAGAAGTTCCATTCAACTGTACCGTAGTGAGTTTTATTATTTTTCCTTACCTAACTTGACACAATGACTTTCATATAATATAAACTTCATAAGAGATTCAGATCTACAGTAATGGGGCCAAATTAAATGAACTGCTTTGAGGAAAACCACTATGAAATTTCAAAATCACTGTAAGATTAATCCAGACAAGAAAATTTGGAAAAAAATCTCATCGAAACAAAACCTCCAGTTCATATAAATATCTTGCTCTTCTTACAATAATTCATATGGTACACTACATTTTCCTAAAGAGCATTATTGTTTTCCTAGTTGATGCTATTCATCAACCTGAAAATGAGAAATACTACTTCTGATTACGTAATAACTTTTATTTTGAATCAACTAAACTAGGAAAACATGGGATATGCATTGTGAGATGAGCTGAGAAGTATGGGAATCTGGAATAAAAAATATTCTGTCAGCTCAATCCACATCTACAGACCTTGGATCACCTCAAACGTTCAAAAATATTACCTGCAACTTGTTGATATTTTATAGTGCTGCAACCTGTCGCATATACTTTTTGCAAAACATTCAAGATCAAATGTATACTTTTATTGCGTTTTTTTTTTGTTATTTCCAATTTGATTGTTGTGGAAATCACTGAAAATAGGTATGAGGGTGTTTTTCACATTCAGTGGGAATTTCAAAGCTTTTGAAACATTTTCGTATTCCAAGTATTTTCCATCAGGGTTATTCTTATGGGGATTTTCCAAACTTTCTGTTTTTTTTTCTGGAAAGACTGTTCTATCAATTTTTTGGAAATACAATCCCAACCCTTTATGGTGCTACACCAATATGTGGAAGAAGTTTCAAGTTGATTGTTTTTTTTCTGACCTGTATGCCGTGTACAAAATTACAAGAACAAAAAACCAGGCCCAATTTTTTTTGGTAGGGCCTGTATGGAATGGAAATCTTTGCTATGCTTAACTAATAATGCAGCACAATTACACTTTAATTGATATTCAACTGGGAAAAAATGGAATCAACCGGAATATTTTTTTTCGTATACCAGCTCAATGATTAGACTTGTTTGAGCATGGAGGAGTTCCACAAATATAATTTTAAATACTCAAAACTTGATGCAGTTAATGACAATAAGCGGGCACTCACAATTGAGGAGGGGTTTCAGTCGGTAAGAATCCGACACTGCCCGCAATTCAACCTGCGGGGGTCTTATGCAAGATTTCCCCTCCTCACAAAAAAAAATTACAATAAGTATTTTCAATCTTGCTGATCTATTACTACAAAATATATATTCAAAATCTCGTAACATTTTATAACAATTTCTTTCAAATCAAAACATTGATAACAGGTAAAAGAACATGTATTTTAACTGTAGACTTATTAGGCTACCGGTACCTATGAAATATAATATGCAATAAGTCACTTACTTAGATTACCTTCTATGTTTTATTTCATAGTTTTATTCCACTCTTCTCCATTGCTTGAGAAAAAAAGCCTATACATCGTAACATTTAAATGTATCAAATATCTAATAAAATATCAAATAAATATCTACTACTACTACTACTAATATGTAATTTCGATCCATACACATTGTAAAACGGTTAAATGACAATAAACGTAATTATTATTATCAACTAGTTTTCACTTTTACTCTCTTGTAGGTATTTAAAATATCTGTGTTTCTACTTGAAGTTTTCACTTATCACCAAAAAACTAATATTTCGCTAAATCCTTGATCATTGGCCTACTTGATTTTATTTAAGTTGACCAGTCGATAAAGTAGCAACGGTTGTCTACCAACTAGACGGCATTAATAATTCACATCGTTTTTATTTGCGTTGGCTATTCGGGTAGGTGACGTTTCTGTTTCACCCTGGCGGTAACTAGTGTAAGTTTTAAGAAAAACAATACTGTAGTTAGTCATCTTGTGATCATAAGTCTTTATTGACGTATTGAGTAAGTTCATGAATACATAATAGTTTTTAAACCCATAACTTATTAACTTTGTTGGTTCGTGCATAAGGTTTCGCAGTTCATTTGCATACCCAAGACGCAAATCAGTGAGAAAATCAAAGGTCAACGACTTGATGGCATTCATTACTCATCGTGGGAACAGACAACGCCTCTTTTATCATCAAATATTTGTGTTTAAGTAACAGAAGAAGCTTTTCATGTTGCTTTTCTCAGATGTCCTAATCACCCGACGTAACAAAATGTGTGACTAGTGACTCATGATTGATTAAATGCGCATGTTAACTGATGATTTTGATAAGCATCTCGTGACTTTTTGAGCACTAGTTTGTGCACACGCATAGTGATTCATTAGGTCTACATATTTTATACCGGCAAACTAACGGGATAAATCTCATGAATGCAGTTCTTGTAAAGCACGACCTACTTTTGTGAATAAGTAGGTTCGCATCCTATTGTTGCTTCTAGACGTTTACAAACTGTAGAAAGTCAAAAAGCCTTGCACATTTTCAACTGTTTCTACAGCTGTCACTTGGTTCATTAGCATAGACATCTGTTCCAAAGCTTGAATTTATACAAAGTCAAGTGTTTTTTTCTTCAATTACAGTTGGTCAAACATTTAAATATCCATCATAAGTTGGCATCATGGCAAAGAAACCAGGTATTCAGCCAGCACTGCATAAAGTGATTATGGTCGGAAGTGGAGGAGTTGGCAAGTCTGCGTTAACACTTCAGTTCATGTACGATGAGGTATGTACCCCAATTACAGCGAAAAGCATTTTTTAAATTCAGTTAGCATTTGTGAATAATATTATAATGCTCTCAACACAACTAACTAACCATTGGATACTGTTCAGAATTAACAACCTATGCCATTGAGTTTACAGCACTATAAACTCAATGCCTACGCCATCGAGTTTATGCCAAGGATACGGGGACAGCCCATTCACTTACCGGTATTGTATCATAATGATCTCTGATTGCAGTTTGTTGAAGACTATGAGCCGACAAAAGCAGATTCTTATCGTAAAAAAGTTGTATTAGACGGAGAGGAAGTACAAATTGATATTCTGGACACTGCAGGACAAGAAGATTACGCAGCTATTAGGTAGGCCTAATTATTACCGATTAGTGATTAACATGTTGAACCCGTCGATAAAACTGAAAATAATTGTCAGTCAGTATAATAAATATTCATAATCATTCTTTCCATTTCCCAGGGACAACTATTTCCGGAGTGGCGAAGGATTCCTCTGCGTATTTTCCATTACAGAGGATGATAGTTTTCAGGCTACTCAAGAATTTCGGTAAGCTGTCAGTTACTTAAATATGCCCTATGTGGGCTGATCTACTCAATCTATTTTGTATCATTCTGTCCAATTAATCAAACCCAACTTTTGATTCAAACATAATAATTAGACAAGCTTTAGCGAAGATTCAATTTGACATACTGAAAAAAATTGGTGTTCGTTTTTATGTTGTTTTTTTTTTCGGTTCTCCACAGCTCAAACGGCTACAGCCATCAACTTCAAACTTTTTTTCATTATGGTTCCTCATCCAACTTAGATCTGTATAGTTTTGTGGCATTATTGGGTGGTAACTTTTATTTTTATGAATTTTAGAAATTTCAAAAATATCATTAGAATAACACAGCGGGGAAAAAAAGAAAATATTTTTATTTTCGAAAAAAATGAAATTTGTCGTGAAGTTGAATTACATTTTGATACACATTTCTGGAAATTTTCAGCTAGATCGAGTCAGCCATTTTGAAGAAAAAAACATAAAATGTGCTAAATTGGTACCACTCGAAGCAGTTTTTACCCATTTATAACTTAAATGTCACCCAATTGGCAAATGTAGGCAAAAGTTTGGCAATCAACATATCTGCTCGTCTAACAACGCATATATATGACATTTTCCTAGTTATTAAATATAGGGCCTACAGTATTGCCTGGGCCTAGGCCTACATGAATTCAGGCCTACTCTAGAATCAATTAATCAAATAGAACAATCATCAGGTACCGGTATATAGTTTATAAGAAATAGTAAATTTATATCAGCTTTCAATTGTTGCCACCAGGGAGCAAATACTTCGGGTGAAAAATGACGAAAACATTCCCTTCCTACTTGTCGGCAATAAGGGCGACTTAACAGACAAACGAAAAGTGGCGCTTCACGACGCCACTGGAAGAGCGCAGCAGTGGGGCGTTCCTTACGTGGAAACGTCTGCCAAGACGAGAGAAAACGTCGATAAGGTAAGCGTCTGCCTGTTCCAATAATCACTCGCTTGCGTCTTGTTGTTTGAGCGTTTCGAGTTTGTTTTACGAGTGTTCTGGTCTTGAGAAACATCTTGCTGTAATTGACTATTCACCGCAATATAAATATCGTTACACAGGCGCTAAATGACCTCGCTGTCGATGCGCCTTAAAACCCTAATATTCATTCAATATCGTTACTCATTCATGCTACTCATGGATAGGTTTGAATCAATTTAAATAATATACCATACTAGATTAAAGTTTATATATTTGAAAACTGTCCAACCACTACATTAGAAGTATTCAAAGTTGGCAAAAATACATTCTAATGTTCTGTAATACTTGTGGGTTTCTTCTACCTCGTATGTAAAATATCGTTGTTGCCATAGCAATAAGACCTTGTATTGCTAACAGATACCAAATAAAGAATAGACCTACATTATGATTAAATCAAGTTGTTAACAATCAGCTTTGAGAAATTAATGTGTGCAAATAAAATTTACATACGTAAATGAAATGATAATTGAAATTGTTAATTTGTTGACCTCCCTTGCATTTCAAACTAGTCAACATCTGTGTGTGGTTTTGATTAAACGTTTGCTTATGTTTATCATCGGCAAGCTGCTGACAGGTCAGTAATTTGTTTGTTATATAATGAATATTTAATATGTTTCACCGCATTGCTTCTTGCCACGTCACGTGTTAATTGCATCTCATCACCGTTCACCTTTCATCGCAAACTAATGCTTCTAAACACGTGACCAAGAATCTTTCCTTCCCCCTCTCTCTACCTGGCACTTGTACAGTTACACCAATTGCTAATTAGTATATAATATATAACTCTATTTAGCACGATGCTATTATTGATCTATTCACTTTAGGTGCATTCCAAATGACATAGTTATTCTGTAGGGCATATTAATTGGTCGTTAAGGAAAGAAATGACTGCAACTCACCGATGGCGATGAGTCGAGCAACTTATCGTAGAAGGCCTGGTGACAGAATACGTAATTACGTAATACGAATACGTACATTATATATCTTGTTACATAGAAACGGCAGATCCGATTTGAGTGAAAGTTTGGAATAACGTGTATGCCTAGGTCCATCATTATTATTTTGAAATTCCGTGAAAGTTTGAATTCTTTCGGAGGAAATATTTTTTACGAATTTTCTCTTCCGAGTTATTCTTATGGTGTTTTTAAAAACTTTGAAATGAATTTTCTCAGAAGTGATGCAAGCAATTGCTCCTCAAAACTATACAGTATCAAATATTAGATCAGGACACTTGCGCGTGCCAAGTTTCAACTGAATTTGTAATTTCGTTTGACCTGTGGAGCGCAAACAAAAAATAGAAATGTACTTTTTTTCCGAGTACGGTGAAATTGAGTTTTCGCTCTGCTCATCCAATTAATTCCAAGTTTTCATGTACATTACCAGTATGTGGAGACATTCAACATTAAAATATCAGACGACGTTGATACTACTTTGTGAAAAAACAGTTATTAACTTATTATCCATGATATATATAAACACAATACAGTTTTCATCGCTACAGTAGGTACTACAGGCTGCCTGTTACTGCAGCAATGATTTATTTATCAACATTTTTGCTATATTTTTATTTATGCATCATCATTCGATGATTCTTCATATTTTTTAATTGAATTTATTGTCTTATGATGGTCTCAGTAGGCCTATTGAATGACAAATTAATCATAATGTTCAGTAATTGCTGCAAATAATCTTACAATTTTCATATTTTCTCAGCCCTAGATGAAAGATGGTATAATGTAGGCTTATGTTAATTAGACCCGGTTTTACGAAACTGGATTAAGCAATAGTTAGTGGATTAAGTTGTTATCAACATTGGTTATTTTCGTACCTTTAATTAATAGTTATTGGATTAGCACCCTAACTAAGATTGGTAAAACCGGGCCTTAGCCATGTATCGTTTTACAGGACAAGGCCCAATTGTTGACTCTTGTTGATGTTTTTTTTTCAAGTTGTACTACGTATTGCATTCTGAATACGTTTTGAGATTTTCCAACGAATATACATTCGCTTGGAATAGATCAAAATTGTATTTTTCAGTTCACATGCTTTTTTGTACTCTTGACAAAAATTTGCCGTGGGTTGTATTTTGTGACTAAATTCCATATTATGATCTAAAGATCGAAACTTTACAAGGAGGCCAACTTCAATCCACCGTCATGACCATCCTTGTGTGCTCCTCCCCTCACCCCTCTCCCAATCCTACAGTGTATAGTTCAACTGCATTTCATCGCTCTGACGTCTGTATAAGAAAGAAGAATGAAGTATCAAAATTTTTTCGAATTATTTGGATTTTACATGTAATTTTTGAACTTCAATATATTGTCTCTTGAGAGAGCATTTTGAGAAATTATTCAATCATCTTTATTTTTGAAGAGTTACCTGAAAGGTCCTAAACGTTTCTTTTAATTTTAAAAATCCTTACTATGATACATCCCAATTTTATTATAATTGAAGGTACCTTGCCATCCTTAGTCTCAATTGTGGAACTATGACTTCTGTCAAGTTTTATGTATGAATACAAAATAATTATTAATTCAGTTCAAAACATGAAATTACAAAATTTAAATAAACCTTTGTTCTTTCGAGTGTTTTTGATACTTGATTCTCATTTCCACCCCGCATCTGTCTTGTCACGCTACTCCTCTGTTCACGCTGCTCTGACCGCCATTTCCAGGTGTTTTTTGACCTGATGCGAGAGATTCGCTCGCGTAAGATCGAGGACAATCGGACCAGCAACGGCCGAGGCAAGGACAAGAACAAGAGGAAGAAACTGAAATGTGTCATTCTCTAGGTCCAACGCACCCCGCAACGCGAACCATGTTAAACGACCAGTGTAAATGTATGTTTTCGTTTTGGGGCGTTTTGTTGTTTTACTGTCGTAGTGGATACGGTGGAAACCTTGATCTGTCGCTTGTTTTGTGCGATCTTGTTGCTGTACTAATGCTTTGCCTGAAAAGAACGAGTGGCATCATTGCCAAATTCTTACGCTTTGCGAGGGTAATCGATGGCGAATGAATGTTTCTTTTGTAAGAATCTGCTGATTACCAATTAATAGATCGATTGCAGGCTTTCAAATACATCAGTCAGTTGTCTATTGAAATCGATCGACCAACAATTATTTTTAATTTGATTATTCATCAACCTTCTGAAACTTTGTTTAAGTTCGCGTTGTTCTTCCAAGACGGATGGTTGAGGGCTTGGTTTCATGGTAGCGCACCTCAATGTGTAGGCCAACTTTTGAAAACAAATTATTTCTACGTAATTGATTGGCCATACATTGTGTATGATATTAAATTATATATAAATTTTTTTTTTTGCAATTATTTTCTTGGTTAATCAATTAACAAAATATTTTTTAGTTGCAAGATGATCAATTATATTTTATTATTGTTTGCTCAATGACCCCACAACAGCTAGGATTATTTGGGTTAATCAATTATCATAGGAGCTGAAAATCAATCTAAGCACAGACCAAAATGTGTCTACTCTTTACCACAAATTATAATTTTGACATTATAAACTGATGTATGCAGTCTTGATGGCAAAGTTCATTGCTTTTTATTAGACGAGCTTTAGCGAGGATTCAATTTGACATACTGAAAAAAATTGGTGTTCGTTTTTATGTTTTTTTTTTTTATGTTTTTTTGTCGGTTCTCCACAGGTCAAACGGCTACAGCTATCAACTTCAAACTTTTTTTCGTCATGGTTCCTCATCTAACTTAGATCTGTATAGTTTTGTGGCATTATCGGGTGGTAACTTTTTTTTTTATGAATTTTAGAAATTTCAAAAATCCCCATTAGAATAACCCGGAGGAAAATACTTGAAAAATCAAAATTTTTCAAGACCTCTCAAATTTTCGCCGAATATAAAGGAAACTATTAAGCACATTTTGAGAGATTTTTCACATCAATCGGATGAGAAATAACGAAGAAAACGCATTTATAAAGCATTTTCCCATCAATTTAGGCTATTACGGGAACCAATTAAATCTATAGCAACAAGTGTCACCAATTAATTCAAAACGATTGAAATGAATGAAGAGGAAGGCCGTGACATAGCTGATTCTCGTAAGGTTTTTGAACGTTTGGAGTGATCCAAGGTCTGTAGATGTAGATTGGGTTGACAAATTATTTTTCATTCTAGATTTCTATACCCCTAAGCTCGTCTAACAACGCGCATCCCGCGTTTTCCTAGTTTAAAATAATTCAAATGGGGTGGTAAGATTGCCAGTGTGATGCCCCGTCCAAACGATTGTACTTTCATTTATAGCCTTAATTGGGGAACAATGATTTTGTATCATTTTTCAATGCTAATAATAATAAAAAATGATATTTCGCTCAATTGACTCCCAAATGTTTGCCAGTTAGATGAATTATACAATAATATTGTTATCAAGGCAACAAGTTGATTATTCCCAAATTCATCATTTTCTAATATTCTTTTAAAATACCGTATGACTGAATTGTTTTGGATAACACTATTTGTAATATGCATGAATCGGATGTAACTGACTAATGACTATGTTACTCAAAACTAATTGAATGATATTTAATAATAATCCGTAGTCAATACCTAATTGCCTATACATTAGAATAATTAAGTTCTGCCTTGTTTGTTGTACGAGCAAGGATCAAGGTTTCGCTGTATATGTATATATGTAGTGGTGTCTGCTTCGTGTAGTTTTGTAGCTGCTTTAATCACTATCATAATGTGCACATTTAGATTAAAGGAAAAATGTAAATTGCTGATTGATACATATGCCTTGTTAAGTTGTTATCATGCTTATTTGTAGACCTGTTCCACCCTACATTTAAATACCATAATTATCAAAGAACTCTATACTAAAAGATAACAAATCCATTTAATTTACTGTGTGCAAAAGTGGTCAAGGTTGCTCAAAGTGTCTTTTGATTGTGAAACACAATTTTTGGAGTATAAACTAACAATAAACAAAAATGAAGAAATAACTTGTCCGTCTAGAATGGAATAAAATATAATATATTCCGTATCTTTCTATGATGAACAATTAGTTGGATTTTCTCTTGAAAATGTTAAATGGATAAATAAAAATATATATTTTACATGATGGCTTATAATAATTGTTTCAGCAGTCAAGAAGGAGATGAACTTACTAATTTATTAATTATCACTTATCAACCCGTGACTTGGAATATAGTAACGTTATTGAATAACCAGGTCTGAGCATTCAGTAGGTCAAAGAATCTCATTTTATAAACAAGTTGACAATTGACAATAAAAAAAAAATAGAAAACTGATCCTACTTTCGTTGTATTATGTAACTCCAACTCGGAAGTATAATTCTTAATTGTTTTAATTAAATGGCATGTCCACGTAATTTGTAAAATCTATGTATAGCATGGCAGCGTCATTTCCACAATAAGTGTAGGGTAAAGCCTGATTCACAGTAACATGGTTGCACGGGCATTTCTGTATCAGAAACGTTACTTAATGTTTTTGATTCGTTGGCGTGAAATAATGGGACGAAAAAAGCGAGCAACTATGAATTGGTCTTGGCTGTAGATCTCATCTACGTATTTGATATTTTTAGTAATGGAAAATATGTTGCTAATTACTATAATACTGTTGTATGCCCAATAGTTTGTGCTTTCTTCTTCCCGGTATCGAAGAATGAATATCTCTAACCGCACTTTTGGTTTTCCCTGCAGGTGTTCTACGAACTACTGAAGGATATCATTACCCGTAAAGCTGCCGTCAGCGAAGTGGAAAAGGACGTAGCGATAACAAAGAAACAGTGCAAGTGTTGTGTGATTCTCTGATAACTCCTCCCCCTCCCCACCCTTGGAAGACAAATCTATGATGTTTGAAACGTGGCGGGCGACTGCATACTACCTATATAATCATCACACGATATTGTAATAATCATACCATAACCGCAAAATGTGTACTATTTAATGCTTTGCAAACACAATGAATTGAGATGGTACTTTTATATTATCTTTATATATATATTTACTATATTAATTTTAGCCTACTGTACTTTGAAATTATTTTGTAAATAATTTTCGTTGAAATTGAATGCTTGGCCGATTACTGGTTTCTTAACATTGTCTGCACAAATTGAATGTGCTAAAATTGATCTATAAAAACCTCTTCACCACAATTATAAATGAAATACAAGAAATGCAATGTTTGTGTGTGATTTATAACCAAACATTAATCCATTCTATTTTAGGAAGAGAAAATGTCTCAATTTTGTGTCTGTTATGTCTCTACTACTCAAGGAGATACTGTAGCTTTAAATACCAGCAGAATGATGATACAAAAAATATGTGTTAATAAAACTGTTCCTGAATTTATTCACCAATTTAAATGTAAGTTGCCAAGCTAGAATAATAGCAATAGGCAGGTTTTTAACTGAAAATTAATTCAAGTGCTTTGCTTCAACTAAAATAATAAACTGAAACTGTGAAATTTCTGGATATTTATATCGGTTATTGGTTTAAATAATTTGACCTATGGACATTTTATTGTGTGCATCAACTCATGAGTTTGTATGCAATTGTTTAGCGTGAATAATGAAGTTTCGCGCAAAAGTGCATTTTCCAATTGAGCTCGTAATTGTAAGTATTTAATTGTGCATTCAATTTTTTTTTTAAAAGTTGATATCCGCAAGTCGAGAACGGATTTGAAAACGGAACTGTTTCCACAACTTATAATTTAGATTTGAGTGGAATGTGAATCAAAACAACGATATTTATACAATTATATTTAAAATGAAAATGATGTTCCATGGTTTTCTGAATATTTGCCCAGCTATTTATTCAAAGTGTTTTACGCTTTAGTGCGAGTCGCCAGTAAAAAGTTGAAATATAATGCGGAAGGAAATGCCTTATAATTAGTTATAAATCCCCTGCGTTATGCCCCAGTGTGTCATTACTCATTAGTGTATTTCATTCTTTTCTAGGATGTGGGATCTTTACTAGAATGAGCAATCCTTGTAAAAGATATCTCCAACCTAACTATAGAGACTACGCCCAACATGTTTACTAGCGAATAAAATATTTTGCTTGTTTAAAAGATAACAACATTCAATAGATTAAAAAATAGAATATTGTAAGAGAACTTGAGATTCTAGTTTATGGGTAAATATTGAATATACCTACATATGACAATTGCGAGTGATATTTTTGTCAAGGTCACAAGATGATAAATTATTTTTTATAGTTACATAACCCCCTCCCTCATTGTAGATTACCTCCTATCAACTTTCTGTCAACTGCTGGACTTTTTGATGACTGAATAGGCTAGCTGTAATAATTTACAAGTTACAGTGCTATTATGTTCTATTGCTCTAGGCCTGATGCTACTCACGTTTGATTTTACATCACGTCATTCTATGCCAGTGTTTAACCTTCAAATCATGTTATATTTATTCAGAATAAAATACAGTACTATGGGTTTATTGACTGATAACTAGTTGTAGGCCTATCATTGTACAGTTTGATTATATTGAAAACAACATACATAATCAGAAGATGGGTTTCGACCTTTTTTACGTTAACGGCGTTCTGGGCCACCATTTAACTTTAAAAAAATGATCTTGTTGAAGCTAACAATACGTATGCTCTGGATATATTGACAGGTAACTGCATATGTACACTTTTAAATTACGTTAGTTTACCAACCGTACAACAATAAAACTCACCTTATAGACATGGTAACCCGGTGCAGAAATATTCCTTGCCACACTCTTCAATACAGGCTCGTTTTAGTTTGTCTTGACACCTACAATTATCTTTCTTTTCCCTGTAATGGTTTTACTACAAAAGTTTGTGATACATTTTAATTTGATCATCTACAGTTTGTAAAGCGCCTTCCGTTGATCAGACGGGTAAGATATGGGCTCTAGCAAGCCACAGTTCATATATCTTTGTACTGTCCCAAAATTCGTTACTGTTCGAGATGTAGGAATATAGCATTCACATTCAGTTTTGATAGTCTATTTTTATGTGAAATGTAGCATTTTGTAGTAGACTACTAAGAAAACAGGGATTGCAAACTCTAGATCAACAACTACGGAAATATCAATGGACTAATTTCACACTTTCATCGAACTTTTTAGTATGTGGCGGGAAGCTGTCCGAATACTACTTACTGTTGATAGTTCGAGGAAAGAGATAACTATTCTTTTCAACTTGACCATTGGTTTCTCTGGTTAATTTTATACTTGAACACACTTTTTGAAAACAATTTTTCACAGTGCAGCTCCTTGTCTTCCACATCCTGCATATTTTCACGAAATGGCTCAACGTAATAGATTACAACGTTGGATGAAACGGAATATCATGAGATGTAGAGAAACCAAAAAATATATACTTGTGAAATACGTATTTAGATTTGATAGTCCATCTATTTCATTATGTAATGCTAAATTCCTACATCTCTAGATACTGTACCTTATACAGTACACATATTTATTCACTCGTACATATAATCTGGAACAAAAGGTTACTTGTTCGGGATTATTCAAGGAAAAGAAGGAAGCAGTAAACAAAAGACAAATGTGAATAATGTGTAATTGTTTATTTACATTTAAAAAAAGTCTTTCAAAGTATATTATCACTATTATGATACATTATCAATAAAATTATTAATATTATTCTAGCCTACAAGAAATGTGTATTGTATTAAATATATTGTTACAGTAATTATTAAGCTTTCTGTAATGGTTTAATTTGAATTATTTCACTCAATCAGGCAGACACAGTCTGAACGCTGTTTTAATTTCAGCCATATTGGTTGAACTACAGTCAGTGATGAAGGGGATGAAAAATGTTGACACTGCCGTGTCTTTTGTATGCTATTAATTTAGTTGTAATCATGCCTGCCTTCATTCAAAGTCATATTGAAATGTCAAGTCTTCAAGCAACAGGCATGTTGGAATTTCTTTTGACCAAAGTGACGTGTTGTATCATTGCATTATTTTTTAGCCAGATCATATTATGGAATTCAAGTATCAATTAATAAAATTATTTCACTGAAAATATTAACCAGTGTCTTTTATTCACAATCCAAATCATACTTCCTGTACATGTGTATACACTTGCAGTCACATACCTTTTTTTACAAAATTATAATTGAATATTGAATAACATCTACAAATATTTCTCATTCACTGTACGTAGAGTGGCTAGTTTTAGTGTGTATAATGTTGGTAAATTGTATCAAGGATGCTTCTGAATGTGGCTTGACGATCAACTACTGTATGTGACACCCAAGTGTACAATTTGAACCAAATGTGAAGGTATATTTTCTGTTTGTCTGATACCTGTTAAATCCTATGCAATTCACATGGTTGACTGGTTTAGCCCGGTAGAAAAAATACTTATACTTTTGGTTCAAGTTGTATATACATATTCATATTTAATCCTTGACAGACCATTTCGATCCACAAACAAATAATATTACCCATATTTTTCAACTGAATCATTCATCGACCTGAAATTCCAATCAATATAAACGAATACATATAAATTGGGCGCACACAGTTCTTTAC
Organism: Brachyptera risi; assembly: GCA_964007535.1. NCBI lineage: Eukaryota > Metazoa > Arthropoda > Insecta > Plecoptera > Taeniopterygidae > Brachyptera > Brachyptera risi. The sequence continues at coordinate 28,744,051 of OZ023334.1, read as the reverse complement.
ATGAGAACTATTTTTGAAGAAATATATACAGTATTGAACACTAAATAGGGTGAAGGAATTATGAACAAATCAGAAAGTTACAAACATGCGCCAACATTGGAATGAACAAATGACTAATTGTGTAGTTTTACGGCAGTTCAACGACGACGTTATTTGCGTCAATACGTCACAAGATGTATACATAGAAATTAAAAAGTAATAATACACAATTAAAATTAGGTTAACAAATCAATTATTATAACTACCTGAGAACTAAAACAAAAAGTACCATTGACATTAGCACCTGGAACTATAATAATTGGGAATGACAATACCAACTAGGGTACTGACTACACTAGTAGGCCTACCATTAGGCTGCGACAAGTATGAGTAGCAATTTAAAAATGTGTCCACGAAACAAGGTTGTGTACCAATTCAACAAACTCAAAATATCACCGTGGTAGCTTTACGGTATCAAGATTTTCCAGGCCAAGAATTACAATTAAAAACACAGCTACATCTTCCACAAGCGTCGAGTATTCAGATCTGCAGCGAGTTTCTATAATTTCATAAGCTTCACAATTATTTATTTGGTACACGACCATCTTCTTTCATTGACACAAGTGCAGTCAAGCAATCTGTGTAACTTGAAAATGAACGCCCACGTGTCTTCTACGATTCAAAGTATCATTTCATGATATGGTATTTACCTAGGCTTTCCTATCCATAAGACATTGACAATTTCAAAAGGTAAATCGTTGCATTAAAACCTGTACGTCTACATACTGTCACTTTATTGACATTACTTTGAATCTCTTACTTGCTCGTCTGGTTAGGTTCTACCAGAAGTAAATCCTTTTTAGTGTTATAATATAAAACAGTTGAGTTATTTTATGGTTCAATCCTCACCCCAACTTCAGCACATCTAATCATCCAATAATCACCACTGTCTTACATAATCTCCAAATTACAACGTTACACATCTACGGCATATTTACAAAATATAATGTTTGGAATACAGTTTGTTGGTATTGACAGCCAACATCAACGAAACTATTGTAAATACAAGTATAAAATCATTCAAAAATAAAAATTCCAATACGGTTGAAGGTGTAAATATAAAACATGATAGCCTTCCATGAAAATCAACATTTTTTTCTCTTGATCGACAGTAAGGATTCAAGGATTTAAACCTCGCCTCCATATGCTCAGAATTATTTGAATACACAATAAATGTGCATAGTTATTGGTTCAGGCTCAGTAAAGAGTCACATAACAATAGACCGGAGAAGTGCTGTGAATTGCCGCCACTGCGAGGCTGCAAGCGACCAAGCATCGAAGTCTGCAAGACACTCCGCTTGGAAAATGGGCGGAGATGACCAAGCAATTTTCGGAGTTGTTTTCCAGGTTGACAATAAACGCACACCATACAGATCATGGAGCAAGGAAAATGAAAAACCACAGACAGAAGTGTGCCTGCTGCCCTGCTGGGAAGGGAAGCACAAGCACGTATCTGCATCGCTGTGGTTCAACTTTGATGTAGTTCAAACAGGACAGAACTGTGTTGATCACAGGATTGCAGGAAGTAGGCTGAACACGGCACACGAGGAAATCTGCCCACAACATAATTCAAGAGCTGCGGGTGTATGGATATAAGATATGCCCATGAGCAGAATACCACGAAAAGACGAGTAGACCAGTGTTGCTCTTTGTATTGCTGCTACTGACTAGGGTGCGCAATCTTTTTCTCAAGCTGCGTAACAAACCATCTAGTTCAAGTGTCAGGTATCGACATCATATTCTCATACTGGTACTGATGGTTTATAAGTTATTCGGTTATTATCACGGTTATGATTTAATGGGTCTACATAGAAAAAGCAGTACTTGTCAACTAGAATCATATCATACTGGATCATCACTTCAAGATCTGCTCCAACCGTTGATGAGCCAAATTTTTCTTATTTTATTTCATTTTATTACACGTTCTATCACATTTCAGTCACATAAGTATTCGAGCTCCCAGTGAGATTGTCTATCGCAGGAGAGCAAATGAAAATTAAATAATTATGGTGTATCTGTCGTGTCTTCTGAGAAATGAATTAATCAAATCACATATTGCATCCGAAAAATATACATTTCAAACCCTATTATTATTGTTGATTATGAAAATGATGTCCAGATATGGTAAAAAGCCATTAATAATAGCAAAGATCGTTTTGGTGACCTATCCATCACTGGCCAAATATCGACCGCGTGAGGTTTGTTGAAAATATGCGAAGGATGAAATCTTCGGTGTGGAAATATTGGGCCAACGTTAAGCCATGATATGATACGAGTTATAAAAGCAGACCTCTCACATATTTGACGTCTCAATAGACTGACTTTGTTAAGCAACGCACACAATCTGATCCGACAGCTAGTCAACGCCTAGAAAGATAAGTAACAATAACTTTCACAACTTGATTCTTGTGACGAATCTATTTATTATACGACATTGCAGACATCTGAGCGTCGAATCTGGCCCGCCACCAAAAGTGATTTTGCACTCTCATTTCCTTTCTGTTGCTTCAATAACAAACAAGTTGATATAAGAAAGGGTAACAACTCGTTGCCATGGGATTAGTTGACTTCAACTACCAATCAGCTCTCAACAGGTCAGGCAACACGAGCCATCGGTTCGTCAGAGTTGTCCTCACGACAATACAAATACGCCGTTTCATTAGACAATATGTCAAATAATGCAAAAGTTATTACTGCAACAAGTAAAACTTGGCAGTCGATGAAGTAGGTATTCGGTGGAAGGTCACCTCTTGGTTTGCTGTATTTTCTCCTGTTCATTATAATATTATCTCATTTTTCTCGTTAATGTTCTTCTCTTTTGACGTCATCTTTCATCATATATACAGTTTTCAACATTGCCATTTTCTATAAATGTAATTTTTTATTTATTGGATTTTCTTAATCAATCTTCAAGCTGGTCACTCATAAATTGACAAATAAAGTTTGTTTCTCTCAACAGACTTCCGTATCTGGTCCAAATACCTATCAGTTCTGAACAGGTCGGACAATACCGTTTTCAACATTACCATTTTCTATAAATGTAATTTTTTATTTATTGGATTTTCTTAATCAATCTTCAAGCTGGTCACTCATAAATATGAGCATCTGACAAATAAAGTTTGTTTCTATCAACGGCCTTCCGTATCTGGTCCAAATACCTATCAGTTCTCAACAGGCCAGACAATACCGTTTTCAACATTACCATTTTCTATAAATGTAATTTTTTATTTATTCGATTTTTTAAATCAATCTTCAAGCTGGTCACTCATAAATATGAGCATCTGACAAATAAAGTTTGTTTCTCTCAACAGACTTCCGTATCTGGTCCAAATACCCATCAGTTCTGAACAGGTCAGACAATACCATTTTCAACCTTACCATTTTCTATAAATGTAATTCTTTATTTATTGGATTTTCTTAATCAATCTTTAAGCTGGTCACTCATAAATATGAGCATCTGACAAATAAAGTTTGTTTCTATCAACGGCCTTCCGTATCTGGTGCAAATACCTATCAGTTCTCAACAGAATGATACAATACGAATCATTGGTACATCAGAGATGTCTCCTATTTGACAAAATATTGATCAGTTTGCTGGAGACATCATGCAGCTGCCAAAATCAGGTTCATGGCAGGATTGAGGTTTTCAGGAAATCGACTCTAGGATCACTTTGTTATCAGAGCAATCAAATCTGCCAAACAAGCAGCAGATCAAGTCAGCACGTTGTGCAAGCTCATCACTTTGCTTACTGCATTGGTACTACTGAAAATAATGAATATTAGGTGAAAAAATGCCTTGCAATTACGTACTTGTTTCATTGATACAATGAATAATAAACTCACATGAAGGCATACGTACATAGGCCTTCACAGCGAATAATGAATATCAAGTTGAAAAATGCTTGCGATTACTTGTTCCATTGATACAATGAATAATAAATTGATGTGTTACGAAGATCAAATGACTTTGCACATGATAATACATACATGGCAAACAATGAATATCCCAAAAGCAGTTATTATGAAGGACGAATAAGAAATCCTCAAAGTGGTCTATAACTACCGAACCATTAACTTGACTCTAGACGTTTATTTGGTTATTACCAACACGTTTCAGCAACCCAGGGCTCTTTAGAATAAAGCTAGTGCAATTTAAATGTTCTGCTTGAATATTTACGTTGATTGCCCTCTTTGCGATATGTTGACGATATGAGGGCGTCTCCCCGGACAAACTAAAACTTGCTTATAAAGACAAGCTTCTTAGTGAATGCAAGAATAACAAGAAAACATTGGTGCTAGAATTTGATTATGCACAAAATTTACCACTTCTGAAGCCAACCGTTTCCACTATGGCCTTTCTCTACTCATAAATCTTGGTAAGCTGCTGTTCTTTCTTTCCCTTTCACCCAATTCATATATATCTATATATATCTATGCATCAATTGAACCTTATAATGAATAACTGTGATATTAGTTACACGATCACTGCACCAACTTCTAAATCTAGTTTCACAATAGGGATGAGTGATCCGGTTTGTTCCTGTCCTAGAACAGTACAACGTATAGGTTTTGGCAATGACAGCGTTTACGCGTCGAAGACAAACTATGACGTATATGCGACGATTACATTGCACGAATGTCTTCTAGATACCAGCAATTTTATTCAAGTGACAATATAAGTGCTAGTTTGACACTATTCTTATTGTGATACATATCAATACCGGTAGGCGCAACGTTGGGAAACCAATGGCAATTACAGGTCAACTGCCTGTGTAGTTTTGATTGCCACGATATCCAAGAATTATCTATAAAAGGAGATTGTTCACTTGGTCACTATAAGCAATGGACTTATCATAGCCACATCATAACCAACAGAACGAGACCAAACAAAACAATAGCAGTACTATTAGTAGCTGGCGTTAGGTAGCCAGGGTCGGCCTTTAACCTGGCGACGATACAATTGCAGACTGTATTCTACTCGTGTATTCACTGGAGGGCATGAATGCCGTTGCTTAATGTGCGCAGCAGACACACTAGGCAATTATTGGATGGTTTTAACGTTCCTATCGATGGGAAGCTGATGAATGTTCAAATTCTGTCGTCACTTGATGAAAGCAACTGTACGCGTCAACACACGATACCATTTTACGAGTCTGGCAGATATGGGTAGACAATTCTTTATTCATGTAACGCTCTAGTCATACATGTTGTTATCCGCCTGCGACAATGTCTATTGTTTCAAGTGAGCCCACTAGTGCTAGTGTAGCACTATTCGTATCATATGTCCTTGAGCTCCATGCTTGCCACGACGTTGAGAATACGTCGAGCCGTTGTAGGCAAACTGCCCATATACAACATTTTGTGAGAAATCTTCGTGCCGAGCTGCGCAACGCACGCAGATGAAGATTTTCCATAGCAACAGACCAATCTAGAGCAATATATTTCCATTTCTTACAGTGCTAGCCAGTTACAGCATTGTAATCGTAACACTTCACAACATGATGAGACTCATTCGAGTATCATCAACATCTTATGATAATAGAGACTACACAAAACATGAGCAATTTAGTTTTTGCATCGGCGAGCGACTTCTGTCTTACGTACAAAGACGTATAATTCACATTGACAGCATGTCGATCTGTCTTGCCTTGAATATTACTTAGTAGTGCTTGATTGTTAATGAAACACTTTACTACAAATTCCATCTTCATCTTTCCATTTCCTTTTTGTCGTTTCTCGAACATTACCTAATGTAGCATCTGTTCCAATTGTTAATGACGCACTTGATACGGCACTTCACAGCGTCGTAATTATTTTCTCCATCTTGGATTGATAATTCCAACCAACTATAGATACAAAACATTAGTTTGAGATATAGCGTCACTCTTGTTTGAACGTACCTGGTTGTCAGAAAGCCTCATTTCAAGAACAACACACAAAGATGCTCATTTACATTGCAGTGATCTATTGCGGCTTGATTATATCATTTAGGAGTGTGCTAGTCAGTTAGATAGGTATTGAAATACTAAACCATTATCTTTCCTCTTCTTTCTTGCCATTTCCAGAACATTCCTTACGTATAGCATACGTCCCAGAAGCGAGCTTTTAAGGGTATATAAGAAAGGTTGCCAGCCGGACGAAGAGAGCATTCATAGCATCGAGTCTGTGGTCTTCACTCATACGTCGTACTCATCTAGTGCCAGGTAGCGGGGTGAACCTGCGTGTCCTCGGTACCCTAGCGAGATGCTGTGTTCATGTGATGTGTTGTACGACTGTATTGGCTGAGATCTTCAATAAATACCAGTAAACAAACATCCTGTCAACTATCTACCTCGAGCTACCTCCTCCACAAACGTCCTAACGCCACAAAGTATAAGACGAGCAAGAATGTGAGCTTGAAAGTGTCAATGGCAAGCTTGCTTGTGTGGGCATGGGACTAGTTTATGATGCCTTCACGGCTTCGTGTGTCACCTCAGTCAAGTTCAGCTCTTTTGTAACTCCGTCAAACCTGGCAAAATGAGTTCGACAAGTCTCCAGAAGAGTTTGATTAACTCACACTTCTCGGTTTGACAATCCTGACAAACTATACAAACAAAACATTAGAGTTTGAGATATGGCGTAGGAACACAACAACCTCGTTGTTGATGCGTCGTTAAACACCAATATTCATTCATTCATTCATTCATTCATTCATTCATTCATGATTCAGTGTCACTTTAATTCGAATGCGCCCAGTTGTATGAAAGCCTTGTTAAAGACTTTCGTACAAAGACGTATTAATGCTTGTTTACATCGCGTTCATCTGTCGTTTCTCGAATAACACTTACTAGACCAATTGCAAATATGCAATAAAACTCCACTCAGAGTACAGCATTTATACAACGAATCGTCTTTCGTTTTGAAGTTTGCCATATGTGACGACCAATTACAAAACTTTTGGTTTGAGATCAAGTTTGGAGAGTAGCCTTGTGTGCACAAATGTTATTACACATCTTCTAATGAGTAGTATTTTTCATCCTGTCTTCAACTGTTTTATTCAAAAGTATTCAAGATTTTTCAGTAGGCCCATTTGATGAGACTGCTCTAGACAATAGGTAACTGAACTGGTCGAACAGGAGTGAAACATGGTGAACATGAGAATCACATCGAGTACATCAGTACATTATTGTCAATTCAACTTGAACTTGCTGCAGTAATTTATATTGTTGATTATAGTTACTCATTATTATTATTGTTATTTTAATACTGACAACTTTCAAGACCTGCTTGTTATGTTAATGATTTTAATTATAACTCGTATATAATGGTATAAACAAAAAGCTAATACATGAAATGAAAGTACAGAGCAGTTTTGTACGTAGCACGACAAACGCAAGTCCGTGGAGCGGAGAGCGTGTCAATTTGTCAAACGGAACAACATACCCGTGAAAAGATATGACTTCTACTCCCCCCAACCCAATGACAAAATAGGATAAAAGAGGGAAACTGATTGCCTCTCGATTGTGAGTTCTTGAGGAAATTGCTATGGACTTTGACGCGTTCAACATCAACCTCAGTGAGGTTCAGAAGACGAAGATGTCTCCTGAGGTCATTAGGGCTTTGGAGGGATATGTTGGGAATGACATATTGGTTCTTCCTGATGAACATATAAGGAAGTTCTTTGGACTTGTTAAAATCTTTTCCAAGGAGAACTATCCTCACAGATTGCATTGTGAGACTTATATGCTAATAGACTCAAGGAGAGTCAAAACTCAGGCTGCCCTTCAGAGGAGCCATGAAGAAGCTGCTGCTAGGGTATCTCCAGTTGCTAAAGCACATGTGCACCCAGGCTCCAAGTAATACTGAGACACCAAAACAGCAAGAAACCACTAGTTCTGGTCCAGTTCCTAAGAATAGTGATGCATCAGAAACTTTTGTGTTTACTTATGCAGGCTCAAACAATACCACCCGTGAAGCGTCAGGTTCCGGGAAAGATGGGGAAGACCCTGACAAAGACAAGAAAGAGAAGAAAGTGCTACCAGGAGACAAAGCTGGTAATGATTCCTCATCTGAATCAGAAGAAGATGATGAGGATGATGGTTATACTTATAAGAGAAGAAAGAAAAAGCCAACTCATGAGTCTTGCATGAAGTAACTCTCTTAAAGTTCCAGAGGCCAGGAGGGATAAGCTTGAAGGGGATCTGAGGGGATTATCAGATACCCAACATGCTGAATACCTGATTTCCAGTGTAGCCAAGAAACTACTTGAGATGGGAACCAAGGAGGATGGTTTTGGCACATGCTCTGTCGATGAGATAAGAATGTGTGATTATGCAGGTTTCAACCCCTCAGTAATAGCAGAATCTCTAGCCTACTCTCAGCAGGATTCTGTCGTAAGGACCAATGATATCAAGATGCTGCTGCTGATATATTGCTCAAGGGGAACAAAGACTGCCAAAATCATCAGGAAGTCTAGTCCTGATCTTGCTAAGAGGTTGAAAGCCCTAAAGAAAACTTACAGCATAATTGATACCAAACCCAAGGAGAATACTGATGTCACCTTGGCAAGGATTGCTCAATGTTTCCCTGTTGCTGAGGTTATAAACATGCAGAAGTGTATAACCTTGTCCAAGTACCCTGGTACTGATGCTGCAGAAGCACCAATGTGTTTCCAGACTCCAGTATTCAGCTCTGTCATCCCCAACAATGCTCTGGAAAAGTCCGACATTGATTGCCTCATAACCATTCACATGGCATGTCAATTTGAGTTTGAGAGGCTAATAAATAAGGCCCCTTTGAGCCCAATTGGTTACAATTGGGCAGGTCCGAGCGGTTATCAGAAGATTAGGATGGCAAGCACTCAGGTTAAGGATACTGAGAGGCTAGAAGCTATCATTGCTTGTCAACTAATTGCACAACCAACAGAGGCTGGGAGGAGCCTTCCCTTGAAGAAGAGTATAGGACCTTGGCCACGAAGCTAAGGACCACTTACTCCATGCCTAGTTGGTAGAGATGAGTTGGTAGAGGTAGAGAAGGGGCCCGTCATGGCGGAGGAAAGAGAATAGGCCGCGGTATAGAGAAGTGGGAGATGCGGAGGAATAATTTTGCCCTTCGACGTCATCTTAAAACTAGATATAACGTGCATAAAAGCCGTCCAATCTGAAACAAATTTCGTTGATGTTATGTGACGTCATATCACATAGACAGCGGTCGACCGCTCTTATATAGTCTCCCTTATAACTAGTTGTGTCCTACCCCCTACCCTTCCTCCGCCCCTACCCTGATAACGTAAGCGGGCGAGTCAGTTAGATCCGGTCAGAGGACAGGAGAAGGACTCGGGCTGATTGTGATTAGGATCGTACAGCTCTCGAGCGTAGCTTGTGGGTGCAGTGCCTACTTGGTTTATTATATTCACAGTGTTTACTGATATTCGCAGTGCCTACTTGGCTTAATATATATTCACAGTGTTTACTCATTTTCTCAGTGCCTATTTGGCTTATTTTATATTCGGCAGTGCTTACTTATATTCGCAGTGCCTACTTGGCTTATTATATATTCACAGTGTATTAGATTCACTGAAGTGGAAGTGGATTACTTAAAAATCACCACTTGGCCCGTGTCCTCGAACATTTGTTTTGTTCATTATAATTATCTTTACCTAAGCTGGAATATTGTTTTGTTTATTATAATCATCTTTACATACGCTGGAATAATAGTCACCACCATTAAATGTATTACGGTGTATAATTACCTTTGCTTACGTTAATCTAACCACATAATATCTATCCTATATTGACAACTTTCGTAGCTATGCTCCCAAATACGCCTATCTACAAGTACGTGGCGCCCTAGAATTCCTTCTCTATTTCTTACCCACCCCTCCCCACTGAAAAGTCAGGCCATCACCAAAAGTAGCGGTGACACCTTAGCACCCGTGGATTTACAACCGATAAAGACTACTATAAATTTGTCATCATGGATTATACCCGCCTCACTCGAGCACGAACTTTTGGGTTTGAGGCATCGAGGGTCTCCCAACAGTAGCTGAAATGAAAACTAAACTACGTCAGGTCCTGAGAGAAGAGAAAGCAGGAACATCATACACGTCGGGCGTGCTGGATGCGGAAACTGAACTCGGCATTAGTGCCTCAAAGATGAAGGAATTGCAAAAAGCCCTAGAAGATTATAGGGGAAATTCCCAAACTGATTCAGAATATTGACTCTCGGTATCCTGAACTCCAAAAATTCATTATATTTTTGCAATTTCGAAGTAAGTCATTCAGTGGAGGTATTTTCCAACTCAAGCCATTACTAACACCCTATTACAGATGAGAGGTGAAAAGTTGGATGAAAGTGAAAATGAAGACGAGCTTGTGGAAGTGGACAGCGAGGACAACAATATTTCGCCAAATGTTCTAATTTCAAGATTTGGTGAATTTGCAGTCTGAAGTGCACTTGCCATTTAGGGTCAATGGATATCCATACTGGTACATAAGGTTTTAAAAGCGGTCACGCATGATCAAACTTTACCTGTGTAAGTAAGACATAATAGAATAAATAAATATTTGACAACCATTGGGTTTCAGGCACCATCGAAGGGGCGCTAGACAACAACAATGTAAACGTCAAATTTATGAAGATGATAGGACCCACCAGCTTCATGTGGCCCAAGAATGATGATCATGCAGTTATAAGCTTCGACTAACTGTTGTGTACCATGAACGAACATCCTATGTTTTACAATTGTATATTTTTACCATTTTAAATGTTTCCAATGTCACAATAGTAACAATAGACGTACATACCCATATGTTATTCATTAGATAATAGAATCATATACCAATGATATGACAGACACACATTCCATTTACCATACGATGCATCTGATTGCAACAAACGTTGAACTGAATTCAATGACATACCGTTTCAAAACTCCATTTCACCGGTAGGCAACATTTGAGCAAAGATACGTTCTAGTCTTAATAACACGTAAAATATGGGATTAAATGGTGTATCTGTGATAATAATCCTGGCTGTTATAGTATGGCCGAGACCAAAACGAGCGATGCGACCGGTAATTGATCAAGTCTACGTTATGGTCAATCACAAGAATTATCTCGAGGGTGATAGAAACTAATAAGATGACATGGAGAATGGTGCGGAGCCACCGTCGTACAGATGCGATCGCCCTTGGGAATAAAACAATGAGGAGCAATACGTGCTGTGACAAACGAAATAGTATAGTTGCCATAGAGTTGAAGTTGACCAACTTCCATCGTTGTGTCGTAAGTCGCAGAAAGTGCCAAGAAAACTCATGTCCACAAGGACACTAACTGGCAAACTAAATTTCCATAGGCTGGCCATTGTGCAAATATATTTTTAGGGGTGTGCGATTCCACCTAAAGTCGAGTCCGAGTCTCCGCCAGGATCGAACTCGGACTCGTAGAAAATATTTTAGACCTCATTTTCGATCCGAGTCTTTGAATTACCGCCTATTTCAAAATTGAATAGATTACTGTCTTCTCATTGGCTGCTGGTCAATGACTGTTCCGAGTGCTTTCTTTGGCTACTAAGTTGTTTGGAAGGCTATGGCTTCTGAAATCTGACGCCATCTTTTATCTACATGTCAACCTAAGTTGGCGCCTTACAAGCTTGCATCGCGTACATCTGACTGTGAAGAAATAAAGGTAATAAAGAAACTTTTAACTTGTTTTTAATTTTTCAGTGTTCATTTGATTTATTTTTTAAATTTTGAAACAAACAACATGGTTTAAAATGTGATTTACACTCAGTGAGACGTGATCTAAGCAAACCTAACCTCAAATTTAAAAGTGTTAAAATTTTTCTATTTCTTTATTTTGTAGTACTAACTGGATCAATCACGAAATAATGGATCAAGAGGAAGAAGAAGATAACCCTATTGATGAAGGCCCAGAGCACATTCCAGAGGACCCACCTATGGATTTAGGCATAGATCTGTTGAGGCCTAGGCCTACTACAGTTACAGTTAGGGTACTACAGTATGGTACTGTAATATGTAATAAATGAATAACATTTACGATTTTCAAATAGAAGGCCTTATCATGTTTTATTTCCACAGCTAATCATCCCTACAAATTAATCCCACTTTACTCAGTGCAATAAGTTATAGTCTTATTTTGGAAAATACAATAAATTTATATGGTATTCTTAAATTAGACTCGGGACTCGACTCGGACTCGAGATATTCAGTAAGAATCGGACTCGACTCGGACTCGAGTTCAAAAACATGGACTCGCACACCCCTATATATTTTAGTATGACAAGTATTAATTTGTATGATTTAGTATGAACTTGGCTGAGATCAAAGAAGTACTAATCCGGTTTTTCTACCATTTCATTGATATGGCTGTTGTGAATGCTTGGCTAATCTGTTGTCGAGAATACCGCGCTGCCGGCATTCCCGAAAAGAATAGTCAACCAGTTCAACTTCAAACTAGCTTTAGCGCAATCGCTAACCAAATCCCACAAAGATGCCAAAAAAAAAAGAAACGTGGGAGGCCAAGCAATGATAGAATTGGATCCCGTCGTAGATGTGCGTCGCGATAAAATTGGTCATTGGCCACATGTTGTCGACATATGTCTAACATGTAGACATCCATTCTGCAAAGCTAAAACGAACTTCCAATGCACATTATGTGCAGTACATTTGTGTCTTCACAGAAAAGAAACTGTTTTGTAGATTTCTATCTGTAAAGAATGAAGTTGATAAAACATGTATGAAATAAATACCACCAAATACATTATAGATCTGTACCTTTCCATTCCAGTCTTGCCTATTAGGTCATATTTGACCCAAACCAAAAATGTCTCAGGGGAATCCCCCCACTCCAAATTCAAATATTTTTCATTTCTTGTTGTCAACTGGTTACTTAGTGGGAAAACGTATTTTCAATTTTTTTTTCACCCTGTATCTTAATTCAGCCATCAAGAGGTTAACATGGTACCTGTGAAAAAAGTGAGAACTCTCGCCAAACAGAGAAAAGAATTGATGTCGCAAAAAGCCTGGAATTGGTGCTGGCCACACTCAATTCCATGATGGCAAAAAAAACGATATACTAAGCCAAATTGCAAAGTGCGGTAAATACAGCAAGGCTCGGAAGACAGGAAGAGAGTCATCATATTAAGAGCTAGAAGCTATACTCATGACGAGGCCAATCAATGGTACAAGTCTTGAGGAGAAGGCACTCAAGATAGCCAGCAAAATGAATATGACAAACTTCACAGCTTCCAATGGCTGGATAGATCATTTCAAAGAGCGACATGGCATGGTTTATAAAAAATTGGCGGGGGAAAGCGCCGTTGTCGGAGATGTAGATTCCCAAAGCTTGTCGAAGGGTACGAGCTGCGAGATATCTATAATGCTGACGAGACCAGCTTATTTTTCAATTGCTTGCCCGATAAGACCAACATACAAAGGCGAGTCTTGCCATGGCGGCAAAAATGCCAAAGAACGAATTACTGTTCTTCATTGCACCAACAGCAATGGAAGTAACAAAGTGCAACCGCTTGTCATTGGCAAATCTATCAAGCCACGATGTTTTAAAAACACGAAGACTTTGCCTGTGAAATATCACGCCAATAAAAAGGCATGGATGACTACCAACATATGTTTAGTTCTCAACGTGTATTTGAAGCCAAAATGGGGGTACCGGTACAGAGTTTTTTGTTTGTGGCCGATTGTGGGGCACATCCTCCAGACACAGTATTTACGAGGAATGTGAATGTAGTGTACTGCCCACCCAACTGCACCAGTGTTCTACCTAGTGGTAATAAATGTGGGTACAAACAGTATTGAAGGATGGAGAGGAAAAGACAATTTGATAGAGGAAATAAACAAATGCTACAAACTGTGAAGAAACTTTGCAGTTCCGCGTCACTTGCGGTGATGGGGATAGTGAGTTACATGAAATTAATGGGTATAACGACAGAATTGAATGGATTGCTGAAAGTTTGGGCATACAGTTTGTGGATCCAAACATTTGGATATCACAGGAATGTATTGAAAGAGATGGACCTCACCTCAACAGAAGAGGAAGCAACGTCTAGACTAATCTGTTATATGGCATATCAGTAAGGTTGATTGATCAAAGAGTGGTTGTAAACAATCCGGCTGGTATTGTACAACTTTCAAAATATACACAAGCCGTGAAGAGGATCGTAAAAGTGACATCCTTGCCAGCGAGGAAGTTGTTCTACATTTGAGTACGCCACAGCTGAACCAGGGCTATATTATGCATCTCGACGATTGGTATTCTTCACCAGTTATATAAAGAGCTGATGAAAGAGAATAGACATGCTCTAGGGACTATCAGAGCTACAGAAAGAATATGCCTGATGAATTTAAGAATACAAATTTGAAGGAAAAAGGAGATGCCATTTCTTGAAGCTGCAATGAAATATTAGCAGTGAAATGGAAGGATCGTAAGGACGTGCACATCTTATCAACAATGCACGATAATATTAGATGAGAACAGTGGTGCGGAGAAGAAATGCGGAGGAAATTGAGAAGCCACAGTGCGTTGTTCATTAATAGAGGTACGTTGGCTGTGGACAGGCAAGACCAACAACACCCAACTAAACTGCAAACTAATACCCACCCAACTGTACTAGCGTGCTTCAACCCCTACACATGGGGGTAATCTGGTGTTTGAAGCAGTTGTACAGGAACAGACTCATGCAGCAGCCTGTTTTTTATTGGGTGCCGGATTGAACACTGACACAAAGTCGTTAAAAGTCAATGTTTTACAAGCGATCCACTACACGGTGGCTGCGTGGAGCCAAGTTACATCTTTGACCATAGCTAACTGTTTAAAAAATGTGGCTATAATCGTGGTGTAGATGGGGGCCAAGATGAAGAGGATGATGACGACAACGATTTTGCTTCAAGTAATGACTGAGCGAGCTTGAGTGATGCAAGCGTTGTCATTTGACAGCTACGCCACTTGTGACAGCGAGGTAGCCACGTGCGGCATCGAAACAGTAGAAGCATTTTGCGAGAATGCCAAGGCCAGGGGGAAGCGGAGCTGGGTGACGAGAGAGGGGACGATGACGCGGCAGAGCCCGAACTACCTCAGAGTTTCAACGAAGCGCTGGCTGCATGTGAAATACTAAAATACTCTGTGTATTCCCATGACAATCCAAAAGGGAAACTCACCTTGTTGTGTAAGTTGAAAAAATGATATTTGACCTGAAGTGTCAGGCGGTACGCAAACAGACGCGTATCACAGACTTTTATAATAAGTGAAGTGTAATAATGATGTCATTAATCAATATCTAGACATTGAAGGGAATACACTGATGAGAAAAGTACAAGTTTTCACATTAAAAATATTCTGGATGTTGAAATGTTGTTTTCTTGTGTTTTTTTTACATTTTAATGGTTTTCTGGATGGATCGGTTTTTCCCTGGTCCCCTGAAAAACGATGCATCGAGGTTGTAGAAGTATACCAGTATTCACGTTCCTAATTGCGTCACGTAAAAAAAGTAACTTTCTTCATTTTCTCTAGATTTCATTCGACGACTTCGTTACTGTAGATGAGGGGCTATTTACTTGTGGAGTGGATACAGTTGAAGAAATCTGCAAGCAGCAGCTTCAGAATCAAGTAGATAGCTTGAGTGATGAAGAGGAGAATAACGAAGACGTGCCTGTTTTCATCAATGCCCTCGCTGATTTTGAAAATGTTGAAAAACATTTGTTCTGTAAACAAATCGGGGACCAAGTAATGCAAGACCTGAACACGATTGAAAAGGCATTATTCAACACTAATCGTGTTGTTTAAAGGACACAAGCGCGCCTTACTGACTAATTTAATAAGCCCCAATAGTGGCATATGGTCGAATGTTCTCAATAAACAATTAAGAATAACATCATAAACCGTAAACACTAGTGATGCCTTCGGATACCCGGGTACCCGGTTCTGGATCGGGTATTGGCATACCTGGGTATCAATTTTCAGACCCGGGTATTCATGTTTTTTGAAATGAGTGTACAAGCGGTTGACACGCGACGCGAGAGAAGACTGTTTTCTCGGCTCTCTGTCGTCATAGAGTGCATCTGGCTGGCAGGTCGCTTCTGCGCATCACTTTCCTTACCCCTCACCCGTCTCACCCAACATCAGACATCACACCCGCACATGTCACGTCATGTATTTGTTTGTCGATATACTTGTCAGTTGTCAAGTATTTTCTTGTACGTTCAGTTGTATATCGCGTGAAAATAGTGTGTTCATTCACTTAATTGTTTGTTGACTGACATTGTTGACTATTTGTCTAACACTTTTCCAAAATATTATTTTCATTATTTTTATTCTTGCGTCAATCTAATAACTAATAGGTCATTATAAAGTGTGCGTTTGTTCATTGTTGTCTGACATTGTTGAAATTTTATCGAACGTTTTTCCAGTTTGTTTCTTTTCTGTTCCGTATCAGTGTTGATTTTTGCGTTACCGATATTATAAAGAACATTTTATAATGTCGAAAAAAAGATCTTTTGCCTGGAAATATTTCATACAAGTAGAGGAGGGGCGGAAAGTGGAGTGTAAGATCTGCCACTCAAAACTGACATATTCTGGTTCATCAACCTCTTCGATGACGAAGCATCTAAAACAATCTCATGATAAAGACGCTGGCAGTGATGTTCCAGGTGGCAAACCTGGGCAAAAAACTTTAACGTCGTTTGGCCTAACAACAGGTCGTCTGTGCGACGAGCAACGTCAAAAAAATATTACTTCTTTGATTGCTTCCATGATTGCCGCACATCACCTCCCGCTGCAAACAGTGGAATGGACAGGTTTCCGAACGCTCTTAAAATATGTTGAACCCAACTACAAGCCTACAAATTCGGATGGAATAGAGGTCAAAATTTTGGATAAAGCGGTCGAGATCAAAGCGAAAATTATAGAAGAGCTAAAAATGATAGACGCAGTAGCACTTACTACTGACGCTTGGACGTCGTGTGCTAACGATGGTTACTTGGCAGTGACGGCGTCATATTTGACGAAAGGTTTCGTCCTGGAGACGCCGGTCTTAGCCACGGTCCACTTAAGTGAGAGACACATCAGTGAGTACCTGGAGACAGAACTGATGACTGTCTGCGAGAATTTCGGTATCAGGGATAAAATTATTGCCATCGTCCACAACAACGCTGCAAATATTGCAAAAATAGCGACGAATGCTGGAGCTGGCGTCGACATCGGCTGTGCCGCGCACACCCTCCAACTGTGCATCACAGATGCCATGGGGATGAAGACGGTGTCTAACCACGTGATTCAACGTGTGGTTAACGCTGCAAGTCACTTGGTAGGGCATTTTAACCACAGCACTTCAGACAACGATGCTTTTGTAAAAATGCAGACGAAAATGCCTAAAACCAAGCTGCTCCAGTACTGCAAAACCAGATGGAATTCTATTGCAGATATGTTCGGGCGACTAATTCCTTTTCCGAAAAGGAAAGCAAGAAGAAGGGAAGCACGATCAGTCTTAAAATAAGCGAAGAGCAATGGACTATTATCATTAGTCTACATCCATTGCCAGTCGACTTAAAACTAGTGAACACGCTATTGCGTGGCGAAAAGTACGTCACGGCGTCCAGGGTTTACCCTACCATCTTGGCGCTAAAGAAGATGTTGTTAAAAGCCCCTCTTACGCCTGACTCTACAGTGATTCAAGTCTTCAAACAGGATTTGTTGCAGCAGTTGGAGGCAAGATTCATCTCCAAAATAAACTGCACAATTTTGACGTCTATGATGTGTGACCCGAGGTATAGTCGCCTGCAAGGTTTAGGCCTGTCAGATGGTAGGATAAAGGAGATAAGGCGAGGAGTGGAGAGAGAGATTACGTTGGAGCAGGTTCGAATTGACAGTGCTCAAGTGGCTCAAGTGATTGACAGTGACGACGAAGAGACAGTAGATGATCCGGAAATACAAGACCCGGAGACAATGAATCTTCAAAATGCCGCTGCCAGATTTTTTGGCGAGAACATGGAGGTGGAGGCGCCGTCTGTAGCCTGTGAATTAGACCGTTATCTACAGGAGCCGTTGATTCCGACCTTACAAGATCCGCTTGCTTGGTGGAAACTGAACAAGGATCGTTTTCCAAGGGCGGCTGCCGTGTGTAGAAAATATCTGTGTATTCCTGCTACTTCTGTGGCAAGCGAGCGTCATTTTTCGCAAGCTGGCCTGTTGATAAACAAACGACGAGCTCGCCTCCTACCAGAAAATGCCGACGCCCTCTTGTTCGTCAACCACAACCAGTAATGGTAAGTTGAAAGTAATAACTTTTGAATAACTGATTGGTTTAATATTTTTTTAAATGTTATATTATTCAATTTATGAATTCAATTTGTATGTTTTTTTCAGGTTTGTTCGAGCTTAACGACCAACATGTCCAAACAAGAACAATTAGATAACTTTCTACTTTCATTTATTCACAATCGTTATCATTTACAATAAAATTGTCTGGCTATTAGTCTATATTTTATTATCTATTCTATGACGCCTTTATTTTCTGTGCTTCAATATTGTTCTTTTTTGCATTTAAAATATTAATTCACGAAGTGCGTGTGTCAGTTACCATACAACAATAAAACTGTCTCTTGATTTTATCTCGTAAAAATATGATACATGATCTGAAAAATAACAACACTTTTCAAGTTCAACAATAGAATCGTCTCTTCTCTGATTCCCTATCTCTCGATCCCATCAGCTAAAAACACACGCTGCCCGCACGTGTTCTAAAGCTATTGCTGCTCTGATTGGCTTGCTTGTGAGCCAATGAGCGAGAATGAAGTCGACTGTCTCTCGCTAGAGGGCGGAGCAAAGCAGACGCAACGGCGGGAATTTGAACGGAAGGCGGGAATTTGATTACACACGCAAAATGGATGCTTTTCTCGAAGTTTTGAATACCCGGGTATTACCGGGTATTTTTGGCGGGTACCAGGTTCCAAAATTTGATACCCGAAGACATCACTATATTAAATGAATCGTTAGAACAAGATATAAGATATTGGTAAATATATTCAAGGGGCTTAAATAATGCGCCATAAGAGGCGGGAAATAGTTAGATCGAGAGCCGCTAGATGCGGGATTATTCAACATTGTCAAGATGGGAAATTTGACAGGACTTTTTAAAAAAGGCGTTAGAGACGGGAAATCGTTACATCGGAGATCGTTAGATCGAGGTTTCACTGTATGATGCAGTATAATCCAACACCATAATGGCTGATACTGAAACGGGCTATTGAGATTGCCATCGAAGAATTCATGCGGCACACAAGTACTCGCCCCACCAAGAAGTAGACTTCATATTCATCATACCGTATACGTTATATTGTATTACATTATATTATTATCTTTATTGTTATATTTTGTAAATTAAAAGACTTTCGACTCCAGCAGAAAAGTATGGTCTCAGACAGCGCAGTTCTAGTGTAGAAGTTCATTGTTTGTGAATAATTAAAATGAGGTGGTAAGATCGACCTTGTGGTGCCCCGTCCAAACAATCCTTCTTTCATCCATAGCCTTGAACAATAATGATTCTGTATCAAGTTTCAAATCAATGTTAATAAAAAAATGATTGGAAACCATCAAGTATTGAATCGCAGGAAGGATTCATTTTACATTGTGGAGAACAGCAACTAAGTGCAGGTCACCAATATGATTCGAAGACAGTATCAGACTAGTCCCAATTATATCAAAATGACGATTATAACTCAACATTCAACCAAACAACTTGTCAACATAGCCTAAATGGTATATTTTACAAGTTGTGTTTGGAAATTCCAAAAATCTTGAGCAACCAAAAGCAACTAGCCACAGATTTTGCCATTCTTTCAAATGAATTGAATTGCTCTTCAACATGTGCGTGCAATGAGGCAAATTTGATGTACCTACTAGAGATGTCAGCGGGTACCCGGGCGGGTCCAATTTCAAGTGAAACCCGTATTCAAACAATTACCCGACGGGTAGTCAATATATTTTTCTTGTCTTTATTTTTTGCTCGCACAATGTTTTTCGTCCGGCGTTTCGACTCGGAACGTGCACGAACCACGCGCAACACATCTCTTCTCTTCTTTTCCTCCCCTCTCCCCCCACACAGCAGCTAGATCGCTGCACGTCCCTTCCATTCCATGCATCCTGGACACTGACTGACAATTCAGTTCGCAAGTGTGCCGTGTATCGAGTGGTCGTGTTCCAGTCATTTTTATAGTCTGCGCCGTCGATAATATATTTACTTTCATTTTTTTACGTGTGTGCGCGTGTTATGGCGACAGAAAAACTCTTCTTTCGTGTGGTCATTTTCCAAGAAATGCGATGATGACACTAAAACTGAGTGCAGTATTTGTAACGTGAAAATAGCTTACAGTGGATCGTGCATATCTTCACCTGTGAAACATTTGAAGAATGTGCACAAAAAAGTTGAGGGCGATAATATTGTAAAAACACAAAATCTTTTCAATTTTGGTTTCACGCCTGGTAGCATCTGCAACAAAGGGCGGCAAAAATGCGTGACAAGTTTGATTGCCAACATGATCTCCCAGCACCATTTGCCACTTCAAATGGTGGCGTGGGAAGGGTTCCGGGCGCTGATGGAGTACGTAGAGCCCAATTTCAAGCCCACAACAGCCGAAACAGCCAAGGCTGTCATCAATGGCAAGGCGGAAGAGACCAAATCATCAATAAAATTGGACCTCAAGAGTTGCAACAGTATTGCAATAACGTGTGATGGGTGGACATCCTGCGCCAATGACAGCCATCTTGCCGTTACTGCATCTTTCTTTGATGTAGATTTTGTGTTACAGACGCCGGTGTTGGCTACGACTACTGACGGAGAGCCATACCTCCACTTACCTCGAGGACGAACTCGTTGAAGTGTGTGACGACTGGGGCATTAGGGAGAAGGTGGAGACCGTTGTCCATGATAACGCCGTTAATATAGCAAAGGTGGCAACCAAGGCTGAAGCGGGGGGGGGGGATATTGGTTGTGCTGCACACACCCTACAATTATGCATCGGTGCAGCTATAGGAACAAATCAAGCCATAAGCAATCATCCCATTGCTAAAGCATTAAACGCAGCAAGTCACTTGGTGAGGCATTTAAGCCACAGCTCCAGTGCTAATGCAGAACTCCAACGACGTCAAAAAGTCTCTGAGCCTCTTAAATTACTACAATATGTTTGCAACCGGTGGAATTCGATTGTAGAAATGTTCTTGCGCTTGATCACGTTGCGCGAGATAATGGACGCCAAGGAAGTATAAAAGGGCTCATCAGCTACATTGAAGATTGCTGATGAGCACTGGAATGCGATTATATCCTTGACGCTGATCTTGGAGAAGCAAAAACGTATAAACACCCGCCTCTGCGGTGAGAAATACTCCACCATATCACTAATTTATTCTGCCTTTGAAAGCGTCGCCAAATCTTGTAGACCAGTCGACACCGATTCGTGTGTCCTCAAAGCTTTCAAGCTGGAAATGCTGGCACAAACAGAGAGACGAGTCTTCTCAAAACAACAAGATTTTATTCTCATGGCCACTTTGATGGACCCACGCTATCGCCAGATCCCACGCATCTCCATCAATAAATTAAGCACTATCAAGGAGTTGTTGATGATAATCATCAATAATACGCCTTTTGAACCGGCCGAAAACTTACGAGTGGAAGACGAGATTATCTCCGATGATTCAGAGCATGAAAGAAATATGAATGAAGACAGCGATGTCGAGTATTTTGGAGGCAATGTGATCGAATTGCCGATTCTAGCAGAAGTCAAGTTTGAACGATATTTGCAGGAACCACATGTATCACGACTTCTTTGCCCCATCCAGTTTTGGAATGACAACCGAGTGAGGTATCCGAAGTTGTCACAAGTGGCAAATCAGTTTCTTCGTGTCCTTGCTACTTCGGTAGCCAGCGAGAGGGTAGAGTAGGTGTCGGGTAATGAAGACCGGTACCCGGGTAGGAAAAATTCTACCCGCCTCTCTCAAAGGCGAGTGGCGAAAGATCCTAACTGACTGGAATAAAGAACCTGGTCGAAAAGAATGCTAGGTTCCGAAAGATATCTTTCCTCAACGTCCTAAACAGTTGAGACATGCCATGGAGGCAAACCAAAGCCAAAGCATGAAGAAAGGTTTCAAGAAATGTGGAATTGTACCGGTAAACCGCCAGAGTTCTCGATGTTTTACCCGATGGTATAGAAAGTACCCCTGCTGATGCCGAGGTTATGGATAATTCCGTTGTTACTCTCCTCAAAGGTATGCGGTGCGGGGAAGGAAAACCAAGGTAGCATTGTAAGAAGGTGGTTGTATGAATGAATGAATATTAGAGTTTTAAGGCGCATCGACAGCGAGGTCATTTAGCGCTTTGTAGTTCGTGGGAAAAGTGTATATGGCACTTTCAACTTTCAGAAGTTGAAGATGAGCCAGATGAAGCAGCCACGTTAGTGACATGAAAATTAACGATCCCACCGAGAATGACGACGACAACGCTGAAGTGCCTGACAATTCGCAATGTGTTGTTCGTAACGGAAAAGTATTGAGGGGAGTGTATGAAATAAGTTCAGAGGACACAATTAAAGTTGCAGACTGGCTTTTAGCCAACTTTGGAGCCTCTTCCAAATCAGGATGCAGCTCGGAAAAAAACTCGCTCTTTATCGGAAGGAGAAGAAGATTACGAGGCTGATTTTTTTCGTTTTGAGTCCACAGGCGAAAATAATGGCACTATGTTTGTAAGACCATCAGTAAATAACTTCTCTACGTTTAATTACAGTCAAGTGGTTGGTAAACTTCTAGATCCTATTTGTTAAAGGAGAGGCCGGTTCCAATTTGCAGTAAATGCGTTAAATTGGTAGATAAGCCACCATGCCCTGTATTTTTATTAATTATTTCTTTCAGGCTAATTATGTGTTTATGTGTTTCTACAGTCCTGAGACACCCAAAACACATTGATTTCGTGCTGTGTTTCTATTCACACCACTGTGGGGTCAATAGAAATAAGTCATACATTTCTTTTCGTAATCAAATATATATGAACAAAAATTGTATGTGTCATAGAAAGATTTACTTCACCATACATATGGCTAAAAATTGGGTTGAATTGACATATTATTGAAGAAGATACAGGTAAGTAAACCCTCGATAATTCGAACTCGGTTAATTCGAATTCCGCGCTAATTCGAACCAGAGAAATGACCCCGGCCGTTGGTATAGGGATATCAATGTTAATTCATTTCGATAATTCGAATTTTTATTATTTCGAATTTCGAACTGATTATTAGTCCAAACTACTGTTTTATTATTGTTTCGTGTTTGTTTAATTCGAATTTCAGCAAAAATTACGAATAAAAGTTTTCACAATTGGATATTTCATCACGTGAAATCCTTTGTCAACAACATTCCTGGCGACCCGGCAAGCTAGAGATACGTCATAGCCACATGTGCAGCGCGTGCTATTAGGATGAGGGGTTAGGCGGGGGGGTCTTTTCAGGGTCACAGACAGACATCTGGCTGGTCGAGACACCCGAGCGGTAATGCTTAGGATAATGGATGTGATTGTGTCAACTTTCATTCGTAATTTTTGCTGAAATTCAAATTGAACAAACACGAAACAATAATAAATAGACCAGCTGGCTAGTGCATGTAGAGAGAATAATTCATTCATTTCATTTCAGGCCCTAATATTTATATTTATTGCCTTGCTTTTTACTTTTTAATCCAAACACCCAGTTTGGTAATTTGACTCTTTCAACACTGTGAACTGTGATAAGTGTTACCTAATGAATGACATGATAATATATAGTATTAATGGGGCTCCTTGTTGTGTTGTTAAAATTGCTGAGAAAACACTTGACTTGAAGATAACCACATGGCTGTCAAAGTTGGCTTCCTTAGAGCTTAGAGCAAGGGGGAAGTAGGAGGGAACAAACAATGTGCAAGGCGCACATGGTCACTCAAACTGCACGCACACAGTATACTACTGTACTATACAAGGGAAAAACATTTTTTTCATAATTCGAATTTTTTTAATTCGAATTTTGATTTTTGGGGTCCCTTGGAATTCGAATTAACGAGGGTTTACTGTAGTGAAAGCTCAAAAGTGTTTCTATTCACCCCATATTACGGTACCTACCCTACCAGTTGGATCCAAAGAAGAATTTAATACACTGAACGACTTGCTGAAGGAACCGTATAAGCTAAAAAACGTGAAAAACAATTTTTGTGCTGTCAAAATTCGTCAAATTATGCGCTAAGAATAAACATTGCTCATCTGAATGAAGCCATCAAACTTGAAACCAAGAAACACCTTGTTCACGTTGAACGATTCCTTTGTGAAAGTTCCTAGCGTGTCATGAACTTGCATTACAACATGTCTGCAACGTGGAATCGTTACTTGTAACCTAAGCTGAAAAAAACATGAAGAAAACAATTTTTCTGCTGTCAAAATTCGTCAAATTATGCGCTAAGAACAAACAAACATTGATTGGCGCTAAATGACCTCGTCGATGCGCCTTGAAACCCTAATATTAATTCATTCAAACATTAATCATCTGAATAAAGCCATCGAACTTAAAACTAAGAAACACCTTGTTTACGTTAAACGATTCCTTTCCGAAAGTTCCTAGCGTGTCATGAACTTGCATTACAGCATGTCTGCAACGTGGAATCGTTACTTGTAACCTCGTCTAGACGACAGCTTGGACTTGAATCCGTTATTTCCTGCTGATCTTGCAGAGCGAGGAACATCTTCAATGAGGCAACCGTACTCACTCGAACGGCTGACCGTCATCTACAGAGGACGCAGGCGGCGCGTGTAACGTCTCAATACGACGCAGGACGATTGTCAATCAGAGGTGGTTGTCAGACCACGCAATCAGAGAAACTAGCTGTACTCACAGATGTGTCCACACCCTGGCAAAGAAAGACAATTTGTTATGTCACGAATCAACAAATCGATAGCAATGCTGCAGATAGCCAGAAACCTCCGCTCCGTACGCTTCAGCCAATTAATTTTTTTTTCAACCTAGGCCGACTTGTTTCAATTGAATTGATTTCATAACTAATTTACGACTTCACCGACAGCTTGATTATATCGGCCAAACGTGCAATTAGGCCAATTGAAAAATGGCTTAATATCGTGTGGATCAAAATTCGACCCAAAACTCGCTTGAAATACCCTTTTTTTCGCTTAAACTCGCTCAATTATTTTTAAAAATTTGCTAGCGCAGCCCTAGACACGCGTAAAGTGAAACCTCTATCCTTCGTTTTTCAAGGGACCAGGAGAATAGAACCATCCATACAGGAAAACGATCCGTCGAGGAAAATTTAGCATTGGTTATATGGGAGTGGGGTGAGAAAAAATGAATGATACAAGCAGAAAAATGATGGATCTGGGAACGATGCATAGAGGTTTCACTGTATTTAGTTGGTACAACTGTCTACACGCCTACCTGTGGGACACTGCTTGTTTCCGGCCGCCCACCACTCCTCCATGTGGTCGACGTGCCCGCCGTGCGCGCACCCCTGGCACCAGGCGTACATGCCGCGCACCGTCTGGTGGCAGACGGAGCAGGCGCCCGCGTCCGCCGTGTGGCAACGGTCGCACAGCCAGCCGGCGCGCTTGAACGGTTTCGCGCAGCGCGAGCAGCACGTGTGCACCGTCGTCGACTGCTGGTTCAGCTCATTGACCGACGACAGCCAAGACAGCTGGATCACCTGCGGAGAAGTCGAGTGCGTTATGGTCCAGTCGAAAAATGATGATTAGATTGATTATATAACTCAAAATATTATTTACATTATTATTGATGTCTTTAGAATTACATCTGAATTTTATAAATTATGGAAGGATTACATTGTTACCAACTGTTCAAAACATTTCACTATTTTTAGGGTTGCCATTTGATAAAAAAAATTGAAAACAATATCGTAATTTTAATACCAGTATCAAACACTGATTGAACTTCCCAATCGTCATCGATATCGAAAATTACAAATGAAATAAAAAATTACGATTCCAGTTGGTAAACCTGGCGCAACACGAACGAACATGCAAATATGAGCTAGCTGCATAGAGACGTTCACTTTTCTGGCTGCCAACTAACTGACTACAACTCAAGTTTTATCGGGTCATTCAAAATTCCAGCAAACAGTGAATGATCGTAGTTATTTTCAATACTTCAATCGATAACGAATTCATCGCTAACCGAACATCCCAACTCAATGTCGAATCGACATCCCAAAATATCAAACCAATAGAAAATATTGACAGTCCGGATAATCCGGGTAAGTGCCTACCTGTGTGGCCACATCCCACAGCTGGTGTCGAGCGAGCGTGTCCAGATAGCCGAGCAGCCAGTGCTCCTGCGTCGCCTCGTCCAAGCCGGTCAATGCCCTTCGGCGCTCCCCCAGCACAATCAGCACGCTGGCCGCCGTCTGAGCGTCGCCTGGCAACAATGCAGTAATAACACATTATAGCATGAGACAACCAACAATAGCGGTCAACATAATCAGCTACTTGGTGACGTCGCAACTAGTGCCATACCGATTTTCAAACGGTGAAATCTCTATTCATCGTTTTTCAAGGGACCAGGAAAACTACACTATCGATGCAGGACAATGTAACATTGATTACGGTATATGGGAGTGATGCATGAAAAAATGAATGATACTAGCAGGAAGATAGTGGATCAAGGAACGACGCATCCAGGTTTCACTGTACAGTGAAACCCCCTATGCATCGTTCCCGGATCCATCGTTTTCCTGCTTGTATCATTCATTCTTCCTCGCCCCACTCCAGCATTCCTATGTTAAATTTTCCTGGATGGATGGTTTTCCTGCTTGGATGGTTTTATTTTCCTGGTCTCTTGAAAAACGATGGATAGAGGTTTTACTGTATAACGAAAATTCCAATAACACATTTTAATTAAGATGATCGCCTTGAAACATTTCTTGTTAGAAATGTGTCTAAAAATAGATTTTTGTGCTATATTCTGGTGGACGTACAATCTTGAATTAAGGAATGTTTGGCAAACGTTATACTGGTATTGTGCCAAATGAAAGCTGACCCATCAAACTTTTCGGGAGAATTTCAAGAAAATTTGAAGCTATGTAAAAAAAAACGGTAGGGCCTACAGCAAACCATGTTAGTCCTAACTTGTTTAATTGAACATATTTCAAAATTGAAGTCAGGACTTGGTTGAAGGTAAAGTATTTCAATTTTGATCAATTTGGTTACTTCCAATTCCAGCCAGTAAAATATAATTCAAACTAGTATTTTGGCCCACCAAGTGCTATAACTAGAGGTGTTTGTTTTTCGCAAGCCGCGAAATCGCGAAAAGTTTTACATGTTGATGAAACATTAATTCAAGCATGATTTGACCAATTCTGAACCGATTGATATAATTTTCAGCGCGCGAAAATACGCGAAATTTACTCAAATTCATTCATAACACCGAAATCAAGTTTAAACCGCTAAATGTACCACGAAATTCAACCTTTTGAATGGTTTTAGTGAAATATTATGTTTTACGTTACTTAACATGCACAATTTTATCCAAAACTTCAAATGCTATTTTATGTCAACACGATGCACGTTCAAGGTTAGAACGTGGGTCCAACGTTGCCAGTTCTATGTGTAGTATGGCTGAGGTGGCTCAACAGAGCAGTCATATGCACGAGCATAACTAAATCTAGCAACCCTGTGCGTGCTTTACTAGTGCGTAGAACAGCGAGGCTCTCTACGCGCAAGTAAAGCAAGATGAGGGGTTAGGCGAAGCGGGGGTGTTTTCAGGGTCATACAGACATCTGGCTTGTCGAGACACCGGAGCAGTAATGTTTAGGATAATGGACGACAGGATTTCAGGTATTAATTGTGACAACTTTTATTCGTAATTTTTGCTGAAATTCGAATTGAACAGACACAAAACAATAATAAATAAATCAGCCAGCTAGTGCATGTAGACAGAATAATTCATTCATTTCATTCTAGGCCCCAATATTTATATTTACTGCCTTGCTTCCTACTTTTAATCCTAACATTCAGTTCGGTAATTTGACTCTTTCAACACTCTGAACTGTGATGAGTGTTTCCTAATGAATGACATAATAATATATAGTATTAATGGGACTCCTTGTTGTGCTGTAAAAATTGCTGAGAAAACACTTGACTTGAAGATAACCACATAGCTGTGCAAGTTGGCTTGGTTCATCCAAACTGCACGCCTACACTTTACTACTGTACTATACAAATGAAAAACATTTTTTTCATAATTAGAATTTTTAAAATTCAAATGTTGATTTTTGGGGTCCTTTGAAATTCGAATTAACGAGGGTTTACTGTATATAGTTCATTTTTTTGTACTAAATACGTCATGCATGGACCTAATCCTATTTTTCCATTTGAAACTGGTACGTGAAATGGCATTCCCGCATGATATTAGGTCAAAAAACTCATAACACAGCCAAACACCGAAATGTGAAAACATGGAAACGAAAAACACTAGATCATAACACCGTTTACAAACACCTCTAGCTATAACACTGTATTCATGAATAATTCTAAATTGAGTGGAATCCTTGAAAAAAATAGCCAACATTTTCCAAAATTAGACAGTGAGCCAGACAGTGGGAAAGCCTGGTTTGGGCTCAATTGAGGTGAATAAACGTATAATAAATACGTAGTTGGATTGCTAATGAAACAAGGAATCCGGAATAGCATGGTACTATTTCAATTTCGATGCGGAAAATAACGTCGTGACGCCTCAAAGTCGAACATTTGCCTAATTTTGAGTGTGCATCTGCATTCATAAAAACCACAATAATAATATTTTTATATATTTGACATAGAACCATGACATATGTTGTTAGGAAATGATTATACTATGAACCAAATGAATAAAAAATCGTATTATTATACTGTTTCGTAATAAAATAGACCGAACTTGTAAATTTGGGGTAATACGTCTGATCACGTAAATGAGCCGGAGAGTAACAGAGAGGAAGAGTGGCGCGTGAGAGAGACGGAAAGCAACAGAGAGAGTAGCGCATGAGAGAGCCGGAGAGGAGACTAGCGCGCAAGAGACGTGAGACGTGCTCACCCAGTTTGTCGCCGTGGTGACGCAACATGTCGATGATGACGCTGCTCGGGTCCCAGCTGGCTAGCTGCGGCAGCGAGGTAACACACAGCTGCGAGGACGGCTGGTCTTCCGTCGTCAGCGGCTGCATCTCTGTTGAGCGACAAGTGATGGAAATAGGTCAGACAGACCGACAAACGATTTTGATCGACGCGTCAGAAACTTCAGAGGACTGGTAAGCACGAATGGATGATGAATAGATGTAATTTTTTCATTTTCAAACATTGCACATGTATTATCAATATAATCCACAGCTGCAGCTCCTGATTTATTGATATTACTGAATGATATTCATCATGTTCATCATATTCATTATAAATATGAATATATTTGTTGATATCGAAACACGCAAAACCTATGTGGGCTTATACCTGACCCTGATGTATTCCTTCAACAGAGAAGTTATAAATTAAAGATTGAACTATATATTTTTTCTTCATTCATTACTTATTTAGGCCTATATAGGTACGGCCTATTATTTCATAGGGTAAATCTACATTAGTAACGAATTTATGGATCGAAATCCATCAAAAACACAAATAAAAGTACGAAAAAATTTCCAGAAATCCTTTCCCCAAAAATATGGATCTGTTGATGTGGTTGATAACTGCGCGCTCGGTGATTTGTGAGCAGGAACGAGAGGACGAATGACTCGGAGACTTACCACTGTCGCTGAGATCGGGCGACTGGCTGGCAAACTTCTCGGGGGGCGGAGATCTGTCCTCCAGCTCGTGGCGCGGCTGGAACGCCTCCCGCTCCAGCACCCACTCCTCTTGCGGCGCCGCCTCCACGTGGGCTATCTGCGTGCCGGCCATCTGCAGCCCCATACCCAGCACGCCGCTGTTCAGCTGGTCGTAGTCGAGGCTCAACTGGTCAACCTGGCCGACAGACAAACACCGCCGCATGCTAGATTCACACCAATCAGAAGTAGGCCTACCCACATGAAAGCACGCAATGATCATCATTAAAACTAGGGATGTCGGCGGGTAGGAATTTTCCTACCCGGGTACCCGCCTTCATTACCAGACTCCTACCCGGGTTTTTCCCACAAAAAAGACCAAAAAAATCGTATAGGCCAAAATCACCTATATTCATAAAAAGACGCGTCATTTTCCTCAATCCAATCATCACTCTATAGAGCCACAGGACCTCTAACCTCAAGGCTTCTAAGCACACTGACAAGATTGATGCAATCACACTACGGCACTAGCACATTTGCCCTGCCAGTAACAGCTGACAATGCGTGGGAGGGGGGGGGGGGGGGGGAAGCAAGACGTTTGCATGAGTGCATTCTTTTATGGCGACGGAAAGTCGAAAAGTAATTCCGAATAAAAGTATTTTAAAAAGGCAATGAAGCCAATGATGATTTCTTTTCATTGTTAGAAGAAGGATGTCATTTCAATAATATTCCTTTTCTATAAAACAATGACAGGGAAACAATCAAATGTTGGAAGCAAACTTAAAGTAATGCCACACTTCCAGTCAAATGACATCTCAGACATGTCTGGACATCTGGACAGTGTCACTTAGCAACTTGCTATTGCTATGAGCATTGTGTGAGTGTGACTGTGTGTGTCTTACAATGCACTTCTGACAACAGCTGACCATCAAGGTCTTATGACATGCTGTAGTGATGGGCCAGTGGATTGGTGAGGGGAGCGAGAGGGGTGCGCGTGAGTCAAATGCACATCCAAATACAGACCGGATCAAAAACATCAGACTCAGAAAAATAAAGACCAGAAAAAAAATATTTACTACCCGGCGGGTAATTGTTTGAACCCGGGTTTCACTTGAAATTGGACCCGCCGACATCCCTAATTAAAACGTGGCGTCAAGATTGCTGAAAGATGATGAGAGCTTGGATCTTACGTGCGTACACATAATTTGTTCTATAATTGTTCATTTTTTTAAATTGCGAGAATTACTTGGGCCTACAATGTAATTTTTAGGGGTGTGCGAATCCATGTTTATCGAATCGAATCCAAATCCGAATCCACTTTCAGATTCAGATTCGGTCCAACATGGAAGATTCGAAAATTTCGAATCTTGGCGCCAAAAACGTGGCAACATTGCATTGTCAACTTTCTAGATTGCGCATGTGCGATGCGCACGAGCCTACGAGTGGGTGGTGTCGTCATATATGGCCGGCTTCGATTGGCGCTCGGCCGTCTCGAGTCAGACGAACGAAAGTCTCGTCAAAGACCACATGACCACGTATCTAACGTCGTTAACGAAGTTAGATACTAAGATCTTTGGTCTCGTCCTTGTCAAGATTAGACCACACACGTCACGACCACGCAGTAGTTGGATGACAGATGCCATGCAGCAAACAGCTACGATGTTGACAACTGCGCGTTAAATAAAAATGATGGAAATTGAGAAAATGATGCTTCTTCATGCATAAAAAATTTATTAAACGCGTCTTCAGTGGAATACCTCGCAGTTTCTAGTCATTATGAGAATGCCGAGATGGGATTTTCACTTCCTGGATCAAGTGTAACTTGATAAGCCATGTCGTTTGTCCCATTATCATGCTTCACAATGCATGATAAAAAGATTCGGATTCGGTATTTTTTATGAAGATTCGGTTCGGATTCAGTTCGAAATAAAAAACATGGATTCGCACACCCCTAGTAATTTTATCTAGATTTTTAATGTTTTTAATGAATTTATTATGTTTCAATCAAGGTCTGAACTTTTTTCTTAAACTTTTAGATGCATACCTTCTAATCTATTTTCTATAATAAAAATAAAATATAATTATGCATACCGTATTTACTCGATTACAGTCCGCAGGTATATTCCAAATTTAGAAAATCTAAAACAGGGGTGCGGACTACAATCGATGACGGATTTCCAAGCGCGTAAAAAAAAAATTCACGCCATTCTGTCAAATATCTCCAAGTGATGCGCAATACTTCGCCTTGTCTCAAGGTTAACCTTGACTGGCGGGCTGGCGTGCGATCCGCCTTGCTTGTTTTGTTGATGTTCGGGTGGGCGGGCGGGGGCGGGGGGCAGGTATGTCGACCGAGCGCGCATCGCACTGCACACAGCTAAGACCAAGTGACTGAAATGTGCTGAGATGTCAGTTCAGTGTCACTGCCATGCGCCAGTATAACTCCAGTAGTGTAAGCAGGCGTGTCGTAGTCGCTGCGCTAACTCGATTTTCACGTGTTTAAGTATGTGTATTTCTCTGCGGACTATAATCGCATGTAAAGTACTTTTCTAAAACCTACTTCAAAAAACTAGGGTGCGGACTACAATAGGGTGCGGACTGCAATCGCGTAAATACGGTAATCTATTTTCTACATTCATTCTACTCAACCTGTTCCATTTTTCTCTGATTTTTTTGGTTTTTCATGGAACGTAATTTTTTCCAAATTGATTCACACCGAACCATCTTGACGGTTGCCCGCTTGCTTCTACGCTCACCTCTCCGTCGCCGAACACGAAGTCTCCTTGAGGTACGGTGTTGCCGAAGTTGAAGACGAAGCCGCCGCCGAAGTGGAGGTCAGGCCCGTCATCTCCGTCGGCCTCGTCGTCCGCGGCGGACATCTTGTCTCCAGGCGTGTCCCCCCCGCCGC
The DNA here is from genome assembly GCA_964007535.1 of Brachyptera risi. Lineage (NCBI taxonomy): Eukaryota > Metazoa > Arthropoda > Insecta > Plecoptera > Taeniopterygidae > Brachyptera > Brachyptera risi. The sequence continues at coordinate 28,711,285 of OZ023334.1, read as the reverse complement.
CCCCCAGCAGCGACCGCTGGTCCCCCTCGCCTATGCTGCCGAGACCTGTCAACAGCAACACGGAACAAATATCTCATCAGGAATGTATTAAATAGGGATGGAATAGAGTACCTAATACCCTAATAGTGATTAAATTAGATAATCAATATCATCTTGATTGAAATAATCTATTGGGGAACTTCTATTACCGACAGATCAGTATGCTACCCAAGTGTTGGAAACGGGACACTGAAGAGTGTATTCTCAAATGAAGTATGCTAGGCTGTGTGACATAGGATTGGGGGTACTTATGAATGGATGATTTTAAAATGTGGTTAGGGTTCAGGTAAGGTTTGTCACACAACTAAGTATACTTTATTTCAGTATGTGCTCAACAGGCACCTCATAGAAAACCATCAACTAGTGATGCCAGATGAACCAATTTGTGGCAGGTATTCGAATGTACCATCAACACAATAATGTTGATACTATCAATAATGAAGATGATGAAAAATTCAAAAAGATCATCGATAACGAAATCATCACCCCTTTTCACTCCTCAGTTTTAAATACTTTACGAGAGCACAGGAATGGATTAGCCAACAAACTCGTCAGATTCTAAATGCAACGAAGAGAAAAAATAGAGGCTATGATTGCACGTCTCTTCCTATAACGGTGTCACAGTTTCTGAACGGTTGTCACTGTCAAAGTACCTATGATTGTCTCGGCGCCGACGCTAGTGCCGATCGAGCCCTGCACGGTGCTGAGCGCCACGTCGTCTCTCGAGCCGTTCGACTGCGGCACGTAGCCGTCCAGCCGCGAGCTGTGCATCACCTTCAGCATGCTCCAGACCATGCTCACCTGGCGGCAAAAACGGGCAACGCGTTAAACTAGGCTCGCACTTATTACCATCCACATCCAAGTAAATCCATTTGATTGGGCCTATTCGATTAAATTCAATATCGTTGATGAATTGACGACTGTTTAGAGTATCCCACGTTTTCACACTCAAATTCTACTTTACCCACCCGTGAATGAACAAGCAGTGAGCTGAAGTTATCACAAAATAATTTTGGATGTTGGGGAAGAAATGGTAGTGGCCTGATGTGAAGGACCATTACAGTATATGCCTACATCGTGAAAACAAAAATCCTGTCAGAATGATCGTCCTGGGGCGGGAATCGAACCCCAGTCCCATGAATAATAACTTGTCAACATGGTTTTCACCTCTTCAACTTTTGCAGCTTTTTAACCCATCTTAGTCTTGGAGCATTTATCTAGAATTAAAACAGGCACCACTAAGTGAACTTGAAAAAAGACGAGTCAAGAGAATGACCAAAATTTTCCGTGAGTGTGTCAACTGAATTTGCTGGAATCTTAACTCATAACATAAGAACCTAGCACATTCTGCAGTCGACAGAACTTCTCCAAGACTGAACTTCTACAAAACTGTATTTATTTGTCCACAATTCCTTCACAGACTGTACGAACGTCACAATTAGTGTAGTGGGAATGAGAACTACATGGCAACCAGGTAGCTTTTCCTGCCCTAATTGTGATGTCAGTACAGTCTGTAATGGAAATGTGGACAAATACAGTCAGGTAGTGCCAGATGACAGCGGGATACGATTTTTCGAAAAATTTTACCAAGTACGATTTCCAAGTTCAATTTGAAAGACGTTCAGTCAACAACTCGCCCACTACCAATAGATCCGACCCAACAGCGCCCACAACTCACGTGCGACCTCCCCGCGTCCCTCGCCACCGCCGCGTTATTGTCGCACATGTCGGCAAACGACCTGCCGACCAGCACGTAGCCGCGCGCGCAATCTTCAAATGTCTCGCGTGTGTCCCGCGTTGCGAACCAGTGCATCTTGCTCTGGGCGTGGCAGAACTCGTGCTGGGGGGCCTGGGCGGAACCCTTGCGCAGTATGCCCGTCAGCTTGGACAGCGTCGACGTGGCGGGCTGGGGGCGGCATGCGTACGCGACGTCGCCGCGCGTGTTGATGTTGAAGCCCTGCGGGTTCGCCTTGTTGGCGGGGCGGGAAGCGTCGGCAAACACGTGGTGGTACAGCGTACAGTCCTGAGAATTTAATTGATGATTATTGTTTACGTTACGACACCGCCAACAGCTAGGATATTTGGGGATACAAGAGAGTAATGACAGATGAATGTTTACAAAAATTCATGCCCGACACAATCTACTTCATAAAACTACAGTTTATGAAGTAGTGCCTTGGTTGACTGGGCCAGACAGAGGCAGCTGTAAAATCATCAAGTAAATATTGAGTTATTTTAGTTGCAATTATCCTTCAAAATCTGTTGCATTTCAATTAAAAACAATGGTCAATAAGGAAGAATCTAATACAGTGTAAGCAGGTTCGTATTTTTTGGTTCGTTTGATTTAGTTCCATCCTCCGTTTGTTAGATTTCAGTGAACGGTGATACAAAAAAAATGAACTTGCCTAGGATCATGATGTTGACTTAGGATCTCAAATTTACTTTATTTCAAACACATTCTCAAGCTTTCATCTCTATGTGTTATATCAACGGGCTCTCCACTATGAGTAGGCCTTTCTTTACTCATAAATCACGGTAAGCTGCTGTTCTCTTTCCCTTTCTCCCAATTCATAGATTCTCAAGCTAACGTGGCAAGAAATGAAGAAAATGCCACAGATAGCACCAATTTGCACACTTCCCAAACAAGTGCGTCTATTACGGTATGATGAACAATTTTGCGGCTATTCAGAGACTTTTTTTCTTGTAACTTGAATAGAACTTTTGTACAGTGAAACCCCGTTCTAACGATCTCCGATGTAACGATTTCCCGTCTCTAACGCCTTTTTTTAAAAGTCCCGTCAAATTCCCTATCTTAACAATGTTAAATAATCCCGCATCTAGCGACCCTCGATCTAACGATTTCCCGCCTCTAAGGTGCATTATTTAAGTCCCTTGAATGTATTTACCACTATCTTGTACCTCGTTCTAACGACTCATTTGACGCGACATCAAAGACTTGGCTGTCATCTACAAGAAACATGTGTTTCTCACTTGCTGCTATAGCAGGCTACTCAGGCAAAGAGATATACGTATAACAGGCTACTTGTAGGACAAGGTCACAACGCGTGATAGAGCGGGTGCGGGTGTGTGCCGGTGGAGGAGGGGAGTGGGGAAACAGTATCTTTTCCTACCACCCAGCAACAAATTCAAGTTCATTCACTCAACACTCAACCCAACGTAACAAATAAATAAACAGACGTTTTGAATAACTCAGTGTTACGTCTATATATTTACAACACAATAAGCCTAGATTATTTTTATACAGATACAGTATATTGATTAAATCCTGAAATAAAATGAATCAATTCTTAATTTAAGTTCTAGTATAATAAAGTTGCGTGTTTACTATTTATAATGTTATTCCTAATTGTTTATTTAACACATTCGATCATACGACACTGATAAAAACTAAAAACTAAAAACTAAAACTAAAACTTATTGGGGCTTATTGAAATAATCAGTGAGGCGCGCTTGTTTTCTTTTAACAACACGATTGGTGTTGAATAATGCCTTTTCAATCGTGTTCAGGCCTTGTATTATTTCGTCCCCGATTTGTTTAGAAAACAAATATCTTTTAACACTTTCGAAATGAGCGAGGGCATCGATAAAAACAGGCACTTCTTCGTTATTCTCGTCCTCTTCATCACTCGAGCTATCTACTTGATTCTGAAGTTGCTGCTCGCAGATTTCTTCAACTGAATCCACTCCACAAGTAAATAGCCCCTCATCCACGGTAACAAAGTTGTCGAATGAAATCTGGAGAAAATAAAAAAATACATTTTTTTTAACGTGTCGCAATGACTTATGAGGAACGTGAATACTGTATACCGTACTTCTATTCACAATCACTAGCGGTTCCGATTGACCGTCTCCGCACTCGACTACTATTACCGCTCGGGTGGTTAGACCCGCCAAATCCAGTGATTAGAAGCAGACTAAGCTGACTGTTATCTTACCTCTTTATTGGTGTTGATTGCATTCCAATCATCCGTAATTCCGTCGACGTCTTCCTGCTCGACCTGGTTACTGCTGAGTACATCCAAATCGTCGTCCTCTTCTTCAGAGTTATTCATTTCTACTTCATTCTCAAGTGACCGAACAAAGCCGCATTTGCGGAAACAATTTGAAATCGTTTCAGGCGTAATTTGCCGCCAAGCATCAACAATAAAATGCATGGCCTGCAGCACATTCATTTTAATGTTGGACGTATCGCCGCCGCCACGCTCCATCAATGCTACGGCTTTCCTTATCAGCCGCCGTCGGTAATGTTGCTTCATGCAGCGAATGACACCCATGTCGAGGGGTTGCAAATGACTTGTGCAATTCGCCGGGAAAAACACGCATTTGACATTTTTGAGGGCTGAAGTGTCAGGGGGGTGGGCGGAGCACTGGTCTAAAAACAAAATTACGTTTCTTTGCATACTTCCCATACGAGCGTCGAACTCGTGTAGCCAGTCCATAAAAAATTTCCCTGTCATCCAGGCATTTTTGTTCGCCAAATACTTGGCTGGCAAACACACATTATTTTTGAAACACCGTGGTTTACGAGATTTGCCGATAATCAGCGGCTTTAATTTGTCGGAGCCGTCTCGATTAGCGCACAACAAGACAGTCAGTCTTTCTTTGCTCCGCTTCGCCCCGTGGCAAGCCTCCCCCCGGTACACAAGTGTCTTGTCAGGCAATAAATTATAATACATGCCCGTCTCGTCGGCGTTGTAAATATCACGGTCATCGTACCCCCTAATAAGCTCCAGCAACTTTCCTGTCTTCCAGGTTGCTGGAATAAGAGGGTCGACTCCCGCACTTTCACCAGATATGGTTTTATATGAAAGCCCGTGACGCAATTTAAAACGCGCTATCCAGCCATTTGACGCTACAAAGTTTTCAAGTTTTAATATGGTCGCAATTCTCAACGCCTTTTCTTTAATCGTGGGACCATCGACTGGTATCCCCGACGCCCTTGCTTGTTGAAACCAGGCCAACAGAGACACTTCCATCTCTTCATAGGGAGATTTTCTAGACGATTTTCTTTTATTGGCGCTGTCGCCGCACTTTTCGATCTCGGCCTGAATTTTATTTTTCTGCCCGATATTGTGTGCAAGGTGGAAGTTGGTATTCCAAGCCTTTTCGCGATATCAATTTTTTTTTCATTCGGGTTATCGTTGACTTCTTTGATAATTTTTGCCTTCTCACTTAAACTCACTACTTTTCTTTTCTGTTTCGACATTTTCAATAGGTGTTGACAGAACGAAGTACAAATGCAAACTGAATATAACGCGTTTTGGACAAATAGGAAAGGAATTGTAAGAATAATGCAACTGACTACTACAATGCTGTTAGCAACCCATTCATCAACACATGTGCATCCTAATCCTAGTTATTCATTCCCCTTCGATGGCGGATCGAAACACCCGGCCGATAGTGGTAAAGGATGGGGGGAACAGACGGTTGTAGTGTTATGGCTCTAGAGATGAGTAGAAGCACATGGCCCGAACAGTAATCGAAACACCCGGCCGATAGCGGTACAGGATAGGGAACAGCCGATTGTAGTGTTATGGCTCTCTAGAGATGAGCAGAAACACATGGCCCGACCAAAACTGCTATTCACGACATGAAGAATGTGTACGACACACGCAAGTTGGGTTCCATCACTAACAATTTGAATTTGACTGATGAAAATGATTAATGAAACATTCTGGATTGAGGCATTGCGTTATAATTATAGACACTTGTTTAATGTTGATTCACCATTATACAATTTTATTACAAAAGTTGCAGTACATGAGTCTTATACCAGATCAATAGCTCACAAACACACAAAATTCATGGTTTACATTGGAAATTATCAGGAAATTTTGGGTAGGCTATACTTGTAGAGGACCTAGGGTATAACATTTCTTAATTTCATTTTTAGGGTCACATAAAATCAAGTAGTAATTCAAGCGCGTACACAAAATAAAATAATATCCAAATAGATTTTTTTTTTTTTTTTTTTTTTTTTTTTTATGAAATTCGATCTAACGATTTCCCGCATCTAACGATTTTTCTATCCAGTCCCTTGAAAATCGTTAGATCGAGGTTTCACTGTATTATCATTTTTGTGAACTGATTAACAAAGAAAACCTTTTGGAATTAAAATAGTTGAATTATCAACAGTTTGGTGTCATTTTATTGACTAACACACACAAACAGAGAGTTTGCAAGAATAAAATACCATTCTTCCCATTTTCTCACCAACGCTCGAGAGGGTTCTTATAGTTTTCAAAACTTTACGGTCTGCTAACGTGGGAAAAGATGTATTTTCAATTGATTATATCACTCGATCAATCGATCTTGATTTTTTATGGCTCAAGTTATCCCCAATTTCTACCAACGAGTATGCCTACGAGTCTGCCGCACTCACCCTGCTGGTCGAGAGGAAGACGTGGGGGTCGCCACGCCACGCCACCCCCGTCGCCACGTCCTTGTGCTCGTTGAACGCAGCAAACGGTATGAACGGGCGGCGCACGTCCCACACGTTCACGCTGCAGTCGACGACCAGAGCGCAGCTCGCAATGTGGTACTTGCGCTGGGGCCGCCACTTGATGTGGCCCACCGACGCTATAGTATTGATCGTGTACTCAAGCGCAGGCTTCACGGCCAGGTCCCAAACCTGCGCAAACAAACGTCGGTACGCCATCAACATTTCGCATAGAAACATCTAGGCATATTCATTTCATTTTCATTTATATTAGCTATAACAGCACACTGTAACTAAGGTCTACTGGTGTCGGGGAATGATTCTTGGTACCGATATGATGAAGAAAAAGGTTATTTTTAATTAGGTGTTTTTTGGAGAGTGGGAAGTACTCAATGGAGACCTGTTGTTATGGAACCTCCAGAGGAAAACCACGAGAATGTTCCTCAGGATGATTGACCACCGAGAGAATTGAACCCGTCTTCTGAATGACGGTTCAGTGTGCAACCACTAGAACACTTGTCTCAGTCGCACAGATACAGGATATGTACCAAATTATGCAATGCAATTTTAATAGGAACAATATGAATTGACATGACACTCAAAATGAAAAAATACTTGGTTTTCATGCTGGTACAAGTATTGAAATGAAAATATATGAACATTAAAATTGTAACCACTTGGTTCAGTCACACAGAACCTCTTATGCTGCTGCTCAACGACCCCTTGAAAACTAGATTCTATGGGCAATATTCTCAACTTTTTCAAATGTGTTGTTTAGGATACAAGAAGACAAACCATTTTCATTTGGCACAATTTGATACTCAGAATGTAAATCACGAGTGTCGCGCTGGTATTTTGCAGCACCGAATAACAAAAGCATTAATTGTACCTTGATCGTTTTGTCCCTACTGGCAGTGGCAAGCCAGTTGACCTCGGGATGCCAGTCGCAGGCAAATACAGGGCCGCTGTGAGCAGTGAACTGGTGGTAACAGCGGTCGGGTCGGCGCATGTCCCACAGCTGCACGTTGCCATTCTCGGAGACGGCAGCAAACTGGTGGTGCGCGTGCGGGCTGAACTGGACGTCTCTGACGCTCTCCGTGTTGCTGGCGGGACGGACAAGCGGAACAATCAGCATAAGGACGTGAAGAATGTGGGGGAAAGTTCAGAGTTTCTGAGATAAACCACCGGGTTGATAACTGTCAACGGTTTCAAATCTTTGTATGGGAACCTTATTAGATCTCTCCTCGAATTAGTTCCAAGACTTATGTTTTAAATTTTCCTTGTCTTCCAAGATTTTAGGCCTAATTCATTTTTTCTTATATTTCCATAATACTTTTTAGATACAAATCCTGACAAAACCTTGCATATACAGGCCTACCAGTAAACAAATAGAAGTGGCAAATTAATTCTGGGAAATAAAGAGTAAATCATTTATTGATCCTGTTTTTCATACAGATGGTAGACCATCAAGATGTAGCTTACTACATTTAGGAACTGTAATTGCTGTAAGAGCACCGAATGTGAATGTATTCAATGTGAAAGCCATGTTGATCTGTTTTAGAGGTAGGGTCAAGTTGAAACTGCAAAATTATAGGCTTGTTAACATGTAAGGAATTACCTGTAGAATGTCCTGGTGGCCTCTCTTGTGCGCAGGTCGAAGCACTTCATCGTCCCGTCCTGCGAGCCGGATATAAGCCACGTCGGCTCGGTCGTGTGGAAGCTCACCTTGTTCACCGTGCGCTTGTGGTCGACGAACACGTGTTCCTGCTTTGACCGGGTTGTGCGGTTCAGGTCCCACACGACGACTGCGCCGTTCGTGGCAGCCGTCGCCAGACGGTGGTCTGAACGGCAAATAGGGGGACTGAGTGGTGGAGAGGATTCAGATTTACAAATTACAAGGATCGATGAGAAAAGAACTGGTTTTGTAAAAATGAGTTGGAGTAAAAAATTTCCGTTATAGCCTAAGCTCAATTATGTTACAATTTTTCTCCATCATTTCAAGATGGCCTAATTAATGACTAGTGATAGGTGTGGTTATTAGCTGGCCGCCCAGATCTAGATGAAAGCATCTCGAGATTTACCCTTACGGTACTGGTGATCTTCAAATTTGACTTATAAAACAGCCACTTGATGATGTTTTATGACATCAGTGCGTAGGTAAATCACTCATCATAACTTTGATCATTTTTAAATGAATTACTAGAGGTAATTATTTGACCTTCACAAATAATATGCGGTAGGGGTAGGACCGACATGGCGACAGCTCATTCACATAATAAAATAGTACAAAATATATAAAATGATAAAATAGTACAAGTTGGGTCTATTCATTTATTTATTCATCTGTTCCAAAGATTTGCAAATAATGCAAATATATCAAATATCAAATCTTGAAACAATGAATAAAAATAAATAGCCAGAAAGAGATCATCGAAAAGTACAGTTAATACTTATATGTATCATGATAAAATGGTTGAAATGGTGGTGTGGCTTTGAAATGAGAAATTCACCAAGGTCATAGAAGGGGTTCTGAAGTAGAAAAGATTTCAGGTTGTACGTAGTTTAAGGATGAAACTTCCAGATGAATAATGTCCCACACACAAATGCTGGTATATATTATGTAGGTCCCAGTAATTATTCACACTTAAATTCACAATTAAAAAGTAAAAGTGTTCATCAAAAATATGTGAATGAATAATTAATGATTGAATAACATTGATGGAAAAATACCTAGGAGCCGGACATTGGCAAGAGATGAGTACAGTTTTTCAAGTTGAGCCTACCTTCAATTTGATTCCATGCCACATCATTGCAAGAGAAGTTGAGGTTTAGGTTTTTACCAACACGAAGGTTACAACTCTCCACAAACTCGTCCTCTTCAATTGTGAACACTTTGAAAACTGAAACAGAGAATGCAAATTCATTGTTTGAGTAACAGCCCCACCAACAACTAAGTTATCTGGGGGAAAGAATGAGTGGACATCAGATGAATGATGTTTAGAGAAACTAATGCCCTATGAGGGGCTTAAAACCTCAACTGTCCTAGACTTCAGTTTTCCAAGCAGTGCAATTAGCTGAATGAGCAGGAGGGGGTGAGGGCACATTTATTACTAATGATGGAACCAATCAAGTGACATTAAAATTGATCACAATTGATGCTTTTATTGGTTAATTTCAGTATTCAGCACCAAGCAAAATATTTATTACCATTTCGTCCTGCAATGACCACTTGATTGTTGTCCTTGTTGAGCGAGAGGGCATTAGCTGGCCCTTCCTGGGTCACGAACATGCTTCGAAAACCCATTACGGTTCATTTGTTATCAACTGGAACAAAAACAATCACGTGTAAGCCTACTCAATTTAAAAGCTAGACATCAGGATGGCCAAAAGAAATATCATCAGTTTATCACTATACAGTGAAACCTCTATCCATCATTTTTCAAGGGATCAAGAAAATAAAACCATTCATGCAGGAAAACGATCCATCCATGGAAATTCAACATTGATTATAATTATATGGGAGTGGGGTGAGAAAAAATGAATGATACATGCAGGAAAACGATGGATCCGGGAACGATGCATAGAGGTTTTACATAGAGTTCTACTGAAGCCAGCCCAAATATAAATTTAGGTATTATCTCAACTGTAAATTTCCGACCAACTACCGTAACTGGATTTCTCGTTTCTACCGCATGAAAAGTATGCGTGCACGCCACTTACTTTCATGATAAGTTGACCACAAAGAATAAGGGTTTTAAGGTGGTACGGACATGTAAGAAGAACAGGCAAAAAAGAGATCTGAGAGTAGGAGTTCGAGACAGAAGTAAAAATAAGATCAAAGCTAGATGAATTGTTGGATGGAGAAGGGAAATGTAGAAGATGTGTGCAATAGAGATACAGTACTTAAAAAAAGTGGAGAGGATTGACAGTGGTACCCTATAAGTTTTTAGAGGGAAAATGACAAGAAATGGAAAAAAATAGTTGACGAGTGACAAGAAGAGTACAGGTAGCCTACGGTATTTTAGAAGGTGACGAGAAAGAAGAAAAAGTTTGGAAAACGTGGATTACACTTGCTGGTCTTGGGCCTATATAAATTGGTTATACCTGGATTTTTTTCAATTTATGCCTACATTCATCACATAGCCTGAAAGCGGTCCAGACAAATCGATTCCGCCTGAAACGGTTCAAACATTGTGACAATAAAAGTTGAATTGAATTGAATGTTGAGTTTGAGGTGCGTCGACGACGAGGTCATTTTGCAACAATAAAAGTCGATCTTCGAAAACAATAATTAAGTTCCATTACATGGTTCAATCAAGTGATTTGGCACTGTCAAATCGCATCTGAAACATGTGATTAATAAAGTCTAAACAGTTTGGAGGGTCAAGCCCTCAACTCCACACCAATAACAAGGTGACATTAATATGCAAAATGGTCAGCATTGTACAGGGCATCGGTATAAACGTTGAATATTTGAACCATTTCAGACTAAATTATAATTATTATTGAATCAATTTAGCTAGACCATTTTCTAGAAAGTCAATGCCAGTGAAATTATCTTGAGAAGCTAGTTGAACTGAGAGCTGCTAGTACAACTGGCTACTAATATGCAACTGCCTGCACTTGCAAAGATAGACTACACTTGGGCAACCGTCATGTACCTACACATAGAACTTGAATGTTCTGTTATGGGTTACAATAATCAGTAGTCACATCTAGGCCTCCATGTTTCTTCATTATAGGCTTCATCCTTAGGTTACTTAGGGAGTTAATTATTTCTAGCTTGTTTCACATTCACACCGGGGGGGGGGGGGGGGGGGGGGGGGAATATGACGTCTTGGTACGTATCTGTAAAGGTGCACCAAAAGCCACAAATTTCTTGCAGTAGTGACACTAGTGTGCATCAAGTGCCACACAACAACATAACAAAAAACTAAATTGACCTAAATTCATCCAATCCAATTGACCTAGGCCTAACATAACCAAACTAATCTTGACTTCCCACAAATATTTGTTTTAGCCCTATGGATAGTTCTTCTTCACTTAGGAACAATGAAAGTCATGATTTCGTGACACGAAAATTTGTGTCTATATAGCCACTTTGATCCGTGAAACCGCCCGTGACGTGTTTGTTGTTTCAGCTGTTCACTATTAGGCCTACTCATTTTGTAATGTGACTGGAGACTAATTTTGGTGCTTCTTGTCAGTACTACCAACTGTGTCCCTAAGGTGGAGCCGTGAGTGTACACCTATAACATTGATTTTGTAACGTTCAATGGCATAGGCCTACGCTGACAGGTCTTCTCACATCAACTGTCATCATGTGCAGGTCTTTCAGTTGTCTTTTTATAGGCCTAGGCCCATCATTTGCATTCTGCCATAAGCTAGCTTTCCATGAAAAAAATGACTGCGAAACTGCGTGACGAATTCGCATAGCTGTTTCCATGATGTGCGAAATAATTTCGCAATTCTAGCGCATCCTAGTGATTTCATTTTGAAAAGAGTAGGGATTCTACCACATCCAGGTGGGTTTCTTTAAAACTATTTTTAAATGATTAATATAAATTAATATAATTATCAATTAATATGGAAATGTATAAATATAAATTTTCAATTATAAAACTAATTTTAAGAACATTTTGACGATTGTCGACACGAACAAGATTTGGCAGTCGACGCACTCGATGTGTCGTACACGGAAGTAGACACTCGTGATTGCGCGATAGCGATTTGAGTTTGGCCCAACTCGTCTTGGCCGCCATGAACATTGCAAAATTCCAACATGGACTCCTAGTGGTTTTCGGACCTGTGATTGGCTATCGACTAATTTTTTATAGTTTCGTTTCGCTTTGCAAACATTTTTATGGAAAGGCAGCTATAATTGCAGAAAATGACGATAATTGGCATATTAAGAATCCATGGGAGTCGATTTAGCAAAATAGGCCTATTGGTTTTTTTGGTGGTAACTTTCGAACGGTATTAGATATCAAAATTCTAATAAGCGAGAAACACGGATAATATTATAGGATTCAAGCTGATATAAGTTATAACTATTTCAGTCATGTTGCATAACTGTCAAGCTAAAGAAATATTTTTTTTAGGTGTATTCAAGCTTGACAGTTATGCAACATAACTTGAGCAGTTATAACTTATATCATCTTGAAGCTATCATAATTATCTGTGTTTTTAGCGTATTAGAATTTTGATGCCTAATAGGCCTACCGTTCAAAAGTTATCACCAAACAAGGGTGAGCGAGCTCACCCTTGGACGCCCTCATATAGAAAATTGAACCTTAAATTGATTGTTTCTATTGACAGAAAACCTTAAATGGATTCTTCTGTAAAAATAAATTCCTAAATTGATAGTTTCTTTGACAGAAATCTTAAATACATTGCTTCTATTTACAAAAAATCGTTACAAGATTTCTTCTATTGACATAGAATCCTGAATTAACTTTTCTCATCAACAGAGTAGAGTAGGCCCACCTTTGATATTTTACTTATAGGCGTAATAATCTAATACTTTTATTAAATGCTTATGTTTCTATGTTATACTTAACGACCCCACTATTAGCTAGGTTATGGAGGGTACAAATGAGCGGGAGATGAAAAACAGTGAGCTGATGATAGATGAAAGAACATTTAAAAATAAAACACACTTTACTCAGGATTTGAACATGCGGCCTTGGAACCAGAAGCAGATGCGCTACCTCTAGAGTCTAGACCAAGGAGGACGGTTAAAATGCTTCTGTTGGCAGAAAGCCTTCAATATATATATATATATATATATATATATATATATATATATATATATATATATATATATATATATATATATATATATATATTACTTCTAGAGAAATAAAACCTTGTATTACAACCTTGCATTGTGTACAGAAACCTAAAAAAAAATGCGAAAGCAATATTTGTATGTATAGTGTATTTGTATGTATACGTAGTTTGTATATATGTATAGTGTAGCACAAATGGTGTTGATAGTCAACATGCATATTATTTTCGAAGCATGAACAAATGGCCTAAAGTCCATTCATATAAGCGTGTTAGGGCCGATGCACAATATGCCGACAAATCCTCCAGACACCTTTCTGCTGGATAACTCTATCGGCCACTTTTGTGGGCGTTTTACAAGTGACCGATTTCCGACAACCTTACAAAACCAATAACATTTAGAAGTTGGTATTGAATTTTGACTGCTTTTTGCCATAATCGAACTCATCGAACGCTCGAGTTATGAGCTACCTTCGTTCAGCTTTGTCTTTGAGAGGTCTTCAAAACCGTGTGATGACAGATGACACTTTCGACATTGGGATTGTATTTTTCAATTTTGAGGTAAGAAATGAATTCACGTTCTGTTTAGTCGTATTTTTTGACAATTGCAATCAGGCAAGCATAAGTCGAGAGATTGAATTTGATGATTTTTCACAGTTGATTTAATGTTTAGAGGTTATAGGCCTAGACCCAGACTTGGGCCCATACCCTTGTAGGTTGTGATTTCCTCGAAAGAGGGTTAAAGGAATAAACACTACTACTACTACTACCATTCCAACTAAATGCTTATAGGCTACCTGAGACAATGAATAACTAGACTCGGACCTAGTAAATATATGACCTAGGCACACCCTATATTTTCACAGCCAGAAGTACCTCATTTGGAGTTACATACATGTAGGCCTAGACCATAAATATTGTATAAACATAGGGGCTAGGCCTAGTTCTCGATTCATCTTGCACGAGACCATTGATTATGTAAGGTTACAAATTCAATGCCGAGACCTAGCCTACTTGACCAAACAAAACTGTGGTGTAAGAGAGGAATCGTGAATTGTGTAGTGTCGACCTTGAGCTCATTACTTAATCTCTGTCAGATTAAATATTAAAATATTCATCAATATTCATTGTATCTACATATACAGATGGAAGCTTGGATTCGTTTGAACGCTTTGCCGCGAACAGCACGGAAGAGCATGAGTTGGGAGGGCGATTGAGGTTGCGTCTGATCATTTCTTCATGGAATGACAGACTTCCGTGGATGACATCCGAGACAACTTGCCACAGACGTATGAGTAGAGACAAAGGTTTGTAATCCTACTCTTGACATTGATATTTTTTTTTCATTTTTTTATTCGTGTTCTCACAAAGATTTCAGTACAATTTCGTAGACCCGCAAAGTCACAAAAAGTTGACTTGTCTGCAGGTCTACTAACATTTTATACATAAGAAAAACAAATTACAAATAAATATATCAAGTCTGAACACTTACGCACGTACATTTTGATAATAATGATGAAAATATCAATTTTAATAAAAAAATAATCATAGGGCCTAGTGACAAGAATCCACATTTTGAAATTATGGACTATTTTCAGTTATTTGGAATATACACTGTGAAATGAAATAGTTTTATTTCTCATGAAATATAAGATAATTTGATAATATCCATTTTTTCAATTCTATTTTTACTGTGGATATTAATAACCACTATTAATATTAATATTACACTAAATATAACAGGAATTCATGTAGTAACGTTATCAATACCGGTAGGCGATTCTCTCAACTGCAGTAGACCTTACTACTGGCATGGCTCATAAATGATATACCAGTAAAAGTCAACAATATGCTAGCAACGGTCTACTATAAGGTACCGTAAAACTATACCGGCTTAAGAATACGGACTGTAGAATATTCTTGTAGCACTAAATTCACTGACACGCCCCCTATTTATTTATTTCATTTTGATTCTGTTGAACAACCCCACCAACAGCTACGAGGGTACAAATAGCCACACACAATAATTTCAATGCTTATTTTTATTTTATTACACATCAAATCACACTTCATAGGCCTACAAAATTCTCAAAAGTATTTGAGCATCCAGTGAGAATATGTTGTAGGGGAGCAAATTAAATTACATGTAGTAACCGGTCTTTTGAGGAATAAAAAAATCATCAATATTATCAATATTTAATATTATCTAGTTTTCTTATACTGTCAAATATTCACAATATTCTATCAAGTCTCATCAGAGAAGAGGAAGAAATTGATCATAGTCCAATAGTAGGCCTAAGGAGTCATGGAATTACGTAATTCCTACGTCCGAGCGTAAAACAAAGACCTTGGACAGAATGGTCGATTGTGTGTATTCAAGTTGACAATTCGTTTGTGTTTGAATAAATATTTACCTCAACTACCGGTTGATAGATTTGAAAGTAATGGGCCGAATATTATCACATTTTATTCAATTTAATCGAGGTCCAGTTGAATTTAATATTAGTTCAATTCAATTTCAGTAGGCCTACTGAAATACCATTTCAATTCCAGTTTTGAATAGTTTATAACATTGTTTGTGTTTTTTAGGAGATTCTGTGTATGCAAATGAACCTTGACTGCTGCTACTAAACCTAAACGCAGTTCCCGGCGCTCAAGAAGAGCATCACACCACAGTGCACTGCCGTACATTTTTTCTTCAATAATTTATAGGCTTAAAATTATATCATTCATTATTTGTGAAGGGAATAAATATCAATCAGTTGGTTATTTAATGCGTGTAAATGAATCATTTGAATACCTTGTATTGATCTAGGCCTATATTTTTTCATGAATGTGTTTTGGTATGTTATTATTTCAGTTATTTGGCCGCTTTTGCTTCAGCAATCAGAACAAGAGTTTCATCCATTCTTAATGAGGCCCCTGCTTTCGTATTGAGAGAGCAATTCAACATTTTGAATTGAAGTCATTTTTGCCTCCTCCATATTCTGACATTTTCCCGTTGCACGGTCGAATGCATCGTCATCTGTCCGTTTTCTCTTCTTCGGCGTCGAAACAACAGATTATGAATAGAATATGTGAAAAGTAAATTATTCAATTGGATTAGGCGTATATATTTTTTTTATCAACATCGAAACAAGATGCAAAATTATTGTTTCCCAATTGAAGGTAGGATTGTTTGATCGGGGCACCACAAGGGCGATCTCACCACCCCATACATGGATTATACATTATAGGCATACACGGATTATATCAAAACATGAACTGTCGTTTGATTTCATATTTGAAAAAAAAGCAACTACAACTAGGTAATGTCTCGAGTGTAAATAATAACTAAACGGTAAAGTAATGTCAAAACACTTCACGATTTCATGTTATAGTAATTATTATACATTCACACGTAGTAACAAACAGTGAGAACAGTCGAGTGAAAATGGAATGTCAACTTTACATGCGAGGCAGAAATATAGATCGGTAAAGGAAATTCGCTTGTAATATTTTACTTACAATTTTACATACACATTGTCAATTTACAAAGACGGTGAATACATGTGAATACAAAAGAGGTGGTAAAGTTCAAATTGAAGAATGTTCAAAGTATGATAAATGCAGATTGTTAACAAAGGAACTTATGATTGTGATATTACAACCCTTCGATCTGACATTATCTCTTCACATATTCACTCTTCATGTGTTGCGGGAGGCGAGGGGAATTTAGGACCCGGTTCGATCCCTGCCGCCTTCCACCTTTACAGGGGTTTTCATGATTTCCCTCTGTAGTCCAGGCTAATGCTGGGATGGTTCCCACAATATAGGCCACGACTGCTTCCTTCCCACTATCCTTCCCATTACTCAAGAAACCTTCATCTCATTAATCATCCATCCGACGCCAATAGATCTTGGCTATCATTACAGTTTGCCGTTAAAACCCAATACTGTATAGAAAACTTGAGACACCATCTCGTATTTTGTACATTTTAAATACATTTTCTAAGGCCCGGTATTACGATCGAGGATTAAACATGAGTTATCTAGTTTGTTTCGGGGTTATCTATTTCGCCGTATTACGATCGAGATTATCTTAGAATTCTTGAGATCAAGTCAATATTACTGTGGCAACCATAACTACTGCTTTTGATGCGAATTAAAGATAACTCAGAAGTAACTCACCAATTTCACAGAAAATTAAATGGCCGCCGAAAATATTTCACCTGCTTGATTAAATCTCTTCCACAGATTAATCTTATTTCAAACGTGAAAATGTGGAATATGGTCTCCATACTCACATTAATAACACCCACAATTGTTTAGCTATCAACCACAATGTCATTATTTCGTACGGAGTGGCTATAGCCACGAATTTTCGTGTCACGACTTTCGTGATTCTAAGACATGAAAAAACTATGCTCACGAAATTCTTGGAATTTCGTGAATCTAAGACATGAAAAAACTATACACACGAATTTTCGTGAAGTTCAACTTTCGTGAATCCAAGACATCGAAAAACTATATCCACGAAAATTTATTTGGCAACGTCGCGAATTTCGTAACTACTTAAAATTATTTTCGTGTGGAATTTCGTGAATCTAAGACATGAAAAAACTATACACACGAATTTTCGTGAAGTTCAACTTTCGTGAATCCAAGACATCGAAAAACTATATCCACGAAATCCACGAAATTTCAGTTGTAAGGTCACTTCAGTATCTTAATTTTCGTGTCACACGAAAATATCGTGTCAAACGAAAATTTCGTGAATCTAGTGTATGAAAAAACTATATCCACGAAATTTCAGTTGCAAGGTCACTTCACTAGCGTAATTTTCGTGTCACACGAAAATCGTGGATGCTCCACGAAAATATCGTGTCAAACGAAAATTTCGTGAATCTAGTGTATGAAAAAACTATATCCACGAAATTTCAGTTGCAAGGTCACTTCACTGTCATAATTTTCGTGTCACACGAAAATATCGTGTCAAACGAAAATTTCGTGAATCTAGTGTATGAAAAAACTATATCCACGAAATTTCAGTTGCAAGGTCACTTCACTATCGTAATTTTCGTGTCACACGAAAATATCGTATCAAACGAAAATTTCGTGAATCTAGTGTATGAAAAAACTATATCCACGAAATTTCAGTTGCAAGGTCACTTCACTATCGTAATTTTCGTGTCACACGAAAATCGTGGATGCTCCACGAACAATGTCGGATGTCCGACACAATTTTCCCAACGGACAATCACAAGCCAGTATTCACCTAAAAACATGCCGGTTTACGACATCGTTTCGGTCCCGTGATTATTGACTCAACTTCCAACTTTTGTCGTCCGAAATTACGATCACCGTAAGTTACACTGCGATTGCAATCCATCTGGCTCCGGTTGTTTGGATTTATATTGCCACCAAAAAAACCAAAAAAAGAATCGATTCACAAAAATATCGATCCACATATCCTAACTGCAATTTCAAACATCACCACACTTTTAGAATCACGGTCTTAGATTTTGTATCCAGAATTGCTATGCCATTTGAAGTAGAATTATTTATTCAGATGGTACAGGACAATCTCTGTGTTTGTATAATTACAACGGCGCGACCTGAGAAAAGTGTGTCAATTTGTATTCTTGGGGTAATAAGATCGCCCTTGTGGTGCCCCGTCCAAACGATCCTACCTTTCATCGTTGGCCTTAATTGGGGAACAATGATTTTGTATCAAGTTTCGATGTTATTTTAAAAATATATATTGTATTCTGACAGCTCAATTTCTCACATTCAAAGAAGCCGTGAGTCGAGGTAATGACGGCTATGACTACGACGTCACGAAAACGTTACGACACAGCCAAGTGGAAATAGGCATGACAAAAATCGTACCGATATCGTGTTGGACGACAAAACAGAATCGGAACTGGAAACCCGGTCAACTTCAAGTATCTGAAAACTACATACAGATACTTGAATTTTGAGTAGGACTATTTCAGATACAAGATACATTTAGGCCCGGTATTACGAACGAAGATTAAAGTCTGAGTTATATAACTCGCGTATTATCTTAACTCTGGCAGTAACTCAGAGTTATCTTATTTTCGTATTATCAACCCAGATCATCTTTGAGTTAGCTAACTCATTTTTATTTCTCACGATAACTCGTCACTAAGGAAATAAAATTGAAACATTTTTTTCCAGTTGTTTTTCTATCAGGTTGGCTATTAATTCTAGTAATTTCTAGGGGAATTCAATACTTCAGTTTCACAAATATTCATGTTTGTGCAAATGTCATTTTGACAGTTTGACCAGAGTGACAACTGAGATATTGTCTGTTAACATTTGGTTTAAATGTTGTAAGGATCAGTAATGTGTGCGTTATAATAACATAAGTACCAGGACTATTGTCTCAATAAATTATAAAAGGCTAGTCAAAAACTAGCATTGGATGTCTATAATGATTACAAGTAAAATGAAAAACGTAAGAGCACTGTGCGAGTTTGTTTGTTCGGCGTACAACAGAAATCATCCAACAGAAAGAAATACTCAAGCTAACAATGCAACAAGAAATGAAGCCAAGTGAAGTGTACTAGAAACCCGAGTCCGGCTTTATTCACTAATACAGCAGTATTCTCGGTAAGTGTTTTTATGTGAATTTGTGGTTAAGGCCGACATCCTACGGTTGGTTATAACCCTATTTTTTGTTCTTATTCAGCTTAGGCCTATCCTAGATTTTGAGAAGTCACATTAATTGACGATTAAAATTAAAAATATTGACGGTCTTATGCTAAAGTAGGCTTTAACAAAGCTTAGGCCTACTTAGAGCAGCTATACTATTATGTAAGTCCTAGGGCTCATATGCCCTACAGCATCCTCTATAGGTTTGTTTGATTTGTCTGCACCAGGGGCAGTTGGTGTAGGCTTGGTGTAGGCTCAGTGCACTATGGAAATTACGTCCTGCCAGTTTGGTGTAGCACCAAGCAGCTATATCACACCCCAAATCGAACACGTCTGAATTCGTTACGCGGCACTTGAGTTGAGCATTTGAGACATGATCGTAGATTTTCTATATAATTATGAACATAGGCTACAAATAACCTATAGAAATAACTCATCGTCATAAAAAAGCATAATGCCCGTCCTGGACAACTGGATTGTTATTGGTGATTAATATTTTCATGATTTAATTTAATTGCGGGACCCTCCATGTTGAAAAATGCACCAAAACTATCTGCACTACACCAACACACCACCTCCAGAGCTGGTGCACTGAGAAGCTGCCCCAAGTTACACCAGCGCCAAATCGAACGCGCACGGTGCTGCACTAGAGTCGGCAAAGTAGTCTGCACCAGACAAATCGAACATGCTGGTGCAGTGGTGTAGCTTGGTGCAGACAAATCGAACAGACCTAAAGTTTATTGTTTTGACCGTAGTTGTAAACTTGTATGTGTAGTCTATAAGATATATGACAAGATAGACATAGAATTTGTTCATCTTTGCAAATAACAATGTAATAAACAATGGAGTAACATTTTTTTTTTTCTAGCAGGAACTCGATGATCAAGAAATATTCGCATCAGCAATACGAGTTGGCAATACCCAACCGAAGTGCACCAAGTATAATTTACCGACAAAAAGACGTGCGGAAACCAGGCGATACAGAGCGTCACAGTCACAGCCATTATAATGATTTAGGCCTATAGGGATGACAAGATGACAAATAGTTTTCCATGAAAGTTTCCATGATATGTGGTAATTTGCATGTGCAATTCACGAGAAATTTGAAAATTCTCGTAATAGTTTTATAGTAATTCATCGAGCAAGAAAAACTAATGAAGAAATAATGAAATAATGACAAACTTTATAAAATACCGTGTAGTCCCACCGGTATGCCGATGTCTCAAATCTACCGAATCTCAACGCAACTCATGAATTTAACAAGAGATTAGCAAAGACCGCAGAACGATTGTCTCAAATCGTCCCTTCTTACCTGTTTACCTGCTTGAGACGAGTTGAGAATAAGTTGAGATAGGACGTAGCCTTTTGAAAGCGCTGATTTATAATTTAACGGAAATAAAAAATCTTTTAATATACCGGTATGGAAATATCGCCAATTTTATTTCGATATATCGATATTATATCAAAGAATATCGATTTTTGAAATATCGATATAAAGTAATAAATAAAACATATCGATTGAAATATATATCATAGACTTATGCTAAATTCGTTTCCGATATTTTATCACATATTGATAGGCCTACGAAGAAGTAAATGATACAGGGCCTATTAATATTTTAATTTTTTATCCAAGCCCAATTTTTGTATCCTATAGATCTATAATAATAAATATTTTAAAAATTATCTCTATACGTGATTGTCTATGCATGTGAATGTGTATCCCACTTGTGCGACATTCTGTTGGCGCATTCTGAACTAGTGTTTGTTTTAGTTTTACTTTGTTGTATGCCTACTGAACTATGAATGAAACATCACAGCATTACACTAGTCAGGGATGTGATGTGTAATTAATGGTATAGGCCCTACTGTGGTGCAAACGTAATATTCGTGAAAGTACTTTATATATTATTGCGTGGGCTCAATGTTTTTTTAAGTAGGTTTCCTATTCATTCTGTTTGAAGGCGACATTAGTGAAGTACATTTTCTTCTATTTCCATGCATATTTTATCGTAAAATGACGAATATTGTCTATCGGTACTAAGTAACAAGAACAACAGTTTGTTGGGTCAAAGGATTGGGTAATGAAAGTTTCGTTCATCAGAATGTGTTCTGAATCATTTTCTGAGTGATCCTTGCTTGCTGGTAATAAATTTGTACGATTTGATTCCCGTAAAGGTTTTCATGAATTACGTAACCCATATAAATAGTGAATGCTAATGCACGAAGTACAAACTGATTCTGATAAAGTATTATTAGTAGTGTTGTATGTATAATTTGGGCCAACAGTAAATCAGTCTTAACTCTTAACACATAACATAGGGCCTAGTATATATACGATATATAGCAGTGGCGGCTGGTGACTTTAACAATAGGGAGTACTGCAGTTTGTAAAAAAAAATAATATACAAAGGTACCGGCACAGTAGCTGAGTGGTTAGCTCACTTGCTTCGTGTGATCCGGGAAGTGAAGGGACATATCGGACCCGGTTCGATCCCCGCCACCGTCCATCTTTACAGGTTTTTTTTTTGTGGTTTCCCTCTGTAGTCTAGGCTAATGCTGGGATGGTTCCCACAATATAGGCCACGACCGCTTCCTTCCCACTATCCTTCCCACTACCTATAAGAACCTTCATCTCATCATCCCATCATCTCATTAATCATTCATCCGACGCCAATAGATATTAGTAATCATTACAGTGCGTCGTTGAAACCCAATATAAAGAAGAAAAAAAATATATACAAAGGTACAAAGCCACAGAACAATAGGGAATATTTTCTGCCAATATTTTATTTTTCAAATATTTTTTTTGGTGCAAAATATTTTACCCTCATAGACACAATTTTCTCATTTAACATCCATATTCAGATCTCAACATTATTTCTCTTCATAACTCAATCATAATCTTGAATTTAATGCTGTCAAAACTTAAATATTTTGATGTATTAATTTGGAAAGTATAATTTAAAAATCAAGTTTTATGAAATAAAAAGTTCTATAATTCGATCGATCCACATGATTAGTGGGACTATATAACTCGGCCATGATTTCTCAGCGTGACACTATACGTAATGCCATCCGCCAAAAGCTTAGTACGAAACTATCCCGACTATTAAGTAAGGACACCACTGATAATATGTCCATGTTTGCGCCAATCCTATTATGACGACCAACTAGGTCTTTCCCCCTTGTGTTTGTTTTCGCATCCCTTACCCCTAGTTGTAATACGCAATATGCCTCCAGTTATTATGTCGTCATCCGTTGACCTTTAGATACCACAAACAGGCACATCATGTACCTGTCATTGCAGTTCGATCTCAGGTCACTTATTTGTCGTCTCTCGTGTCGGATAGTTGGGCCTATATTGCCTGCATAAGTCGTCATTTCGGACACCCGTTCGTCAGTGTCTTTTCTCGTGTATGCAAGTTGCATAGTGTATCTCCTCGTAAAGCAGTGAAGTTTATTTAGTTAAATCAAGCCATACTATTCCTTTTCTATCATTTATTCATCACCATTTCCCAAACCATTTCGTTAGTTTCCAAATCCAACCTCCAATACGTACGTACTTCTTTCTCCCACCCAACGTCTTCACAAAGTGCATTCTCTCAAACATCGTCGCGACGCTTCAAGACGCTTCAAGACGATTACCTCAGGGGAAACACAGGTATCGTGCTATTTATTACAAACTTCTTCCCAATTACCCTACATACAGTCCACTCATCAAATTCACTCGACGATAGTCGTAAGATTATCATCCCGCGTCACAAATAAATCCTATTGGACTTATAACGGCGCCAACATCCATTTGTTGGAATTTACTTTCTCTTTTGGTTCGATTGATTTATTTCAGTTCTCGTCTTGGGGATACTGAAGAAATAATGTGAATTAATCCACTGGTATATCTTTATATTGAATCATCTAGTGGCGAACCTAAATCGCTTCAGAACGGAATACCGGTACTGTAAAGTTTGATGGCCGTTTCCTTGGCATCTTTTTTCAACATATTCTGGAATGAAAAAGTGAATAAAATCTATTTTACTGGATGTATTTTCACATTTTTTGTGTGTGTTTTTCATGAACTAGATAATAAATTAAGTTGTGCATTATTATCACTGTACAGTATCTTGAAAACAGCATGCTAAAATAATTGTTGAATAGAAAAATTATCGAATAACTTGGATCAGAAAATATTTGTGAGATTAATTCATTTGTAATTCCTTCAAGAGAAAAAAAAAACGCCCAACTCATCTCAGGCCGTTTTCTAGAAAAAGTGTCTCCATGTCAATAAAAAATATACATGTTTCAACTTTCAATTTGAAAAAAAAATATGCAATCATGTATTTTTTACATTTTTCTGTGGGTAATGTGAGACTATGATGAAAAAATCAACTCAATTGGGTGTAAAATATAAAGAACTTGGTAATTGCAGTGGTGAAACTTGTCAATCGGCTCAAAACACCCGGCCTCGCGAGCAAGAAGTGCACGGTGTCTCGCAGTGTTTGGAGAAGTTCATGCTGGGTGCTGGCTGTTCCTCATGCAGTACGTCGTACAGGCTAAAGTCACGAGCTCCCCCCCCCCCCTCTCCATGCGCCATATTTACCCTCATCCTTCGGCCAGCTATCGGGAATCATGCACTGCAACGGGTGCAGTCCCAGAACGTGTATCAACGGTTGCGTCCCGCTCGCTTGCAGGTGCTCAGCGGCGTGTAGATATTTTGATGCATTTGAAGCCGCGGGCATTCAACAATGAATAATTACGTTAATTTTGATAATACTTTTTATGAAGCTGTATTTAGGGTGACCAGATTGTGGGAAATAAAATCCGGGACAAAGAAACACTTGAAAGAAACATCCGCGAAGCCGGTGACCCGCGGGGGTTGGGGGGCAAGGCCCCCCCACCCAACATTAGCCCCGCAGGGAATTTGTTTGGGAACGATGGTTTAATGAATTTTAGTTGCTTTGGAGCACGGTGTGAATCATAAATAAATACATTTTTATTTTCTTATGTAAGCCTAGAGATCTTTATGTGTTTTATTATACTGTTTCATTTAAGAATTATTTATTACCGTATCAAAAACTTCTGTCGTATGTACATTCATGTAATGATTGCTGTTGGCGTAGTTTCCTAATCTTGAGTTCATGCCTTGTATTTGTTGGACGACATTGATAAGGGAAATCTTTTTTTTTTTTTTCAAGTACATAATTGTAAATCTCGGTGCAGGAAAATTCGTAGTTTGTTGTTGATCCTCATATCTTCCTAGTTTAAACAAATTCCACTCAGCAGAATATTTCTCTTGATAGAAGCATTTTCGTTTCGGCATTGTGACACAACACACAAGTAAACTGTTGCCCTCTCAGAGCCAGACTGACTAATAATACACAATACCACATCTAAACCGTAGGCAGTGAAAGGTCATCACATTTCAGAAGGGAGGGTGTGTGGAATTATTGAAGCCCACCGAGTGTGCGGTAATTTTTTAAAGAGAACGGCATTTGCACTGAAAGAAACATTCTTCACGGCGTCGAAGAAGAAAAAACCTTTATTGGTCCCTGACTATATTATAAAACAGGATAGCAATCAGTATAAAAATTACATGGAATAATGAAGAGAAATAGATTGAAAACATGACATATTGGTACGGTACATGAAAAGGGAACTGATCGAATAAAAAAAATGTGAAAACAAATTATTTATTCAAGATGAATTTATTTTAAAAATAGCATGAATTTGAAAAATTGTAGCGAGTGCTGCCTTTCAGCAGTACTTACACACGAGCCGCCCCTGAGGGCTATGTAGGCTATTTGGAAAAAGGAAGGAGTTGACTAGGCCTATTCAATTACTTACGCATAAAAAAGTATGTTATGATGAGGTAGATCGTATAAACGTTATCGATAGGAGAATTGGAAAATGGGCGATCATGCATACTACCGGCATTGAGCTTGATGGTTTGGAATCATGTTATGAAAGGTAGCAAATTTTGGGGAATTTTGAAGTCTGTCTATAGAGGAATTATGATATAGACCTGGACATGAACCAGGTAAGCCCTCGGATATAATTACCCAGTGGCCCTAAGCATCGAGGTTGTAGGGGACTGATTGCTGTTTGGGATTCTCAAGTAACCAGTCAACCAGGGCCGGCCCATGGGCTAGGCGACCTGGGCGGTTGCCCAGGGCGCAACATTTCGAGGGGCGCAAAAATTAGTGATCGAACCCCATCTAATTCAACCCTACCCAATTCAATCCAACCCTACCCAACCTAACCCATCGCGTCGCGCACCGCACCGCTCCGCGCCACACCGCGCACGGCATCGCATCAAATCAAACCAAATCCAACCCCCGATGGTCGCCGGCTACGCGATAACGGGTCGTTGCACACAGCTGTTCTTACAGTACTTTTTTCCAAACTGAAATCGCCCCTTCCCCCTCTCCCCCCTGCCATGAATGTGACCTAGATCTGCCCTACCCAGGGCACCAAAACATCACGAGCCGGCCCTGCAGGCAACCTAACTATAACCTCTCACCAATTCATAATTCCCACAAGTTTATAGTATCAACATTCATACTCAATGGTAATACACTACACTCGATGCCCTAGGTCAAGGGTGTCTTACAAAGTTGATGAACCAAGTAGGCCCTAGCACTGAGTTTAGTTTTATGGCCTACCTAGGCCATACCAGTAATTACCTAGGCATCTAGGCTAGGCCTAAACATACAGGTCCGGGAAATAGAATGAAGAATGTGGAACTTTATTCCATACTTGGTCCTAGGACACAGATTATTTGTTTATTGATTAGGAGATAACTTTTGAAACGAAGGTACGCCTAGGCCTAGGCATTGACTAGGGTTTAGTACAGACCAAACTGACAGAATTGCCTAGACACGAGAAGTCCTTGCCCAAGACCTATTGTATCGCGCGGTTAATCTAGGTACATCTTATTTAAATAATCTAGGTACATCTTATTTAAATAATTAGAACCAGGACGTAGGCCCTGAATATAATTATAATAGTAAACCTAGATTTTGATGAGCATTAAGCTCGGACAGGCCTAGGGCCTAGTGTATAATTTTGAGGTTAGAAGCGATGAAACCAATGTTACATACGAAATATTTTTCTTGCGGTGTACGAGATTTTCGGTTCAAGTTAGCTTAACCTAACTCAACTTGACTCTAACATCAGATCCCAGTCTGTGTATGACAGTTCAGTGTACTAGCAACTAATAACCTCAGCAACGTACCTGCTTCAACTCTGGCAACGTATGCCTCATTTTCAATAGGGAAGGATATGAACTGAAGGGAGTGTTGAACCAATGCGTTGCTAATGTCACACAAAACTCGCGAGCAACTGGCTTGACTTATGCCTGTTACATCGCCCATAACGAGCTGGAACGTTCCAGACGCGTAGAATCGCAATGCAGTAAGAACTTGCGTCGGTCTGGTCAAATGGCCTTCCAAAATGCTGCACAGTTCCAAGACGATATGTCTTGGAAACCTGTACCGTTTAATCAGATGGTCATCCGACACATTTAATGAATCCAGCCTATCTTTGAATACTCTGCCAGGTCTAACAATGATAGGCCCCTCCTGATTAGGCCTCAGCCTAGCCTCATCCAGAATTAGGAAAAGCCCAGCATTGAACATTGTAATATAATTAGTAGGAAATAGGCCTAGGCCTAGGCCTATTATAACTGTATATATAATTAGTGTTAGTGTTTTAGTGGTTATATTAGTAATCATAAGTTACATTTCAGCTAGGTAGGCATATAGGCCTAGTAAATAGTAATAGTGGTACACTCTTTGACAGGTTAGGCTAGAGTAGACAGACAAGGTGAGTGGTCAGAGGTGACACTGACAGTTGCACACGCTAGGCCTAGGCCTAGTCGAGATCAAGCAAAACGTTGAGGTTAGATGTACAACCGGATTTATAAAATACGTAAATCAAATTGCGCGGTATTTAAAAATATCCTTACCGTGTTTTGGTGGGTAGAATTTACATTTTCTGTCAAATTCAGCCATAAAATCATTGTAAATTGATATTCAAAGTCAAGAGGTGATCACTTACTAGGGCCTAGGCCTACCAGTCAATTTTTTAGGTACTTCTCTCTGGACAATAGATGAAAGAACAGCTATTAGGATCTCAGACACTTGCTAGGGATTGGTGGGACGATCAAATATTTCTTCATGAGTTTGGATTAAGACAAAATATGGTATTATCTCGAAAGAAGTTCGTAACTTTGAGCCAAATCAAAGTTATGACCTTGTGTGAATTCGGGCCCAGAAGATAATATGAACACATCCATTGTTTATAAAATGTTACCATGGTTTTCAGAGGGCCAAACCAAAGAGGTTAGTATTTTAACCTCCTTGACCAAAAATGGGGTATACTCAATCTTTTTTCGGTTTTTATTTAATTATAAAATATTAAGGCTACGTGGACAAAAGTTATTATCGTAACGCGGTAGATTATAACCAATTACAACTTGAAAGCGCTTAAATTTCTAATTTACGTGGAAAACCAGCGATTCTATTAACGCGCAAAATATGGTATAAAAGTCCACGCCATTCCAAGGTCGATAGAGTTTTTTTCTTTATTTCGTTGATTTGAAAATATACAGGCTATGTGGACATGTTTCATTACTACGTAGTCGAAGATTGTAAAAAAATACATAATCCAAGCTCGATAATTTTCAATTTACGTAGAAATTCAGCGATTCTACGCGACGAATAGATTTTTTCGGTCCCTTTTGAATCAAACGTATAAGTGTGTTTCCACAGTGTGGTGAACACGCTAAAAACTGATGTTTCGCTAAATCGACTCCCATGGACTCTTAATGTGTGAGTTTGAGTGCTTGTTCCATGGTCAATTTAATGTAATTTGAGTTGGTGAAGCGGTAATAAAATTGAGATGTTCTTGTACAATTGTGGCCTGAAAAAGATGGCGTTCGTGTACCTCCATCTTGAGGGTGGCCTACTACGAATTGTCATGCAAGTGAGTTTGGTTGGTGTTATTTATGTGGGCCTACTCAATGGTGCAGCCATGGATAAAGTAGTCTCTAGATAGGCAATTATACCGTATGACAGGGCCTATGCTCACCAACAATCGATAAGTTGGCTGATCACAGTCATTGACTTTATAATAAGTATGTCACAGCACTCCTAGCAGCATTCACTCGCAACAGTAAGCAAGATTACCAGGCGGAACACTACCACGGCCTGAAGACTGTTTGGCCAGGGCCATGCTACTCCATGATGTAGTGATACCAACCTATTTTATCATAGGCCTAATATAAAGGAGGTGCTCGGGTCTTGAAAATGAAATATTGTCAGGGTTAGTTCCTGAGTCCAGGGTCCTGATTGCTTGACAACTACCGGTATTGCTTTTATATCGAACTTTATAAAACAACAATAGGCCCATGCTAATCATGGCTCAGTAGAATTATAATGTTAGCAACTTTGCATTTGTTTTTTTACGAAAATTATAGATTTTGTAAGTAGGCCTACCTTACAACAATGCCACCAGTAGAGCCCTACTATAGCCATTCTTATCCAGACCTGAATCCACTAAATCGCGACAGGCAATCAAGACCTTTGGTTGTGAACTGACTGCAAGAAATCACAAATGCCTTCCATTATTGAGATTGTACATTACAATCTCAATGCTTCCATGTTATCAGTATGGGAGTTGGGTCACCTTCTTTATATTATGATGAAATAGGTTGGTATCACTGGGCCTACATCGTGGCCACTCTAGGCTATCCCGTAAGATATTTCTTGACTCACTCTAGTCACTGGTGCAGCCTAGGCCTAGGCAGACGTCTTTATCTCATTCTCTTTCCCTATGATAATGATAGACATAGCAATGACTAGAAATATACCTAGGCCTAGCATGGCCTAGCTCAACTAAAACCCAACAAAATTTAATCATTTCATCTAAATTTCAGTAAAAAAGAGCCTGGGTTAGGGGCACGTTATCCCAGACACTTTTTTGAGGAATTTTTCTTCGAAAATTAGGCCTTCGCGACTAGGCTCAAGCCCAGTCATGCAAATTTGGGCTTGCACCCTTGAATTGATCACAATTATACTGAAGACCTAGGTAGGCCTACCTGTTTTCGTTAGGTGGATTATTAGGCCATGTGTCTTTTGTGCGGAAGTTTCACTATGACTAGGCCTGCGACTTTTTAATGTAGGCCTACGATATTTGAAGGAGCAATAAACCTAGGCCTAACTTTCATCGCGGAGATTAGCCTGCATGGCATTCAGCCTACAGCTAGGCCCAAAGATCTTCATATATTATACTTCGGCTAGGCCTACGCGTATAGCCGATTCTGTTCCCTCCTCTGCCTAGGCTATTGAATTTGTAGGCTAGTTCCCAGTTACGTGCTAAATATTAGAGAACTCACCTACGGCAGTATCTCATGGCCAATTTCAAGATTTTATACCTTGGAATTATTTAAACTCAACCACGATCACCTCTTGATCATTAAATTATCATTCAAAGGTTATTGTAGCAAGAAAAGAGCATAATATGCCGGCACTTCAGATGTTTAGCACGCTGCTGACTAGTGAAATTTTTTAAAGATGGCCGTCAATTTGTAGTTTTGTACTCGTCTGGTGACGTCAAACTAGAGTCGATAAAGTAGCATGACTACTACATAACAGGTAGAACTGCTTTATTGACTCTTCTATTAACAACAACAACAACAACAACAACAATTTATAAGGTAATGGTGTGCATTTGCAGGGTCGTATTTAGGTTTTGCGCCACCGTAGGCAAATAATTTCTGGCCACCCCCCTCTATATTACGTAGCAACTAATCTAGTCAGTGCTGCGGTTAAATCACTCGAAAGTAGAGGCTTCTGAACTGCTGACGTCGCACCTTCCTCGCAGCAAAGTTGTCAGGTCCGTGAAGTTGGCACCCCCACCAAGAGCACTAATTCTGAAAAGTTCCAAATATACTGTGCTCAATTAGTGCTTTCGATTGGTACCAGTCCCATAATTAGTGCTCTCATACTTTCCGAGATATTGACTATTCAGTGGTGGGGGTGCTAACTTAACACCACGAGCACTAATTATGAGAACATCAAAATATTTAGTGCTCAATTAGTGCTTTCGATTGGTACCACAGTCCCATAATTAGTGCTCTCATACTTTCCGAGTTATTTACTATTCAGTGGTGGGGGTGCTTACTTCACGCTACACCCCCACTACGAGCACTAATTTTGAGATCCAAATATTTAGTGCTCAATTAGTGCTTTCGATGAATACTAGTCCCATAATTAGTGCTCCCATACTTTCCGAGATATTGACTATTCAGTGGTGGGGGTGCTATATAACCTCACGCTGCACCTCTTGATAGAAGAAAATATTATTCATATTGCTTATTATTCATGCTTATTATTCACATTATTATATCATTTTTGAATATTGTTTTATAGTCCTAATAATGTTAAATTATCCTATTGTAATTAATTAATTATCTGTACTTTATTATTCTGACTGAGACGAGTGGCCGAGTGTTTAATACACTGGACCGTCAATCAGGAGACCGGGGTTCGACTCCCGCCATGGTCGACCATTCTGACAGTTTTTTTGTGCTCCCTCTGTCATTCAGGTCAATACTGGAATAGTTCCTTAACAACAGGCCACGACCGACTCCTTCCCACTATCCACAGATACCTAATCAAATAACCTTCCATCTCATCATCCCATCATCTCATTCATCATCCATCGACGCCAATAGATCGCAATCATCATCACAGTGCGTCGTTAAATCCAATATGAATAAATAAACAAACAAGCATTATCTTTGAGTTTGATCTATCATCTTTCTTTCCAGTTCCACCCTCCCCTTCATATAATTCCTCAAACGTTTAGCATTTATTTGAAATTCCCCTAATATTTGTCTCTGGTAGCTCTTCTCCAATCAGAGGGGGGGATTCGTTGTCATGTGAGCGCCTATTGGTCAGCTGTCTTCGAGACTGTTGACTCCGGGGGTTAGAGGGGGGAGGCGAGGGTGAAAACAAAGCAAGTTCAAAGTCAACCACGTGTTGTCTTAGTAACAACAGTCGGATTTGTTCATATTTTTAATCCACGCGGGTTTTGGCCCACGCCAAGACATTCTTTCAGTTATTTTGTTAGTAATTAGTTATTATTGTTTATTTAGTTGGTTCAGTTATGTTTGATTAATAATTTCATTACATATTCAATTGTCAAATACGTTGAATTCTTTCAATTTTCTACATATTTATTTCTGAATCTTCTTCTATTTATTGTATATTGAGTATCACGCTAGACCTATGTCATTGAGATTGTAATGTTAACATTACAATCTCAATGCCTATGTGGTCACTCGTGTAGGCATAGACGTCTGCCGCCGAATACACGGATCTCGGTGAGTATATAGCGACGCTGTCGCCAATTACCCATTCAATCATTATTGCGTATTTATTTATTCATTCATTTATTTATTTGAATTACTACAAAATACAGTTTATAACTAATATTTTTGTAATTCTCTCGATTTTTCCACAACGGTTATTGCTCCATATTATTATTCCAGTAACTTCCCGTTTTTCTGTATCTCTCCCGTAGGCCCTACTTTCCATCCATCCATCCTCTCCAACCCCCTCTATTCTTTCTATTTTGTTTAACGACGCATTTTAATTACGACTGCAATCTACTGGATCGGTGATTGTAAATGAGATGGGAAAATGTGATGGTCATTTTATCAGGTATTCTGAACAGTGGGAAGGAAGCGGTCTTGACCTGTTATTCAGGAACCACCCTTAAACAATTTATTAACATATTTATTTGAATGAATAAATAGATTGAATGAATGAATATTCATAGATATTTTCTTTCATAGATTTAAATATCTATGTTGGCGCCGTTATAAGTCCAATAGGATTTATTTGTGACGCGGGATGATAATCTTACGACTATCGTCGAGTGAATTTGATGAGTGGACTGTATGTAGGGTAATTGGGAAGAAGTTTGTAATAAATAGCACGATACCTGTGTTTCCCCTGAGGTAATCGTCTTGAAGCGTCTTGAAGCGTCGCGACGATGTTTGAGAGAATGCACTTTGTGAAGACGTTGGGTGGGAGAAAGAAGTACGTACGTATTGGAGGTTGGATTTGGAAACTAACGAAATGGTTTGGGAAATGGTGATGAATAAATGATAGAAAAGGAATAGTATGGCTTGATTTAACTAAATAAACTTCACTGCTTTACGAGGAGATACACTATGCAACTTGCATACACGAGAAAAGACACTGACGAACGGGTGTCCGAAATGACGACTTATGCAGGCAATATAGGCCCAACTATCCGACACGAGAGACGACAAATAAGTGACCTGAGATCGAACTGCAATGAGAGGTACATGAGGTGCCTGTTTGTGGTATCTAAAGGTCAACGGATGACGACATAATAACTGGAGGCATATTGCGTATTACAACTAGGGGTAAGGGATGCGAAAACAAAACACAAGGGGGAAAGACCTAGTTGGTCGTCATAATAGGATTGGCGCAAACAATCTATGTTTGTAACTTGTAAGTTATTTAGCTTATTGACTGGGACTGGGTACAAGAAGGCACTGTATAGAAAGTATTTTCAGAGAACCTTGTCGACACAAATTCATACTGAGAGTGAATTTGTGCCAGTCTAGTAAAAGGCCTACTTCCTACTGAAGGTAGACCTATGCCGAGAATAAATCCACTTCATTACTTGTAAATGGTTAAATTCTCTTGAAGAAAAATCTCCTCTGAAGACCAGCTCATGGACGTTTTTGACCAGATTAACCCTCGAGTTTAGAGAGACTGAGAAACGAAAGGTTGAACATCAAAACTATATTCGTGTACAGCAGAAAATGTTTCAGAAAGAAAATCATGTTTTACACGGTACATCACGGAATAATGTAGTTTCCTATGTTCATTAATGGGTCTAGTATTTTTGAAAGTTTTGATTCTCGTTTTGATTGCATTATGTGACGCGCGGTGAGTCATAGCCCGGTAGCTATGGTAACTGCCGACTAGCCGTAGCGAGGTAGTGCGTGCATGCTAACGGTAGAGGAGCCGGTTTAGACAACGTCGACAATAATTCCATCATAATATACGAACAAATACGTTTCGTTGGGGCGCCTGAAGAGCGTGTATACCGGAATAAATTGAACTAGGCAATGTGACATGGGTTTGGGTATACAAACTTACCCAAATCCATAGTCTAAAATATATTCGAGGGTATTCATGTATACGTACAGTACGTCTAGCAAGCTCTTAGCAAGGCATGAAACCTGTTTAACTATACTATCATGGCGGTAATTTGCTATCAACTTTGCGGTGAGGTTTTTGATGATCGCAAGTTGCGACCGCTAGTATCTTTGCTAGACGCACATGAATCCCCCCCCCCCCCCCAAAAAAAGCAGGGACATAGAGTATAGTCTGGCAATACACCCAGGACCCCTATAGACTTTTACTTTGCTTTTCTTATGAAGTCCCTAATCAATAGCAATCTTATGTTTTCACCACATCATTTCTAAAAATATATATACATTTTCTCACATTCTCTCCATCTATAGGCCTAGAATTTCTTCCCTGCTTCTGACATTGTCTTCTAGTTGCTATACAGCTGCAGTAGGCCTACGATAGTATTATTGACAGGCAAATCTTTTTGATCTTTCATGAATTAGACAGCTGATATTTTCATTTCTAAATGACCTTGGTTCTTGCAGTCTTGCCTACAAAGAATATTTACATACTTGGACACAAGCAATGCATACCTAATTTAATTATACCATACAATCAGCTACCTGTATCATATTGGGGAAAAGTTGTTTTCATAGACAAGCTTAATAATAATTGATGTGCTGTCTTTAGGAGAATCAACTGTTGATTTTATTATTTCTGATTTCTATAACATCTCAGACCTTACAGTCTCACCGAATAACATTTACACACTTAGATACAAGCAATGCACCGAGACGCGTGGCCGAGTGATCAACACATTGAACCGTCATTCGGGAGACCGGGGTTTGATTCCCGCCATGATCGACCATCCTGACAGGGGTTTTTCGTGGTTTCCCTCTGTCGTTCAGGTTGATACTGGGATGGTTCCTTATAACAACAGGCCACGACCGACTCCTTCCCACCTCCAAAACACCTAATAAAATAACCTTTTATCTCATCATCCCATCATCTCATTCATCATCCACCGACGCCAATAGATCGTAGCCATCAGTATTGTATATAAATAATATATATAAATATATAATAAAAAAAAGTATATAAATAATATAAATAATATAAATAACAAGCAATGCATACTTGAATATACATACAATCGGCCATTCTATTATATTGGGGAAGAATTGGTTTCAGAGACAAACTTGTGACCTTGTGTCGTCCTTAGAGAAATCAGCTGTTCCTTGAATGGACGATCACATGCGGTCCTAGCATATCGTCATAGATAGAAGCACACATTTATTAATTTATTCATGTGATTTTCATGCCTGGGAGCATGATGGCTACTGCAGGGCCATACATATCAATATCAGCTGGATTGCCTGTTATGAACATGACCCCTTCCTCACAACAGCTAGGCAATTTGGGGTACAATTGAAGTACTTTTATATACCCTACAATGTAAAATCAATATAATTGATCAATAATCTATACATGAAATTAATCTCTTGGACTGAAGGGCTAAATGTACTCATGTAGGTTACATGCTCGGTAGGCATAATATCTTCATGTTGGAGTAATATAACCTAATCCTTACAAACCCAATGCCTTGATACACTATTTTATGATCGAACTGAACAGTTTTTTCTTCAAAATGTATTTATGCCCATCTATGTTATATCTTCATGGAATTTGTTGAATTGTTTTTTATACAATATATGAACAATTCTATATGAAACTTTGTTTTTTGTTGGCTGGATAATTATGTTATCAGCAGCCTGTCTATATGTAGATCAATGTCAAGGCGTAGACTTGGAAA
The DNA here is from genome assembly GCA_964007535.1 of Brachyptera risi. NCBI lineage: Eukaryota > Metazoa > Arthropoda > Insecta > Plecoptera > Taeniopterygidae > Brachyptera > Brachyptera risi. Next base: position 28,675,341 of record OZ023334.1, on the reverse strand, counting down.
ATGTAGTTGAATTGGGTGTGGGTTCGAGTCCCGCATAAGGCATTGGCTTTGTAAGCATTCGTTCATCATGCCCCTCATTTCTACCCCCAAATAACCTAGTTGTTGATGAGGTCGTTAAGCAAGCAACGATCAATTAAGTTGACTACATTGTACCAATCAGATTCACAAGATGTTATCAGAGAGAAGTGATAAAAATGCTACAAATTCTGACGTTTTGGAAATGCAATCCCAGTACACTAAATTCTAAAATGCCACTCACTTATACCATGGGTCATGATGAAGATAACAAATCTCTAATTAGGTTTGTTCACTAAGAGATGTGTAGAAAGAAATTATGAATAGCTTATAAATGTTGACATTTTGCCAAAGTAAGAACCGGTAGGCTTTGTCATAGGTCAACCCTATACTGAAATGCCAGCTATACAGGAGGATAGGCCTATGACTTGATATGGCCTATAGGACTAGGACAGGACTTGATATAGATATAGTAGTCCCTGGGAATATGTTGGAAGAAAATATGAATAGCTTATAAACATTGATTCAATAGAAAAATATGCAAAATTATGAGTAGATTATAATCGTTGACATTTTGCCAATGTGAGAACCGGTGGGCCTTCTTATAGGTCAGCCCTGTACTAAAATACCAGCTAAAATACCAGCAGATAGGCCTAGGACTTGATATATAGATATAATAGTCCCTGGGAATATGTGGGAAGAAAACGTGAATAGCTTATAAACATTTGATATTTTTAGAAATGTACAAACAAACCGGCTAAGCAGTATTAGGCCCTATACCGATAGATCTGTACAAGAGTAGGCCTAGAACTCGGATCGGTTCTAGTCTGGACATTTTACAGGCCTAGGCGCGATATTTTCCGCTGTATTTATACACAATTGCCTATGGGATGGTTCAAAGTATGATTTGATGAGCTCTTGAGAGGCAATACCGTGAATTAATAAACCCACAATTAGCATTGCAATGTCAGAATATGCGTCTAATTGGGCGATCTACTTGTACCGACAGCCGAGACTATTGCCTGCCAGCAACAGGTGGTTGGATTAGATGTTTGACAGCAGTTTTCTCTGGTCGGATTGTATGGCACCTCTGAATAAATACCAACGTACGACTACCTAAGACTATCTTAATAATTGTCTGTGGGAAACTATAGGCGCAAGTTGATTAATTGAATCCTTATTGGTATCGTGTAGGCTTTTGTCATACGTTTTCTTGCCATGTAATCTGATATTATAATGAATATATCTCAGACTTTTGTCAAGCCTATCAATATTTGATATCATCAATTTGAAGGTAATTAAATTCTCTAAATCGTGATTACTGTCACATCTATCATTATATTGATTCTGAGTGAAAATATTTAGATTTAATTTGTGATTAGGGGTTGATTATTAGAATTTTCATGGGGATACATTTTATTTCAAATGGACGCCATATTTGTTTATTTTCGGTCTATTTTTCAGCAAATTTTAGCCAACTTTGACAAAAAATATGTCAAGCCAAAAACTAATAATAAAACGATTTTGTGAGATAAAGTTCATTAAATTCAAAGTAAAAATAAAAAAAATGAATTTTGAGGATGATTTTCAATTCGGAATTGGGTTTAAAACAAGGTTCATGGTAGACAAATTGAATTTATTGGATGTATTTAATTTTCATCAGGTTGATCAATATCACTGCGTTCGACTCGATATATTTCCATAATTTTCAGCCAATCACAGGAGGGTTAGAATGAGATTTGGCCTTTGACGAGACAACTACTCCACGGCAGAAGCTCCTGGAAAACGTTTGATTTTTCAGGATTTTTCTTCTTGAAAAATCTCGCGCTTTCGTGTGATTTTTTTGTTTGTGTAGTGGTAGGCCTACGACTATTTTGAAAGTGTTATTTAATCGAATTGATTTTGTTGTGGTGATAGGGGCTAGCCCTAACTGATTGGTTGTTAATCCAGTGATTGTTTTTAGTTATTTAACAAAGTGACTTATTTATTTGACGGACCGAATATTTTTTTAAGTTTATTAATTTTAATCGATTAATATTTTCCAGTAATGAACATATAGTGATCAGTGTCAAAGTATTATTTCAACCACGTGTGAATTATTTTGGTTATTTCATATAACAAGGTGACTTATTTATTTGACGGACCGAATATTTTTTTAAGTTTATTAATTTTAATCGATTAATATTTTCCAGTAATGAACATATAGTGATCAGTGTCAAAGTATTATTTCAACCACGTGTGAATTATTTTGGTTATTTCATATAACAAGGTGACTTATTTATTTGACGAACCGAATATTTTTTAATAGTTTATTAATTTTAATCGATTAATATTTTCCAGTAATGAACACAGTGATCAGTTTCGAAGTATTATTTTAACCATGTGAATCATTTCAGTAATTTAACAAAGTGACTTTTATTTATTTGACGGACCGAATATTTCTTGAAAGTTTATTAATTTTTAATCGATTAATATTTTCCAGTTATGAACATAGTGATCCGTTTCAAAGTAGTATTTCAACCACGTGTGAATTATTCTATTCCGTGTTGATATTAGGCTAAATGCTTTCAACTAAGAATCTCCAGGATTAATTTGCTCATATCAGTAAGTTTCTACGACAATTAACCCAACTTTGCTTTTAGCAAAGACCTTAGGCCTAGCATCTTTGCTTTTAGCCGTTCAATGCAATCTCGGCCCTTACTTCATCACATCGCTCGATGACGGAATGAATGAATATTAGGGTTTCAAGGCGCATCGACAGCGAGGTCATTTAGCGGTTGTTCGCTTGACGACCCCATCAACAGCTAGTTTATTTGGGGGTTCGAATGAGTTGGTGATAGATGAATGATATTACATAAACCCGTGCCCTGAATCGAATTCACGCCTGACTTATGTCTTATATTCTAGATCAGTGCCTCACTCAGCCTGTCGAGCCAAGGGGCAGCTTGTAATCTATATTCATCATTTTTTTAACTCGCTTTCGATTATATTTATATATATATATATATATATATATATATATATATATATATATATATATATATATATATCCATCCATGTATTCATTTATTCTTTCATTCATTCATTGATTCATTCATCCATTTGTTTATTTATGTATTTATTCATCTATTCATTCATTTATTTATGTATTCATTCATTTACTTATTCATTCATTCACTCATTCATTCATTCATTTATTATTCACTCATTTATTCATTCATTCATTCATTTGTTCAATCATTTCCATTTGTTCATTTATTCATTCCATAATTCATTCATTTATTTATTCATGCATTAATTCACATTCACAAGCTTGAACACAATGTTATGAAAACATATTTTGAATTACAATACAATCATAGTAAGCGCTAAATGACCTCGCTGTCGATGCGCCTTAAAACCCTAATATTCATTCATTCAATAACACTGCACTACAATTCTATTGATCAACAAGTTGAATAGGAAATACAATACTGAGTGCAAAAAATATTTTTTTAGGCAATTAGGCCTCATTGGAAGTAAAGAAAAGAAACGGTTCAATTGATTTTTATTTGCTGAATACCAGATAGAATGATACAAATATTCCATTGTTGAATAATTAATTTCAGAACTTTTTAATTTATTTAACCGGCACACGATCTCTTCATGTGATCTGGAAGGTGAAGGGCATACCGGACCTGGTTCGATTCCCGCTACCATCCTGCATAGATTTTTCGTGGTTTTCCTCTGTAGTTCTAGACTAAAACCGTGTTGAACGATTTCTCAGAACTCTGGTTGCAACAAACACGCAACAATAAAAGGACACAATTCTGCGCTAATTCCCTAGAATAACACGGATCAAATTGTCTAGAATAGCATGTAATTCTCCATCGAATCGTGCAGAATAAAAAGGTTGCCGAGTTACACGGTTCCTAAACAACCTTCTGAGCACCACCATAGAGGAAAGGACGGACTTTTCTGAAAGCCAATGAATTACTAACAGGTAACAATTATGGCTGTCAGCTTGCTAGTTTCTAGCACGGCCAGTCCTGTCTGCTTCATGCGCTAGTGGTGTAGTGTGTGGGCTAGTGCAAGATAGTGTACAAATAAAAGTAGGCCTACAGTACAATGAATTACTGATTTCAATCACTTTTTATCTCAATACCAACAATGTGGTCAATATTTTCATTATTTACTCACAACTTCTAAATAGGCCTACACTCAGGATATATTTCACATTTATCTGTGTTCAATGGTGATTTGACACATTTAAATATACCTAAGTTCCTAAAATATGTTTCTTGTACAAAAATTACAAATCCAATTTCAAGTGTGAAAGCACAGTATTTTCATGATCTACCATAGTAGGCTGTGTCTCAAAAATTAGTTCAGGGACACTCAACTATTTTGTTTTAAATTATTATGTAGAATGCAAACACTGTATTATATACAACACCAAAACAAAATGTTGTGGGTTTTACAACACCTGAGAGTAGAGACTAGAGGCGATTAAAATTAAAAGGTTATTCAAATAAAACCTGAGTTCATTCTACGCAATTTTTTAATTCTTAGATAAACACATATTATAATATAAAATATCCTGGTTACTTGAATGGTACATTAATCGAATGTTGATCAGAATGTAGTATGTTTACAACTGGGAGTTTAGTCGCTTGAAACTAGCGTTCGACGCCAAGCTCACAATCGATATGCTAGCGCTTCTTGGCAATCTTGCCGATGTCTGACTCTCGTTTCCGCTTGTACGGGTTGACCGTGTTGGCGTCAGTGGTCCGCGTCTCTCGCCGCATTGTGGAGCTGTCGCCTGGTGACTGGATCAAACGCTGCGTTGCGACAAAGTCCTATCCACACAAAACAACGATGCAATCACCCACCGATTTACGACGTATGTGGATATAGAAATACTTTGAGACAAAGAATGAAGCTAGCGATACTAGCGTTGATGGCGTTAAGACGTTGGCAAGAAGTTTTTTTTGCATATTTTCACCATTTTCATAATGTGTAATAAACATTGGACAAGGTGGGCTTGGGGGGGTTGGGGGGTGGGGGTTGAGTCAGAAGACGAAATTAATACTAAAAACACTCCACGTCTATGACAAAAGAAAACTGAAAATTCTTTGGTAAAATTATCAGCCATGTGATGTCAGAAGGTAGACTGTAACAATGCATAATTAGAATTAGGTAGGCCCTATTTTAGTAAATTTAAAAAAAAATCTAGATAGGCCTACATTTTTCAGAACTTGGAATATTAGTCTGTAGGCCTAGGCCTATTCTTCAAATTTAATAAATTCTCATTTTTATAATTCATGTTTTGCGCATCTTATGACGTTCACTCAATACTACAATCCTGGGCTTCCTGGCTAATCTGGGACAAATGGTCACACTAGGTTTGAAAAAAGAGGAGATGAAGTACAAGGGCATAATTTGTATTTCAACTTTGGGTGATACATCGTTCATCTTTGGTTAATTCAACTTTTCACCTATATTTCAAGCTAGTTTGCCATACTCACATTGACCTGTTGCAAGCTGTCCCTTTGCATTTCTTGTGCCATCGTGTAAACTTCCTTCTTCGTCTTGTTGTACATGGTGGCGTTCACGAACATGCGCATCACGTCACGCTGGAACTCGGCAGTCGACTTGATCGCGCCCGTCTCGATGTGCCGCTTGATCGTCGACAGGTCGACTTGTCTGCGCAACAATAGAACAAGCAAGCATTACCCAACTTACTTTTTTCGTTGCCATGGCAAACTCGACACAAAGTCACTGTTTTCCAATTCTATTGATTCAAGTCGAAGACGACAAGGTGGGATCTATGAACGGGCACAACATAGATGATCTTTTCCCCCGCTTATTTCACATTTTTAAAAAATGTAACGAGAAAAAAAAACGAATCAGGCCCAAAAATGTTATGATTGTTGAAAACGGGTAAAGTAAGGGTTTACGTTAGACTGGATTCAAGTTGGTACAGAAATGAGCCCCTAGAGTTGAAACCGCAAGTACTAACCCCCTGACGCGGTCACTGTACTCTGGCGCCAGGTCGTCCGTGATCGGCTTGTAGAAAAGCGAGGCGTACTTGTGGGCGGACAGGCTGTTCCATACGAGCATGATAGCTTTCTTCCATGCCCGGTACTCCTTCTCCTCGTCCGTCGTCACGCTGGCCGGGCTGCTGGGCAGCGAGTCGATGGCGGGGGTGGCCGTGCGACGGATGAACCTGCTGTAACGAACGAGAGAAACGCAAATAAGACCATCGGTTGTGACTAGAATTGTGGGAATAGGCCCTATAGCATTTATTTTTAGGTTTGGTAGCCTATATTTAAGAGGAATGTAGCATCTTGTAGCGAACTAGGCTACTAAAAACAGGAATTGCAACCGGGAATATTTCTCCAGGAACGTTTGTTTTGAGTGGGGGGTAGAGGGTAGTGGGGGTTTTGAGTGAGTGAGTTCGTCTTCAACGCTCAAGTTTACTGTAGCTGGCTGACCTACATGATGACTGTGCTTAACAACCCCACTAACAGCTCGAGTTTATTTCATCATCTCAAAAGAAGAAAGTAATAAGTGCAAATTGTAGTTTCGAGTAGAACAGTATTTTACAGTTTTGGTTGGTTTTCATTATTTTAATTAAATAGTGTGGAGGAGGCCTAGGGTTTAATAGCGTATACAAATTTAGACGTGTACTGTATAGCCTCACCGCAGCACTTTCATGTTATTGTTATATTTTATAATCAAATACTAAATATATATTCTTACATCTACATAGGCCAATGAAAAGGTCAACATACTTTCTAGATCCCGGAGTGTGTTCCATCCCGCCCATCTCCAGCTTCGGCGTTCCTACTTCGCTAGACAAAACCTTCTCCTGACTGGAGCTCTCCGATCCGGACAATATTCCCGCATCACCTCCCTTCTCCTCCTTCTCGTCACTCTGCATCGATGACTCGTCTCTCGGCAAATCTCTCCCTTCGACCATTTCCACGTTCTTGTCATCTTCGCTCTCCTCATCAGTCTTCTCTTTCCTGGCATCGTCCGTCTCCTCCGTCAAGTCACTCTCGACAGAAGCCATTTCTTTTGGTTCGTCGGACATCTTGACCTCGGTTATTGGAGCTTCGAGCTCGGCCTGTTTCAGCAATTCACCCTTCAAAATACTTGCTTGTAGCTTTTCAGCGCTCGTTTCTTTTGGCTTTTCTACTTTGTCTTCTCTTCTTTTCATAGGTTTTTCGTTGACCATGTCGTCGAACTTGTCGGGATACCGCTTCGCTGGAGAGACTTCTTTCAAACTCGTTTTAACTTCGCTTTCTACAGCAGTGACGACACTAGGTGCGGTTACAGTTGAAACTTTACTTTCCTCGATTACTTGCTCTGCTGGACTTGTCAAGATCTGTGTCACTTTATCATCCTGTTTGATCTTTTCGACTTTTTTAGATTTGTCATCTTTTCCAAGCTTTTCGTCTCGTTTGGATCTTTCGTCTCTCCTAACTCTTTCCTCCCTTTTAAATCTCTCTTTTGTCTTGACGATTGGTCCAATATTTAATAAATCTGATACGATATCTTCAACTTCGGCACGAGAACTTTCGGCTAATGTAGCACTCATTTCTTTGTTTACGACAATGGAAACATCTTCGAGTAAGGCATCACTTTCTTCACTCAACTTTTGAGTCGCCACCATAACATCAGGTACCATCGCTGAGACTTCTTGTATGTCCAAACAACTTTCAATGGTCTCTAAATTCTGTGTCTGTTCTTCGCTATGTATCTCACTAACCATTGAACCTATCACTGTAGCAACCTTCTCCGATTCCATGATCTCACTACTAACGAAACCTTTCACAGCTAAAACACTAACTGTACTTTCGGAAACAAGTTCCTCCGGCACTTTTACATCCTCGATGTTAACCAACGATTCCTCGATCATGACATCGTTGGTTCCTGACGGTTTCGTCTCTTCTTCGACAGAATCCTTTGGTTTGACAACGTTCATGGCATAGAAATCGTCGAATATTTTATGGAAGGTATCCACGTTTGTCGGAGTTTGCGGAATATCTTCCATGACAATATTTTCTTGCAGCAGTTGGTCTTTGACAATGTGTTCGTGGGTGGCGGCTGCTTGTTCGAGATCCGCAATGATTTCCTCGAGGCCGATCTCGATAGGTTCCATATCGTCGACCTCGACGAGCGATTGGTCGACAACTTCCACCACGTCCAGGATTTCGTCTGTTTCGGATTCTTTTGAGAGTTGTAATTGTTGGTGTTGTGGATGATGGATAGCCTCAACTGGAAAAATTTGAAAAAAATCAAATTGAAAATAATCCAAAATTTCTTGAATTTCCTTTTTTCAACTAGGCCCTAGGCTTTTTTGAATAAAAATTGATTCATGGACTCAAACAATTGCGCCCCAATACATTAACGTATGTAGGGCTAGTGTTACTGTTCATTTGATTTGGTGAATAGGTTTTGCCCATTTTATGTGAAATTCATTCATTTTTAATATGAAATCATCATCTCAAGAGCACTTGGGAGTCGATTTAAACTCGCCGTACATGATCAACATTTACCCATCGACATGCTGACTCAACATGTTGACAGCTAGAAGATAACCTGTATTTCTGATCTTGCCTATACACGACGGCAACATGTTGGTGGTTGCCGTCGTGTATAGGCAAGATCAGAAATACGGGTTATCAACTAGCTGTCAACATGTCGAGTCAACATGTTGACGGGTAAATGTTGATTGTGTATGGCGTGTTTTAGTGACATGTCAATTTTTGGGTGTGAACTTTCAAACAATAAGATAAACATACTAGTACAGGGGAAACGGATTTTTCCAAGACAGTAAGAGTAAGTAGGCCCTACTATTCAACTTATGCCACAAAATTTTTACAGGTAGGCCTTAGGTCTATAAAGTTGCAAAAAAGTAACAATTTTTTGGTGTATAGGCCTACATCGGAAAATGTTATAATCCAATGTTAATGAAAATAATGTTATTTAATATCATTTTGAAGATCTGAAAATATCTGTGTTTCTCCCACATTAGAATTTTTGGATGAGCAAAGCGAAGACTCAATTTCGCCATACCCGGAAAAAAGTGCCCGTTTTTTTTTTGTTCGCGCTCCACAGGTCAGACGAAAATTCAAAATCAGTTGAAACTTGGAACACACAAGTATCCTTATTTAATTCGATACTGTATAGTTTTGAGGCGCGATCGGTTGAACCACTTCTGAGAAAACTCATTCCAAAGTTTTCAAAAATCCCATTAGAATAACCCAGAGGAAAAAATTCGTGAAAAATATTTCATCTGAGAGGATTCAAATTCTCAGGGAATTTCAATCCGATAATGATTCACATTATTCCGAACTTTCACTCAAATCGGATCAGCCGCTTTGATGTAAAAAAATATATAACGTAATTTGTGTTAATTATTCAAAGCTATTAAGATACGGTACCTTTAAATCAAAGCAACAAGTGTCACCACTTGATTGTAAACGATTAAAACAAAGCCTTCTTTATTATCATATAAATTAATAATGGAAAATAAGATGGCAGTGATGTAATGGTTTGGATCTCAAGGTGTTTATATATATATATAATAACCAATCCAAAGATAAGTTGATATGTTCCAGCTCATCCATCAACGCGGAAACACATAACGCGTTTGATGTCGAATACTGTTCAAAAGTTATCACCAAAAACACAGTAAAGAAACGTCACTCACCCGAACCGAGGGCAAGTTTATCCGCGCCACCTGGTGGCAGCTGTAGCAACATGGAGAGCGTGGGTACGCCAGCTTGGTCCTCCTGCGCCGCCACGGGCTGTGGCGCGGGTGGAAACGCCTTGATCTGTGGGACGCCGGGCGATGAACTGAGTAGGCTGGTGATCGTCGGCGTGGAGCTGCGCTGGGACGTGATCGCCGAGTGCAGGATCGACGTCGGCGAGTGTTTCGTGGGCGACGGGTTCTTAAGGAGGCTGGTGAGGAACGGGGAAGTGGGGGAGGTGACGGTGGACTTTGGTTCGGGGGTTCTATCGCCACGTGCCTAGAACAGAAGAGAGGTTCAGTTTCAATTGACATTTTTCAATATCAAGTAGACCGGTAGAGTATTTCAACCATTATCTTGAATCACAAGTTTTCAAATTAAATTCTGTATTTGAAGAGAGAACACTACATTAGGCCTAGTCTGTTATTCGACTTCTAGTACAAATTACGCCTAGGCCTACAACGCGACATATGAATTATAATTTTTTCCAAAAAAAAAGGTATTAATCTTTTCCTGGTGCTTGGGGAATGACAGCCTACAGCTAGATTATGCAGAAATTAATCAATTGGTGACTGATAATAAAACAAAGAAATAATGAAAGGTGAAAACGTTCACAAAAACCTAGGTTCACAGACGAACTCAGCCATTGCCAGTCTAAAGAAAAGCGTGAACTATTCAAAAGACTTTCATTATTATGTTGATGTAAGGTTGGAATTGTAAATTTTAAATTTTAGGCCTATGTCATCACCTCAACTGCAGTATGTATGTATGTATACATGTACGTATGTATGATCAAGGTATTTAGACCTAGTCTAAAATATTTTTTCCTCATATTGAAGTTGGCCTATGATTTGTTCCTATGTTTTTCCAATGTTCCTATGAGTTTGGCCTATGAACATATTTCAAAAAGCTAAATTCAAAATGTTAGCATATACCGGTAGTACGCCTGTAGACCGGTACCATAATCTATTAAATTAGATTTATAAATACAACTCACATCTGTGCTGAATATCTCGCTGGAATCAGTGATGCTACTTTCTAGGAATGAATCTGATTGACTGGAAGTCTCGACAATGCTATCAAGAGGCGTGGGAAGTTTCCGTCGTGTTGATGTGGACATGTGTGGTTTCCAAGCTCGCTCCAGTTGTGCCTTTTTCCTTTCGCGTTCTTTCAGCCATAACTCGTGATTCTGAGCATCGATCTCCTTCTGTTTCTCCTCACTGAACAAGTATTATGTCAACAATGTAATCAACATATAGTCAAAGAAGAACACATTCTTCCTAAATAGGCCTACTCCTAAATCCAAGTTAGGCCGAATTAATTTGCATTTATTATAAGACTCAGCCTAGACTAGTTCAACTCACTTGTCCATGTCTTGAGCCCACGAAGCAAGTTGTTCATTGGAAACGTTTCCAGCCTGCAGTAGTTGAACTTCTCTCTGAAGCTTCAAAAATGCTAATTTATCTGCTTCCATCATTTTTTGTAGTTCATCAATACGTTCTAAACAAAGAAGAATTGTAAATATTGGATTAACTACCTAGAGACAAATTTGATCTACAAACTACACAGTATAAAATATAAAAACATACATAAAAATTACCATATAACTATAGGGCCTACAACTATAAAATACACCTAGCAATGAAGAACTTATGAAGTTGAAATAATTTCATCCATTTATATTGGGGTAAACGACATACTGCAATAATCGAAGATCTATTGGGATTGGACAGACGTTGAAATAAACTAAAAATGTGAACTGAAAACAAGCCTACAACTGAAAAAATGTGAAATTAGGCCTCAAGCTAAATTTATAGTACCGGTATGCCCGATCTGTTCCAAGGTTGTTAGGCGATGGTATTGAGTTTATAAGTCAATGGTGAAGATCAATGATGGTTGGGTAGGATAAGGTTTCAAAGACTACAATATTACAGTAGGGTATCATTGTCCATTGTACACAACTTTTACCCCACTCGAGTCTAACCCTGAATCACTGAATAACCCCAAAAACGTGAAGATAACGTTAGGCTTACATAACCTAAAAAAGAATAGCACGACCTAGGCCAAGGCGGCAAGGCCTAGTAGGCCTAGGCCTACACACAGTAAATTTAATAAATTCATTGACTTGAAAACATTGTAAAGTCAGTAATAGAATATAGAATACCATTTGTGCACTTCCGCATTATTATTTCCCCAACTGTTTCGACAGGAGTGTCTTTGTCACTGCTACTGCTGCGTTTCTTACGCTTGGGAGTCTCAGCCTTTTCTAACATTGATGAATATTGGACAGCACAATTTTTTTGAGAGAACCAATCATCAGGACGGTTTGGCTCGCCGAAAACTTTCACCGATCTGCTGACGGACATCCAGTTCTGATCGCCGCTTCGGAGGACTGACGAACTCAAACATAATCGTTCTCGTATCGACCAATCGTCAATTGAAACTCTCTTCAATTTCAGATCTGCAACAAGATGAAAAAACTAATGCATATGAAAAAAAACTGACAGTTTTAGGTCATATTGACAGATTTATAGGACCACAGGATTTAATAATGACTCAATGCCTAGCCCCCAAGTCCACAATTTAGATAGGCCTAAATAGGCTAGGGCCTAGCTGCTGCAGCCAGGGCCGCAACACTAAGAACGCTATGAGAACGGGGCATAGGCCCTAGCATGAGGCAAGAATGAATGATTCTATTATTGAATATGTGTATTGATGGTTCCATAGCTTACGTTCTTGCACTGAAGCCATTATAATAAGAAATGCAGTGCAATATTAATAAAATATACCACTAAAACAATCACACTATTATTACCGCCATCTTGGATTTTTGTCTCCAGCCAAAGTGGGAGTCTCCAGCTTTGTTCCAAGTTGCGCAATGATTGGCCACTTCATCTAATACTTGGCCAATCGCATTTGTATCTGGAAAATGTTGCGTAATTCAATTTGTACGTTGAACAATTTTGTAAAAACTTTCAAGACTCGACAACAATTTATACATAGCATTGTCTTACTCGCCCTACGAGGATCTTCACAAATTTTGAGATATCATCTTTACAGCCTTCAGCTTCGATTTTCAATTTTATTTTCATCACGTACAATTTAAAAAAAAAAATTTTTTTGGTTTGATTTTGTTATTATCATTTCATTAGTCCTCTTTTTTATTCATTTTCTTATTCAGCATCATAGTAGTAGTAGTAAAGTTTTATTTCCATTAATTGTACATTACATATGACACAGTGTGAGCACAAATGACAAGGTATGAACACAAACCCTTTAGGATATATACCATTAAGGGTGTATGGAAAGGTTTTTTACCATATTTAACTTATTAAAAAATAAGTTAATAATATAATACAAGATAAATTATAATAATCATAACAAGTTGGTATAATATACTGACATGTATATTATGCACCTTGTGATGTTGTGCATATACTAGATAAACATATTGGAATATTTTAATACTGTTTTAGTGAAATATTAATATTGAAAAATACATGCTAATAAAATGTATATAATTATAGTTAATAATGATAATAATACAAACTAATACCAACATCACGCTATTTAATATTTATAATAGCTATAATAATGATTTGTAGGATTAGACATTTTTTACAATTTTGTAGGATACAATTCAGTTTACTTCCTGTAGCCTATCATTCAATCATTCTGAATAATCGTCAAGATATTCTTCTACTGTATAATATGCTTCTTCAGTCAAGAAATCTTTTAAGTGTTTTTGAAATGATGTTATTTTTATTATATTTTCAATAGATTTAGGAATTTTATTAAAGAGTTTAATATTTATGTAGTTTGAATTTTCTTGACAAAACTTGATAGTATATTGTTTTGTATGGAATTCTAATGCGTTTCTAGTTGAATGTTCGTGAATATCTTGTTTTTTTTTGAAGGAGCTTTCATTCCTTTTTATGTACAGTACTGATTCTAGTTGGATGAGCGAAGCGAAGACTCAATTACACTGTACTTGAAAAATCGAAGGTGTTTTTTTGTTTTTGTTTTTTTGTTCGCGCTCTACAGGTCAAACAGAAATTCAGATCATGATGAAACTTGGCACACACATGAACCCCTATCTGACTTGATGCTGTATAGTTTTGAGGCAAAATCGGTTCAACAATTCTTGAGATAAATCATTTTGAAGTTTTCAAAAAACCCATATGAATAAGCCAGGCGGAAAAAATGACAAAGTGAATGTTCTCCGAAATTTTTCAAATTTTCACAGAACTTGAACAACATAATAATACACATTATTCCGAATGAATGAATATTAGGGTTTTAAGGCGCATCGACAGCGAGGTCATTTAGCGAACTTTTACTCAAATCGGATCAGCCGTTTTGATGTAAAAAAATATATAATGTTATTTGTGTCAATTATTCAAAGCTATTAAGATACCTATTAAATCAAAGCAACAAGTGTCACCACTTGATTGTAAACGATTAAAACAAAGCCTTCTTTATTATCATATAAATTATTAATGGCAAATAAGATGGCAGTGATGTAATGGTTCGGATCTCAAGGTGTATATATATATATATATATATATATATATATATATATATATATATATATATATATATATATATATATATATATATAATAACCAATCCAAAGATAAGTTGATGTTCCAGCTCATCCATCAACGCGGCAACACATAACGCGTTTGCCTAGTATATATATGCATGCAAGTGTCAAGATCCCAGCTTTTTTGAATAGAGGTTTACAATGTGTTTCGGGGTGGACTTGGTATATAATTCTTATAGCTCGTTTTTGGATCGTAAATATTTTATGAGCTTGATTTGAGCATCCCCAAAATTGGATACCATATCTTATATGACTTTCCAGTTGAGCATTGTATACTAATTTTGCTATTTTTACATTGCTGATGGCTCTCATTCTTCTGAGCGAGGAGCAGGCCGAGCTAATCTTTTTGGATATTTGATCTATGTGCTTATGCCAGTTCAAATTTTCATCTATATTTAGACCTAAAAATTTTGTATATTCTAATCTCTTCAGCTGCGTATTGTCTTGATGGTTTTGAATTATATCTATTTTTTGGAGAGTTCTAGCTTTTTGCACAGTGTGAAATTGGATGAAGTTAGTTTGAGTTTATTGTTTGAAAACCATTGTGTTGCTATGTTTATTTTATTTTCAGCTTCACTTATGGCTGTTTGTTGATTTTTTGAATGAGCTATTATAGATGTGTCATCCGCAAATAATTCTGTATCATCGACTGAAAAGGGAAGATCATTAATAAATATTATAAATAATAAAGGCTGTGTTGATTCACTCATTTTCGTATTTTGTTCAAAGTTTTCATTATTATCATTATCATTTCATTTCGATTACAACCATTCCTAGATTTAATTAACTTATATTTTGTCTCTCATTCTATTATTATCTCAAAAATATTATCATTGTTAATTTTGATATACTGTATTTTGATTAATTAGTTTTCATTCTGTTATATACAATCTTAATTTGAGACAGAATTTTGAATATGGGTATTAGGAATTGATTAGTGATTACTATTATTATTTATTATTAGAAGCTCCCTGTTATTCTCTCCCATCCTGAAATTGCTGGTTTTGTTATTGATGCAATTGAGATTTTAAAGACGCTAAATAAATGTTTATTGATTTTGGAGTTTTCTCTAATTTCATCAAATTTAGTCTTCAAATATATAAACCATAATAAGGTGTTACCCACAACTAACTAAATTGCACAACTTATTAGGCATAAAGGGTTAAACCAAGGAATTTGGTCTTTTTTATTGAAGACGAGGCAAGTGGTTGAGATTGAGGGTAAAAATGGTAAATCTTACTCACTGAGGAAATAAGTCAAATAATCAAGATATAGGGGTACCACAAGATTCAATAGATGAAAGGTTAGGGAGGCGGTCAAACAGTCGTGACCAAGGATAGGGAACTTGCCACCGTGCATTCATGCGCAACGTAAGATTCATAATAATAATAATAATGATAATAAAATCTCGATGATGAAACCCATCTATTAAAATCCGACGATTTGGTACAAGAAAATGGTATGTTAGCTACTTATTAATATTGTCAAACTGGTGCAGGCTTCTAAATAGTGAGAGAATATTATTGTTGAACTTCAACACAGAATGGGATAAAATGTGAAATTTTGAACAAATCTTGAACCACTGAGTTTTTTTGTATAACTTGGACAGAATCTGGATTGGGAATCCAACATTATTGAAATTATGTCAAAATAGCCTCCGGATGTTACCTGTTGTGAAGGATACTAGAAATGAGTAATATTGAAACAGCAAAAATGACTGTGTATCATGTTTGCATATACCATCTCTGTTACTTTATTTTTTTATCAATCTTTTTATTTTTTTTCAAATCTTGATACACAATCATTTGTTTCCCAAATTTAGGGTAAGAGTTGAAGGTTGGATTGTTTGGACACAAAGCAATCACAAGAGCGATCTTATCACACCAAATTATAAATAATAATAATAATAATAAGATAACTCATTTAACAAACAATACATTTTGAAGTAGGTAAATGGTAATAATTTAAGTGATACAGAACAATTCAATATTCAGATTGGGGAGAACAAATCTTGTATCTTATTATCTTGATCTTCCTTTTCCTCATATTCTTGAATTCTCTTCTTTGTTTTTGTATTAATTTCAAAATTGATGATTATGTTCATTTTTTAAAATCCTTTCTTGTGACGGATTCATTTTTCATTAATTTATTCATTCATCCATTCATTTTCATTCGACATTTTCACCACGTAGGCCTACTTCATTTTTTTTCAATGTCCTGATTGTTATTGCATGTGTTCTGTTTTATTACATTTATTCATATTCATTTAATTTTTCAATATTATCTGGTTGAGCCTCATTGAATTAATAATGATGATCCTATAATAATGTCGGGTCACACTGAGAAGGCCAATTCTCTTTTTGTAGTGCAAAAGCAGACTATACAGTATCTGACTGTGCAGAAACTTGTCTAAAAGTGGTAGTATGATAAAGGGCAAGCATATCAAGAAACTATGCAAACCACTTTTTAAACAATTAAAAAAAAAAATTGAATTTCACAATGTGATTTTGAATCACAGTTCATATTTCCTTAATGTAATACTAGTATTGTGTATGTTGTTAACGAAGATATAGCTTCGACCAATACTGATGTGATGTTAAAACCCATAGTTTTATCAACTCTTTTTAATTCATACATAAAATACAAAATATATAGGCTAATCAAAGACATTCATTTACCCACAATGAAACCTCTATGCATCGTTCCCAGATTCATCGTTTTCCTGCTCGTATCATTCATTATTTCTCACCCCACTCCCACATAATCAATGTTGATCTTTTCTGGATGGATCATTTTTCTGCACGGATAGTTTAGTTTCTCTGGTTCCTTGAAAAACGATGGATAGAGATTTCAATGCTATTACTTACCATAATCAATAATCTCATAATCAAATCCCCAAATCAATCTGTAATTAAAAGCCATAGATTATCCATGTTTGCCAAGGATTCCAAGTACTTGGGATGCAAACTTTCTAATTCTCAGAACATCTAAGGAAGCCAAAGGACGTTAATGAAAACCTTTCTAATTTAAAATCTGAACTGAAAGAATTTCTGATAACTAAATCTTACTATTCAATACATTGATATCTTGTGGATAGTGTTGAAATAATATATGAACATTTCTTATTTTACTGACTGCTATAATATTATTGTAAGATGCAATTTTGAGCACTTGCATATTATTATTACTCCAACTGTAATTGATTTTATAATAGAGATCCGTAGGTTTATTTATTAGGCCTAAGCCATTATGGAAAACGCCAAGTCTAGTAAAATGAGGGAAAACGCAGTATAATTTCGTGATAATAGATGTTGGATTGGGCGATGGATCTTTTCATATTATTAACAAAATAATTGACATTATATTTTTAATTTCATGGCCTGTTACAGTATTTGTATGTTTTCACACTTGATCACTAATCTTGATACACTTGAAACTGCTAAGTGACTATTCTAAATGGTTTGGGCATTCTGGTAATTGTTTTTCCAGTTGGGAGTACAGTACTAAGAAAACCACCAAAATCACTAATAGAGCAATGTAAAGCAGTAGTTGAGATTATGTAGTTCAGTGATCAAAGTATGGTAAATTCTAAATGTCTCAGATTACAGCATATTCTACAACACAATATAGCTCGATGCTTTTTTTCAGGCCATTATGTCATTACTGACTGACATAACCGTATATCAATTTTTACATAGTTTCTAACCATTCTTATTTGGCACAATATCTTTGGTCAGGATTTTGGACGTCTGAATAACATCAAGTAGATGTGGTTACCATATTCCATCGAAATATAACAAAATTCTCGACAGTTGAAAAAGCAGCTATTCCAACAAATTCAATAACTTCGCTAGGACGCTGAATACAACACATCTCGCGTATAACTACAATAGAAATACGACATTTGAAAACAGTCTACTTTTTTCGTTGAATGCGACCAACATTTCAAATATATTTCAAAGGAAGAAGTATAATATACTATTAAACAACAAATATTCAGTTGATATAACATACAATATATAGCTAGATATGTATCAACGAAGTAATTTAAAATTGGTATTTAAACTATTTATTGTATAATTCAAAAGTTTGGCGGTCATCATACCAAAACAAACTGGCTAAAACTACTTGGTGTATTTCTTCAACACAAATAATAAATGAATTTAATGAATGATGAGCCCGTTGAGTTGTTATTAGAACATGTTGTGAATAATTACAGTAGACATTCAACATCAACAGTGTAAGCACATATTATTGCTCATCAATTGGTCCCGTTGCTCCAAGTATTCATATTGTTAGTAATCTCTAATATGCGTTTAAAGTTTGAACGCACATTGAACCCCAAAAAAATTTGTGGATGTTTACAAGATAAATAGTAAGAGCCTACTTATATTATAAGATATCAGATTTAGCAGTAATCCATGCATTATGTGTCAGACGATGTAAGACACAGACTGTTTTTTAGAGAAAAACAGTTTGATAACAATTCAAGACTAGATCGATAACTTCGTTGCACATTACATGGAATAATTCAATATAGATAATTTGCTAATGGAGGTAATTCTTTGGCTATCAAATCAACAACACAGGTTGTATGTCAGACGTTATCTTTGAAAGGTCTAATTCTTTGGCTAGTATAAATACGACACTGGCTGAATGTTGGATGGTTTCTTTGGAAGGTTTATTATTTAACTCAATTCATTGACTAGTTTACTGTCTACTAACACTTCACGCGTAGGATTTGACTGGCGACATTGGTATACAAGTCCACGAGCGCGGCACGAAGAAGTCCACCCAAGCGTCCTAAACGAAGAGAAACAAATTATTTTATGTATTCATTTAATATTCAAAGTGTCTGGTAATACTCAAGTGGCATCAGCCTTTAGAGCCTGAGGAGGCTGCTGACACTTAGTTTGGTTCTTCCGGTTTAGGTATTTGGTGGCGCTCTCAAGCGGAGACAAATCTAAATACTATTGAGTATTGACACTTAGTTTCGTATTTTTGGTTGGGGTACTACGATGATCGAGTTTGTAGTTGTATGTACTGATGATATTATCAAGCCAACAAGATGTAGCACTATAGATGAGCTTTATCTAGGCCTTGAAACGACGAGTGGGTCAAGACAGGAACAGGGCCCTCACATCGTCTTATAACCAACATTAACCCAACGTATCCAGATAGCGCGGCGTTAAGGCATATGGCTATCGTGCTAGTGGGCAGTGTTCGATTCCTGACTTCTTTTTTTTTAAACTTTAAAAATATTACACAAATGATTTTCGTCAAAGACCATGGTTCGGGATTTTTTTTTCATCAGCCGATATTCTTTAGCGACCGATATTGGAATTATTTTTATAACAAATAGCGAAGGTTCACTAAGACATGACCATACCCACAATGAAACTGTTTGCCTCATGGAAACCAAAGGTAAATGAGGAATAGTTTTAACCTTCAATTACAGAGCTTAAACTGACTCTTATGTTAATTAAAGTATGAATTAATATACCAATGATAATACAAAGCTTTAAAACAGAATGTAGCACTATTATAAATAAGCTTAATCTAGATTCTAGGCCAACAAATTGTTGACCACAAGCTTACCTTGATGAAAGTGAGGGTCAATAAGGAATGCAGTTTTTGCCTTCAATTGAAGATCCAAGCCGACTCTTGTATTAATTAAAGTATCAATGAATACTGGTGAAGTGGGGTAACTCTAACCCACTGGTGTGACTTTGTCTTTTTGTTGAAAAAAGTTTCAAACTGCTACAAATGAAAAAGTTTTAATTCTATCGTATCCATTTTTTTGGTATCTCAATAGATAGGCCTACATATCAAAATCAAAATATGTATCAAAATATATACGATAAAATTAAAACTTTCTCATTTGTAGCACTTTCAAACTTTCTCCAACAAAAGGACAAGTCACACCAGTGGGTCAAAGTCACCCCACCTTACTGGTATAGGCTTATTTCAAGTGATGTCACCTATTGTTGCAAGAGACAGACAATAATGACCACCAGTTGGAATTGACCAATCAGAATGTTTGGTAGTCCACCAATTTGCTGTTTTACTATGGTAACGATTGTTTGTCATTAGTTACGTGAAAGATGCCTATACCAACGATAATAAAAATCCTTAAGACAAGCTATAGTACCATAAATAACCCCTATCTAGACCTTGAAACATTGTATAGAGTATAGACTCAAGTTGGTACATTAAAAAAATTCACGGTTAGTGACAGATCTGTTTACTATCTAATTTAAGTGCTAAATGAGACAAAATGAATATTTTATCTTAAGAATGCATCAATTAGTAGGCCTATGTTCATGACCTTTTTGTTTGATTTAGATACTATATACTGGGGAAAACCGGTTCAGAATCGCTTCCAGGTTCAATCGGTTCTGAAATAGAGAATCGATTCTTTCTGTGATGAATTTTTCAATCATTCATCATGTTGATCGAGACATTATGTACCGTATTATTGATGAATGTTTTTCGAGTGTGTTGTCGCAATATGAATTGTTTAGATGTAATATACTAGTTCATGCATTCATTATATGTTTGTCTTTTCTTCTCCATGCGCAGTAAAACCCAAAATGTGTCTAAACCCAAAATGTGTCCTACTACTGCTTTGTTTCGTCAGAGGAGATGTTGATGGGCTGAAAGATAACCGAATAATATGATGGCGCCTAAAAACAAGGAATAAACTCGCGCCTATATGAGAGAGCGTCTAGATGAAAGTTTTCTCTCATTTTCAACCAAAAAATGTCAAAGAATCGGTTCTGAACCGGTTCTGTAAATCGGTTATCCGGTTCTGATTTTTTGGAACCGAAGTTATCCCTACTATATACACTTCAACTATGTGACTAATAAGGTTTAATATCAAACTAAGTGTCCACCAGCCAGTTTGGCTGCTGACATGAGAATGAGAATGTGTCATGAGAATGTGTCATGAGTATGTGTTATGAGAATGGGAGGCTGGGGACACTCAATTTCTACAAACATGAAAAATTACTGACACTCAAAGAGTGTGTGGGAGTCAATTTAGTGAAATATCATTTTTTGATGATAGCTTTCGCACGGTATGAAATTCTAATACAGAGGAAACACAGCTATTCTCAATAGCTTCAAGATGGTATGAAACATAACTATATAACTCATGTCACATAATTGTCAAGGGTCTACTGCTAAAAAATGTGTTTTTTAGTTATATATGCTTGACAATTATGCAATATGAGTTGAATAGCTTTATAACTTATATCCTGGCTATTGAGGGTATTATAATTATCTGTTTTTACTACGCATTAGAATTTTGATACCTCATACCGTTCAAAAGTTATTATACAAAAATTAAATTTCACTAAATCGACTCTCGTGGACTCATTAATTGTCAACAGACTTTGCCTTCAATATTTCAATCGGTACATTCCTCAATAATCACCATAACTCTAAATATGTACCACACAAGCATGCTTTTGTGTGGAGAAAGTTTTTAAAACCCTTTTTGATTCAAAGATGGCATTAGTTGGTTAAAAAGAAGAAAGACCTATCAAATAAACAAGTAAAAACTGAGGAAATTGCTATACTGTATTTGGGAGAAATTGAGTAATCAGCTACTTTTATAAGTATGTAGATTAATCAATAAGCGAGTAATAATGATTATTTCAAATCGTTGATTATTCAACGATCCCACCAACAGCTAGGTTATTTGCTGGTACAAATGAGCAGTGATTATAAAACTATGAAGTGATGATGAGTGAAAGGACACTTGCAAAAACCCATGCCTTATGCTGGAACCCGTGCCTAATGGTGACGTCAGTTTCTAAAGCAGTGCCTTATTTGACTTAGCTGAGAAGGGCAGCTAAGAAGTAAAAACCATGGACAATTTTTTCTTGAATATAGGATTTGAGTCTTCAAATTTAGTAGGATGATACAATTTTTACAATTTCAATAATTCATTATTTGACATATGCCTACTTGTAATATTGATATTTCATTTTATATTATAGGCCTATAATAGCCAGAACTACCAATTGGCAAATCAAGGCCTTGCTATTTATTTTCATCAATCAACTGTCTCTTCACCAATGGATACCATGCCATTATATCGATTTACCGTACTTATTTATCAATGTTTGGTTCAACGATGTACTCTAATCATGACTATTGACTATTGGTGTTGGTGCATGATGAATGAGGTGGCGGGAAGATGAGAAGAAAGCTCATTCGACTAGGTGTTATGGTCAGTGGAACGGATATGGTTGTGCTTGGTCTGCTCTCAAAAAACCATTTCAGTATTCACCTTAATTATAGAAGGAAACCACGTAAAACCTCTGTCAGGATTGTTGACCATGACAAAAATCAAAGCCTGGTCTCCTGAATAACGGTCCAACACAATATGACTGATCTACCACTCTTGGTTCTCAAGTTACCACGGTGATCAACAAGTCAATTAATTGAATCAAGGTCGTACGTACGTGGGTTTGCTGGCAGTTGATGCGCGAGTACCACTCCATGCAGTAAACGCTGGCCATGAGACCGGTGCCGGTTGACAGACCAAGCCACATGAACACATTACCGCCCTTCGCCTTGTCGGAAGTCACGAAAACAAGCGCCACTGAAATACAAACACGTATGCAGTGGTGACTGGCCGTACAGTGTTGGGGGCTCCCGCTGTAATTTTTTTTAAAATTCAAATACAATTTTCATTCTCTCCAATGATAATACATTGAATAATGATAATACGTAACAACTTAATGGTACATAATGAAACATAATAATGAAAGGCAAATAATAACAGAATTGATAAAAATAGAGAGAAGCCTGCGTAAGAGTAGGTAATAAGCTCTTGTGTGCAGACTATCTCAAAAAAAAAAAATGGTTCTGGTAGGTCTACAAATGCATGCTGACATATTTTTTTAGATTTCCAGAATCAGATTGTATGTATTTATTTGCCTATTAACCTTTAACCTGCTGAGTTTTCTGACAGCAACTGTACACTCTGTGCTGAGTTTTTCTCCAAAAATACAATAGTTGGTACAAATGATTCCAGATTCTACATTCATGATTATTTCTTCATGATTTTCTCGACACACCACAGGAAAAGGATCACAAAAAATATATAAGAAAGGAAAGGGGTGATGAAAAATCAGATGGTAAATTCATAAATACTTATTTTCGATTCCTAGGTCTAGGTGGAATGGGCCTGGGCATTGCCGCGGGTGCTTGGATATCATCTTCATCTTCACTAGTAAATACATTATTATTGTTATCGATACCAAAATCGAGATAAGATCCGTTTCACCTTCTTATATTCATGTGGCAGGATGAGTTTCTCATTACTGGTTGAACAAAGCATATTATACTGCAGAGTCAGTCAATCAACAACCGCCATTTTCACTCGACTCGGAATCAGTTTGGTCGTTGACAAGTCTTTCGTCTGAATAAACGCTACTATTATTAAATGAATCAAAAGTTGACAGTATTTAGAAGAAGTGCATATTATCACTTATCAGCTAATAGATTGCACAAGAGCACCAAAAAAATCAGGTTGATAATTACAGTTTGCCGTCCAGCAGAAAATAAACAATATAGCACGTAATTCAAAACGGATCTACGCGTGTACAGCACGACGAGCACGGTAGACCGATACGAGCGAACGAGTGTGTAGCAGTTAAAGGGTTAGGTACATGTTGTCATGTTTTTATTTGACTTTCTTCATTAATTAAGATTTTTCCATTTTCTAAATATCCATTAAATCATTTTACAGTGAAGCCTAAATGCATCGTTCCCAGTCCATCGTTTTTCTGATTTTATCGTTCATTTTGTCCCAACCATCCCCATATAACCATATGTTAAATTTTCCTGCATGGATTGTTTTCCTGTATGATATTTCCCTCCTGGCTGTATTTTTTTCTGGTGGTGACTGATATAGAGATTTCATCATAGGCCTACTCGGAATATTTGACGCCCTTTTCATTTTTTTCCTGCACTTTTTTATTGGGAGGCACGGTACTGAAAGTGCAGTGGTACTTACAACAGAAGTGCTGGTAATTCAATGATTAAATGATTAGAAACAAAGTCTTACTTCCA
Source organism: Brachyptera risi (assembly GCA_964007535.1). Taxonomy (NCBI): domain Eukaryota; kingdom Metazoa; phylum Arthropoda; class Insecta; order Plecoptera; family Taeniopterygidae; genus Brachyptera; species Brachyptera risi. Next base: position 28,650,888 of record OZ023334.1, on the reverse strand, counting down.
AACGATCCGAAAGTGATCATCAACATCGGATAGAAGAAGCCGAAGGTGAGAGCAAGGATGTATTCGTGCACGAGAGCCGATATCGCAAAGACGGCGAACGTAGGAACAAAGCGTTTGTTGGGCAGGAACGTTTCGCAGACGTCTTTGTAGATGTACGTGTAGAGCCAGTCATGCACGACTATATTCCACATACGGTAGAAAGCTCCGTAGGAGTTGGCATTCCACCAATCCTGAGAAAGCAGAACATGTGTCAAACATGAAAAAAAACATTTGAAGTTGAATTGAAACTAGCCTAGGCCTAGTGTGTGTGACATTTGGAACAAGACGTATAGTTACCAGTACAGAGTATGGATGCAATTATCTATTATCCATCACTAATCGACCTGCATTAGCCGGTGAGTGATTGATTACCAAAATCTTATTCTTAAAATTAGTGAAATCGTTTGATTATCGATTAATTTTGATTCAATCATCTATTGATGTCTGTAAGTCTGTTCTAAAGTTGTATGCCAGCTTTTAAGATGAATGGCTGGTAAATGGTATCCCAGTAGCTTAGCCAAGTATGCAGGGGCCTACTACAATATATTTTCATTTCATTTACAATATTTGTTTGGAAATATATAAATGATGTTCAACTAATTATATTTCTAACGTTATTTTTGTCAATAATTTTTATGATTGATGAAATGATGATATACAGCATTATCAATCAATTATTTATAGTAAAAATAATCGATTATCATAAAAAATCAATTAGATCCCCTAGTCAATGTGACTTTTTGGACATCGAATAGCAAACATGCTAGTACAGAGACTCCAGAAACACCAACATGGTGTGATTTCTCGTTTTCACCTGATAAAACATCTTGTCAGCGAATCTCATCATCTCGGCACAAGCGTTCATCCACGAGTGCAGCAGACAGTAGAAACCGCACAGGTACGCCAACATTGCAGGCAGCATGGTACCGAATATCTGGACGATTCGGTCCTCGTGAGTAGACGGCTTCTGGCCAAAGTCTCGGAAAGTCGGCACAAAGAAACGCTCAAAGATGAAACTCATGTAGAAGATGACGCCGATCACTTCCATGAAGTTCCAGCTGACAAACCGCCAACGAATAGTCTTCGTTCTGAAGATAATGATCCAACACAACTCAAGTTTAAATAATGAATTCAGAAAATTGAAGCAATTCATTTTCACATTAACGTTATGCCTACATTGATCCAATAATATACATATAGCCTAATTCGATAACATATTTCTTCCATCAATTAGCTCCAAACATTGAAATATTATTGAATATTGTTTTCATTTCAACGACCCCACTGTGTATGTAAATGACTGTAAATTGTGAAACAAAATTTGATCCAAAGTCAACCAACTTCATATGTCCGTGTCACTTGTTTTCTTTACTACCATTGCCTGTTACATTTAAATATAGGCCTAATCTGTGTGTTCTATTGGAAAAATGTAAACACTTGAAAATTAAAAATCAATAGGCATATTTGATTATTTCAGAACTCCTCAAATCTTTCCTGTCCTTGGGTTGGTTTCAGTTATATTATATGCATCTTTGGCTAATGATTAATGAATAATGAATAATTTATTCAAATTGGACCCTATTGACAAAATTCAACATTACTACCGTATTCAAGTTTTCTATATTGGCCTTATGAGCTCATCTTCCAAATGACTACACTCTCACCCATTTCAATTGAAAACCAAATAAATACAATTATCACCATACCGAGGGTAGTTGTCGCGGTAGACGAGAGTAGGACAGAAGTAGAAGTAGATGAAGTTAGAGAAACCCGGACACGCAGTCTCACTAGACGAATCTCCGTGAGGTTTGTAAGACAGAGCACGCGGCACATTACTACGAACAAACGCGTGACTCTTCATCATCATGCGGACCTAACACACAAACAAATTGTTCTTGATTAAACACAACCATTCAGGACCCTTCCTGAATAACCCATTAAAAATAAAGTTCGAGGCTTCTCAACCTCCTAGGGACTAGAGGCCCATTCACAATGTAATAGTAACATTAACGTGAAACATCAACACAAATACAGGAAATGTTTGTCAACTGGGATATCCTTAATATCCTCGATTCACAACAACCAGTAACTACACTAAGATGAACATGAGGATGAAAGCTAACAAGCTCTAAGCTATCATATTAATGTTACTGTAAAACTGATGCCAATAGATCAGTAGAGTGCGTCACTAAACCCAATATAAATAAATGAACAATATTGTAAAACATAAGAATCAGCCAATAGAATCCTTCACTTTTGAAACAATAAAATAATGGGCAAACCGAACCACATGGACTTGGTAGCAAGTTTAGTTTGACTGCTAAGGGGGCAATGTGTCGAGTAATGACCTTGAATTCCTAGTGGTTGTTATTTTCACCTCATATATGTTAATGTTGGTGGATATTGTGAATTTGTGATAAAGCCATCTATAGCCATTTATAGAGATTTCGGTGTTTTAACTTTACCGGGACTATATATTTATGAAACTATCTTAAACATACGACACAACCTGAATATTTTAAATCTTAACTCTGATATTCATCAGCACAACACACGTCAAAAGGAAAATATACGTAAGATAGCACATAGAACCATTTTATTTGAACAGAATTGTACTTTCAAAGGAATAGGTTATTATAATAGTTTACCAAAGACTATCACCACAATTGAAAATGAGGGCATGTTTAAACTATCACTTAAAAAATTTTTAATACAAAAAGTAGTATATTGTGAAAAGGATTTTATTGATGCATGTAACCACCCATAAGTATATTTTTTAATTTTGACTTGACTCAATATTTTTAAATTGTGTCATTTATTTTTCTTTTCTTTTTTAACTGTTCCAATTTTAATGTGTATATTATATGTTTGTATTTGTTTTGTATCATGTATGTACCTAGTTATATGTACCTGACTTGCCAAATATTTTAATATGAAACTGTTTACACCCTGTAAAAAGAATATTGTAAATCTACTGGCAGAAGATTGAATAAATAAATAAAATAAATAGTGTTACACTATGAATGAGACTGAGAACTTTCATTAGCTAATGTTTATTAAATTAGCTGGTTAATATGGCAATACAAAATGATGACAAAGTTGCGTTCTCGTAGGCTGCAATAACTTGTCATATTTTGTAACCCACCAATAACAGAGCTAAGATTTTGTGCCAACATAAATGGAAACACTCTAAGAAAATAACGCAAGGCCATAGTAAGTATCACTTTTAGTATACATTATCTAATCAATAAGTCCTAGTTTCTGAGAGCTACAGTGGTCTAGGATATTATTTCACGTTCTTTATTAGACACCAGCAAATGACCTGCAGTCTCTCCACAGTCAAAAGTCGACTTCAAGAGATGAATGTAAGTCAAAACAGCATAATGAAATGAGCTGAGTCACGAACCTGTTCAGCTAGGACAGAGAATGCTGACGCTGGCGGCAGTTTCACTTGTACAACGTAGCGGGCTGGGAAGTAGAGGAAGCACGCTTGATAGACGATCAGGACGACAAGCCAGCCGTAGTCCCACGACTTCTGGCTCAATGCTAGAACAAAACATTGTTAACGTAATGCTTCTACTTTAGCACATGCACGGTATATAGGTCAGTCTATTAGTTATAAACATTCATTAGGCTCCTTTAAAGTAACAAATGACTATGTGAGCTATGGGAATGAAAAGAGATTGAGATTGCTTATTATCAATAAATATAACTACAGTGAAACCTCTATGCATCGTTCCCGCATCCATCGTTTACCTGCTTGCATTATTCACTTTATCCCACACCACTCCCATATGACCAATGTTGAATTTGTCTGGATGGATCGTTTTCCTGCATGGATAGTTTTTTTTCCTGGTCCCTTGAAAAACGATGGATGGAGGTTTCACTGTATTGCTATATCTGTCTCTTACAATAATGGATGACAATCATTCGAGAGAACCTTGAATTGATTATTGTTTGTTCAACAACCGCAATAACTTTTAAGTTATTTGGGGGTATGTATGAGCAGGTGGTAATGAAACTATGATCAGTAACGGGTAGGAATTTAACAAAAGGAACGCATTCCTTTTTCGGGAACTTAATGGGGAACGCGTTCCTTTCAAAGAGCAGGAGCTTCAACGTACCGTAACGCAGTTCCTTTTCAGTGGTAACGAGGAACGAAATTCACGTTACTTTCAAAGTTCCTTTTGAACAAACCGTACTTCAAGTAGGCATACAACAAGAAAGAAAAGATCGTCTCATTTTCGTATGATAGCAGGGAGAATGTTTGTCTTGTCTCATATTTTTGAAAGAAACACGCATTCTTCCTCATCACTTTCGCCCATCGTCTGACCAGTGACCACTCGTTATTCCAAGTTCGCATTATTCCCCATCTTTGGCTTATTTCCCTATTCATTAGTTGTGCACTTATCTCATCCTACGATCTTTCCGTTATATCGGTGTTATTACCCATTCTCAAGTCACGGAGTTGATGGCTCGAACCACCCTAGCGTAAGTGTGAGTGGTTAGAGAAAATGGTCAATCGAACAGTCATCTTTTGTTAACATGCAGTTGCTTCTTCTCGAATGAAGACATTCCGAGAAAACCTCCCTCTCTACCCGGCGACATCATCAATAGCCAATAAGATAGAGATAATTTTCAAGATGCACATGGTAGAGTTGTGCAACACAAAAGAGTTCTTCAGTGTTTCGAGAGAAGGTCATTCCTGGTGATCAGCGTGTAACTGTGTAATATTGGCTAGTGCTAGTTTATTCTACTATCAAAGTATTGTTTCATCACGGCAGGTAGTAATTTTTTACCTTGGCAACACTTCAAAATCTTTTTTTTTTGTTGGGGGAAAAAAATATTGAAGGTAGCAATTTTATGGCGAAATGTCTATTGTGCATGTCGAGGAAACTGATAGGTACATCAATATAGACGTCGTCAAATTTACGAAAGTATATTAAAGTAAGCAAATGAATGAATTATTAATTCATCATTTACTCTTCCACTCAGTAGTCGTTATATTCAACTACATCTAACTGTTATTTAGTAATTTAATGTATGATTTTTCAAGCATCATGTAGGTCTATTGATTAGATAGGTGAAACAGTGAAACATGATTATGAGCTTAAAAAAAAATCATTCCAAAAGAAACCTACATGATTTTGGAGCACAATCAATCAAAGTATGGTATTATATTTTGATATATTACATTTCTAATTCTCGAAAATTGACATGAGAATATTCTCTGGCCTGGTAGGTATTTCCTGGCCTAGTGGTATGGCGAGAAAAAAAATCGATAATATATTTATAATTATGAAACAATTATGTACAATTATAAATTATTCATAATAAACTGACGAATATTTATATGAAAATCACTGGCGTTATCACTTTATTGATGAGAGAACAAAAATATCCATATTATTTCCAATGCTCATGAAAATACTCCTGAATCTTACGAGAAAATTTGCTTCGGTAACTTTCAAAGGAACTTAATTTTTTAGGAACTTTTCAGTTCCTTTTTTTCTTGAGGAACTGTAACTTTAACTAGTTCCTTTTTTTGAGGAACTTACCCAACACTGACTATGATTAGATGACAAGTGAAACCACGTTTACAAAAACCAACTGCCTTATGCAAGACTCGAACCCACGCTCATCGGTGATTTCAGTTAATGAAGCGGTGCCTTGTTGGAATCGGCTATGGAGGGTGGCGAGAAGACTGAACTAATAAAAAAGAAATGCTTCATATTTAGGTCTATTGTTACTTTAATGACAATAACAAGTGTTTACACTGAGACGAGTAGCCGAGTGGTTAATACGCTGAACTGTCATTCAGGAGGTCGGGATTTGATTCCCGCCATGGTCGACCATCCTGAGAGAGATTTTTCGTGGTTTCCCTCTGTCGTTCAAGTCAATACTGGGATGGTTAAGTAACAACACACCACGACCGACTCCTTCCCACTATCCAAAAACACCCAACAAAATAGGCTTTCATCTCGTCATCCCATGTATCATCTACCAATGCCAAAAGATCGTGGTCATCAATGCGCCGTTAAACCTAAATATGAAATTAAAAAAAATAAAACCAAGTGTTTACAATATTATTATCATGAGCTGGCAGATCGCAGTATTTTGCTTATTTTCTGGAAAATGAGAAACTAGAAAGAATATAGACCTAGTAGAAACCGTTGTTGTTAAGACTTCCAAGTTCATTTGTGCACATCCATAAGCACAATACATGGTAACATGCTACACCATAAAGTGATTCTTTCAGTGATTGCGGGAGCTTCAATACGAACAACTGCTTGACTGCTTGTAAGGGTACATACAGTTAGTGGCGAACTTTGCGCGTTGATTGGCCCACCAATAAAAGCAGGCATACACGGAGAAAGTAGCCGCAAACATAAAACACCACACGGTGATGGCAGAACGGAACTGACCAAAACTCCACTGGATGAAATCAAAACTCAGATTGAAGCTGCAAGACAAAACAACATGTTACAATTTATAAACCAAGGGGATGAGGACATAGGTAAAGTGATGTAGGTAAATGAAAATTTAAAAAACGGACAAATTGATAAAACAAATCAATTTTAATTTTCAATCGACAGGTCTATCTATTATTATCACAATATCACAATAATTATCATGACTTGTCAATCTGACTACAAGTCACCAAATTAATAAGAAGCCAGTTGATGCAGGATTGAATTAAAAACCATATACCCAACTCATAATTCATACTGTCAAAAATGAGAATAAATGAAATGAATAACATTTTATGATTTATGTTGAATTTGATCACTCACACAAGTAAAACATTCATATTCAAATGCTCGGGTATTTTTAGACGAGCTTCAGCAAGGATTCAATTTGACATACTAAAAAAATTGGTGTTGGTTTTTTTTTTTCATAGTTTTTTTGTCGGCCTCTAGAGGTCAAACGGTTACAGCTATCCACTTAAAACTTTTTTTCACTATGTTTACTCATCTAACTTAGATCTGTATAGTTTTGTGGCATTATCGGATGGTAACTTTTATTTTTATGAATTTTAGAAATTTCAAAAATACCCATTAGAATAACACAGCGGGAAAAAAAGAAAATATTTTTATTATCCCAAAAAATGAAATTTTGCGTAAAGTTGAATTACATCCTGATACACATTTCTGGAAATTCTCAGCTTGATCGGGTTAGCCATTTTGATGAAAAAACATAAAATGTGCTAAATTGGTACCACTCAAAGCAGTTTTTACCCATAACTTAAATGTCACCCAATTGGCGAATGTAGGCAAAAGTTTGGCAAAAAAGTCGACATACTATAACTATCCGCTCGTCTAACAACGCATATATGGCGTTTTCCTAGTAATACACATTTCTGGAAATCTTCAGCTTGATCAGGTGAGCCATTTTGATGAAAAAACATAAAATGTGCCAAATTGGTACCACTCGAAGCAGTTTTTACTCATTTATAACTTCAATGTCACCCAATTGGCGAATGTAGGCAAAAGTTTGGCAAAAAAGTCGACATACTATTACTATCCGCTCGTCTAACAACGCATATATGGCGTTTTCCTAGTAAATTTTGATACCGGTAACTACAGTATATACTTACTTGCCCGTCACTATGTCGTCAGCAGCGGAGTTTAAGAAGAGAATGATGAGAATCACGATGAAGATGTTGTAAATCGTGCGAATGTGTTTTATTTCAAACAAGTCTGTGAGAAGAGAATTACGAGGAACAAAATGCTTGTCTGGAAGAGCACCTGGTTTATCAGACTTCCTGTGGGAACAAATTCAGTTGATTATAAAGATGAATAAGCCTGTATCAGCAATACCATATGCAAACATGCTTCCTTACTTTCTGTTCTTGTATTTATTGTTCTCCTTAAAATGTTGTGGTATCAAGCCTGTCTCTTGCACTTCTCGCATTACTTCACCGATCATTTCTGACAAACGCTCGTCCATTTGCTCGACCAAGTCCACTTGTAGCTTCTGGCAACCGTGGAAAGAAATGTATAATATGACAAGTTGAAAAGAAATTATTCATTAATTATTTGGTTATAAATAATGAATAGGCAACATGCAAGAAATATTTTTAGTATCATATATTCCTATGATGAACAGCAATAAAAATCAATGGACATATTACTTTTAATTCAATTTTGAAAACTAATTCTTTGCAAAATTATTCAAGATATTTCAATATAGACATGGCTTGAATTTGCATAATATTGCATACTTTGTCACGATATGGCAGCAGAGTCTGTCTACTTAATCTTATGAGCCGTGACAGTCTTTATCAATAAAAATTGAGTGACTCAAAAGCAAGTGTTTAATTGCATCAACAGGTTTTCAATGATTTACGTATTGTCAATCCCATTTCAAGCCTGTTACGGGTACTAATTTTTTAAAACTTCTCTGGCTACCACATAATTCAATTGCTGAAAATTTAATTAGTCTTTTGTAGATCAAGACTGAATCTAAAATATTTGCATGTTACCCATTGAATATTTTTGCTCCGCAATTGAGGTACCGGAACTATATATCAGTGACATGTTGCATGTAAAAAATAAAGGTGATCTGTTTTGCAACAGAACATTAATACTTCTCTAATTGAGATTGTAAATTAATTAGAAATTACATTTCATCTCATGGGCTAGATTTGTATTAAAAAATGTATTATTCAAGGCAGCTTCCGTGGGTGAAATTAGTTGTGTGTACTTTCATTATTAGGGCCATTTCAAATAACATTTTGTGATCACAAATATTTCTAGTATGACATTTTATATGGCTTGCAGGAAGATTTTTTTGTCTTAACATAGCTGTTGAGCAAATTGTACTTCTATAAGCTTTGTTCATTTTAAAATTTCATCAAGAACCAGTTGCCAACCAGATAGAATTCTCATTAATTTTTCCTTTTCCTTCATTATCTTTGTCCTAAAATACTGCAGCCAGCTTAATCATAGGGTCTACATCTTTTTGATATATTTAAAGTTATAAGCACAGCTGATCGAGTTATTCATCGGTAATAATAACTAGCCTACATTCAACGTACCTGCATAGTTTCGCGAACCTTCTGGCATGTTATTTGTCTTACAAGCTCGTCGCCTGAATCACGCTCTTTATTATTTGATTCCATTTTATCTGAAAAGAAAAAATAATCCATCAATAAGTAGGGTTAAGTAGCCTACATTTAAAATCAATAATACTGTCTACAAATCTCACATACCCTTATTTATTTGTTGAAGTTCTGAGACTGGCCCATGTCCATTAATCCTTGGTTCCATGCTTTTTATCTAAACCAGTTTCTATCTAAAATAACTACAGCTGCTCTCAAGTACCTTTACAAATATATTTATATGTTTTTTCTTGGTCTGCCACTGAGATAAGAAAACAACGATAACCCAGTGCTTGACTTCTAATTAGGGTAGATAAACTTTGTAATACTCAAGAGGAAAGATCAACAAACACAAGCCAAACACAAACGCGTCTACCCAGACCACTGACGTGTTTCAAACTGATGACAATTCACTGGGCCAAGTCATTAGCCCAGTCAGTGATGGTTGAGGATGGTCAGTGACAGACAAGGTTAGTAAAATACTAACCTTGAGTGACAGACAGTGTCTGTTAGTGCATGGCTTACTCATGCATTTCCCGGACCAGGCTTACCACGCCTAAAGTATTAATGTCAATACTTACACATTTTGCAGAAGATTATTACATATTTCATTTATTAATTTCATAACTATGATATTTTAAGCATTATTGCAGTATGTAATAATATTCATCAAAATATAAAATATTTCTTTCACTTTGCCTGAGGCATAATATTGACTTTTTTTAATATACTACAAACTCAATGCCTGAGGCTATGTTCACTTTTGATGTTTATAATAATTAGCTGGGCTTGATAATAATAATTATTATTGATAAGTAGACCCCTGCATATGATAATGCACATAAGGCTAACGAGTTATAATGAGTGATTATAACAAATCAACCACTTGAGATAAAAAATGTTGAAACTTCAAGTGCTTTTGTCAATATACTAAAAGAATATATTCCAGTAAAACAATGTTAGTTTTCGATATAAGTTATAATAATAATGATAAATATAGAAAAAGTATTGTAAATAGCAAAATTATGCTCAATTAATATTTTCATCAAATGTCTTTGCACTCTCTTGTTCTTTCACCAAATCGTGTTCATTTGATTCATTTTGAAATAATTCAATTATATATAGCAAAGGCCTAATTATATAACCTCAAGGATATGAAGATTACAAAAAAAAGGTATTTTTCATCATCAAATATATGATTAAGCGCCATATCCAGAATGAACTCCCATTTGATTTGTCACACTGTGTTGGTTAATATCCACAACACATTTTTTTTCCAAATGGTTTTGTACAATGTTATATGTTGTTATATACGCTCATTAAATAACCACAAAGCCTAAACAGGTTTATCTGTGGGAGTATACAATCAGTATATGTAAATGTAGTGCACAAACAATATATAATAAAATATATGAAAATGTATCATGAGTCATGACTCATGAGTGATAAAATAAACAGTTTAATAATATGCTAATAATCAAGTGTAAAAATAAGTGTTTAAGAAATATTATATTCAGATTGTAAGTGATGTTATAGGCCTATATGCAGAATTTGAATATATTAAAAAACAAAATAATATTCTGTAAATTGAGTTTTCTAAAACATTTTTAGAAACAAAGACTAGATGAAGAAACAAGTGATTGATATCCGAGTTTGATTGAAATCAGAAATTCTTTCTTCAATAACCTTATTTAGTAGAACATATAACCAAGTCAAGAACAAAAAAGAATTTCCATGTACGTCTTCTCACATGGAAATTCTTCAATAATTCATTAATTGATGAGCGTAGCGAAGTCTCCATCCCACTCTTATAGGGCTTTGTCTGTGTTTTTTTTTTTGTAAGCACTCCACAGGTCGCAAGGGTTGACTGATCAACATGAAACTTTTTTTGTACACGCAAACTCATCCAACTTAGAACTGTATAGTTTTTGGGATGAATCGGTCGGACCGATTTTGAGAATCATCATCTCAAAGTTTCTAAAAACCCCATAAGATTTGGCTGGGCAGAAAATGTTGAAAAATAAAATCTCTCCAAATGGAATGAAATTCTCTCTAAATGTGTATACATGGATTTTACACATTATTACGATTTTGTGAGCAATTCTGATCAGTCGTTTTAAATAAAAAAAATAAAATGACTGATAATATTCATAAAATATATCATAAAAATTGTGACAGAATTAAGTTGTCGAGATTCACTGCTTTCTAGATTCAAGAGTTGACCAACAATGAAGTATTTTTTATATGCGTCAAGGTGTGTAGAATACCAGAGTCAATGAAGTGGCAAGAGTAGAACTACTTTAACGACTTTTATAGCTTATTCAGATATCAAGGTGTGTAGAATACCAGAGTCGATAAAGTAGCAAGGGTAGAACTCCTTCAAGGACTTTCACACCTTATTCAGATATCTCGCTCATCTTACAACGCATATTTCGCGTTTGACTAGTTTTAATAATAATATTAGGCCTATAATATAATAATATTGATAATAATGATAATGATAATGATATTTTCATTAATTCTAATCAATGTATATACTATTTATAGATACACGAATAATTAGTACGCTCCAAGGAGGTTAGATAGTATCTAACCTCCTTGGTACGATCTTTCACAAAGCCAAAAAACACTCATCTGTGGGATAGAAAAATACTTTTGATTCATGAAAAATGAATGTTATAATTTTGTTTATAATCAAAAATACTGATTAAGATGTTGAGAAATGAAACTATAATTATTGACAATTGATTTTGATCAATCAACTATAAGAGACAGAATTCGGTATAGTAATAAAAAGTAATAATAATTGAATTAGCGAAGCAAAAACTCAAGAAACTCTACAGGTCAAACAAAAGTAAAAATTCAGTTGAAACTTGGCCTATCGGTACACTAGAACTCCACGGTCTTACCACATAATGGTCATCTATGATCTCACTAAAATATTTCTCAGTGAAAAAATGGTATCATTATGAGAATAACTTCTTTGAGGAATTCTGGTATGCAATTGAAATATAAATATCTCTGTTCTCATGTATAGGTAACAACATAGGAAAGGTGGTATCTACTTTTTTTGCAATCAATTTCAGATTTTTTTTATTAATTTGAAATACACACTTTTTTTGCGCATGTTATGCTGGGGCTACCATTTGAGTAAGTTTCAATTGCTGGGTCATTTGCTCTGTAGGTGTAATGAACTTGACAATTAAAATATCATTAAATAAATCGTTTAGAAATACAAGGCTACATTATAACACAATAAATATTAAAATTTACATCTACAAAAAGTAACAATAGTAAGATAGTAGAAGCCTTATCAAAAGACTGAATAGTAATTTGTAAAATGCATGAATTGTGGCAACATGTATGGAGTATGGTGCCTTCCTAATTAGAGGTAAAATTACACACTTAACAGAGCCTAATCATGAATATAATTATTGACAGCTGGCAGATAAGTAGGCCTATTTAGGGGCTAGGGGTCTTAATTATGAATATACATATTGTTATTGATAATGAACTAGTTTGCACAAAGAAAATGATTTCATTATTCGTGATAGATAGGATTTAGAGGCTTGGATCATGAAAAATATAATTCATCTGCTCATGTACACCTACATATTACAGTAGAACCTGTTATAAGTTTCTCGTTTTTTCATTTGTAAGTTTAAATTTTTGATCCAACCCATTAAACTTATTTTTTAATAAGTTATATATGGTAAAAAACCTTTCCATACACCCTTAATGGTATATATCCTAAAGGGTTTGTGTTCATACCTTGTCATTTGTGCTTACACTGTGTCATATGTAATGTACAATTAATGGAAATAAAACTTGACTACTACTATGTTGAATAGTTTCAAGAATAAGTTTTTCACTTTAATATATTTTTTTAGTCTGGTCCCCTGAAAAACGTATAAAAGAGGTTCCACTGTACTTACCTTTACCCAATGAGACAAGACTATTTTTGATGGTGAGCTGTGAGGCCTGGCTGTATGAATGTTTTGAATATTTTTCAGTCTTGTTGAGCGTGAAATTTATCAAGAGTCGATTTTGAAGCTAGCTCGAAAAAGTTTTACAGCCCAGAGGAAATTACAAAGGAGGAAGGAACCACAATTTCACAAAAATCACATCCACTAGGTATCTCAATCTCATTGACACACATTACAATCAAAGGGTTTAAACAATTTATTACATTTTAAAAAGAACACAACATTTGAGAAAACAAACAAATACATAAATCTTCATTCAACGTAACAAGTTCCAGTTATATGTCGGAGGTAGAAATTTCAAACGACTTGCGAGTTTCTCTAAAAATAAAATCACCCAAGAAATTGTCTTCAATTATGCCAATGTGCTGGCATATTTTTCGTACGGTATCCAAGTCTGTAGATAGGAACTGAAATACCAACTAATTTTCCTCAATCATCATTATGGTTTGGTTAGGTTCAATAGTATGAACAATACAAATACTATCTAGAAAGTAGTGGGTTAACAAGTATTGATAGTACAATTTCAATTCAATTTATTCACACACATGTACATACAAATAATAAACAAATGATATATGTATATATAATGAATTAATGATATAGGTATATGAAGTTGTATAAAATTATATGGTAGACAAATGTAAGGTATGATAATGGCTTAAAAGCACAAATGAGTTGATTTAGTGACATACAGTACAGTATTAGTTTCAACAATATAATGAAGATTTCACAATTATAATCCCAAATAATGTTGAAATTCAAAACGCAGATCCCTTCAATACTTTGAAAATGACATGCAATAAAACTGTTGACCTAGTTCAAAACATTTTTCAAGGCATACAGCTTAAAAATTATGTTTTTTACCTGTGAAAATTAAAAGATTTTACTATCCTGTCTATGTACAAATTCAATAGGTTTTATGCATACCTATCTCAAGATTAAAAGGGACTGTGGGTCTGGTATTTTACAATTTTGATATCTAATACTTCAAGTTATCACCAAAAACCTGATGAGCTCTTAATAGATAAAATTTCAATTGAATTCAAGCTGAAGTTTCAAAGCTTCAAAAAAAGTGTAACTGACGGACGTGACAATATAATATTTATAGAACTTACACCAAATGCCACGTTTGTTGCAAGAAAAATTGAAATATGAATAATGGGTATTAAACTACAGTACAACGAATCACCTTTACGGTGAATAATTTGGAAGACAGTCAATCAGAAATGTCAAATCAGAAAATACGTCAAATAGTTGGACAAATATTAGACTACTCGGAACAGTGTTGCATAGCGATAGATAGTTGGGGGAATAAAATGTTTATCTAGTTCATCTTAGACATGTGGGTAATGAGTATATAAAATTACAAATACCCAAGTCGGTAATCTTAAACAATAATAAAACAAAACTAATATGTATAAGGTAACAATAACCAAATCACAAAATATACAATATAAGTAAATACAAACAGAGGCGCATTGTCATTTTTTGGGAAACTTGAACTATTATTAATTAATAATTACTCACTAATCTTATTTTACTAACCTACAAAAATTACACTATTCAATCACGTCTACGTTTGGCAGTCTGGGGTCCTAGTGTGAAATAGCGTTAACCACGATTGGCTACTTAGTGACGTCACGTACCAGAGCCACATCAAATTTAAAAATGTATAATGTGAATTTCAATGACGCATTATGATCAAGACCGTTTTCCGACATTCATTTTTCGAATGTGTCTAAAATTCATTTGTGGAAACCGTACGTTACAGTTTGATCATTTGAACTGTCAAAATAGATCAGTTCTTGATTACATCATAGATAATACCGAGATACGTTACTCAACGTTAAGAAGGCGTACATATTTGTGTCGAACGTCAGAAGTCGGAATACGGATTTTCAAATTTCACCTATGGTGTTTCAATTATTCTCTACCAACTTATACTACTACAAGCAATTCACAAAATGAGCAAGCGAGAGGAAATCGTCTTGATTGGTTTAGGTGTTACTGGGCGTGCTTCGTGAAACTTTGTGTGGTGGAAAGGAAATCGTTTCGTTTGCACGCTTTGTGACTTGAATAATCATTATGAACACAAGAAAAACAAAAAATCCCAAGTTCTGCATAGCCCAAATATTGTTTCTATCATCACATTCTCAATTTTTTTATGCACGCCTCTCATATGTCAATGTAGGATATCCTTTCTAGTAAATGCTTTGCCACACGAGTCATAAATATACAGCACAGATGGCTTTGTCAGCAACATATTTAACCAATTTTGAATTTTGAAATTCACGAGATCAGAAACAAAACATCGTCAAACACGCGGCGGCAACCAGACGAAGTTATAGAAAGTACAGTCGAGAACAACTGAACAGATCAAGGCAATTGGCTCCTGATCTGCTCGTGTAATATAAGAGACTACAGTAAAAAACAGAACACTTCAAGTTGGCAACACTACAGCTGTTGAAATGTCCCTACCTATATTTTTTTCTGATATGAATTTACCGACTATTCTATACACAGCAGATCAATATAAGCATTTAGTTTCGTCTTGTAGCTTTACAGACGTGCAGTCGAATGGCTCTAGTATTTTAGGCAAGTGTCAAGTTACTCGTTTTCGTCACATAAAACAGCCAAATACACATTTCATACAAAATCTAAATTATAAACCACTTACATCCATTTAGTATTCAAAATGAGTTGACTATATACTAGGTTAAAATCTTAGGATCGACTAAATATTGTTAGTTGTTACTAGTTTAGGGTATTGTTGGTCAGAATAAAAAACTGTTGAAATTTCAAAGGTTCAAAACACGTTAGTTAGATTTGTATGTACCTTGACAACACTGATCTTACTTCTATTAGACAAACTTCATGACACAATAAAAAGAATCAACAAACCAGAAGGAGATTTAAAAAAAACACGCTCATGTTAATCTACACATTTTGAAAATAAACTTGAGTTATTTCAAGTTATTACTAACAATAGTCACCCCCTCTGTACTTATTAGTTACTTATTATTACAGTTCCTAACCCAAGAGCAAGAGACTACACAACAATAATCACCTTAACTACAATGAAGCTAATTATAACAGCCTATTAATATCCCAATTCTAAACGTAGAAGTTCACCCAACTTGTTACGTCTGAACCGATAATCCTACAATCATGACAATCATGATTGATCATGATCTTGTAGCCTAAACACAGAAAAAATGGCAGTTTATTGTTCATCACTCAATATCAAGTTCATACCGTCTTCAGCCTTTCAGCTTGTATTTACAAATGCTTGGGAGTGATTCCTGAATGGGAACAGAAAATACATTAAAAAAATGATAGATTTGATGAGAAAATGGAAAAAATGGGTCTATTCATTTTGCTCAAGTCAGGCATTTTAAGCTTGTAGCCGACTAGTTGTAGGTCATTAGAATGACTCGTTTATAAATGGCAAGTCAGCTTCTCGTTGAGAACGTATTAAAAGCGGTCATGAACTCTTGGCGAATGGAAGACAATGCCACTGACAGGTAGTGACTGCATCTAGTATGCACATCTGACCTTGAGAAGGGCTATACAATGGAGTATTAAATAGTGAAAGTCCTAGTGAAGAAAAAACGCAAACGATCATTTTGTTTGATCAACTGAGTAATAACCGTGCGATGGTTACTTTTGATTGAAACAGGTTCGTCCGCTACGTGAAAATATATATATATGGTTTGCAACTTTGCACCAGCGTTCTACCAAACCTCGATTTAGTTTTATTGCAACAGCTAATATTGTTGTTTGACCTATGAAAAAAGTGAGTAAAACTTATCTGCTAATTCTAGTCCCCACCCAGAGTTTTTAGCGTAAATAACAACATTAATAATGACCCCAAAGCACAGAAGTGCTGACACTACAAACTGGTGTAATGGCCACGGAGCCGACGCTATCGAAACATTAACCGCACGTTTTCCGCCAACAGACTCGTCCAAGAAGCGATTATCCTCTCGCGAATCATTGGATAAACTACTGCTCGAACGGCCGTTGTCGACGTCTTCCACCGAAGTCAATGCCAACTGCGACCTCGGCAGGGCGTAGGTCGATGCGTTCCATATCGGCGACGTGCGAACGTGCCCCGGATAGGCGTACTGTATACCGAACGGCGACATTGGCATCATAAAACCCGGAGCGTAACCTTGAGGTAAGTACATCGGAGGAAAACGCTGCCCGTAATCGAAACCTTGCGAATATACCGAATGGTCATCGAGGAAACCCTGGTTCTTAAAACGAAAGAATTCGTCGCCTTTCGAGAAGCGAGTACCTTCAGAGAAAGCCGCGTTATCGCCGTCCGACGTCGAATTACCGTCGTATAAAGTTTTATCCGTGTGGACCGTCGCGTGGTTTACACGAAAACTAGCGTTCTTATCGCAGACAATGTCACTTTGACGAGGAAAAATCGTGCTTCGAGCGCGGGCGTTGGCCGTCTCTGGGTGTATGGGGTACCGACACCGCGGCGCCACTATCGGGCACGAATAGTTCGATTGCGTGTTCCCTCGAGTCTGGCGCACGTTGTAGAAGGGATTGCGCGAGGACGGATCGTTGTCGAAGTCGCCATCCACAGAGCCCGGCCTGGAGTTGAACGTCTGGCTGGACTGGGATGCGAAGCCGGAGCTCTGGCTGGAGGAACGGGAGAGGGGGGCAAACATGGTTGATTCATTGAGGAGGTTGCGTCCGAGAGACGTCCAGGGACTCGGTGCGTGGGCGAGGCGAGACGGACTGACTACGGGGCGGCGGCGGACGCCGGTCGCAAACAGGTCGGCGTAACGGTCCAGCGGAGATTTGACCTGCGAGGTGTCTGCGAGAGAAAAAAGGGAACCAACAGGTTAAACACTTCACTCCACGTCGGGAACCCTTAGACTTCGTAATCGTATCAGTTCCAAAGATTAATTGGTGGTGACTGACAACAGAAAAATGTGATAGAATGTTTCAACTTTGAATACGGTAAAAACTCTATCCACGTTTATCAAAATCAAACCATTTATGTGGGAAAATGATTCATCCAGGAAAATTTAACATCGTTTATAGGGGAGTAGAGTCGGGAGAAATGGTTTAATCAGGTAAAGGATGGATCTAGGAACGATACATAGAGGTTTCACTGTATTAACATATAAACATAACAAACACAAATATCATCGTTATATTTACAAGTACAGTGAAACCTATATGCATTGTTCCCAGATCCATCGTTCTCCTGCTTCTGTCATCCATTTTCTTTCACGCCACTGCCATATAACCAATGTTAAATTTTCCTGGATGGATCATTTTCCTACATGTATGGTTTTATTTACCTAGTTCCCTGAAAAACGATGGATAGAGGTTTCACTGTATAGCAGTGGTATATTGAGGGTCAACGATTGTTTGGGAAGAGAAATGATTACAACAAAACAAGGTCTTTCAAAGGTATTAAATCATAATCAAAAAGTAGGCTATACTCAAAACTTGTCACGCAACATTGAAATAAAACTGATTCCCCTCTACTTTACTTCCACTTCCTTCTACACCCCTTGGCCCTGTAACAGTGTTTTTGACTGCTGGAGGGCGGGACAACCGCGCTGGATTGTGATTGGCTATGGCCAGCCCGCTTGTCACGGTTTCTGGCCTTCGTTCGGAACGCTATAGCAATAATAATACCGTATAAACATAATTGCAGGCATTGGCAAGGAAAACGGAGGAGTGGACGAGTTTTCTGTTTTGCCCTAAACATGGAATGTCCAGGTAGTAGGCCGATATCAGTCGTCTATGGTTGAATATGTTCAAACCTGCAACAATTATCTCTACAATTACAGTATACGCTCGTTAATTCAAACTGATAATTCCAATTTTGCTGTTATTCAAACAACAGTTCTGGTCTCCAATAGAGTTTTGACCCATTAGCTCAACATTGAATATTTTGATTACAAACTTTCATAATGTAAAATTGATTTTTTCAGGGTTCGGGTTTACAGTGAAACCTCGACACATCGTTCTCGGATCCATCGGTTTCCCATTTCTATCATTCATTCCGTCCCACCCAACTCCCATTATATATCGATCTCAAATTTTCCTGGCTGGATTGTTTTCCTGTATGGATGGTCTTATTTTCATGATCCCTTCAAAAGATACGTTTTACTGTAGTGTATTGTTGGTTTTGACCTTCTTCTGTCATAGATACAACTACAGTAGAACGTCAGTTATACGATTCTCATTTATACGATTTTCACATTTATACGACTTTTTCAGGTGGTCCCAACCATTCTCCATAAGACTACATGTTAAATTTCTGCTATTATACAACTCATTTATTCACGATTTTTCGTGTATACAACTGAATTTCTTGTCTCCTTCGAACATTTACAATAATTCCAGTCAGGTGTTCATCATAAAGTCGTAAAAACCCCAAAACGTAAACAACACATGCGTAAGCACACCTGTTTTTCCTAGTAAAAATACCACCTTATCATGACTTCTTCACTTCACCCGGGTTTTTCCCACTCCAAAAAATATTTATAGATATTGTCTAGTCCTAAATCACTTATATTCACGAAGAGACGCATCATTTTCCTAAACCAATCATCACTCTTTAGAGCAACAGGACCTCCAACCTCAAGGTTTGGAAGCACACTGCCAAGAATGTTGCAATCACACTGACACATTTGCCCAGCCAGTGACAGCTGATAATGTCTGGAAGGGGGTTAGGGGGGGAGGAGGGGGTGTGCAAGGCGTGTGCAGGAGCGCATTTCTTTCATGTCAACGAAAAGTGATTTCAAAATCGAAGTATTTGAAAAAGGCAATGATGATTGCTTTTCATTGATGAAGTCAGATGTCATTTCAATAATATTCCCTTTATAACAGGGACAGAAAAACAAAAAAATGTAATTCTGTCAATGTCATGTCAAACATTTGAAGTAAATGCCACACTAGGAGTCATCTGGACAGTGTTAATTGGTTGCTATGAGCATTGGTAAATGTCTGCGTCTGTCTCTCACAAAGCACATGTCATCTGAGAGCTGTCAAGGACATAATGGCATGCTGTAGTGGTGCGAGGGTTGGTGAGGGGGCGGAGGGGAGAGCTGTGACGCGTCTTTACTTACAGACCAGACCAAAACATCATACACAAGAAAATAAAGACCAAAAAAAAACATTGATTATGCAGTGGGTAAATGTTTGAACCCAGATTCATTAATAAATCATTTATACGTTTATCCATTTATACGATTTTTTTTCTCAGTCCTCTGGAAGTCGTATAAACGACATTCTACTGTATAGTGGTTCCAATTATTATTGTTCAATTGGTGGACTGTTAATAGTAGAGGTTAGAGAAGTTGACTGGAATAAATGATGCAGTTAGGCTACTTCCTGGCTCCTTGATCTTAATTGGGGAGCAATGATTTTGTATCAAGTTTCAATGTTGCCGAAACCAACTTACCGGCTTGAGACCCGATATTGAGATTACTGATGCCTCGTCCCAGCCTCTCGTTGTCGTCCTCGAGCGTTGATCGGCTGACTGGTAACGACACGTTGCACATCGTATCGTTGAGCAGGTCGGAGATGTCGTTGGGACCATTGAGAGGGGAGAACTTGGCGGCCGGCGGCGATCGTGCGCCCGATTTTCCTTCAGGACAAGGGTGACGATAAATTAGATTACAGGAACCAAGGTTAGATGTTTTGTTTATAATATTTTGGTCAAAATTCAGCGGCTTAGGCCTACAAATTTATTTTTGCTGGGTGAAGAACTATAATTGGGCTATATTAATTTTTCATTAGAATTATTTTTATATTTCCAATTGGCATACTGTAGGCCCTACTTGATATTTTTTTATGGAAGGTTACAATGAATTATTTGCAATCTGCTATACTTTTGAATACCGGTACTTAAATTCAAGTAAAATGTCAATTAAAAATGTTGGTGGACTGGCTATCAAAATTCAAGAGCAAAATCCTAAACATCTGAATATTATCAGGCCTAATACGCTAATAAAATTCAAACCCATTTGATGTTATTGTGAGTTTACAAGATAGGGTGTGTTGCATTATTGTATCAAAAACAGTATTGGAATAGTTGTCACTAACAAACCTCGTTTATTTGGGCGTGCGGACGAAGCGCTCAGGCCGGGCGCGGAGAATTCTGATGATCTCGTCGAGAAGGACTCGTCCGACCTTGAATCGTCTCTCGCGCGTGCCGGAAACACTTCTCGACGGTCATCGAGTAGCGAGTACTTCGAGCCGCTACCAATAAACGTTTCCTCGGCGGCGGGCTTAGCTCTGACGTCGTTTGGTACTTTCTGGCTCGCCTGGGACACCTGCAAATACGCAACACGCAGGTACGTCAGGCATGGTTTAAATCTACATATCGCAAATTTGATATTTCAAAAGTTTCAATAATATGCCAGACAAAAAAGCTGAGAAAAATAATGATGGGTTTAAAATAGGGTTTGTCAACAATAATTGATGAATTGATTACAATTTACAATCAATATTTTTTCAAACACTACAATAATCGATCATCGAAACCATCTTTTAAATGGGTCTTGCAAAACGTCTCTTCTTTCTGTTCGCATGATTTCCCCAATCAGTGACATGGGCGCAAAAGCATTAGTTGTTGGCCACTCCCTCAAGTTGATAAAATATGCTTTTGTACAACGATGAACATGACTTGAAAATTCCAATATGATATGTCTACGAATCTGGACATTCAATACGATTATCAGATGGGGGAATAAATATCGACATATTAGGCATACAATAAATCATCAATGTGATATGAACGATAATCAATGAGGCTTTTTACATCAACGAACAACCTTTGTATAAAATGACATGGGAAATATGTAAATCATTCAAAACCTGTTGATTCGAGTACAACACATGCTTTTGAGAGGCTTATTAGCTTATTGATATTGACTGGCACGGCTCATAAGATCAAGAGAGGGACTCTCCTGCCAGATGGCGCAGTATGTCGGTACCAAGCAAAAACAAGCCATGTTCATGTTGAAAAAAAGTGTATCTTGAATTAATATTTTGAGGAATTAGTTTTCATTGCAATCTGAAAAAGGAAGTGGATACACTGATATTTAATTGCCGGTCATCATATAAAATAATGAAAATATTTCATGTAGGCCCTATGTTGCCTACTGTAGACAAATTGAAGAAGCGGTAAGAGGAGTTGAATGAGTTGAATTAACTTTCTACGAGCAAAGTAATGACACAGACTTAAACGGGAGGATCCATAGCAGGCACGCTCGTTCGTAATTCAGGAAAACTCTGCGAAGGTCGACCATTCTGAGAGGCTTTTCCAAGGTTTCTTGCTGTCTTCAAAGTAAGTACAGTAAATTCTTGTTAATTCAAACCACAATTTGAATTTTGCTGTCATTCGAACAATAGTTCTTGTGCCCACAGACTTTTGACTCAGAAGCTCAATGTGAAATATATTTTGATAATTCAAACTTTCATAATTCAAAATAGGTATTTTTGGGTCCATTGAATTTCAAATTGAACTTTGCGAGTTTACAGTACCGGTACTCGCATGGTTCTTTGAAGACCAGGTCATGACTGTTTCCTTCCCACTGTTCCAAAAACACAAGAAGACAAGCTTATATTTCATCTTTCTTCCAACAATCTCATTCACCGATGCGATACCGCTCTGATTAAAAACGAAGAATCTTGTGCCACAAATAGTTCAACAGAAGCGTAGGCCTACTATTAGACTTTTGTTCCTAGTAGGTCTCTTGTTCAGAATAAAAACAGAAGCAATATTTCAACAAGTTTTTCTTACCCCATCAGGCCATAACTGTTGTTACTTTGAGAGCAACTCTGGTATCACCTGAAAAATGCAACAGAAACTTTGACAAAATATTGTTTCAGTTTTTATTCTTGACAAGTAGGCCTAGAAGAGAAGAAAGTCCAATACTATGCTTCTCTTCAATAGATCTTAGTTAGCATTAGAGTGCATAATGAAAGCTCAATGTGAATAGAATTAATATATAAATGAAAATACGTAGATGAGTGTTTACAAGCGGCAGAATCTGACCTAGGCTTCTACGTCTCGCAATGTGTTTGAAGATTACCTCAATATTGTCAGCGCACAGGGTCATATCGCTAGTTTGATGCGACTTCAAAGCGTCTTGGAACAAGTTGCCGAGGTGTGTAGACGAGGCTGCCGTCGGGCGATTAGGAAAACCGTTTGTGTGCGGTGACTTACGACGACAGACAGAAGACGTGCTAGAACGATTTGTTGACATTTGATCGGCAGTTAGCTCGTCGTCGGAGTAACTCGACCTTGAACACAGAAAGATGAGGTAAGCTGCTGGTTCAAAATATGTGAGTATTTTTCGCTCAACGAACACACCAACAGCTGGATTATTTGGGGTATGGATGAGCAGGCGATAAAGAAACTATGAACTGATGATAGTTTGAAGTGATAGGACGTTTACAAAAACCAGACAAACCAGACGAACAAAATCAGTGTTGAAGCAATTGAAGGGTTGAAATTATTTGTAGACTATTTATTTTTAATTTTGACTTGGTTTATACATGTAGGCCTAATCATGTTTTCATAAAACCGTAAATAGATACAAATACAAAAAAATACAAATATTAGTTCAAATTACAGATTAACCATGTATTATAAACCTGTCATATCAAGGAGCCGCTCTATACAATGATCTTCCGCAACACATTAAACAAAAAAGAGGCACACCACAATTCAAGCAAGATCTGAGAAGCTATTTATTGAAGATGATGCCATATTCTGTACTTGAATATTTTAACGCAGTACCATAATCAATTTTTTAACTTACAGTCTCTTAATATTTACTCTATTATCTACCCGACTTATTCTATAACATATACATACTATGTATCCATGTTCTACAGAATAAATGATTTATTATTATTATTATTATTATAAATTAACATTGAAATGCCTAGATATCTTCAGCTGAGGACCGACATCAAGTTCAAAATATGTCAAATTTTGGGTTAACCGAGTTTGAATTAACAAGGGTTTACTGTAGGTCTTCCTGAATTCATTGAAGATTCTAATCACAGAAGATCAAGTGCAACTAATTTAAATTTTGAAATGATTTACCAGAAATTTCTCAATTAGGCCTACAGATTTTTAGATTTCTTTTTTAAAACTTGCTGACTTGCTGACTGCCCCTAGTTTCTTCATTGTGATGTTCTCATTATCACGTAGGCTTATGTATCATTGTAATTATCTATTCTCTGACTTACTTTTTTTCGGTTCGCCGCGCAGTCTTCCCACGCTGCGCTGCGCTGTTCCGGTGCTGAGCACCCGAAGACGTGCGCTGCTGGAAGATTGCTGTCACGCACATCACCAGTGTTACCAACAATGTAAATATCTGGAAACAAAACAAATGCATATAGGATTAAGTTGAAGTAGAACAATTCAAGACACAATTGGCATCAATGTGGCAAAATTGTCTGATGATTAGTAATGAGTGATGACTTTGAATGAATGAATGAATGAATATTAGGGTTTTAATGCGCATCGACAGCGAGGTCATTTAGCGCTATGATGGGGTCTATGAAATAATTGAAATCTTTTCAATAGGCCTATTTCCAAAATGGTATGCACAAAAAAAATGAGTTTTTCAAGTAAAAGAAGGTATTGAGCCCTAGATAAGAAAAGAATGATACTTTTGTGGTAAACTGTGCCGATCTGTTTTCAAGTTATAAATGTTGGGCGATGGTTAGGTAGGATGGGGTATAATTATAAACCATGAAATGACAGTCTTGTCCATATGTCTGAATGTGACTAACCATGATTTTTTTAAAAGTATGAAACCATTGAAACATAACATAACCTCTCAAAAGATCAACACAGCTTACTATGAATTAAAGATATAGGGGTGTAATAGGGGTGAAAAAAAACTTGGCCGCCAGCTTACGTGTATGATTCTCAAGGTTCCGATCGACACAGCCAATTGGGAGAGTCCGCTCCACCTGGCCAACCAGCATTGCCCGTGCACGAATAACCACAACACAGCGCACGTAACATCGATCCATTTCCAGTTGCCTCGTGTCCCGAACAGCTGGGCGATGGCTCCGGTCGCACTCAAATACAGCTAGAGCAGAACACAAATACATTACAAAATATTCATTATGGTATACAGTGAAGCCTCTAAGCATCGTTCCCGAAACCATCTTTTTCCTGTACTTGTATCATTCATTTTTTCTCACCCCACTCCCAAATATTAACCAGGTCCCTTTGGAAACGATGGTTAGGTGTTTCAGTGTACCTTTGAGATCAAAAATGGTTTCAATTCATGAATAATTGTGTGGTAGCTGCAGTAGGCCTACAATATACCAGTACAGTAAATTCTAATTTTAAAATGAAGTTTCAATTTTTAAATAACGTAGAACGGATCTGGGGACTCGTAAGGTAGAGGACGGAACGTCAGAAGTTTAATGAGACCTCAATAGATGGATGCTAAAAATCAAGTTGATTGATGACTATTGAT
This sequence comes from Brachyptera risi, assembly GCA_964007535.1. Lineage (NCBI taxonomy): Eukaryota > Metazoa > Arthropoda > Insecta > Plecoptera > Taeniopterygidae > Brachyptera > Brachyptera risi. The sequence continues at coordinate 28,625,260 of OZ023334.1, read as the reverse complement.
TACCTAATGTCTCCACCAACAGCCAGATTATTTGGGGTACACTGCACATGAGTTGATGATAGATGAATGATTTTTACAAAACACCAAATGTTTACAAATTTGTGTTTTCTATGCGAGGATGCGGTGAAGAAGTATTGTCAGATAGCGCAGGCTTAGTGTCAAAGATGATCGTCATGATTTCAAAATACTATAGTAGGCCTACTAGGCCTATATATTGTAAAAATCTTGTGCGCTTGTTCAATCATCTGTGTCTATCAACAGGCTCTCCACTATGAGAATTTCTACTTTTAAACCTCGGTAAGCTGCTGGTCTTTCTTTCCCAGCTTACCAAAGGATGGTAATACATATATATTATACATATATCTTCATGTTTGGTGAGAAGATTGCATTGATTCTTGAAACAAACAAGAGGTGCTGCTTTCAAATGGTCTCATCAGTTCATCCTTAGCCTTTATTGAGGAACAATGATGGAACCAAGATTTCAATTTCGATAAAAATTCAAGAACATGTCTTACGTGGGACTTGAACCAACACCCAGCTTCAGTTCATAACACAGACCAAGAGCTGCTCGAACTAGAAGGGCAGCTAGCTGTCAAGTTCTGGAAACGCGATTGTTCAAAGTGGTCTTCACATTTACCTCCAGATCGGTAGTGCTGGCCAGTACGAGATGCACAACTGGCGGCACTGCGATATAGCTCAAGCCCAACGTATCGAGCATGGCACTCAACGAAGACGGTAGTGTCATGTCTTGGAGACGAGTCGCAGCGGCAATGAGGAGCCAAGCCGAGAGAAGGGCGGTGGAGCTGCACGACATCTTGGTGGACAGAGACGCGAGGCGGCCGAGGCCACTGACCACGTTGACCTGAGGGACGAGACAGACTTTGAGAAAACTTGGTGAAATATATGCATTGATCATCAACTGTGTTGACTCTGCAAGTTGGGTGAACACTTGAATTGCAAATTGCAAATGGAGATCTGGGACAGCTAAATCATTTAGTTACGGATTTTGGCAGAGCAACATTCAATGGGGGTGGGAGCTTTGTTGAAATTTACAGTTTAATTCAAAGTTGATTTATTAAATTTGCAGTTTAGTTCAAGGTTCATAGTTTGATTTTGTTAAAATTCACTTAATTCTCATTTGATTAAATTCATGTTCAATATTCTTGGTTAAAAACAGGATAATATTGCATCCTGGCTTACTCTTTCTGGAAGGCTGGGACATTCACTCAAAACAACAATTTCGTCCAATTCGGGACAAATGGTCACCCTACCCAAGTATCACTTCTATTATTGACAGTTCAACAGTTTTTGTTGAAATAATTAATTGCTTTCTCAATTTCTCCAGTGATGAAGTCTACTAACCTTCAATAACGAACCATCCCGTAGTTGGCTGATCTTCAATCCCAAAAGCCACGACTTCTGTTTCCGTAGAGTTTGAACCACAATGCTATCGCAACTAGAGCAAAGTTGATAAGATTGTTCCAGGTGAACTCTAAAATTCTCTACTTCTTCATCGTATCGGGTCTCGTCATATGGAATAAATGACGCCAACTGGTGTACCTTCAGTTCTTGATTTATGTTGCACTCTTTACAAAATCCGTTTGACTTGGATGGTACGTCTACTTTCTTTGATGACCGCGTTGCATGGTCATTAAGTCGACGTTCATGCTGCGCGGGTATGACTTTGTTGTACCCTCCATCCGAGAGAAAACCATTGTACTGTTCACAATCATGGCAGTTCCAACTGTTACGATTAATGTACGGAACTTGAGAAGTACAACTGCAGAACCAGCAGTTCACAGTGATTGGAAATCGAGGCCTGGAAATTATTGAAAACAAGAGTAATTTTATAGCATTCTTGATTCACCTTTGATTTCAATTTTACTTGGAAATTTAAACTAAGATGATACATTATTAATTTACTTCAGGGCTACATCTAGGCTTACACACTTGAATGTTCATAATTACTGGTTTTTGTTTGGTTAGATTAGGTTAACGTAAGGGTTAGGATGGTGTCCTAGATTAGGTTAAATTGCATGTTTTCGTTTCACTAAAATAAGGTGGATAAATTCATTGCAGTACCCAACTGTTTTAATGTGAGCCTATCAGGTCTCATTTCAGATTTTTAGGATTGTTTTGTAATGGTTAGGGTAAGGTACCGTAGCGTACATCATAAGTTAAATCACTAAATTTCAAGTCTACTATAGGCCTACTTGCATTAATTACCAGTAGTGATGGTTTCACGGTGGGATGTAAGAGGGAATCGCATGAGGTGACATGTACAAACTGTTGAACTAAGAAATGTATTGAAAAATAAATAGTAGACCTAAGCCCTAGATAGGCCTACTTTGAATTGATATATTGAGATTGCCATTAATTGCCATTAGTTTTTGAGTTGTAGTGGCGATGAATACATACTCAAATACTGGTACTTTTATGATGAAAAAAAGGAGCTTGTTGATTACACATGCCTTTGATGAACGATGGCTACATACGGTAGTGGAGTGAGAAGGAGGCAGGGTGAAACACGAGTGATCTGGTGGTAAAATGGTAAGGTTGGTAGGGCCTAGTGTGGTAAAGTTTGAACATAGGTGGATGATAACCTTTTGTTTGTGTTAAATTATAGACAATACGACTGTGGGCCTAATTCAACCGTTGAAATCTTACCCTACTCAACCCTCTGAATCACAGGTTACGATGAATTTGTCACACAACAGTGTTCAATGCCAAGGGCCCTACTTTAATTTCACCAAAAATTGTTGTCAGGTTATAACGAATGATATAGGCCCTACTAGGCCATGATTAGATCTGGGCTTGTACACAAAAAAAGTTGAAAGGTAAATGTCCAGGGCATAGCCTAGGCCTGTGTGACATCACAATGGCGACGTCTAGGGCCTACTGTAGGACTAGGCCTACGCACTACTGGCATTACTGGTACAAATTTTCTGACAAAATGATATTTAGCCTAGGAACTCGATGGTTCAGACTGCGGCAATTTGACGTCAAGATCAGGTTTGGGTAGGTGGGGTAGATCACCAAGAAGCCCACAATGCTATATCCGGACGCGTAGGCCTAGTCCATTACTGTTTCAACAGACAAACCTCAGCCCCAAGCCATTGAGATTGTAATACCATTACAATCTCAATGCCCAAGCCTAGAATTCTTAGGTTATGGTAGGCCTAGGTCTAATCTACGATGTCCTGCTATCGAACGTCATACATGCATATTTCAAGAAGTGTTTCATTCTAAACGAAGTTCGGAGTACAGCAAGATATCTTATGCTAATAGAAGCTTAATATATACGCCTGTGATGCTTACCGTATAAAACTGTAAATGTTCAAGAGTAAAACTAACAACACACAGACACCGGCTATACTTGTCAAAACCCAGGCTGCGATTTCCATCGTCATATTTAGGCCTTAAATTACATAATAGGTTCTAAACGATCCTAACGTAGTTTTCTCTTCAAACGATAAAGTCATAATATTCTTAAATAAACATTAATAAAGGAAACTAATTTCCTATACACTTTTGCACGTGCAAAGGCAAATGGCGCTGACAAATGGCGCCGATTCTATATCGGGAATTTTATGTACCATCTCCACTGCCCTGTAATCTGTAAGATCTGAATGCTGGCTGCTGATTGGCTACTACACTTCTCACACGAAAATCAGATGTCGTAAAATCGTATAGGGATGTCCATTTATCTGTAAATTCTACTGAATTATTATTTAGGAAATAAAACGGTGATACAAATAAAATATGCTGGGTAGGCCTAGTAGTACCTCTGAGCCGGAACAATGTGATGGTGGAACTGAGATCATTAGAAAAGTAAAGGTACTAATTTTATATCATTTCCTTGTCAGCCCAATTGGTACACAGGCTAGGCCTACCACATCTTGATACATTCTATGTAGGCCTATACATATATATATATATATACTTAATACATATAACATATATCAACATTATGAAAAACATACTAGGCAATAGTATAAACATTCAACGCAACATACTGGGTATTAATATATACTATATTTATATCCAGTGAAATAATTCATTACCAAGGATAGGACCTGATATGCACTATGCACTGATGAACTGTCAAATATGCATGCAAAAATGCAATAGAAAACAGCTATTTTTTTTCGTTTTCATGCATATTTAATATTCATTAAGAACGAAAAAAACATTTCTTTTATGAATTTTTTTTTATGAATTTTTTTAAATATGTACTTTGAAAATAAGTTGCAGCGTCTAGTTGGTGATAAAAAAAAAAAACTTGAAAAAAGTTCAACTTCATCTCTTTTGTCTTGATGTACATTTATTTTTTGACATTTCTGGGAGACCTGCAAAGCTGCCGATATGAAATTCTAGGATCTGCTCTAAAGGGGGGACATCACTGAAATTCCTTAGTTCTACATTTTACACTCGATTGAGTTGATTTTTGTTATTATGGTATCACATCACCTACAAAAAATATAGAAAATATAAAGTCACATATGTTTTCTTATTCATTTATTTTTTAAAATTAAAACATTGAATATTTTTTATTATCATGGAGACACTTTTTTTCCATAAAACAGTCCGACATGAATAGTTTTAAAAAAAATCATAGTGTTCTCGAAAGTGCATTTAATGAAGTTATGCATTGATGTAACTTCATCATTTTTTGGGAGGAATGAAAAATTAATTAATCTCACACATATTTTCTAATAGAAGTTATTCGATAATTAGTCTACTCAACAATTTTTGTGTGCATGCTATTTTCAATACTGATGATAATGCATAACTTCATTCATTATCCAGTTCATGAAATACACACAAAAAATTGTGCAAATCCATCCAGTAAAATAAATTTTATTATTTCCCCATTTCGAAATGTGTTGAAAAAAGAGATGACCAGAAAACAGCCATCAAACATTAAACTGTATTCCGTTCTGAAGCCAATTTGGTTCGACACTATATGGGTAAAAGCTCAATATAAAATATACGAGTGGATTAATTCACATTTTTTTTCAGTATCGATAGCCCCAAAAGGAAATATGAAATAGATTGATCATCAAAAAAAGGTCAATTCCAACAAATGGACATATTTTTGTGGTGTCCCCCTTAATTTTGATCTCTATTATTTGAATTCGTATTATACAAAATATTAGATTAGTACCTAAAAAATATCGATATGCATTAAACATCCAGATATGCACCAGTGTTAGAAAAATGGCACAAATGTGCATAATATCTTTTTTTTTTAGGAAAAAGTCATCAAATTTCCAAAAGGAAGTTGATATTTGTAGAATCCTGGAGTCATGAACAACATGTAAATTGAACTCCGGTTGTTCTTGCAGTCATAATTGGAAAATGCATTTGTATAATTAGACATCCTTAGTTGTGCTGTAACATCGAGTAGAAAAGTAAATTTATGGAAGTTCATCAATAACTTTACTTTCAGTAGAAATTGCTATACTAGGCAAACGCGTTATGTGTTTCCGCGTTGATGGATGAGCTGGAACATATCAACTTATCTTTGGATTGGTTATTATATATATATACACCTTGAGATCCAAACCATTACATCACTGCCATCTTATTTTCCATCAATAATTTATACTAGGCAAACGCGTTATGTGTTTCCGCGTTGATGGATGAGCTGGAACATATCAACTTATCTTTGGATTGGTTATTATATATATATACACCTTGAGATCCAAACCATTACATCACTGCCATCTTATTTTCCATTAATAATTTATATGATAATAAAGAAGGCTTTGTTTTAATCGTTTACAGTCAAGTGGTGACACTTGTTGCTTTGATTTAATAGGTATCTTAATAGCTTTGAATAATTGACACAAATAACATTATATATTTTTTTACATCGAAACGGCTGATCCGATTTGAGTAAAAGTTCGGAATAATGTGTATCATTATCAGATTGAAGTTCTCTGAGAATTTGAATCCTCTCAGATGAAATATTTTTCACGAATGTTTTCCTCTGGCTTATTCTAATGGGATTTTTGAAAACTTTGGAATGAGTTTTCTCAGAAGTTGTTCAACCGATCGTGCCTCAAAACTATACAGCATCAAGTCAGATAGGGGTTCATGTGTGTGCCAAGTTTCAACTGATTTTGAATTTTTGTCTGACCTGTGGAGCGCGAACAAAAAAACAAAAAAACAAAAAAAAAAACGGGCACTTTTTTTTCGGTATAGTGTAATTGAGTCTTCGCTTCGCTCATCCAATCATCATTGAGTTTGTACAAACTCGAACTGTATGAACTTTCATAATAATGACTCAATAATAAAATGTCCACTAATTACTTATTTTGTTAATTTTGTAGGCCACATCAGTACAGGTTTCCAAGGCCATCATCTATGGCAACAATGCCACTCGTATCGCTAGCAAACGTGATGACGGTCACACACACAAGTGGACTGTCTATGTGAAGCCATTCAACAATGAAAATATGTCTTCTTATGTTGAGAAAGTCAATTTCAGGTAATACAGATAGTGGTAATACAATCATTTATCAGCAATCTAGTTATTTTCTCAAAAATGCATAGAACACATAACATAATTACAAAAGAGATTCGCAATACCTCTATGACAATTTACTTCATAAAATAACAACAAATGCAGTGTTATTAAAGATTATTATTATGATGAACTCTTCAGAACTCACACAATTAGGGTTTATCCCAGAACCTTAAGAGGCCGCAGGCGCTCTACACGGGCTCGTTGTTCGCTCGCTTCAGACTCTAGTTTAACATGCATCGTGTGCTAGGCGCCACCCATAGACTAGCCCGCCAAACTCAGATTCACATAAACGCCGTTAATTCCCTAGCTCACACTTCTGATATATTTCACATTCTATGTTTTTTTTCGGTATTCAAAAATATGTATCTAGGTTTTCGTAAATTCGAAATTTTTCCATTTTCCATTTGAAGAATTTGAAAAATCACAAATTTTTGGTTCCTAATTCTGTATTTACGGTAACCTTCGTTTTTCAATTACTAACAGAATGCAAAAACACTCATATTGATATCACAAAAATTACGGCCGTGAGAGTTTGCGGCGTGAAATACGAGCGCCTGCGGCCTCTTAATTGATATCTGCCAGGCGCGGCCCAGTTTCCATGAACAGTTTTTAATAATTAAAAAATAATCAATTAAATAATAGCAATAATTATTATTGCTATACATTCTGGCCTGAAACATAAATAGCCTGGATTGAAATACTACTTATTTTTTTCTGCCTTGAACGATATGTTGAATAATGTGGTAGGCCTATAGTAATAATATTAATAGTAAAAATGTCTTCATTTCATTGAGAAAATACAGTGCATTTGAACAATACATGCATTAGGAAATGATATAAATGAAGGCGTTTGAATACATGCATCATAAAAATGGCGAGTTTAGGCTCATTGTGCATGTTCTTCCACCTAATTACAATATAAACATTCAAATTGATTTCAAAGTAAATAGTTATGGTAAGATACAGAAAAATATTTCATACATTTTTGTACAAATACTGTATAAGAATAATACCTGTCCTGTATTATTGTAACACAAATTATCGATGTACTGTATACAGTCTGTACCTATATTTCAAGGTGAAAATGAAACATATATTATACAATAGCAAACACTATGAGATATGATTAGGTTAGCTCACATTTATTGGCTAATATGTACTGCTATCTGTGTGATATTAAACATAACTCAATGGGTGAGGAAGTGCAGTTTACTCTTGAGTTTAATAGCCGTCATCACTAGCCTGAAACTGGATTTTGATGGATAATGGCGATATTTATTTTCCCAGTTTTAGAGAAAACTAGAAATCAACATCTCAATCTCAAACATTTATGTATAATATATGTATTTTTTCAGAGACCATGAACCATGACGTATGCATTACCGATACTGTATGGAAAAATGAATCGAATCGAGTAATGTCTACGTCACATTTGAAAATCAGGCCGGGACTTGGAGGACAAATAAATAATTATAATTCCTGAAATTGAGATAACATTTACAGTTTTCTCTGAAATTAGTAAAATAAATATCATTATTATTGATTAAAATCTAGTTCCAAGTGTTGTGATGTCCTTTAAGACACCTATTTTTCCTGATCAAATAACAGATAATTTTTGATATATGTTTTCTAGCAGCCACAATGATTTAGTGACTAATAATAACCACTGGTTGATAGCAACTTGGATGTTGACTCCTCGTTGAATTCTAGGCTCCACGACAGCTTCAAGAAGCCGAGTCGTGACGTCACAGAGCCACCGTACGAAGTGACGGAGACCGGATGGGGAGAGTTTGAGATCAGGATACAGATCTTCTTCAAGGACCCTTGCGCCAGCTCAGTGGTAAGAGCGACTCGTAATGTCGAACTGTTGTTCGAGTACGAGACATTTACAGTCATATTCATCAGCTCAAAGGTTTAAACAGGCTATCGTTATAATAATAGTAATTCTAATTACAATGAATGATTGATGAAATCAATATTTATATCAATATTATATCAATATTTTCTTGATAATTAGTATTTTATATATTAAAAGAAACTTCACAAGATTCAAAAAAAATGTTTGGAAACGTATCGAAATTAAATCATTATTTTGGTCTGAAATAATTAAGCCTATTAGCATTTACATATTCTCTCATGTGCTGCATTCAGATGAGTTTAGATTAGATATGTCTTTAATTGTCATGTATTGTTCACAATCAAAAAGGGCGAGGTTCAGTCTTGCGACTGCTCTTCACCTAACCTTGTCCTCACCCAGAACATTAAAACACGAAAAGTCATATATAAAATAGAAATTATTGTAGATGAAATCGTGATCGTTATACATAACTTGAAAAAGTATTATATGTTTTTATTTAAATATCATTCATTACAATTTGCTATTTGTCAGTTGGATTATTTTCCCTAGGCTGTGTCTGGACTCGATAATGTTGATAATAATTACTTCAATTTATGATTTTATTGAATATTTGAGATTTTAAAGTGTGAACCTGATCTTATAACCAATTTGATCTTCTTCATCAGCCTCAGATTACGATGTACCACATCCTACAGCTGTTCAAGAGCAGTAACAACACCGTCGCTCCTGTCGTCACTCCTGGCACTTCTGTCCTGCCCGTCGCTCCTGTCCTCTCCGGCTTCTACGAGGAGGTCATCTTCTGGAGTCCCAGCCTGCCCATGAGGGACCTCCTGGTCAACCCGCCGCCTCTGATCTGCGGCCCTTACACGCACGACATTGACTGTAAGCTTTAGTACTTACTATTTCGTATACTGTATGATGCGCTACTCTATGTATTTGTATATTTATTTTCTTTCCTCATATTTATTACATATTAATTATTTCTATGAATAATTTAATATGTAATCAGGTCAGTCATTCATTCGGCAAACAAATTTCTAGGGTTGGTGCTCGATATCAAAAACTAAATAAAAAAAAGATAAAGATCAATTAAAAGATAAAAAATTCATTGAACTTATTTGTTCTATAGTCGATCAAATAATATTCAATAATTTCATGACTAAGAAATGATCGATTATTTGACTATTAAAAAAAATCATTGGTCAAAAATAAATTAACAACATAAATATTGTTAGTTCAAAAATCCTTTTCAATATATGTCCGAGCAATTAAGTGAAGAATAAAATATCGTAGCACAACTGTACTACATTATTACCAACTCATAACTATTCGTCGAGGAAGCACAGAGCAAACTTTTGAACGTATTGTAATTCAAAACATTCATAAATGAATTCTAATTTGCAATCGATCACCGGCTGATGCAGATTGACTATAGTATATCGAATAACTGATAATCGATCAACATCTAATTGATAATCGACAACAACGCTAAAATTTTCTTCATCATTACAATGTGAAAAGAAAATTCTTTGTTTATTCCTATAGCAATTCTATCCTATTCCTTCACGTCTATAGCACCTGAGAATTTGCCACTTTCTTCCTGTGATTCCAGACGGGTCCAAGGAAGCGGAGACCCTTGCTAATATTGTGGATGCCAGGAAGAAGATCAAGCAGGTGATGGAGATCACGCTGGCCCGTTACGAGACTGTTCAAGAGGAGATCAACGCGTACAGGAAGGTGGAGGTGAAGCGACAGGCGGCCGTCAAGAGCATCATTAAGAAGGGGAAGAAGAAGAAGAAGTATGTCGGGAAGAAGGGGAAGAAAGTGAAGAGCGTGAAAAGTGATAAAGCAAGCAAGACGGACTCGGATGATGTTTAAATTAGTACCGGTAATTAGGTTTTGAAAATGTTATTTGTTCTTGAGAAAATGGAGTAGAAAACGTGAGAAATGTACCTACCTTATAATGTGATAGTCTTATTCAATATGTCCATCTGCCAGTACTATACTTATTCTCTTAAGAGTCCATGGGAGTCGATTTAGCGAAATATCATTTTTTGGATAACTTTTGAACGGTATTATAAATCGAAATTCTAATACGCGAGAAACACAGATAATCATAATAGCTTCAAGATGAAATAAGTTATGAACATTCAAGTCATGTCGCATAACCGTCAAGCGTATACAGCTAATAAAACACACTTTTTAGCTGTATACGCTTGACTCTTATGCGACATGACTCAAATAGTTATAACTTATATCATATTGGAGCCATTATGATTATCTGTGTTTCTAGCGTATTGGAATTTTGATATCTCATACCAATCAAAAGTTATCATCAAAAAACTTATATTTTGCTAAATCAACTCCCTTGGACTCTCAAGCACCTAACTAAAGTTATATTTTAATTTATTTGATGAGGATAAAGAAGTTAGTATTCAGGTTTCTTGTATTGACTTTATTTGACTATTGTTTCACTTTATTGACACCAATCAGGTATCGTGTAAAAGACGATACCTTCAAAACCTTCAAAACAACACCAATCGGTTAGCACGTCAAACGCGACCTGAGTTTCCCAAGTGCTGCGAGTCAGTACAAGAGGCTTCACAATGAAAAACAGATCGAATATTGTTTATTATTTTTTTGTACTATATTATGAATAAAAGCATCAGACCTACATTATTTCAACTTGGTGATACGATATTTCCAATCTTTATTGTTTAATGTGTTTAGGTTTAATCTTTATTCTATCCCGGGTTGAATACCTATTTATTGCTAGATGTATATATTTATTTTGATGTATTATTGATCATTTTGTCATATTATTCTGTGTTTTATGTGTCAACTGATTTGTTAGTAGTCCCATTAAAGGTTTATTACTATAAAAAAATTAGGGTCATTCAATGTTCCAAGTTATATATTCAAACTTATACTTACTTGTTCAAGTATAGATTTATTTTCAAAAATATTATTTTTCTGACATTCATAAAACACCAGTTGACACTCCATTTAATATCAGGCTCCAAAAACTCGAATTATGCCGATTACCCCCCTTCAATAACAAGATTGGTAAAAGAAGATTAGAATACGGAATACCTACAATACCTTGATGAAATATATTCTGTTGATTTAAGAAAAATGAATAATTAGGCTCAATTCAAAAAATAAATTAAAGCTACTATTATAAAAACAGTTGATCAACAGTTGAAATCAATGACATGAATACATACGGTAACCACAAGTAAGTATGGTGACCATTATATTCATTGTCATTAATTTTAAGCTCAATTCAAAAAATAAATTAAAGCTACTATTATAAAAACAGTTGATCAACAGTTGAAATCAATGACATGAATACATACGGTAACCACAAGTAAGTATGGTGACCATTATATTCATTGTCATTAATTTTAATTTTTCTCAAGGTTGAAATACTGAATAAGTTGTTATAATATGGAAACACTAAAATTAGTTTCAAATTGGTTGCGAATTATGTAGGGTCTACATGAACATGAATTATTCTTCCATTCATTCTTATTTTCATCATTAAAATACGCTCATTTTCATTTTCATATTCGTTATCATTTAACCTATTTAATTGAATTATGTTAATAATCTAAGTTCATTTTCAGCATTGTCAATAAAAGTGTATATAAACGGGTTTGTTTTCATCTATTTAAACTACAGATAAGCCAGAAATGACTTCGAGGACGAGAGTTTAAATTGTATTACATTGTATTAAATAAGCCAAGATGTATTGAGGGTTGCGTTGGTTTGCCGGTTGGTAAACCGGCAAACCAACGCAACCCTCAATACATCTTGATATGAACTAATAAAAATAGAGTGAAAAGATCAGCTATTTTATTTACTTGCAGTGCCTTTCTCAACCATATCTAATTATCTTATCAGTATACCATTTAATAAAGCAATTGATAAGAATCATAAGCGATTAAACAATGATGTAAATTGTAAACAGTTTATATTATACTTATTGTGTGAATTGTACCATATAGCACCACATTTAATTATAGTCCTCGGTAGTATAGTGGTCAGTATCCCCGCCTGTCACGCGGGAGACCGGGGTTCGATTCCCCGCCGGGGAGACTTTTTAGCATTTTTTGACTAAAAAATTTTCATTCCATTTGAAAAAAAATTATTCTTCGTTACTAATTTTTTACATTCTTCTTTCATATTTGGCTCATGCGATGATATTTTAAGAAAAACATATTTGCTTACACTTGGCTTACACTTATGTCTTTAGTTCAAATAAGTAACTTTAATCTTCTAGGGTAACCTTACAGAATTGATATAACTTTCTCTTTCACTGTTCGAAGTTAATATTCTTATACATTGTTGTAATGAGCGAACAACGATGTCCCTAAATTTGTCAGAACTGCGTGATCACAGCTGTAGTTTTTTACCAGAATATTTCATCATTAAATTTCAACATTATTTTTTACTACTCATTCAAAGTATAATTATAATTATTATTCCTCAATATGATCCATTATCATTGATTATTGTCTTTTTCTTCCTTATTAATTCACACTTTGCTTTTATTTTGTGTCTTTGGCAACCACAGGCCCATATATATTTCATGGCACAGTCTTCATTTTGATATATATATATATATATATATATATATATATATATATATATATATATATATATATATATATATATATAAATATGATTTCAATAGCTTCCTGGTTGACCATCAGTAGGTTATTATAATTAATGATTTTTTAAAACTGTTTAAAAATTGCGACCTCCCCCGGGACTTGAACCCGGATCTCCAGATTGCCGGTCTGACGCGCTACCCATTACGCCAGAGAGGAAGATCTTCTTGAACAGTTTTATTTGTTGATATCTTTCGTACAGTCACACATTTCTAGACTTGTGGATCGCACCCCAAATTGACAGGAAATTGTACTGCCTGATCGACATCTCTCAGCTATCCCAGCTGTTGGGTCATGTGATTTCAATAGCTTCCTGGTTGACCACCAGTAGGTTATTATAATTAATGATTTTTTTTTTTTTTTTTTTTCAGACCGGCAATCTGGAGATCCGGGTTCAAGTCCCGGGGGAGGTCGCAATTTTTAAACAGTTTTAAAAAATCATTAATTATAATAACCTACTGGTGGTCAACCAGGAAGCTATTGAAATCACATGACCCAACAGCTGGGATAGCTGAGAGATGTCGATCAGGCAGTACAATTTCCTGTCAATTTGGGGTGCGATCCACAAGTCTAGAAATGTGTGACTGTACGAAAGATATCAACAAATAAAACTGTTCAAGAAGATCTTCCTCTCTGGCGTAATGGGTAGCGCGTCAGACCGGCAATCTGGAGATCCGGGGTTCAAGTCCCGGGGGAGGTCGCAATTTTTAAACAGTTTTGAAAAAATCATTAAATATATATATATATATATATATATATATATATATATTTTATATATATATATATATATATATATATATATATATATATATATATATATATATATATATATATATATATATATATACATATATATGTGTATGTATGTATGTTTTTTTTTCAGTAGCCATTTTCAAGGAAAATATACATACATTCTACACTAGAGCACCCAAAGCCTGATTGGGCTTGTCTGTGGCATGAACATAAATGTCAAACTATAATAACAATAGCATAATTAGAAACTCGAACAGGCCTAGAATTAACCGTACCTACAGCATAGGATATTTAATAGAAGTAAAGATATAGAAAAAAAGAGATGAGGATAATAGTGGGATTGTATAATAAGTGCATGAGTAGGCCTACGAAATAATCCCCTTTCTCTTTGATATATATATATATATATATATATATATATATATATATATATATATATATATATATATATGTATATATACATATATATATATTCATATAATTATATATATATATATATATATATATATATATATATATATATATATATATATATATATATTTAAATATATATATGTATATATATATATATATATATATATATATATATATATATATATATATATATATATATATATATATATATATATGTATATGTATATATATATATATATATATATATATATATATATATATATATATATATATTTATATATATATATGTATATGTATATATATATATATATATTCATATATATATATATATATATATATATATATATATATATATATATATATATATATATATATATATATATATATATATATATATGTATGTTCAGCCTCAAGTTTGTTGTTGTTGCTATGATAAATTGCATGACAAATATGCTATCTCCCCATTCCTATCACCAACTCATCCCCACAGTTATAGATAGATATTGATAGTTTTGTGGAAAACAGTGGAAGTATAGTATAAGTATTTATTTAATTTAAATTATTTCGATTGTTCGAGTTATTTCGTTCTCAAGAGATGATAATGTAGACCCTAAACAACCTTGAATGGATTATGACATGAGAGAAGGTGAGGTTTGTACGTCGTGTTTAAGAACAAGTAATTGGGATGAATATGAAAAAATAATAATGAATAATAATTAACAAATACTGAAAAAAAAGATATTATGAGATATAAATGTTTGTATAAATGATTCCGCAGAATCGAAATAGAACCTCAGTGCTAGTAAACATATCAAATCTCTGAAATCTCCACGTAATCTAAATTTTTTACAAAAATCAAATCAACAAATCTAGTTATAAGGCCTAGTACCCCTAGCTCCGATGAAAAGTATAATGACTGAGACCTTATTAAGGTTGTATCTACTTCGCAAATGTGGTATTGTCGGTTCATAAATCCATTTTTTTCGTATACTTTTTCGGGTTGATCCAGGTCAGATTCGAATCGAATGAAAGAAAAAAGAAGGAATAAATAAAAGAAACGTTAAAACCTCGACATCATTCAG
Source organism: Brachyptera risi (assembly GCA_964007535.1). Taxonomy (NCBI): domain Eukaryota; kingdom Metazoa; phylum Arthropoda; class Insecta; order Plecoptera; family Taeniopterygidae; genus Brachyptera; species Brachyptera risi. The sequence continues at coordinate 28,609,942 of OZ023334.1, read as the reverse complement.
AGAAACACATTAATTCTTTCAACGTCTGTTTGTTTACACTTCCAGCATCAGTAATTTAATAAATAAATAACTTTTTCCTTACAGGGTAACCTTACAGATTTTATCTTCAAGAGATGATAATTTAGACGGTAAACAACCTTAAATGGATTCAACCCATTAACTAATGGATTATCAGTAGATTTGACGGATTGAAACTTCTAGCCGTTAGTGCTGTGAGATACGGGAGACGGTCGATTGGAAGCATCACCAGAAAACAGAAAACAGCACATAGTATGATAGATAATAATATACAGGAAAAGAAACGCTGAAAACAAAAGTTTTGACCTCAGTCAAGTAGAAATTCAATAGAAGGCGAAATTTCTTTCTTTATAATATTGTTATTATTGAAGACAAATTCAAGTTTATATCTTAAATGCGTATCATAATGTATATCAATTACTATAAGAAAGGTGCATGCATGGTATAACAACATAACAAAAATAAATATGGCAGTTATATTTTGTATGTGGGATTTTGATTACTAGGAAGGAAAACGCAGCATTTGCGTTGTAAGATGAGTGAGGTTTATATGAATTGTACTGGAAAGCTATAACCTACAAAAAAAGCTGAACAAACCTTGATTATGGATCGATCAAGCCACGTCCTGATTCACCTAATTTCCAAGATGTATTGAGGGTTGCGTTGGATTGCCTGTCTCTTGGCTCGAAACATCTTGATCATTGCTCTAAGATCTAATCGGTTTTATTTGTTGATCATATCAATAACTTTCTTGATAGCTTTGATTACTGTACACAAATTACACAATTGACGACTCGCAGTCTCCGCCCCCTTGACGTCACAAATCATACCGTCCAATCAACAGGGCTGTGTTAGAACTAAAGTGAAATTCAAATATCCAATAGGGGTATATCTTCAAATGACTACAAATGATGTAGATCCAACTGGCCGACTTGTGAAGCCACGCCTATTTTAAGTTGTCAATTGGATTAGCGAGGCGAAGACTCAATTTCACAGTAGACGAAAAAGGATATAACTTTTTGTTTCTTTTTTTTTTGTTCGCACTTCACAGGTCAAACGAAAGAACAAACTCAGTTGAAACTTGACGTACACAAATGTCATCATCTAATTCGATACTGTATACTTTTGAGACGTAATCGGTGGCACCACTTCTGAGAGAACTCATTTAAAAGTTCTTAAAAACCCCATAATAACCCCGAGGAGAAATTCCTGAAACATATTTCCGTTGAATAGATTAAAATTTCCACGGAATTTTGCCATGATAATTAATTAATTATACACATACTTCCGAATTTTCACCCTAAAACAGAGTTTTATACATATTTCTATAATGTGTCCAAGCGTTTTGGCGGTAGTATTTTCAATAAACTCCTCTCTCTGATATTCTTTATTCATATTCATTCAACGACATGGATCCTTATATTTTCTTTTTCTTCTTTCCTTCCAAATCTTCCTTCCTCTACTCATTATAATATTTGTCTCAATAATTCATTTCATGATGCCAAACTAATTCATATTAATTGACATTAAATCTTTGAACAATTTCACAGAACATGAACAGAATCGCGAGACGAGCTAACGAGAAATTAAACCAAAGATTTACACGGATTATCGTCTGTTAATATGGTTGATTGGCGGTTCCGATCGACCGTTCCCTCCATCCGTTATCACAGACGGTCGATCATGTCGAATGTTCTGTCATGTCTCAATCTAGTCACGTGATCACTGTATATACTTGTATCCAAGAGAGTTGAGCGAGCTGTTTACCAATATTACATATTTTCATATCACCGTTATATTTGTAAAACATTGTAAAGAATGTATATAATAAAAATGTAAAACAAAAATGAATATATGAATGAATGAATAAATAAATGAATAATGATGTTCGATAAATGAATCAATTGAGAAAAAAATGAGAAAGGAATGAAAAAGAAAAATCAAACAAAGGGATCAATTTTGTAATTCTTGTAATTTTGTAAGATACAAAGGAAAGGCAAAACAAAATGGTAGAATCGGAAGAAAGAGAAGATCAAGGTATACCATAATAAGATTTGCAAGATTTTTTCGTGTTTGAGTTGTTTTTCTGTCCCTGGATGTTGGATTTATTATCTCGAGGTTTAATTATTCGTTAAATGAGTTATTCTATTTTTAAATATAATTTGTGGTCGTGAGATTACCCTTGTGGTGCCCCGTTTAAACAATTCTACTTTTATCCATGGCCTTTGGTGAACAATTATTTTGTATCAAGTTTCGATGATGATAAAAAAAATTATATTTGTGAACCTGTGGTATTTTGAGGGTAGATTATTTTTTCAGTGTGAGGTTTAGATTAAAATCACAACTACATTTTACAGAAGCTCAAAATATTTATATCTGCATTGAGTTTATCTGCCATTTGTACAATTATTCAGTGGGTGAGTATAGACCATCTTCAGCTTTCGTGCATGGATAGGCCCACAATTATTTAATGGTTTATTAAAATGGAGAGGAGGGAGTTATTACAATCATCCCCTAGCCTTTTCTTCGACTCTCAAGTTCATCTGTATCAATCAATATATATTATAGAGTTGATTGGTTTTGAATTGTTTCGGATTGAATGTTGTATAAGTGTGTTAATGGTCGTGGCAGCTTATTTCACTAACATCTATCTATGATTGATGTGATTGATTTGTGATTAGTTTAAATAGGAAAACGCAACACATGCGTTGTAAGATGAGCGATACAGGCATATTCATGAGATATAGCCGCCCTCGGTAGCTCAGTCAGTTGAGGCACCGCTTTAGAAACTGAAGTAACTGTCGGGCGTGGGTAAGGCATGAGTTTTTGTAAATATCCTTTCACTTATCATCACTTAATAGTTTCATAATCACCTTCTCATTCGTACTCCCGTATAACCTAGCTGTTGGTGGGGTCGTGAAGCAAACAAAATTCAATTAATCAATATGTGATATAGGCCTATAATGGAAAGGATCGATGATTTTTCACACAACTCAGTTATTTTAAATATCTTTACGTCACGACAATTCTGTTCTACTTGTTGATTATTGATTGATTATTCTTTCCTTAACGACCCCATCAACAGCTAGGTTATACGGGGGTACGAATGAGCTGGTGATTATGAATGTATGAAGTGATGATCAGTGAGAGGACATTCACAAAAACCCAGGCCTTATGCGGGATTCGAACCCACGCCCAACAATGACTTCAGTTTCTGAAGCGATGCCTCAGCTGACCGAGCTACCGAGGGTGGCTCTACTTGTTATCCAATGGACTTCTGTCAAACAATAAATGACAAACAATCGTTACCATAGCAATACAGCGATCTGGTTGACTGTCAAACATTCTGATTGGTCAATTCCAACTGGTGGACATTGTTGTCTTTTTCAACAATGAGTGACGTCACTTGACAGAAGCCTATACACTTTAATAATAGCTTTCTGATTGATATGAAAAAATTGAATTTCAATTGTTTTCTTCAGAACGGCTGATCCGATTCATATAGACCGATACGGGCTTCGTGATGATGTTTGAATTCTTGTTTGAATTTCGTGAAAATTGGATTTAACTAGAACGCAGTTTATGCGTTGTGAGATAAGCTTACTCAGGCCCGGTTTTACGAAACTGGATTAAGCAATAGTTAGTGGATTAACTTGTTATCACCACTGGTTACATATGTTATTTTCGTACCTTTAATTAATAGTTAGTGGATTAGCACCCTAACTAAGATTGGTAAAACCAGGCCTCAGAAGTATGAAAATGTAGAATGAAAATATTCTGTTAGCTGACTCAACGTCTACAGACGTTGAATTACCTCCAACGTTTAAAACTCTACCTCTGCCTGTTGATATTTATGAAAATCGTAAAGTTTGGACAATCTCCATAAGAATAACCTGGGGGAAATTACTTGAAAAACAAAAAATTCTTCAAAAGCTCAAAAATTTCTACTGAATATAAAAAAACTAGCATACACTTTTTCAGTGATTTAAAAACACAATTGTGAAGTAACAGTAATATATGTTCATCAGTATTTACTCAGAAGTGATTATTGAAGACTATTTTGTAGACTTGAAAATTAATTATGGAATTAGTCAAAAGAGTCTTTTTATTCGTTTAAAGTTCTGGATTAGATAAAATGCCGGGATCGTTTTGACTTTGGGATTTTTCAAGGTATCATGAAATTAATATTCCAATTATGATACTTTGTTCTACAACTCATACAAATAATCGACCGCATGTATAGGCTAAATAGAAGTTCGGAAAGTATCGCTTCATTAATTTCATTTTTACTACAAACATATAATTTTCTTCACAACAAATTGTTGATTTTTTTGTCGTACCTACACTGTGTATGTTAAAAGCGTCAAGTTTATCACAAAGTGCACTATTTGCATCGAAACTAGTCTCGAAACTAGATATCTTCTGTCTATGTTGTTGCGAAACGTGCTTTGAAGGTCGATCGATAATTGACGAGACTCATCTAAAGCTCGTTATCGTTGTCGTTATCGTTGTTGTTGTTGTCAAAGCGTTTAGCGGGAAGTGTGTGTTTAAGAGTTGATTGAGTTGGAAGTATCTTGTATTAGTTGAGAAACTTAGTCGAGATGACTCGATGCTTGTTCGCCGGCGAGATGATGCTGCTGAGTGATAAAACTGTATCAGAGTTGATAAAGTAGTATAGCTAGATAGAAGGTAGAACTACTTTATAGACTTTATGGACTCTATATCAAAGAGGCTCCACTGATCAAACTACTCTACTGTAATAATGAAATCATCAACATTAATTCTGTAACGAATTCGAAAAAATTGTACTTGAGAATTGATGAAATATCTAAAACACTCTTATGAATCAAATCGACGATTTCAAAAGTGGATTGTTAACAAATAAAAAATGATTAATTTCCTATTTGGTTGACTATTTAGCCTATTTAATTTAGCCTATTCAATTTTAGGCCTATCACTCATTTTTGTTTGCATTTTGTATAATGATGAACTTTACATCTTCTATTAATGGACAGAAGTGAACATTGCCCGAGAGACTTATTTCAAAGTGGAAGATATCAACATTCGTGTGTTTTGTTTACTCTTAATACCAATGCTGATAATGTCCGGATATATATCACAGAAACGGTTTTTACTTATAATGTGGTCCGGACTTTCAAAAACTGAAAGACTGTTATCTGCGGCGGAAATTTATGGTCACCAACAGCGCAGTCCTGGTGTTGAAGTTCATTGGTTATAAACATTCAAATTGGGGTGGTAAGATCGCTCTTGTGGTGACCCGTCCAAACGATCCCATCTTTCATCCACAGCCTTAATTTGGGAACAACGATTTTGTATCAAGTTTCGATGCTATTAAAAAAAAAATCTATTTAGCTCATAATCGACATTTTAAAAAATATTTTCACTTACAACTTTTATGATGATTCACATGATTTACTTTGATGATTTACATTATGAAAAATCAATTTAACAAACAATTGTTTTACTTGTAGAAAAGACTAAATATCAATTCAGATTGGACAAACAGTCTCCCACAAGATATACATTGAGGGTTGCCCGGCGCGGCAAACCAACGCAACCCTCAATGCATCTTGGTCTCCCATAAGAAGCGGTCCTAAATTTTAAACTATCGACTTGGATATCTCTAAAATCAGTTCAGGGACACCACTGATTTCTTCGTGATTTTAAAGTGTGGAATGCAAATATCTACGGCCAAACACAATTTCGTCGATGCAAAAACAAACGAGAGAAGATTAAGAGATGAAGTTCATGATGAAGTTACGTACACACTCGAATTTTGAATAAGGTATATAGAGATGAGGAATAATTTTCTCAATTTTTTTTGGTCATTATTATTATTATTATTTTATTTTATTCTAAAGGACAGAGGCCTATACATTTGATGACTAAAATGTAACATATATGGAAGGTCAATAAGTAAATAAAAACAGTTGCACAGGTAAAAGTAAAAACACACTCTCACATGATTCCTTATGACGATTTATTTATTTATTCATTAAGAATCTCTACAAATGGTACTCTGTATCAGGTGGTAGGTTACGTATCCTTTCTCTCCAATTTTCCAAGTTCTTTTACTATTGTTTCTTTTTCCATCTCATTCAACTCCACTCCTGTCCTCTTCTAAAATGAAAACTTTCCAACATCCTTCTTCGCCATTTTCACTGAAACATTCCACTCATGCCCACCTCTGAAATCATACCTCTTCTCATCCAATTTGATCTTTTCTCTTATCTCTTTCCATCCGCCTCTCCCTCTCAATGCCCTAAAAAATGTTAATACACGGTAATTTTTTCTTCTATCCTCCAACGTCTCCCATCCAAGTTTTTTGTTGTGACCCCGCCAACAGCTAGGTTATTGGGAGTACGATGGGTCCCATGCATGAACCAGCTAACTCAAGAAAAGTGCTTTCGAGATATCAATGTTTAAAGTTGGGTGATACACATATGACATTATTTTGATTCAATTTTCACCTGCTAATTTTTTTCATGTCGAAGGACCATTCTATGAACATCATGTTTGATGAAAATAAAAGGATAAATAATTAAATTTCTTTCGATCAGTGCCGTGGAGATCTCATAGATGCTTGTTCTATAGCACGCACCGACTCGGAGTGACGAGTTTTTCCTTGCTATTGGAACACATTCACAAACAAAATACTGTACAGTAGCGCCATCTCTCGTCATATTATAATAACGTTTGCATATATCGTAGTCAACACAACAAGGAATGAGTGGCTGTCACTGGGGGCATAAATCAGCTAATTCGAGTTAGCTGGTTCATGCACGGGGGCCCTCGATTGCGTGTGAATGGTGTTCACAATAACTCATGCCTTGGGCGGAACTCGAACCCATCTCACCTTTTAACTTCAGTTGCCAAAGTAGAACCTTGGCTGACTGAGCCTGGCGGCTTTGAGCTTTCATTTATTTTGATCATAATAATTTTGTAGCATAATTCAATTTTGATATCATGTGATTTTCAAAACAAAATTTTAATTTTCTTCATTTTAAAAATTTAAAATTGCTTTTAAATTATATTGTCTTATTATTTTCATTTTTTAGACGAGCTTTAGCGAGGATTCAATTTGACATGATGAAAAAATTGGTGTTCGTTTTTTTTTTTTTTTTTGTTTGTTTTTATGTTTTTCTTGTCGGTTCTCCACAGGTCAAACGGCTACAGTTATCATTCTCAAACTTTATTTCATCATGGTTCCTTATCTAACTTAGATCTGCATAGTTTTGTGGCATTATCGGATGATAACGTTTTTGTTTATGAATTTTAGAAATTTCAAAAATACCCATTAGAATAACACGGCGAAAAAAAAGAAAATATTTTTATTTTCAAAAAAATGAAATTTTGTGTGAAGTTGAATTATATTTTGATACACATTTCTGGAATTTCTTAGCTTGATCGGGTCAGCCATTTTGAAGAAAAAATATAAAATGTGCTGAATTGGTACTACTCGAAGCAGTTTTTACCCATTTATAACTTGAATGCCACCCAATTGGCGAATGTAGGCAAAAGTTTGGCAAAAAATCGACATACTATTACTATCCGCTCGTCTAACAACGCATATATGGCGTTTTCCTAGTTTAATTTCAATTCAAAAGTTTTTCGTATTATTTCATCATGATTAATTGGATCTTCTAGATGTTAGCAAGAGGGGGGCAAAGGTCCACCCATGTATACATCAGTGATTCATCATATACCGTCTGTATGCCTAAGCTAGAGCTTTTTATTATGTAAGAGCGGTCTTCCTATAACAATGTACAAACACTTTCCTGAAACTTTCTCAATATGGTCGTAGGTTCTCTCCCCCCTCCCCCCCCCCCCCCACAAGACTTGATGACCTACATCGTGGAAAGCACGAGCGCCCAAAACACTCACTCTTTTGTTTTCCCTTTCTTTTTGTTTCAACTTTGTGCAACTTTGTCTTCTTTTGCAATCAACGCATGTTCCTGCGTAAGAGTCAAGGTTAATAAGAATCGATCTTTGTTATCTGGAATAAGTATGATATAAGTAGGCATCGATTAATTAGTAAAACTACGTAAGCACAGCTGATAAGATTTTTCCGTCCGTTTGGCCCAGGCTTTGACTTTGGCTGCTTTGAAAAATCTGAAGTCAAATGGGCGTGCGTACGAGTCCTGTTGTTGGTATGGATTTTTGTGAATTTCATTTTAAATATCATCACTTCATCGATTCATGGTCTCACGCTCATTCGTACCCCCCCTATAACCTAGCTGTTGGTGGGGTCGTTAAGTATCACAGAGAAAGATTATATGTCAACCATCCATGCATTAATTAGAATATGAATAGTAGAAATAGATGAAAGAATATTGTAGTACGGCACTAATGTTGTATAATTATGTGCGATGTGTTCGAAGAATGTTATCTTATATATAGACAGTGTAGTGACCGATACGCGTGGCCGAGTGGTAACACACTGAACCGTCATTCGGGAGACCGGGGTTCGATTCCCGCCATGGTCGACCATCCTGACAGGGGTTTTTCGTGGTTTCCCTGTGTCGTTCAGATTGATACTGGGATGATTCCTTAACAACAGGCCACGACCGACTCCTTCCTTCCATCCAAAAACTCCTAATGAAATAACCTTCCATCTCATCATCCCATCATCTCATTCATCATCCACCGACGCCAATAGATCGTAGTCATCAGTATAGTGCGTCGTTAAAACCCAATATACAGACAGTGTAGTGGAAAGAATACGATTAGCTTCCTAGCAACATCAGAAATGTAAGAAGTGTGGGTTGTTTTAAGATCAAGTGTATTGAATGGATCAGTAGGAAGAGATAGTTAACAATAATTTAGTAGGAGAGTTTGAACCATTATTTTCAATGTATTTCGACGTATATTACCTGTTATTTGTTTTATCGTATTTTGTGATTGTGTATTGTTATGTATATGATGTATTACAATAATATTTTTGTTGTTAAATGTAAAAAAACTGGCATATAAGCTATTTAATGAATGGAATGATATTAATAGTATATAGTGGAAAATACTTTCAATTAAAATGATACATTTTAGGAGATTCAATATAATTGTTTCAACATTGTGTATACACAAAATGTATGATTCAACAGGGTGGACAACTCGAAAGTTCCGTTTGAAAAGATTTGATTTTCCTTCGATTTTCAAATTCTGATTTTGATTCCATTTTGATTCAATTTAAAGACATTATTTTTGTTTCATCATATTATATATTTTTTTACATTTTTTAGATTATTTTTCATGTTTCGTTCTTTCTTCTCTGTTTTTTCAATACAAATCAAGTGCGCACCCGTTTCCATTTGTGTGTTCTCACATGAATAAAGGATATTGTTGAAGGCCGGCTGGTAATATATTCCAGACCTCTCAGTACGTAAACGTGGTAACAAAAAGAGGAATATAACAGGAACTGGCTTAATTCGGGAGACAAATATCCTCGCTTAGTATACGGGAATGATTTTCTGGGTAGTAAAGCAGTGTATATAGGGTTTCAGGGATGAAGAAAAGGAATTGGCTGCTTACATAACTGAGCCTAAGGCATGTCTTGCATATATAAATCCTTATTACAAATACAACCGTAGAGAAAAAAATGATGTGGTGGTAGAAAAAAGATGAACGTATTCTGTTGAGGTTTCTTCATTCAAGAAAACATGAACGAAAATAAAGCACAAAGACTGGTGGATGTGTGGGTAGCACACTGGTCCATTATTCAGGAGATCTGGGTTCGATTCCCGCCACAGTGAACCACGACAGAAGTTTACATGGTTTTCGCTGTCATTTAGGTGAATACTGGGATAGTTCCTAAACATCAGGAAATGGAAATGTTTTCGTAGACAATGCAGTGGGAAAAAATGGTCAAGTTCAATTTTTAATAATGGGATGCAAGAATACGATGAGCTTTCTAGTAACATCAGAAATGTAAGAAGTGTGGGTTGTTTCAAAATTAAGTGTATTGAATGGATTAGAACGAAGAGATGGTTAGCAATAATTCAGTATGAGAGTTAGGAACCATATTATCAATGTATTTCGACGTATTACCTGTTATTTTTAATGTTGTATTTTGTGATTGTGTGTTGTTATGTGTATGACGTATTACAATGATCTTTTCATTGTTAATGTACACAAAAAACTGTCTTCTAAGCTATCTAATAAAATGAATAACAATAATAACAATCAGTCACTACATCATGCATTTCCATCATTTCAATAGACTGAAAAGGACTATTCACTAGCTCTACTCTGGTGAATGCAATTCAATAAGAAAAAATGAATATATGGCGTTTTTCCAAAACTTCAATTATATATTTTGTATCAACTTATTTTGTGAGTTGGGATGAAGTCATTGTTCCATAATCTATGAATGACAAGGTGGGATCTCTCGGATGGATCACCCTTGCACCACAAGGGTGATCGTACCACCCCAAGTTTCATTGAGTGTCGTATTATATATTATTCAATTTATATTATTATTTGAGAATATTTATTGTTAGTATGAACTGAGCACTTTTTTTTATCCATCCTGACTTGTTTTTTCGTGGTTTCCCAGAGTCCTCGAAGCAAATGCTTGGATGAAGTACTAATTGGCCACGACCATTAATTAGTGGAGTGATGGGCCTAATTATAACATTGTAGGCCCATCACTAATTTAATTTGTCCATTTTGTCCAATGACAAACCTTACATCTGCTGTTAATGGAAAGAAGTGATCATTGCCCAAGAGACTTAGTGCAAAGTGGAAGATATCAACATTCGTGCGTTTATACTGAAATACTTTTATCTACGGCGAAAAATTATGGTCACAGACAGTGCAGTCCTGGTGTTGAAGTTCATTAGTTTTAAATAACCAAAATGGGGTGGTGGGATCGCCCTTATGGTGCCCCAACCAAACGATCCTATCTTCCATCCATAGCCTTAATTGGGGAACAATGATTTTGTATCAAGTTTCGACGTAATGAAAAAAAAAAAAGTATAAACTTCAGAGATACTTTTAAATGATATCTCGCATTTAGTTCTATCCCTTCAACTGGTACTACAACTCAATGCTTCCCAAATCATCCCCTTCCCTTCTCCCCAAAACATTTCTACCCCACTTCCCTGCCAATCCGAAGCGCAAATGTTCTATCTCTAAAAGCTAGGACGATATATATCGAGCTATTACGTAAACATTAATCGACAATTTTAAAATTTATGTATCAATTAAGTGTTTTTGGATAATTTTGAAATAACGTCAATGCGTGTGCTGCGTGCACACTTCTGGGAATAAATGATTTTCTGTCATTTTCGTGCAAGTTATGTCTTTGATCACAAAACGCATAAAAACGCTCGGAAATTATTCCGCTATCTATGTTAACGGCCAGAATGATTGTTTCCGGATGAGGGTGCAAACTTGTAGGCCTAGTACAAGTATACTTTTGTGGAAGTATTGGTAGTCTACCAACACAGAAACATGAATGTCACTGCTATATTTGTGATGTTGAGGTATTTTTAAGGTATTTAAGGTATTTTTAAGGTATTGAAGGTATTTTTAAGGTATTTGTTTTCATGAAGTTTACGATAAGAAACGTAATTGCATCGTTCAAGGGCGTTAATTCCATGAAGTATGTAGTGAGATTATCTGATTATACTTATGAGTTTGTACAGTGATTTAGTTGGTAGGTGACCTTCTCTCTCATGGATAAAATATATGAACGTATTTTATAAATATGAATAATATAAATATAATATATATATATATGAATGTAAATATGAATACACAAATATCATTCGCCCGGTTCCAACAAGTCAGTTCGGGGATGAAAATACCATCATCTAGGGCCTCTTAAATAATGCCGGCTGGCCAATCCTGCCTCATCTTCATCTTCATCCTCTTCCTCCTCTTCTTCACTTTCTTCTTCCATCTCTATCAATATTCGCCATGCTTTCCGTTCTTACCACAATCATTCCCTTTCCTATTTTCCCATATACCTCATCTTCTCCTTCCACTTCCACTTATCTGATCTCTCCATCTTCCTTGTGGTCTACCAGATTTTCTTCTACCCTCTAATACTCTGAATCTAAAATCTAAAATTTGAATATTCAAATTAATACTATAGGCCTACAACAAGGAACGTTTGAGAATATAGACCTCTTTTTGTAGAAATTGATACATCGTATCATGAGTTGATTTTTCAAAATCTAAAACTAATATTTTGCAATTCTCCCAAATGAATACTTCACTTTCTTCCTATGTATTTTTGCATTAAGATGAAATTAAAACCATCGAGCAACATTAAAAGTAATGTACTCACTTCGGCTTGAATTAATCCTTATTTACCGCGGGTAATGTGTAGTACTTGGTAATACTTGGAAAGTAAAACTATTCCACTTCATTACTTTTCAAACATTTAAAAGAAGATTTAAGACAGCAAATATACTGCTGGTTTCAAAAGCAATTTGTAAAGATAAACATGTCTGGTTTACACGACGCTTTGAAATGTTTTCAAACTTCTGAATATATAATGTTATTTACAATCTGCCCCAAATCAGCTGTTGGTGGGGTTACCGAGTTAACAATAATTTACTGTCTGTCGTGAAGGTAAGAGAACGTTTAAGATGTTGCGGATAATTGAGAAGAATGAATACAAAGAGAATAATCAGTCAGATATTAAATTGAGACCGACGAGTCAAGTTTGAGAAAAGTTTTAAAATAGAAAATGGGTGTATTAGAGGTAATTGAGAAGAGGAGAAAATGAAAATAAGTAGCTGATGGCTGTTGATGGAAAGGTAGAGAGAAAACAAATGAACTACATACACAGGGACGAAGTGAAAAGAAAAGTATTTCTGTAGATGAAAAGAGTGAGGAAGTGAAAAGACTCGGAACTGACACAGGTATACTCTGTTGATGTATCTAAAGGTGTTGTTTGGACTCATGTCCCAATACTTTGGTTATCTGTGTATTGAAAATAATAATTTTAATATTCAATAACAAATGTCGATGATGATGGTTCGAGCAGTATCAAACCAAGTTGGGCAGATTGTTCGCAAATTGTGTACTTTTAGAACTCCAACTGATTTCTTATAATATACATTTTATGAACAAATCACGTCGTACCGTTTTGTGACTGGATTTTATTTCTCCGGATAAATTTAAAGATGACTGATTTTTTTTCTAAACACGATGAAAGATGGAAAAATTATATAGATGATTATTTTATGAATGGATAAGTCACACATTAGACCAAATATATAATTCTATAGTCACACACCATTGATTTTAACACTTTATCGGCACATTCAACTTCGTCGTTGTAGGAGCCATAAAACACAACACAATTATTCGTAATTGATTGGCTTGATCCAGTTTATTTATATATTCACATTACCACCTCGTCCGTAAATTTTCTCCATCTCTCTCGGAAAAAAACAATCAAAATACATTGCCACCGAACAATTGCTGTGAGTAAATTGAATAAAAAAATCAATCCTTGCATAAGAGCCCTCGGGAACAAGGGTCAGAGTTCACACTGGACGGTAATTTGATTTGCCTATTAGGACCTCCTTCCCCAGGGACGCTGCAGCGGGATGAATCCGGGGCTACAATCGAGAATATTTGCTGACTGGACTTTTGAAGAAGACGGTTTTTTATTGATCGAGTATTTACGGCATACCGTTATTTTATGTTCAAATACAAGATGAAGATTCATAGGGCGTATGATTCATTAATCATTCTTACCAAGATTGGCTAGGCATGATGCCTCCATCATTTACTCAGTTATTTGATTTGTATCAGGCCAACTTGATTTATTCAATTAGTTTTGAGAAATATTCATTATGGGCTTTATTCTTCCACTCATATCAATAAGTTTAATTTATTTGGTTGTTTTTTATGTATACATTCATTTTTTATTTATATTTGGTTTTACCGACGCACTATAATGATAACTAATATCTATTGGCGTCGGATGGATGAGTAATGAGATGATGGGATGATGAGATGAAGGTTTCGTAGGTATTGGGAAGGACAGTGGGAAGGAAGCGGTCATGGCCGACTTATTGTAGGAATCATCCCGGCATTTGCCTAGACTACAGAGGGAAACCACGAAAAACCCCTGTAAAGATGGACGGTGGCGGGGATCGAACCGGGCTCGTATGATATTATACCACGATCGTCTCTTACTCAACATCATACAACATACTTTCTGAGCTGATTAGCCATACACTGGTCTTTAAGCTACAAATATAATAGCTTAAAATATGGTTGAAAAAAAGTAAAACTTCTACCCGTTAACCGTATCACTAATTACAAACAATTGAGACCGATCTAATTTTTTCTATATTATTTTCCAGCTATTAAACCGTCGTGCCCGTATGTATAATGCATGACTAGTCGATGCATTAAGGTGGTTCTGACCAGCGCTTAACATTTGCAGCGTCATATACATATCCACATGTGAATACAAGCAGAAACATTGTAATGAAATATAAACAATGAAATGAATAGGGGCCCATAATATTCAGCGAAATGAAATTTTAATTCAAATACAATAGAAACTAAACGTAAAAGCAAAATGGATTTTCGTAAGCAATTTGAAAAGAAACCAGTTTAGACTTTTCAGGATTTCATTTATATTATGTTTTATGTATTACTTATATTTGATAGTTTTTAGTTTTTAATTCTTCATTGTATGTACATCCTATCAAACTTGTGTAATTTACCTCTTACTTTTGTAACGTGGATTTTGTATGACAAATAAATAAATGGAAATGAAAGATCTTCGAAAATACGGCCGACCTATTACAAGTATTCTCATCATTTCACACATGTTGTATGTGTATTTTTTTTTCGTTTTATTGTAATATATATATATAATCTTTCCACAAGTTGGACTTCTTGATGTTTTGTAGAACTATTATTAGCATCTTATGACGCATTTATTAATTTCGTATGTTTGGAAAGTGACATTGCTAAGAGCAGTCCAACTCACGAGACCCATTTGAATCTATTCTTACCACATGACGATTAATTTCACATCTTGCACTACTAACGTTCCATGATCATTTACATAATTGTATCCAAGGAAGAAGAAGGTCATATACCAACATAACAAACATGAATATCGCTGTTATATTTGTATATTCATTGCTTTGCGCTCAGAGAAATGAGAGCCATAAGCAATGTGAACATAACAAAATAAGTATATACAATGCTCAACTGGAAAGCCATATAAGATGGTATTCAATTTTGGGGATGCTCAAATTAGGCTCACAAAATATTTACGATCCAAAAAAGAGCTGTAAGAATCATATACCAAGTCCACCCTGAAACACATCATATTTATATATATATATATATATATATATATACATATATATATATATATATATATATATATATATATATATATATATATATATATATATATATATATATATATATATATATATATATATAACTAGAATCAGTAATGTACATAAAAAGAAATGAAAGCTCCATTCAAATGAATCAAGATATTCACAAACATTCAACTGGAAACGTTTTGGAATTCCATTCAAATCAATAAACCAGCAAGTAAGGTCAAGTCAACTCGACCCATATTAAAACAAAACTCTTCAGAAAATTTCCTAAATACGTTAAAAATATAATGAAAAAAAAACCTGGATTAAAAGAGCATATTAGGCAGTACAAGAATACCTTCATGGTCAATCAGAATAATTGTGTCACATATTATACATTGTACTGATTCGTAGAAAATGTTTAAACAACAATTCATTATTATACCTATTATAAATACCAACCAGTAAAATATATATTATTATTATCATCATCATTATGAAATATCAATATCTATTATAATTATAAAACTAGTAATAATTGTGTCTGTCTGTATATCCTTCACTAAAATGTTGTAAATCCTATGACAGTAAAGGCTCATATATATCATATATATATAGTCCCATAGGAATATAGGTCCCATAGGTCCAATAGGACCTATATGTCCTATTTATAGGTCCTATAGGTCTATATAGGACTCATATATATAGTCAAATAGCTATAGTATTATTATTTCCATTGTATGATGTTTCTTTCAGGACGAGATTTACGATAAGAAACGCAAATGTATTTTTCGATATCGTTAAAATATTATCAAACGATCAGAATTTTGAAGAATCATTCAGTTGGTGCGTACGACCTACTTTCGTTCATACAATCACAAGTATACCGGTATGTGTAAACACCCCCTGGCGGAAATGTTTTTCCCTCAGTTGAATGGATTCGCCTTAATTTGTCCAGTCGTGCTATTTTTAACAATACCCACGCAACACTGCATGCCAATAGGCTAAATGGTCTAAGCCTATCAGTACGAGATACGTGTGCCATTAAAGCCACATGCTTCAGCCAATTGAAACCAAGTACAGTTGGCATCAGGTTATAGCACCGAAGAAATGTCCAAGTATTTGAACAATCTGATAAAAATAATACCAAGTGCTTTGATTAGTTTTACAGTTCATTATCTATTTTTTGGTTTAACAATATACACATTTTATTTCGAGATAAAAATTGACACTGAGTAGATGTCTCCGAATTGGGGTTGGGTAAGATGATTAAGACGGATTACCACAAGGGCGCGACTGAATCAAACTTAAAATATTCAAAAATAAATATGACAGCATTTAATATATAAATATATATATATATATATATATATATATATATATATATATATATATATGTATATATTTATATATATATATATATATATATATATATATATATATATATATATATATCTGAACGTTTTCGTCAAATATATCTATATATCTATATATATATATATATATATATATATATATATATATGTATATATATATATATATATATATATATATATATATATATATATATATATATATATGTATATATATATATATGTATATATATATATATATATATATATATATATATTTATATATATTTATTATATATATTATATTATTTATTATATATATATATTTTTTATATTTATTATATATATTTATATTATATATGTTATGACGGATGCTCTCGCGGATTGGATGAGATGTTGTGTCGTTTTCTCGGGTTGACCGCGTTTGCTCTTTTGGGATAGAGCAGAGAGCAAATGCGGTCAACCCGAGAAAACAACATAACATATATATATATATATATATATATATATATATATATATATATATATATATATATTTATATATATATACATATATATATATATATATAAATATTATGTAATGAATATTAGGCCCATAAAAATTGAAGTGAAAGATAAAATGAAGTAATTATTAATACAAATAGGTCTACTCATATCTTAATGATCATGAATCTTTTGAAACTCACAGATTTGAATTGTGCAATTTGTATCGATAATGATCACCTTGAAGCATTATATTAACCAAGACATTTCAATTGATCGATTATAGTCAAATCATTGAATTATCATTTTATAATTGTCGAAAAATTCGTGAATTCAAGAAAATTAATCACACAATTTTCTAAAATATAAAATATATATTTTCTAAAATATATCCATCAAATTCTTTAACCCGTTAATCTTGGTTTTTATTTCGACCACTGCTGTGGTGTATTGCGGGCGCATCTCCCATCATAATGGAGTACACATATAGGCATCCCGTAATACACCCTCACTGAGGTTTGGGGAATTGCCAACCTCGATTACCACTTGCAAATTGCTGCCGGCACTTTTTAACATGCATTGTTCCAGTCTCGTTGCCAGAATCATGTTGTCAGCCTTGCATATTTAATTCATCGCCTATTTTCTCGCGAGTTGAGGGCGGAGGGGGGGGGGGGGAAGCTATAGATCTTCAATGGTGTGCGGTTGAACCTATTCATGACCTGGTCTATGAACTTATATTATTCTATCATTCTTTTATCTCAATTATACATTCATTATTTAGATTGATTTTCTTATTACCGTATACAATTTGAGACGAATTATTTTTCCCCATTTAAGGCTCAGAACGAAAAGATTGGGTCGCTATAACGGGGTACCTCAAAAACGATTTCATGGATCAAGAGAAAATAATTTATTATAATTCATTCAAAAAAGTATAAAATAGTGGAGAAATAAGTTGAAGGATGGTGAACAATTGACGACTCGAAATAGGCGTGGCCTACCAGTCAGCCAGTTGGATCTATAGCATTTGTGGTCATTTGAAGATACCCCGATTGGATATTTGAATTTGACCACAGTTCCAACAGCCCTGCTGATTGGACGGTATGATTTGTGACGTCAAGAGGCGGAGACTGCGAGTCGTCAATTCAATTGAGTTTTGATGTACGAAGCAGCCTATAATAATAATAATAATTCTTTTTATTGTCCCAAAGATCCCAAGGATATGCAGACAGTCATGATGTTATTATATACAGTTATTACATGCACATATATATATATATTTTTTGAATACATATTAACATTAAAGATAACATTTTAAATAACATTGGTAAAAAAACAGTTGAAGTACACTCATAATGATAATCGGTCATTATATATGGGAAAAATACAAACACTGATCACAGTCAATAATCTCTTTATGAGTAAAAACACTTGTCTATTAAGTATGTCTTGAGGCATTTTATAGAGTGATAGGTTGCAATAGCTTCGCTAAAAACTGGGCCAGAGATTGAGTTAGTGAATTAACAGCGATCACTTTGGGTCTGAGAGGAACGTCTAATTTGTGAATTTTGGGAAGTTCATAGATTCTAGAAGTACGTGAAGAGTTTGCTTGAGGAATGATGATGGTAGATATATGTTTGAATTCACGGTATGAGGCCAGCTGCTTCTTTGTGACAGTCTCCAAGTAAGCTGTTGGGTCAGAATCTACTCTATTGTAGTCAAGGGGAACCCACCCACAAAAATGTATCACATTTCGGGTTATTCAATGATCCATCAATATTAGAATAATATAATATAATAAAAGTTTAAATGAAAGAAAAAAGTTGAAAATACCGAGAAAAATTTGGAAAAACTTGTTAAAAAATATGTTTAATCGTCACGTACAAGAAAAACAGTAGATAGTCAGCATAAAGGTGACAATTGATACATTGGTTTTATAAAACGTCCTCTATCAGATGAATTGAATTTCATCATCACATATGTAACAGTTTTGATACAAAAATAGTATCTATCACATTGTTTTACAACAAAAAATGGCGTGACTTTCCCTGGTTGTGTATGCCGAGTGGATACGATTGAACCGTATTTTTAGTTTTGCCCAAAGGCAGTTGTTTTACGAACACATCGATATCATACACGATGAAATATCTCAAGAAGTAATACAATTATGTGTGTAACGCGGATACATGTTTTGTGACCATTTTCAATGTCAACTAAAGCATAAACAATCGTAGTGGCTCTCCGGATGAACGTATTGTTGTGAAAGTGCTCCACGTCGTGCAGAGGAAAGTACCTTATTTCCTTATTTTTTTCTTTCTTTTCTTTCCAGGAGGAGGTACCTTCTGAAATATTGTAGATTCATGATGAACATTCACAATATTTTCTGAAATAACCACCCTGGTGGGAACTTTTTGCCCTATCGAGACTGAGGTGACACCTTAACACAATAATGTATTTAAAAAAAAAAATGAAAAAAAAATACCGGTTACCTTCTAGCCCGCAATACATTCATGACCAGGCCATAGAATTTCAAAACGGAGTGTAAAAAATCTCTTCCACAAATTCAAAGCGATAGTAAATACCAAGATGCATAGAGGGTTTGTTTGCGGCAAACGGGCAAACGCAATAACCCTCAATGCGTCTTGGTAAATACTTTTTGTGACACTGGATAAGTATAACATCAATTTATTCATTCTTCATCAAATTTATAGTTTAGTTCCAATTGATGCTTCTTTTTCATTATTGCTATTTTTTCTTTCTTTTTTCTATGAATGTTGAGTACTGAAAAATTGGTGGTAAATTCACTGAAAATATTTTGTTATACTTATAATCATTTGGTACAGTGAATTTATTGTAAGTTTACATAATGTTTACATATCTCTGTGTGTAGGCCTACGACAACTGTATGTATTTATGTATCCTTCTGTATTTTGTTGTATTTTCCGTGTATTTAATTCTGTTTCTGGAATTTATGTGAATTATGTTCTGAACTGGTCAAATGTAAGAACGGCTTTGCAAAATTTCGCCAGCAATAAAGATCCTATAATAGTAATACAATCAAATATGAAGCAGATCGAATATAACTTATCATAGTAAAACTGAGATGGGTGGACCAGTGGCTAGCACACTTAACCGTCATTCAGGGACCGAGTTACGATTCCCGCGATGGTCGATCACCCTGCTAGGGGTTTTTCGTAGTTTCCCTCAGTCGTTCAGATCAATACTGGGATGGTTTCTACAACAGGCCACGACCGAATCCTTCCCACTATCCAAAAACACCTGATAAAATAGCCTTTCATATCATCATCTCACCATATCATACATCATCCACTGACGCCAATAGATCGTATAGCCATCAGTACAGTGCGTCGTTAAACACAATAAAAAATACAATACAAATACAAATAACGTAGTTTCAATGATTTAATATCTATTATCTATTATTTAATATATAAAATATCAATTAACGAGACATATTTTCAATCGATACTTAGTTTCTTGAACGATCCTGCTTGGCCGAAAAGATCACCATCGTCTTTTATTTTACCTTCTCTCTTCGACTCGTCGACTTTACACCTTTCTTCGTCACCCAGTAACCATTCCCGGTTGCTCAGAAGTAATTTGTGTGTCGTTTCTGTGTAAAGAAAAAAACACTTTAAAGGCTCATATATATCACATATATATATATATATATATATATATATATATATATATATATATATATATATATATATATATATATATATATATATATATATATATATATATATATATATATATATATATATACATATATATAGTCCTATAGGAATATAGGTCCCATAGGTCCTATAGGACCTATAGGTCCTATTTATAGGTCCTATAGGTCTATATAGGACTCATATATATATATATATATATATATATATATATATATATATATATATAGTCCTATGGTATTATTATTTTCATTGTATGATGTTTCTTTTAGAACGAGATTTACGATAAGAAACGCAAATGCATCTTTCGATATCGTTAAAATATTATCAAATGATCAGAATTTTGAAGAATCATTCAGTTGGTGCGTACGACCTACTTTCGTTCATACAATCACAAGTATACCGGTATGTGTAAACTCCCCCTGGCGGAAATGTTTTTCCCTCAGTTGAATGGATTCGCCTTAATTTGTCCAGTTGTGCTATTTTTAACAATACCCACGCAACGAATTTATTAACGCAATTTTATAATAAAACATCCATTTCTAACAAAAATGATATTATCCATTCATAATTTTGCTCCTATTCCGAATAATGTTATGTTTTTTATCATGAAGTATACCTTAATAATGTTTATTTCCATTATGCACAGTTTGATAGTCATTCCTCGCGTCTGCTATTTAATCAATGTGAAATATTGCGTTCATTAAAAATATTCAGCTGACATGATTTACTGTTTTTTTCAATTTCTCTTCAGATGTGATTGAATGTTAATTTCGGTTCGTATATTGGGAAATAGCAGTTGATAAATTTCGGCTCAATTCACCTGTCAATAAAATACCTAGGTATAATGATATATTCAAAACAAATTTAATAGTTTTGAAGATTAAATTAGTAGTTTGATGATCTTATGAGCATATTCGCACAGCTTCGTATTTCAGTTAGAAAATTTCAGGACCTTTCAGGAGAAGATCAATTTTAAAAATTAGTATTCAGAAAAATTAAACCCAATTTAATGCATCCAATATTCTTACCTGGAATTGACTATTAGTTCCATTTTATAAAAAAAATTCAGTCTCAATATTAATTTGATTGTTATAATTATTGATAGGTGATTTTTTCACTAACTATAGAGTGTGACAAAATGATATATTCAAAAAGCTCTAACTATGCTCTTCTCACTCTAAGGGTGACCTTGTATTTAAGTGACACTTTGTCTGCCGTAATCGGCCTTAGAGTTGACACAGTCTAGATAGATCTATTAAAATAATCAAAACACGTACTTGTCAACTCCTCGACGGTATCTTCTTTGCCTCCATACTCTTTGGGCAAATACTCCTGTGGCACAAACTTGTAAAACTCGGCGACATTCTCAGGCGTATAGAAATGAAGCTGAAATATTCACAAATGAAACCAATTCATTCAGTAAAAAAAAATCTGCTGCCACCCTCGGTAGCTCGGTCAACTGAGGCATCGCTTCAGAAAATGAAGTCACCGTTGATCGTGGCCCGCGTGGGTTCGAGTCCTGCTTAAGGCATGGGTTTTTGTAAACGTCCCTTTCACTCATCATCACTTCATATGGTTTTATAACCACCTACTCATTCGTACCCCCGTATAACCTAGCTGTTGGTGGGGTCGTTAGGCAAATAACAATCATCATCGAAAATGCTGCTATGAGTAAAAAATGAATAATGTTGAAATATTGTATACTCAAAGCGGCGATTTAATATCACTATGAACAAATAAATATATATATCATCAAAAAATCCTGCTAATTGTAACACGGTATAGCCAGGTTTTCTCTGTCCCGGTAGGTCACGTGAACCCGGAAATTCAAGTAAATTAATCAAAAACTTTTCTTCACATATTTACCTGATCGTGAAAAACTGTGCACCCGTGTTACTATACGAACCAGGTTAATTATATGAAGTTTTTATTGCAGTTTCAATTGCAGATTGGTTTTATTCCTGCCTCACAAAAAACACTCCAACACTTGAAAGAATGTTTCAAAATGGATATCTAGAATAGATTTACAGTTATTTCATATGTCTCGAATGAGTGCAGAAATCTGACCTCACATTTCATTTTTTTTTATATTGGGTTTTAACGACGCACTGTAATGATGACTTAGATCTATTGGCGTCGGATGAATGATTCATGAGATGACTGGATGATGAGATGAAGTTTTTTTTAATGGGTAATGGGAAGGATAGTGGGAAGGAAGCGGTCGTGGCCTATATTGTGGGAACTATCCCGGCATTAGCCTAGACTACAGAGGGAAACCACGAAAAACCCATGCAAAGATGGACGGTGGCGGGGATCGAACCGGGTCTGATATGTTCCTTCACCTTCCGGGTCACACGAAGCAAGTGCGCTAACCACTCAGCTACTGTGCCGGTCATTTCAAATGAATGTCGTTTCAAATCAACCACTTTGTTCAAAAAATCGTTCGTTCTAGCATTAGTTATTCCAATTCATTTTTAACATCGAATAGCATCATCCTGTCGCATACTTCAAATTAGTCAATTTAGAATATGAATAGAAATTTGTTGCCGCACGCCAGAAAAATTGTAAATGATACTCTGATTCCAATATCGACTGTTGAACTGAATAAAAATCGACCTTTTTCCAATTGGCACATTATAATATCATTGGAACTCGTATAATTCACAAAACTAAACACGCCATCACTATACCTGTCATTATTTTGTATCAGTTATGTTTTTCATGTGTTATTATTATAATGCAAACCACAGATAAGCCTGTTTACGGGCTTTGTGGAATATTGTGAACTTTTCTGTATAATCTTGAATTGACAAATGAATAAAAATAAATACAAAAAAATCGACATCGAAAATATTGACAACAATCGAGAAAAATAACAGAATTATTAAAATTAAAATGTGCTTAAAACTCTGAAAGTTTCACTGTTCTATGTGATCACAATTTTTATAATTAATGTAAATCATTGCTCCGATGTCGAATGAATAGAATATTGACTACTCCAGGTATATACTTATAATCGAAGTCCTCTAGTGTCTATAATCGATTGAAAATATCGAAATCGAACGGCTATTCTAATTGAAAACTATTTTGTATTGAAAGTTTCGCCTTCGGTATAAAGTATATTACAATACGTGATTGTATTTGAAGTACTTACAAGTTTGATGTGTTCTTTGTCCATGAGTGGGCTGACGATTAGCATGATCTTACTGACAATTGAACTGGCATTGATGATGTGCATTTCCTTCAGCTTCACTGACATTGCTTTCTGAAATAAAATTGGAAACTATATTGGGTAATAATACACAAGAATCACTATAATGTATTCATTAAAATGCTACCGGTAGCACGTACGTATCATAATTTCTTCCCAATTAATTCATAAGAATATCATCGAAAGTTGATAATACGATCCATGTAGGTCTATCCAATGAAATATTGAGGGTACAATCTTTGCAGCCTATAAGATCGTTATTTTATTTAGATGATAAACAGCAATGTTAGAATCTGCATCTAGAAGATCTAGAAGATCTAATAATCTAGAAGATCTAGAAGATCCAACAATCTAGAAGATCTAACAATCTAGAAGATGTGACGTATTTAAAGATTTGGCTGGAAAAGCAAAAGCATTTACCATTCGTGTCGGGTGAGTTCTATAATTTTCAATTGTTTCATGATGAAAATTTTCGAACATTTTCAATATTTTTCTTAGTTTTCCTCAGAGTGTTGGCCTGAGAACCAATCAACCCTCAACAAGTTTAATCTTTTCTACAATATTCGATAATCTCATAAGTTTATATTTGTGCCAATATTTCACTCTTTGATATTATTATATTTCGACATCTACGAAATAAATTATGACTTGCATGTCAAACAAACTAATTATTCGTGTATTAAACGTCTATGCAGATACACATCGGAGTGTGCAAAGGAGAATATAGTATATATATATATATATATATATATATATATATATATATATATATATATATATATATATATATATATATATATACATATATATATATATATATATATATATATATATATATATATATATATATATAAATATACATATATATAAATATATATATACATATATATATATATATATATATATATATATATATATATATATATATATATATATATACTCATAGATGTCAATATCAATGAAACGCTTGTAATTTCGAATAATTTCCCATGAATTAACAATGACACGTAGGTCTAAAAAAAAAAATAATAAGATGATGGCGTGATAAAATGCAAACAAAGAGTAAATTATTTTAATTAAATCACAGATGAAAGATTGGAGTGTATTGCGGTAACTCATTAGATACCAGTATCGTAGTTATCTCAATTATAATTTTCAAATAAACCAATTACATAATAGTGACAAGTATTTGAATACACGCTTAAATTATTTATATTTTAATGAGGCGTAGTTTCACGATATCATCATCGTTATTAATCTCATCTGAATTTCAAGTTCTTGAATTGTTAAACCACTTGAGCACCACATGTGATGTTATATTGATTGATTTTATTATTGGCGAACTAAAAGATGACCAAAAATGTCAATCCTTGTTCAAGTGTAGGAATCACCAAAGAAGTAGCTCTAACTATAGGAATCAAATACAGTCAATCACCATGGTTACCTATGCCATTTTGTTTTCAAATTCACATGTTTCAAAATATTTTCAAATTCAAATGAATAATACAAATATTATACCGAAATACGTCACACAACATTAAGTGTACGTATTTGTGTCTCTGCAGTATAGCTTCACACCGCTTCGAAAACTGGAAAGTTTCCGAAATATTTGACATCTATTAGTGATAATATAGAACACCTTGCTTGGATTCTATATTTGTAAATGTCCAATATGGCCGCCGAGATTGTAACGAGCATATGTCGCTATCGGCTGCAGGAGTAACGTATCTTGATAAGGTTGATGTTTTCACCAACTCTCATGCAGAGTAATGATATCTGGACTTGGTAAACCGGCTCACAGTAATAAAAAGTGAAGCTGATAAAAATCTAAAATTACTCCCGTCATGAAAAAAGCACGTACCTGAACATATAACATGTACTTTTTCAGCGTAGTGGGACTGGCTTTAGTGACGTGTTGGAACTGTACACCCTTCATGTCATATACAAGTACAATTCCAGGCGCCATCGCGCTATGGCGCAGAGTGGCGTCGATTACCATGAGCAGGAGTTTATTAGCTGAGTCCGGTTCAAACCGGGATACGTCCGGGTTTGAGATACGACAGAATATGTAGCGATAACCTTCGGGACTTCTGTAGTTCAGCGTTGCCACTTGACTGGAATAAGGGATAGGAATTATCATTATGTTTCGGGTCACACACCCTTATAGCTCGCAAATCAATAGATAACGTTTTTCGATTATTTTCAATTATTTCGAATTAATGGTGTAGTGGTTAATAATTTATCATTTTCATTTGAAATTATTTCCGAATTTGTAAGTTAACTATGACGTATAATATCAGACTGAAAAAATAATCAATAGGCCTATTCGAATGTATACAATTTACTCTCAAATGTATTCATGTATTCCTTTTATTTATGACTGTTGCAAATGCATTGCCAAGTCATTTTGAATGAATCGAAGATAATTTACGATCGAACCTTCTGATTATTTGAACATAACAATACTAGAATAATTACACGTATCATTGGGTTATGAAGAATCTTATAAGGTATATAATTGGATGAGCGAAGCAAAGACTCAATTACACTATACCGAAAAAAAAGTGCCTGTTTTTTGTTTTGTTTTTTTGTTCGCGCTCCACAGGTCAGACGAAAATTCAAAATCAATTGAAACTTAGCACACACATGAACCCCTATCTGACTTGATGCTGTATAGTTTTGAGGCGCGATCGGTTGAACCACTTCTGAGAAAACTCATTCCAAAGTTTTCAAAAATCCCATTAGAATAACCCAGAGGAAAACATTCGTGAAAAATATTTCATCTGAGAGGATTCAAATTCTCAGGGAATTTCAATCTAATAATGATACACATTATTCCGAACTTTCACTCAAATCGGATTAGCCGTTTCGATGTAAAAAAATATATTGTTATTTGTGTTAATTATTCAAAGCTATTAAGATACCTATTAAATCAAAGCAACAAGTGTCACCACTTGATCGTAAACGATTAAAACGAAGCCTTCTTTATTATCATATAAATTATTAATGAAAAATAAGATGGCAGTGATGTAATGGTTTGGATCTCAAGGTGTATATATATATATAATAACCAATCCAATGATAAGTTGATATGTTCCAGCTCATCCATCAACGCGGAAACACATAACGCGTTTGCCTAGTTTTAAAAATGAAGAACTATATTTGAACCTATTTGTTATTGAACGATGACTTAATGAAAGTGAATAAAAAATATTAACATGGCCTATGACATAGGAAGTCACGTATACAGAGTGGCAAAGAGACAAAGAAATTTTTTAAATATATATATTTTTTCGGTAAAATTATAATATGGTTTGTATATTGTCGGGAGCTAGGCTACAGCATTCCATTAGCTTATTAAATAGCTCAGGTGCTTACTGCACTGCAGCTTGAATATCTTATTGTTTAATGACATTGACATTGCAACTATTCAGATTATGTTCTCTCTGGTTTCTATTACAGCCCAACTGAATTATATTATATATTGACTAATTTTATGACATATAATTCTCAACACAATGTGTGAAATGCTACTGTTCCAAGAAATGAATAAGTAAATTGAAATTGAAAATTGAAATAGAAATTGAGTGGTCGACTGTTGGTTGTCTTCAGATGGTTAACATGGTCAGTGACTTTCATGGTGACACCCACATGATGCCTTGACATCTATTCATTTGTTGATCTCACTTTACACCAATATATTAATTATTTGATATAGTACGTTGAGATTTGTGGTAAAATCAGATTTATCGAACTTCTTTCCCTGGTACCTAGGCACGCAAATTCAATCAAATTGCAAATATTGTGAATATTATTTCTAATTACTCTGTAAGAGTGTAAGGTATATGCTAATTTGAATCAATTTCATTCTACAATTTCTTAGAAATGAGAGCCCAATTTCACCCAAGAAATGGAAACTTTTTTTGGTAACTGCATGGTTATATGGGGATACGAATGAGCGGGTGATAATGAAACGGTGAAGTGATGGCAATGTAGAGGACGTTTACAAAAGCCCGCAGGCCTGATGTGGCTCTCGTATTCACTCCCGACTTGAATTCAGTCACCTTATAGTTGAATGAGCCACGGGTGTTGCTACTTGATGAGTGTTATTTCCTGTGATTGTTTGAGAATAGACAACAAGCATGAGTTCTGAATATGGTATCATTCTACAAGAAAGAAACGATTTGATGATATTTCAGCCAAGATGATCCAGAAATATCACATGGGCTTAAAATGGTACTGAATAGACCATTTTCATAATTCAATGCGCAGGCGCGTCACGCCTTCTAGCAGGCGAGATCGCTGGTATTGCATTCTGGGAGTTTTAGTACTGTTCAAAAAGTCGGCCCGCTTATCCTCAAGGTTAAAGGCAAAACACCAAGATATAAAACTTGCATTATCTCTCATCTTATGCTGGGTTTCCATGCACGCGATTCTCATATCGCGCGATACCATGTCGCGCGTAATGGCGGCTCAAAGTCGCGAGGCGGCAGACCACTGACCAATCAGGGACAAGTCGCGAATCGCTTCACGAAAGTTGAGGTTTGTTCAACATTCGAGCGCGCCGCCATGACGCGCGACATGGTATCGCGCGATATGAGAATCGCGTGCATGGAAATCCAGCTTTACTCACTCTGACAGTGTGTAAATCTCTCAGTATATAGTAAACATATAAATGTTGAAACTACTATCATATTATAACTCAATACGTTCACTGTAACGCACAATAATATAAATCAAACGTGCTGAATACCATTGGCAGCATAGGACTTTCGAATTCGGGTAATGACATCCCGTTCTAGTTCAAACGATCGCCGCTAGATGGCTCATTCTTTTCGAAAATGCTCTATTGGTAGAACGTTCAACAGCTGTTGATTCGATCTAAACACATGCTTCAAATTCGACACTGAAAGTAACAATAAAATGTTTCTGAATCTCAATATTGCCATCGAATGGTCACAAAAGTTCAGTCAACAATGTAATATTCCAATCAATATGAGCGCGCTTCATTTTGTGACTGCTTTAGTTCCACTTTTTAAAACTATCAGTGTTCCTGCAACTTTTTCTGGCGGATAGGTTCTATCTTTACTGATAACTACTGTCACGGTCCATGAGATCTACTCAAAGTACCTAAATTATGAGGTATTATGACGTAGTATTCACGATTTTATTCGAAATCGGGTCAGGCAAATGGTGAAATAGGATATTTCTTCAATCATTGTTTGATTTTTCTTTTTTTTTAATAACATCGAAACTTGATACAAAATCATTGTTCCCGAATTAAGGCTAAGGATGAAAGATAGGATCGTTTGGACGGGGCACCACAAGCGCGATCTTACCACCTCATTTTGATTATTTAAAACTAATGAACTTCAACACAAGGACTGCGCTGTATGTGACCATAATTTTTCGCCGTAGATAAAAGTCTTTCAGTATAAACACACGAATGTTGATATCTTCCACTTTGAACTAAGTCTCTTGGGCAATGATCACTTCTTTCCATTGACAGCAGATGTAAAGTTTATCATTATACACAATCGACAAATTAAATTAGTGATAGGCCTATAATGTTATATTAGGCCTATCACTCTACTAATTAATGGTCGTGGCCAATTAGTACTTCATCTAAGCATTTGCTTCGAAGACTGTGGGAAACCACGAGAAACCAAGTCAAGATGGATAAAAAAGGTGTTTGTTGGTCTTGAGCATTGCTTGAATGATTAATTTTCATCGAAAATTGAGAATTAAACCGAATTATTTCATTTTTATCACTGATTATCGTATAAAATAATGAAATAGTATGGGCCCTCCCTATCATAGTTTGTGATCTTCAGTTGGTAAACAAAATTCACCTGTTTTTCAAGAAAAGTTATCAACTTCTATAATTTTCATTTTTATTGTAGTTTTCAAGTTGTGTAACGTACGTAAAACTGGTTGGTTGGCTGGTTGGTTGATTCAACTTGGAGGTACGGATCTAGCATTTTGTTGTGGTTCAAAGTTCTGGGCGTATACCGACAACTCCGAATTCCAGCCAAGAGATAAAGTATGTGTTTACCAGAATACAATCACAGAGTTTACCGGTGGCTATTTCGTGTTTAAAAGAATTATGGGAGCTAATTATCGGTTAGTTATGCAACTAAAAGTGACATTGCTTCTGAAATAAGATGTATTGTAGTAAAACATATCGAATATCATTACGAAACAGAAATGATTAAAATGACAAGATATTATGTGAATAAAAGAATACCCACGTACCAGAGTCAGGTTTGTCTTGAAGTCTAGCTGCATGTCTACGAGTTTGAGAGCACACATACATTCTCCATGCTGAACTCCAAATTTGAATTTCGTGATTAAAAGCAAAGTGCCTGACATCTGGTGACGTTTTAGTGAACTGGGCGAAGACAGATACTTTCAAATTATATACAAATTAATTGATGTGTAATTACAATAATAAATACAGAATTAAAATTACTGTAATTATTAATTATTAAAATTACAATATTAATTACAAACCTAATGTGTGTAAGCATACAACAACATGACATCTAGGCCTAACTGCCTCCGGACGGCCATTCGCCCACTTCGACAGTGCTGCCGCCTGGTTAGCTTTTAACTACGGATATTGGCAATAACGTAGTGCCTATATTCACGTACGAATAAAAAAATTAGAATCGATTAAAATGTTTCATTTTCATGAAGGTTTGTAATTTTTAATAGCTATTGAAATTTACAATCGGTAATAAAACTGTTATGCATAATGATCATAACCTCACCTTTTCCAACTTAAACCAACTATCAATATGAATCTGATAATAATATAACGAGAAATTATTGTATATTATATTAGTTGGTAGCTCTTACTTGAGTTGACATACTGTTATAATATCCTCCCCTAAAGGATCTCGTTTACTGAATAGTTCTGGTGAACCACATTTAACTGTGAAGTACATATCGATACAGGCTTTTGTTGCTTCCAAACTATTGTTGCAGCTGTTGAGAAAAGTCACCAGCTGGAGATCTGAGGCACACAGATAAGAACAAAATGATGATTATATTCGCTTCGGAATTGAACGTGACCAACGTCGTATTAAATAATATTTGAAAGAAATGTGCACGGTTATACATGCATTCCTCATAAGTGAAAAATACTCTGCCTTATAAAAGGTTGCCTATTAGACACAGAATAATATATATAAAAATGAAAATAAGAGATTGATAAAGAGAGCAAAAATATAATACAACAGTATTTCATGAAAAAATTAATAATAATATTTAGCTATAGTCTAGAAAATTCAATATTGTAATTGAATACTTATTCAGAAAAAGAAGAGGAAAGAAAAATAATAAAAAAAGAGTAAAAAATATTTGAAAACATTATATAAGAAGAAATGCATATGATATATATTGTATTATAGGTACATACGAAAGAAAGTATCATCAGATTAAGTAGCATGTTCAATTTGGTAATGTTTTAACGTGATATTCAATATCTCAACAGAAAATTCGATTGTTCTTCTGACGGGATTTCAGAAATATGAAATTACTTTATTTTTGGCACAATTAGATGTGTATTTGCATAGACGTTTGATACACGAGTAATTAATTTGTTTGACATGCAAGTCCATCAACCATAATTTATTTCGTAAATGTCGAAATATAATAATATTAAAGAGTAAAATATTGGCACAAATATGAACTTATGAGATCATCGAATATCGTAGACGAGATGAAACTTATCGAGGATCAAATGATTCTCAGGCCAACACTCTGAGGGAAAACTAAGAAAAATATTGAACGTGATCGCTTTAGACTACATAGTAGACTGTGAATAACTCACAATTTACCTCATTTTCATCTTGAAACAATTGAAAATTATAAAACTCACCGGACACGAATGGTAAATGCTTTTGCTTTTCCAGCCAAATCTTCAAATACGTCACATCTTCTTTCAATCGTGGATTCTCATCATAGATATCTTGAATCTCTTCCACGACCTCACTCATTTTCAGTCCTATTCACACAATTGTATAACAATACAAACTTCTGTCCAACAAACAGGCCAAAACGTCGCCCTCACTTTTTGATATAGAAGTGCTGACAAGTCGGTGGTGCACTGCTTCTGGATTCTCTAGCTCGCTTCTGCCCCCCCCCCCACGCCTTTCCCCTTTTCCGTTCCTAAACACCGCTTTCCTCCAGCTAAGTAGCAAGTTATGTCACCAATCCGGAACGAAACTCCTGCTTGATAATGGTAATTAATAGAAGAGACGGTCGATCGGAAGTGTCTACATTCATGAATCGAGCACTCGCGAGTGCTGTAATTATTTGTATCCTTTAACGTTCGTGTTTGATTTGCTCATCGCGTCAATTAATACAACTGACATATCTTCATACAATTATATATTGACATCTATGACCTTCACATTGATATCGATGTAACCTTTCACTGCAGGGTGCCTACTCTCAAATCAATTCGCTGGTTTTGGGTGGAACCTCGACAATAGGCAGCCTAGGGAACAAATTACCATACACATCTTTTACAGTCCTCGTCCTTTTTTTCATTTTCTTCACTTCTCTACTCTTTTTCTCTTGGGTGAACTGTAATAGAGGTTTGAGAGACCACTAATTAATATCACCATAATAATTTCCAATATATAATTAAATATATAATAATTGAATATATAATCAAATACCACTATAATAATGGTCTTTTAATTTTTGTCTCTGATTACTGAGCCATAATACGTCACAAATGTTTTCAACACAAATATAAATAAACTCGTTAGTTAATTTGAATTATGATAATTATCATCACGCATTCAATGCACTGCTGTATAATCACATTCTCGTAAGAAAAAGGTAGTCTACCAACAGAACAAATGCAATATCACTCTTTATATTTGTATAACCGAAATAGAAATCTGAAGATCGAGATTGTTCCTTGAAAAAAGCACCCTGTCCAATATTGAACAATTAGAGCTCGTCACAAAGAACAAAGAAACTGTCATTAATCTAACAATTCATGCATGAACATTGATTGGGTCGTTACTTAGACCACTTTTGAGAAATGTTTATAATCGAACAGCAGATGATCTCGATTACTTGAGAACTCAAGAGAAACATTTTTAATCGTGAAATAAGTCAATTTTTAGCTTTGCGGCTTCCAGATTGATGTTAGAAATGTTCAGAAAAAAGTTGAAAGATAAAAGTTGAAAAGTTAAAAAAGTCAAGGTCGAAAAAGAGATCTAAAAAAATCAACAGTTCATTTCTGTTACTCATAAAATTTCCAAGGTTGATACTGATTGTTACAAATTGATGCATTGTCATAAGAATCCCAATATCCACAATTTTTAATTAGACGAGCTTTAGCGAGGATTCAATTTGACATACTGAAAAAAATTGGTGTTCGTTTTTATGTTTTTTTTTATGTTTTTTTGTCGGTTCTCCACAGGTCAAACGGCTACAGCTATCAACTTCAAACTTTTTTTCGTCATGGTTCCTCATCTAACTTAGATCTGTATAGTTTTGTGGCATTATCGGGTGGTAACTTTTTTTTTTATGAATTTTAGAAATTTCAAAAATCCCCATTAGAATAACCCGGAGGAAAATACTTGAAAAATCAAAATTTTTCAAGACCTCTCAAATTTTCGCCGAATATAAAGGAAACTATTAAGCACATTTTGAGAGATTTTTCGCATCAATCGGATGAGAAATAACGAAGAAAACGCATTTATAAAGCATTTTCCCATCAATTTAGGCTATTACGGGAACCAATTAAATCTATAGCAACAAGTGTCACCAATTAATTCAAAACGATTGAAATGAATGAAGAGGAAGGCCGTGACATAACTGATTCTCGTAAGGTTTTTGAACGTTTGGAGTGATCCAAGGTCTGTAGATGTAGATTGGGTTGACAAATTATTTTTCATTCTAGATTTCTATACCCCTAAGCTCGTCTAACAACGCGCATCCCGCGTTTTCCTAGTTTAACATAATTAGAAACAAATGGAATTGATGAAAATTACTAGGAAAACGCGGGATGCGCGTTGTTAGACGAGCTTAGGGGTATAGAAATCTAGAATGAAAAATAATTTGTCAACCCAATCTACATCTACAGACCTTGGATCACTCCAAACGTTCAAAAACCTTACGAGAATCAGTTATGTCACGGCCTTCCTCTTCATTCATTTCAATCGTTTTGAATTAATTGGTGACACTTGTTGCTATAGATTTAATTGGTTCCCGTAATAGCCTAAATTGATGGGAAAATGCTTTATAAATGCGTTTTCTTCGTTATTTCTCATCCGATTGATGCGAAAAATCTCTCAAAATGTGCTTAATAGTTTCCTTTATATTCGGCGAAAATTTGAGAGGTCTTGAAAAATTTTGATTTTTCAAGTATTTTCCTCCGGGTTATTCTAATGGGGATTTTTGAAATTTCTAAAATTCATAAAAAAAAAAGTTACCACCCGATAATGCCACAAAACTATACAGATCTAAGTTAGATGAGGAACCATGACGAAAAAAAGTTTGAAGTTGATAGCTGTAGCCGTTTGACCTGTGGAGAACCGACAAAAAAACATAAAAAAAAAAAAAAAAAAAAAAAAAAAAAAAACATAAAAACGAACACCAATTTTTTTCAGTATGTTAAATTGAATCCTCGCTAAAGCTCGTCTAAAAAAATTCATCGAATGGGAATATTATCAGCTTTAATTCACATAGGTGATTTCATATTTTAATTACTAAAGATATAAAAACGTATACGCCCCTCGAACTGCACTGTTTTTTCTCAATAACATCGAAACTTGATACAAAATCATTGTTCCCCAATCTAGGCAATAGACGAAAGATGGGATCATTCGAACAGGGCATCACAAGAGTGATCTTACCACCTCAAATTATTCAGTGAAATTATGATTATTGTATATTATAATGAAATTATCTAGTGAAAGTATCTAAAAAATGTGTATGTAAGACAATACCTGTTACATTTGGGAGGTACTTTTGTTTTGTCAACCAATCCTTCAGGGTTGGTTATATTCATGCTTTCATGATCAGTCTCAGAATATTCACGATAGATTTATTCGATCGATGACACTTGGCTTCCATTACTTATTGTTGTATTCGAGAACTTGAACTGTCAAGTAACAAATGACAAACAATCGTCACTATAGCAATACAGCGAACTGGTGAATTGTCTAAGTTTATGATAGGTCAATATTAGCTGGATAACATTGTTGTCTGCCTCTTTTAACAATGAGTGACGTCACTTGACAGAAGCCTACTCTTGAATTGAATGAACACATTTGTAGTAAAGTAAATGGACCGAATTCAACTACCGGTACAGTAGCTGAGTGGTTAGCTCACTTGCTTCGTGATCCGGGAGGTGAAGGGACATATCGGACCCGGTTCGATCCCCGCCACCGTCCATCTTTACAGGGGTTTTTCGTGGTTTCCCTCTGTAGTCTAGGCGAATGCCGGGATGGTTCCTATAATATAGGCCACGACCGCTTCCTTCCCACTATCCTTCCCACTACCCATAAAAACCTTCATCTCATCATCCCATCATCTCATTAATCATTCATCCGACGCCAATAGATCTTAGTAATCATTACAGTGCGTCGTTAAAACCCAATGAAAAAAAAAAAAAAAAAGAATTCAAGTGTGAGACTTCGATAAATGAAACCTGACTCGACTTGTTTCAAGGCCGACATTGAACACACATGAAATTACTCATGAAATATCATTCAATATGTGAAGAAAAAATCAAGCTTCTAATCACTCTAATAATATAATTCGTTATTAGCGAGCACGTTGAAGATTTCACGAAAAAAAGATTATTTTTTATTAGACGAGCTTTAGCGAGGATTCAATTTGACATACTGAAAAAAATTGGTGTTCGTTTTTATTTTTTATTTTTTTTATGTTTTTTTGTCGGTTCTCCACAGGTCAAACGGTTACAGCTATCAACTCCAAACTTTTTTTCATCATGGTTCCTCATCTAACTTAGATTTGTATAGTTTTGTGGCATTATCGGGTGATAACTTTTATTTTTATGAATTTTAGAAATTTCAAAAATACCCGTTAGAATAACACGGCGGAAAAAAAATTGAAAAATTTTTATTTTCAAAAAAATTGAAATTTTGTGTGAAGTTGTATAACATCTTTATACACATTTCTGGAGATTCTCAACTTGATCGAGTGAGCCATTTCAAAGAAAAAACATGAAATGTGCTAAATTAGTACCACTCGAAGCAGTTTTTACCCATTTATAACTTAAATGTCACCCAATTGGCGAATTTAGGCAAAAGTTTGGAAAAGAAGTCGACACACTATTACTATCCGCTCGTCCATTAACGCGTATATAGCGTTTTCCTAGTATAATGTATACTATATATGATTATTCGAACCATCCTTATGGTGTTATCTTATGGTAATACTTTGATTGCTAGATTACATAAGATTAATTGACTCAATTAAATAATTAAGTAATTTCGAAAAAATTATAAAATAATATGTGTATTTTATAATTAATGACAATTAAATGAAGACATACATGAAATCTGTTCATTTATGAGTTCAAGAGAGTGCTGGGAACGCTGGTTGTCATAACTAGGTGTTAATTGTTCTTATAGTTGATGAATGAAGGCATATAAATATGAATTAATTAATTAGTAATTCATAAGAACATTGGTATCGAGTATGATCAAAATATCTGATTCAAAATCAACACATTCAAAATAGAAGAGGTTTTCCATGGGAACCATGTATATGCCTAACAAGGGTTTTTGAGATTTATCTGTCGGAATATAAATAATGTTTTGAATGATTAAAAGGGAATTAAAACCAATTTTATCTTCGGTGATGTCAACTGATCTTCAAGCAACATTACAAGTGAAAATGAGGGAAGTAATTCTAATAATTTCATGAAATACTTACGATACGAGAATTCGATTTGAGCCAGAAGAAAGGCTGACTGAAATCTACCTAATTAATTAAAGTCTAATATCCGTTTGGTCAAAAAGTTATTTTGAAATTAATTTTACATCGAGCAAATTTGAGTCAAGCTTCATTAAAAATGTGTATTCTTGAATTGAAATCGTATCAGAAAACAATGTCATATTTTTTGGCCGAAGTTACAGCGCTTGAATGAAATATCAAGTTGCTATTTTGACTTCATTTTGGTGAAAAATCAACTATTTTTCCTCTTAAAATGAGTGTGATTCATAAATGAGGGCGGGTACCCATATATTTATATTCGCATGATTCTATTCATAATATCGTCATCTACAATGAAATACATTTTTTGATTGAATGCCATCACTTTTAGTATATTTTAATGATCGATCTGTTAAATAATAAAAACGCATAAAATTTGAAGGCTGCCTGTTGAATGATAGGGAAAAATCCAGTATTTAAATTGATATGTCTCAAAATTCGGGTTGGAAAAAAAACTGTTCGAAAAAAAATATGTTGAAATTTAAATTGTTGTACTCAAAATGTATCCCTTGTTTTGATATTATTATCGAACACATCAAAACGAATCGACTGACAAAAACTCGTGATTTTTTCATGACCATGAGGTCATGGAGGTTAGACCTTAAATCTTTAGTGATCACTCATGTCTTTGAAACGTGGGTTCGATGTTTGTGTTTCAATATGTTATATTTTAGAATGTAGATGTAATATGTGTGCACATTTTTCATTTTCAGGATTTTCCAGATATCTGGGTCCAAAAAGTCTAAAAATCACTCAATAGAATACAGGAACCTTGAAAGAAACATTTTTAGCACGGCCATCAGGATGTCATCAATTTCACTGCTACTTGGTAACTCTTGCATGCATGCCATCATAACTATCAAGGTTTCAAGAAACGAAGAGAATAATTTTTGAATAGTGGAAGTGTCTCATTAAAAACCAATAAAAATGTCAAGATATTTGAATATTTCAAGAAAACAAGAACAGAAGAGAAGTGATTAAATTTTTTTTTCATCCATCCGGACGTGGTTTATCGAGGTTTCTCACAGTCCTCGAAGTAAATGCTTGGAAGAAGAACTAATTGGCAACCACCTCCAATTAGAAAAGTGATGATCCTAATCATACTTTTTTCCACTTGTTTCCCCATAGTTTAATGATTAACTTCACATTTGCTGTTATTGGAAGAAGTGAGCGTTGCCCAAGAGATGGACTTATCAACATAAGAAGATATCAACAACCGTGTGTTTGGTTCACTCTTTATACCAATGTTGGTAACAACATAACAACAAATAATAGTATATCAACAAAACGGTTCACGCAAAAACGATTTCTACTCATAATGTGCTCCGGACTGATGGAAACTGGAAGACTTGTATCTGCTGCAAAAAAGTATAGTTGCAGACAGCGCAGTAGGCCTACTCCAAGACCAAGTGCAATTCTAACAAGGGATTAAAACAGTGAAACCAACTTCAAATAACACAGAAAATTCACCAAAGTAACGTCCAAGTAACTTTTGAATCTAATAAATGTTACTTCTTAGGGGTAGCGTTTAAAACGTTGAAGTCATCTATATAACAAAGTTATAACGCAGTTACAAAAAGTTACTTGGAAAGTAAAATGTCACTGGTAACGAGTTACTTTTAAAAGTTACTTCCCCAACACTGCCTGACCGCAGTGTAGGTGATACGAGAAAACATATGCAGCGTGGTGGGTGATGGAGGGGTAACAATATTGTAGGCGTAATGAAAACAAAGGTAAACAGATAGTGTATGTTGTGTGAGAATAGGTGTTGAGGAGACTCGATCGAAGAAGTGAGTGGAGATAAAGTGGAGTCAATCTTTTTCATTCCGACATTGCATAACTGGTCTTGAGTATATTTTTCGTCTATGATTTGGTCATGATATACAATATAATCAACTTGACTCAACTATAACCTAACCCAACTATAACTAAAATATAACCCAACTTTATAACTGATATGATTCTAACAGAGAATCTGGTCGGATGTGAAAAAGATTTGAACACATCCATGGGTGCTCTATAACAATAATTAAAGTGATTAGCAAGCGGGCTTATGAAAGATATTATTTTCTGTATAATATATTCTTCTAGCTCGAAAGTATAATACATAGGTCTGAAACCACGTTCATCCCTAAACGTTATATAGCGTTTTTCTATAACAATCATCTTACACACAGTTTGCTTAATCCATTTTTTAACGTAAAAATGTGTCGTTTATATGTAGCATTTGAGTTTGAATTGTATTATCAATAGAATACACATTAAAACTGTACATATATAAAACACTGTGTTGTTGCTATACGAGCATACTTACTGCAAGCTGTAGCTTGAAAGAGAGGAAGAGAGAGAAAACGACAAGAGAGAGAGAGAGAGAGAGAGAGAGAGAGAGAGAGAGCGAGAGAGAGAGAGAGAGAGAGAGCGAGAGAGAGAGAGAGAGAGCGAGAGAGAGAGGGAGTGAGAAGGAGAGAGAGAGAGTAAGCTAGAAAAGAGAGTGAGAGAGAAAGTGAGAGAGAGA
Organism: Brachyptera risi; assembly: GCA_964007535.1. Classification (NCBI taxonomy): domain Eukaryota; kingdom Metazoa; phylum Arthropoda; class Insecta; order Plecoptera; family Taeniopterygidae; genus Brachyptera; species Brachyptera risi. The sequence goes on along the minus strand of OZ023334.1, from coordinate 28,570,328 downwards.
AAGTGTGTGTGTGAGAGAGAGAGAGAGAGAGAGAGAGAGAAAGTGTGTGTGTGAGAGAGAGAGAGAGAGAGAGAGAGAGAGAGAGAAAGAGAGAGAGAGAAATAGAGAGAGAGAGAATCAAATAAAGAGTATCTTCGTTTGTATAATGGCTCCATTTGAGAGATGTGTCTTCCAGTCGTTTTATGTCCGCCCAATAAACCTGTAATTGTTGTCTCAAAGTCACGTTAGTTGTATACGAACAGTCTCTGAGGGAATACACAATGCTTAGAAAGAATTGACATATCATGTGTGCAGTGAAACAGCGTAATTGTCAGGTTACCATAGCAACTAGAACAGTTGGAGGCAACAAATCAACACCATGAATGAATATATATAAAAAATTTCTTTCAATAAAGAATTAAAAAAAGAACTACTAAACAAATATCTGAGAGAATGTAACAATTCTGAGAAGACTTCGTGCAGATGCACCGTCCGACCATTTTCAAAACAGTGTTCCCTATACAACCCGATATGCCCATGCAAGCGTCGTCCATACCCTAGACAGTGTTCCTACTATACACAAGATGAACGTTGATCTTCCTATTATATTTCTTAATACCATATCATATTTGTACTTTTTGTCTCTCTTATATATTTGTTATATTCATGTTTTATTTCACCCATTCAGTGTGTTTTTTTCTATACTGTGTTTTTCTTGTTCTTTCATTGTTATTATATTCAGGTTTGTATTTAAAGCATGTCCTATAAAGAGTTGATAACTCATGGAATTTTTATGCTCAACCCAATAAACAATATATTGTTTGGTCAACGACCCCACTAACAGCTAGGTTATACGGGAGTACGAATATGCAAGTGACGATGAAACTTTGATTTTGTGATAAGTGAAAGAACGTTCACAAAAAAAAACCCATGCCTCATTTCACATCACTTTCAAGATATACTAGGCAAACGTGGCATGCGTTGTAAGATGAGCGAGATATCTGAATAAGGTATAAAAGTCGTTACTTGCTACTTTATCGACTCTGGTATTCTACACACCTTGAAGTATATAAAAAAATACTTCATTGTTGGGCAAATATCGAATCCAGAAAGCAGTGAATCTCGACAACTTGAGTCTGCTTTTATTTCTATAATATATTTGATGAATATAAACACTTAATTTAATTTTGCCTTCAAAACGGCTGGTTAGAATTGCATACAAAATGGTGATAATGTGTATCATTCATGTATGCACATTCACACATTTTTTTATTCTATTTGTATAGATTTTATTATTCAAATTTTCTTGCCCAGCCTAATCTAACGGGGTTTTTAGGAGCTTTGAGATAATATTTCTCAAAATTGGTCCA
>OZ023334.1:28388979-28563979 GCA_964007535.1 Brachyptera risi | reverse complement strand
ATACTTATATGCACGGCAGGAGGTGATCCGTCTACCAACACAACAAAAACGAATATCACCGTTCAAATATCGCGATTATTTCTAGGGTATTAGGCTTTTTCATGTTGAGATTCATATTAAGATACACAACCACATTTTTCGTTCGCGAAAAATCATTAAAATTGCATCGATATTATGTAATTTCACCGACAGTTTCACAATTCTCTCGTGGTTACAAATATTCTGCGTGTATATTTATATATTGTCATTTTCGTCGTGAATTATTCAACATTGCAGATGCTTTGGTACTCTTCTAAAAGTAAGATTCTTGTTCGTGTGTTAATAATGTTTGTTATTTGAATAATAGAACTAGAGGGGTGAGGACTTTGCAAGCATATTTGTCGGTAACGATATAAGTGGCGGTGTTATTGGATGAGCGAAAAAGGAGATGAGGGAATGGGCCATATCTTTGACCATCACTATTTTTATATACTTGTAAACGGAATGAATGTATATTAGGGTTTTAAGGCGCATCGACAGCGAGGTCATTTAGCGCCTGAAACGGAAAAATGTCACTAAAAAAAAAAGAAAATGTAATAATGTCGATGGTGAGATGATATATCTCACTTCATCTTTGAAAAATTGATGTGATATAATTATCTCTCACTTCAACTTTGAGAAATGACTTCTTTTTAAAGATGTATCTGAGTTTCTAATGTATGAATCCTTCTGAGTGATCATAATGAGCTGAAATATCAAAATATAACACGAATTAACGGTAATATTTTTATCTGCTGTGTTGGTAGACAACTTTCTTCTTTCGTGGATACAAGTGTATTGTTCTTTGGATAAATATGAGGGAAGATTTCAAATTTTGGAAAAACAAATTGTTTGTTTGTGATGACGATTTTTCTTAGCTTAGTGACTCCACCAACATTTGGGCAATTTGGGGGAAGTGCACGTAAGAGTGTTCTAGATAATTGATGTTCACAAACATACCCAAGCCCGACTTGAACCAAATCTCTAAGCAGCAAAGCCGCGACTGACCGAAGTCTTAGTTGGTGCAACATTTGAAATTTATTTTCTTTCATAAATATATATATATATATATATATATATATATATATATATATATATATATATATATATATATATATATATACATATATATATATATACATATATATATATATATATATATATATATATATATATATATATATATATATTTTTTTTTTTTTCTCTTCACTTATATCTAGTCGTGAAAAAAAATTATTGGTAATTATTCACGACTAGTTTTATGAAATATTTTTTTTTTAATAACATCGAAACTTGATACAAAATCATTGTTCCCCAATTAAGGCTATATAATACTAATGAATACATGAAATACTAATGAGTATTGATAGCGGATCAACTTGTTATACCAGTGCAATTTAATTTGTGGTTATCAATACTATTTTTGTTGAATAATTAAAATCAGCTGAATTGAAATATTTCAGATTTCGTGAAATGCGATCTTTTAGGGACGTTTATACTAGTTAGGGTTCAATCCTGTACACGAATTCGAGAAAATTTGGCGTGAATATAGATATTTTACAATAAATAGAATCGATTATATAAATAATCCGTATTATTGAACCCGGCCCCTCCACCAATAACATGAACATGTCGTTTATGACCGCATTAAAGAGTTATTTCTGAAACTAAAATGTGAATGAATGTTACCTGAGCTGTGGATCATCTACTAACAAAAATATATATATAAAAAAGACAGGATCAAATAGAGATGATAGAGTAGATTATAGTAGAGTGATAGGCCTAATTGTAACATTCTAGGCGTATCACTCATTTTTTCTTTGTCCATTTTGTATAATGCTGAATTTTACATCTGCTGTTGATGGAAAGAAGTGATCATTCCCCAAGAGACTGACTTCAAAGTGAGATCTCAACATAGATATCAACATTCGTGTGTTTTGTGTCCGGATACATATCACAGAAACAGTCATAATGTGTTCCGTACGTTCGGAAACTGTAAGACTTTTATCTAATCAAAATGGGGTGGTAAGATCGCCCCTGTGATGCCCCGTCCAAACGATCCCATCTTTCATCCATAGCCTCAATTGGGGAACAATGATTTTGTATCAAGTTTCGATGTTATTAAAAAAAAAAGGATCAACTGGGGTATGTTACTAGGTTAGCTTCAGAACAACCTAGCTCTGTAGAATAAAACAGCGTGCCCACCGGAGGACTGAGCTAGAACGTCATATTCTACAGAAATAATTAAAAATGAACTTTTCCCTGATCATGCAATTTACCAATTGAATTTTCCACAATGATAAAAAAACGCCCTGAAAACTTGGCATAGAACCGCAATGCATGTACTTCATTTAACCGGCGCCTGTAACTGATAAATAAAAAAGTACTTGAAAAACATTCTCAAATACACCTCGGACTTCTCTCATATCTGTGAATATCCCATAGCGAGAGAGTGAGAAAGATAATATGTATCCATAAATTAATACCGTGTCCATTTTCCATTCTTTTTCTATACAATAAAAGTAATCAACTTTCCACTGGTTCTTTTTCTTTTTTTTAATCACAACAAATCATCCAAAAATAGAATTCTCTCACTCTCTTTCTACCATACTCTGCTACCTCTTCCCCCTCCCTCTACCCCCGCTGTTTTGCATTCACCGCCACGTTAGCGCTAGGCGCTACCCTCTTCACGCTACAATTGGCGCACAAGACTGCTTCCAGCACTCGCCGGTGTGAGAGGTGGCAGCAGTCGTATCCTGCTAGTCTAGCATCACATCCTGAGTATGTTTATCCTTAGTCCTGAAAACCCGAGTCACATCCTGAGAGGTATATTGTAGAGATAATGCGGTGGAAAATGAAAACTAGTGATGGACTTCCATTACCATTTGTTTCCTAAATTTATCTCTCATTCTCTTTCTAGCTTTTTCCTTCTCTTCCTCATTTACTAACATGTACTCTCTCTATCTCTCTATTTAATATCTTCCTTCATTTTCTCTTGTTACTACCACTTCCATTAACTCTCTCTCTTTGTCATTTCTATTTCATTTCTCTCTCTCGTTCTCTGCCACTGTCATCTCTTTCCTCATTTCCCATTCGTTCCTCCCACTTCCACCCTAACAATCGCTATCTCTAATATCTCATCTCACTTTCTCTCTCTCTCTCTCTCTCCCTCTCTCTCTCTTCAATGTTGGTTTATTTTTAGCTCTTAATCGAACGAGTTGTGCTCCAAGCACTTGCTGTAATACATCGGGTCACTTATAAAATACCTGCTCGAATGTTGATCGCTCGACACTACCGACCGGTAATGCTAATATTCAGGTGATACTGTCGATCGAAACCATCAAACCAACACACATCCACGAAAATTACGACCTAAAATTTTGGCAATTATTCCAACGGAAATGTTGTAATAACAAAGTCGTTAAAAGTAAATACAGTCTCTGTAATTTATACTATAAATGAAACAATATAAAAAAAAAGTTTCATAAAATGAGGCTTTGAAAAATTTAAAAAGTAATTTCTTGCATGCGCGCCTTCAGATTGCATTCATTTTTTTTTGTGATGAATATATTCCAGAGACTGATGCCACTCATGAGAAATTCACTTATTAAAAATACGAAGAAATAAATCTTGTTTAAGGATTATATTTAATAGCTCTTAGGCATGAAGATATCATTTTTTCCCTAGTTGTATTAGTATCATCATCTTCATATATTATTATCTTGATTAAAAACAAGTATTTTTTATACGTCTTATATTTTTACTCGAATCTATAGATGCAAAACTCACCTTTGTTGTGAAACCGTGTTGTAAATTTGTTTGATGACAATATGTTATCAGTAATTTAATGTATTTAAAAATATTTTTAGAGCTGTGATGTATTTCTGAGAAGACGAAAGCATTGAAAACTGCATAATTGTTTGTTTTAACAACAACCATACAATTAACAACAACCATTGGTTGGTTGGTTGGCAACCATTGGTTGTTTAACTAAAACCATTGAATGTTTGTTTTAGAAAGCACTATCAGTTATTGATTGCAGTTAGACCTACAATGAATCCATTTTGTTATTAACTTTGCATGTTGCAATATTTGATCGAAGTTTGAAACCTCACCACATTGCTAGTTTATCACATATATTTATATATAATTTTGACTCCATTTCAAGTTTTAATTTAATATTTTCAATATGCTCTATTTACCCATGGTTTGATTGAAATTCCACGTGGGTTTATGTCCGCAGTCAATTAGGAAAAACATTTTTGCAGCAACATTGTTCAGAAAAAAAAGAATTTGAAATATAATTTAATATCAAACTTCAAAATACTATTTTACAGGAATAAAAAAAAATGAATTTAATAATTATCACGTATACTTGCTATAATCACATATAGGTCCACACACAAAGTACATATATTTCTATTCATGCCACAACAATAAAAGTACAAAACAATACAATATAAATATATTCAGTACAATTTGAAAATAAAACAAAGTGTATGAGACAAGAGCGTCTGTTCATTCATTGTTGTTAGGATAATTGGCGTGCATGATATGAAAACCCAATTAAAAGACTGTGTGCTGTACATGAACAGAAAATACGAATATTAATTAAGGTTTCAAATTCAAAAAATGAGGAAATAATACAATTGGATATAGAAAACTGGTTCAAATTTATTTTTATATTTTTTATAACGATGTAGTGGGTGTATTTATGACTGAGATCTATTGGCGTCAGTGAATGATAAATGAGTTGATGATAAGATGACGTGATAGGTGTTCTGGATGGTGGGAAGATTTTCGTAACCTGTTTTTATAGAACCATCTCTCAGTATTCACGAATAAAACCGAGAAAAATCACGGAAACCTTTGTTAGTGGTCGACCATGGCGGGAATCAAATCTCGGTCACCTGAATGACAGTTGAACATGTCATCCACTGGTCTGAAAAAATAATATTTGATAGCTAGAACAGAAGGAATAGTAACTCAAAATTTTAGTTTTCTCTTCTTTATAATTATTTTAAAACTAGGATATGCGCTGTAAGATGAGATGAATAAGAGAGATACTTGTATGAATTGCTATGCACACACCTTAGTTTTGAAACTATAAGAACTTTACAATGTTAAATTCTCATAAGACCGATCGAAAAACGTCAAGTCCCGAAGCCGAAGAGCACTATGAGAAAATAATGTCGTAAGAGCACTATAAGAACTTTTCAATGTTAAATTCCCATAAGGCTTATTATTCGTTTTTCTTATTCTTCACTTCAATAAGTTTTACCTGTTGCTCATCTTGGTTTATATTTTGACCAGAAAAATATCCATTCAATGACAGCCAATACGATCCATGTAAAACTTTGGAATAATGTGTTTCATTCGTGTATTTAATACCACTGAAAATTTGAAAATTTTAATTTTATTCGAAAAAGTTATTTGTTTCACATTTTTCTCTCAGCGTTATTCTCACTGGGATTCTCAAAATTTCGAAACATATAATAATAATAATGATGGTTTTTTTTCTTCTGGATCAGCACATGATATAGTGGAAAATAAAAAAAAAAAGTTATGTAACAAAAATTCAAAATATTCAATATAAAAATCTCAATATGATCGCACTTTAACAAAACTCATCTAACCTATAAAAGCATTTTCCAATCAGATAACTGCGTATTCTTTTTTTGAATACAATTTCAGAATCGAGTTTGCTGGCATCTTTCAGCTCAATAGGTAAACAATTAAAAAATCTACACCCATCATAAACTGGACTCTTCTTGAAGAGCTCCAGCTTGTGAGCCTCCAAGACGAATGTTTTTGGAATAATTTTACGAATAGTTTTTCGTAAAAGTGGTTCAACCATTTGCGCCTCAAAACTATACAGTATCGACTTGGCTGATGACATAAGTGCACGCCGTTTTATCAACATTTTACTTTTTCGTTTGATCTGTGGAGCGCGAACAACAAAAGAAAAAACTTATTGTTTTTTTCAAGTACGATAAAATTGAATCTTCGCTTCGCAGATCCAATTTACCTCGATATTCATCGATTCCATATTGTTTTTGATTCTTCTCTAAAATTTTATTAGATTTCACCTTGATTGATATTTGTTCATTCTTGATACTATTTATTTTTCATTGACGTCTCTGATTATAAGAGTAACAGTATTGTCTCCATTTTTTTATTTATTTTTCATATTCATTTCAATTTCCCATGATATTTAGAGTTGATAGACAATCCTATACTACACACAGTGTGTTTTATATAGGCCTACACGTAATCAGTATATTTACATTCCACTCTAGCTTCCGCAATTTCAAACCACACACCTAACCCTTATTTCCCCGTTTCACATTTTCTTCCCGTGTCATCCCTTATCCGTCCCTCACAGTGCCCGTAGGATTGCACACGTGTCGCCTACCCCGACCTGTCTCTAGATCCACAACGTAAACGCGCAGCCTTGACCCAGTATTGTACCCCTCCCGCGCGGCCTTGCGCTCCTGACAGAGCCGGGGAGGGGGGGGGGGGGAGGGGGGGAGGGAAATCCCCTGTTATAGAATAATAAATAGTATTCTGCAATCACTGTGTTACACCCGGCTACTGCCGCCTTCCCTTTGACAAGGAAATGCGGCATGCTAGAAAGGAAGAGGAAGATAAGTTGGTTTCATGAGTTTTAGTAGTCTTTTTTTGTAAGAGAATTAAAGATTTTTTTCATTGTTTTTAAGCTATGAGACTGTTTTATGTTAAGAGTCTTGTCTTCAGTGTAATTTTCCGGTTGAAAAGATTTTTTGGAATTCAATTCTCTTGCTTATTTTGCTAAGCGGCTATTTACACGAATGCCATTGTATTTTTTAGATGGAATAAAAATTGTTTCCAGTTTTGATAAAATTTGTTTAGGTAAGGTTGGATATTTTGAAATAATTTCTATTAGGTTCATATGGGCTGACTTTGGCTGCTTTCTAGAGCCATAGCAACTGTATACCCATGTCCAACTGCGAATAAACCTGTCCCATTTATTTGAAGTTGCAAAATAAACATTTCTCAACAATGAAAAATTTCTATAGAATTTGAATGAATTTGAATTTCACAAATGATACACATTATTTCAAAGGTTCACCTAAAATCGGATGAGTCATTTTAAAGATGAAAATTATCATGTACTTATTTTTTACATCAATTTTAAAGATCTCTACCAAGAAACCTTCTGGATGATGAATAGGTAAACCCAATTAGTTCGTAAAATGCTTAAAATTATTAATAGGTGAAACGATAATGAGTATGAATGGTATGAGTCAATTGATCCAGGACCAAGGTGTTATATATTAACAAATTTGTTCCAGTACATTTCATATGAGATCTCGCTCATCCTACAATGCATATATGATGCGTTTTCCTAGTCTTGATTTTACAAGTTTGTCACACCCCAGGAGGATTGAATGTATAATTTTTCATATTGGGTTTTAACGACGCACTATACTGATGGCTACGATCTATTGGCGTCGATGGATGATGAATGAGATGATGGGATGGTGAGATGAAAGGTTATTTTATTAGGTGTTTTGGATACTGGGAAGGAGTCGGTCGTGGCCTGTTGTTAAGGAACCATCCCAGTATCAACCTGAACGACAGAGGGAAACCACGAATACCCCTGCCAGGATGGTCGATCATGGCGGTAATCGAACCCCGGTCTCCCGAATGACGGTTCAGTGTGTTACCACTCGGCCACGCGTCTCGGTCGGACTGTAATGATAACTAAGATCTATTGGCGTCGGATGAATTATTAATGAGATGATGGAATGATGATATGAAGGTTTTATGGGAAATGAGAAGGATAGTGGGAAGGAAGCGGTCGTGGCCTTCATTGTGGGAACCATCGCGGCATTAGCCTAGACTACAGAGGGAAACCACGAAGAACCCCTGTAAAGATGGACGGTAGTGGGGATCGAACCGTATCGATGCCCACTGCCTCCCGGGTCACATGAAGCAAGTGAGTTAACCACTCAGCAACATGTGCCGGTTTAATGTATATTAAATCCCTCTAGGTCACACCACTGGTAGCTGGCCACCAGATCGAGCTTAGTGCGGACAGAGTATAGCATGCAATAAAATGTATTAAGCTGTCCTAGTGTCATGTGGGGACACCGCCGAAGCTGATATATGTAAATGAGCTCCTCGGCTACATAGAGCGAGAGAGAGAGAGAGAGAGAGAGAGAGAGAGAGAGAGAGAGAGAGAGAGAGAGAGAGAGAGAGAGAGAGGAGAGAGAGAGAGAGAGAGAGAGGGAGAGAGAGAGAGAGAGAGAGAGAGAGAGAGAGAGAGAGAGAGGGTGGAAGAGAGAGATAGAGAGAGAGTGACTTAGCGAGAGAGAGAGAGAGAGAGAGAGAGAAAAACAAAAGTAGTTCTCAGATTTCCAAGGAAAAACAAGTCTATCCGTCTTTGAAGTTGTCTGAATGGAGGTCTCAATCGTCGACTATGTAGAAAGCGGAAAACCTGTAAAAACACTCTAGAAAATGCTGTTGGAGGATGAGTTGTTATATGATAGCTTGTTCCATTGTGAAAAAACACAGCATTTATGACTATCTTCATCTATTGACGTCGAAAGGGAAATATTCGGCGGGTGAGGGGAGTTCCACACTGGTGAGGAGGGGAGGGGAAGAAGTTATGGATCTGATTCCGCCATGGAAATGATTGAGTTTATATAATTTTATTTTGTGTTGTTTTGGGAAGCCTAGCTTACTTCGCTTTTTCTAATAAAGAAGTAGGCCTAATCAACTCTTCATGACGGCTGGGAATGAAAATAGTTAAAGTACATAAGTATTCTTTCCTATACCTATAATACCTGTGAAGATTGGAATGGCTTCGGGCGGATCGTGGAACATGACCTTGCAAGAATTTAAAGATGTGGTAGTGCATGGAGAAGCATTCAGAGAGGGAATTTTTGTTGGTTTGTTTTCTAGTAATTATAATTTTTCAGTATGATTGTTCCAATATACAATTTTTCTATTCAGTTTAAGGCTTTGCCACCGCACTTTAGTGCAACTGTGAGTGTATATGATGAATGAATTAATAAATACATTCAAGTAGTATTGTTTACTCGTAGTTTTAAAATAATTCATTACAAAACAGCCAAAGTGAGTTATTAAATTCTGAGCTGATCTATGTGAGCCAACATTTTATAATACTAAATGATCAGATTAATATATTATTAGATGAGCGTAGCGAAGATTCCATTTCACATACCGAAAAACATGGGCTTCGTTTTTTTTCTGTTAGCGGCATACAGGTCAGGAAAAAATATCTATCGACTTGAAACTTTTTTTATATAATTCTGTCATATCAGAATAGGCTGGGATTGTGTTAAAAAAAATCGGTTCGAAGGTTTTTCCGGAAAAAATCGTAAAATTTGAAAAATCCCCATAAGAATAACCCGGAGGAAAAATATTTGAAAAACAAGAATCCTTCAAACGCTTTCAAATTCTCACCGAATATGGACAATACTATTATACAGCTTTTCAGAGATTTTTGCAATAATCCAATGAGAAAAATAACCGAGAAAACGCAATAAAAGTGTACATTTTATTGAATATTTGGATCAATTGGTTTTGTAAAGTGTATATGCGACAAGTTGCAGCACTATACATATCAACAAGTTGCAGGTAAGGTTTTTGAACGTTTGAAGTAATCCAAGGTTCGTAAATGTGGATTGAGCTGACAGAATATTTTTCATTCCAGATTTCCATACTTCTAAGCTCGCATCTCACAACGCAGATGCCGCGTTTTCCTAGTTATCTTCATGGAGTTTGGAGCTAAAAAAAGGGGAGGGGGGGGGTGACGACATTCTTTCTATCCACGCCTTTCAGTATAGTTCCAATACATACAATGTTGCATAGGGGATATACAAAGATCGTCGATTTCATATTTTATTCTGCCTCGCCGTTATGAACCTATCACGTAAACACTGACATCTCTATTCACACTTGACCATCTATACACGATTCATTCATTTCGATTCGTATTTGGTAACAATTCCAAAGTAAAAATACATATCATATAAATGTGAAAGTGTTTTTAGAGTACGCGAGTGTACTTCTACGACAACAAGAAGGTCTTTGCACTTACTTTTGTGAACCCTTTTTCCACCCACTCGCAACTTCTACAAGTTCACACGCCATTGACATTGCTCATTCCTATGCACCGTTAGTTAATAAAAGATAGCGTATTGGTATAGTTATTATTTTTAACGGCTAGTTCTGATACCAGGTATTTTAATACTAATTCATGATTATTATCATCAACAAGAGGTTTTAAGAGGACTATCACATTGATCAGGGCTCAAGGTTTTTAATGATCTGAATTACTTTTATACAGTTGAATATTAAGAGTCCACGGGAGTTGATTTATAGAAATATCAGTTTTTTGGTGAAAACTTTTGAACGGTAAATATCAAAATTCTAATAAGTGAGAAACACAGATAATTATGATGGCTTCAAGATTATATGAGTTATAACTGTCTAAGTCGTGTCGTATAACTGTCAAGCGTATACAGCTGAAAAAATCATTTTTTAGCTTTATGCGCTTCACAGTTATGCGACATGAGTTATATAGTCATAGCTCATATCACATGGAAGCTGTAATAATTATCTGTGTTCCTCGTGCATTGGAATTTTGAAGTCTCATACCGTTCAAAAGTTGTCACCCCGAAAAACTGATATTTCGCTAAATCGAGTCCTATGGACTTTTTGTTGCTGTTAGTTGTCGATCCGTTGTTGTTGTTGTCGCCGATCCCGTTGTTGTTGTATGTAATTCTGTGTACAAATTATGCTCAGATTTCGGAAATTTTGAATTTTGAAGAATTCGTCAAGCTTACGGACATTTTGGAATTTTTTGTAAATTTATAGCTGGTAATTTTTCCATTAATGAGCCGTATATATTTCTAGTTATTTTCAGGTCCACAAATTCCCGGATAACTGTACAGGAATAAATGTGGGTTTAGACTATTGGCTCTTGAAATGATCACACTATCGTTGTGCTAACATAGTGCCAACTGTCAAGTAAACGTTGGGTCAGGTTCATCTTCCTTGTCTCAGTTCTTTGGGTTCTTGAACTGCTGTTTGAATGGAAAGCAATTCATGTAGGCCTACTTCACTCCATCTTGTGTACGACTTGGGGTTCCGTCAAGTGTTGCCGTAGCTCAATCAGTGGAATTGATGGTATCAGTGGAATATATAATTGGTTCACCTTGCTGGTCTCCTGATACTTTTCTAAATAACTTAAATTGATGTAAAATACATACTTCTGAATCTATCTTTAATAGGCCTACAGCTCATTCGATTGATGTGGAACTTTGAAATCAAGTCTATAATCATTGTTCACTTCAAATCTGTAGAAATTTGAATATATTCGGAGACGATTTTTGTACATATTTTTTTTCCTCTCTGAGTTATTCTTTTATGGGGGTTTTCAAAATGCCCGAATTATTCTTCTCAAAAGTTCATTGTCTGATTGCCGATTGACCAAATTTCATAACAAAAATCTATCGTTTGAACTGTGGAAAGAGAACAAAAAAACGCAGTAGGGCTACGAGAAACAAGAAGAAACATGTCCTTCTCCTTTCAAATACGAGTACGGTGAGATTAAATCTTCTCTTCGCTTCGCTCGTCCAATAATTTCATTTCATTCATTCAATCCAAAGATTCGCACATTGTACAAATATAGGAAATATAAAAACTCACAACTAGAGATAAAAATGAGTAGATAGAAGGAAGGAAATAATTGAAAAAGACAGAATTTTCAGAAAAGAGCAGGAAATTCAAATATCCAATCGGGGTATCTTAAAATGACTACAAATGATATGATCCAACTGGCTGACTGGTAAAGCCACGCCTATTTCGAGCCGTCAATTGGGTCTCAAATTACGATTAGGATATACGATTAGGAATACAACTACACCTTTCAGAAGCGTTGAATGTTCAGAGCTGCAACAAGCATCTCTGAAATTACGTCTAGTTTTTAGGATTATTTAGTTGGTAAACGACTTTCATCTCTAGGGGGTTCACTTATATACAAACCTGAACCTATCCATGTTAATGCCGTATTTCTTTACACAGTAAAAGTCAACATGTAAATGAGATAGATAGCCAAACTACCAACCTAACAAAATACATGTTAATACTGTTTCATACTACCAACATGCCAAGCAGTGAACTGGAACCAGAAAGCAGTGATTCATTTGATAAACTACCCTCTTGTTAAACTTCCTCCATAACTTACACGCACCACACTGCGTCTCTTGGTGGTTAGGAACCCGCGATTGTTATCACTAATTCACAGGGGAAACGGTCGCTCGTAACCACCAACATCAACTTATACATATCAACAAACCCGGTTGTTATTTTATATTTACTAGTCAAACGCGAAATATGCGTTGTGAGATGAGCGAGATATCCGAATAAGCTATACAAGTCGTTTAAGTAGTTCTACCCTTGTCACTTCATTGACTCTGGTATTCTACACACCTTGATGCATATACAATTACTTCATTGTTGGGCAAATATTGAATCTAGAAGGCAGTGAACCTCGGCAACCTAATTCTGTCAAAATTTTTATGATATATTTGATGAATATATGAAAACAAAATATATTGCCAGCAGCGAGATTCGCCGTTGCGACCTTGAGAACCTAAAGCGCACGCATTAACAACTTGGCTATGTGGGCAACACACATATTACGTCACTGCACGACATTTGACCACAATTTGCACGCAGTGCACTTATGCTGTGTTCATAACGAAAAAACTAGAGAACAACTAATTATATTTTCGACGGTATGTATGACAACCCGAAAATGAAGGTACAATAATCTGAAGAAATATCATCCTGCAGTTGGATCAGTGTGAACATTATCTTCTACGTCATGTCGTTTGCCGGTCACTAGCCGCGCGAGCGTCGCAGCAGCCAACTTTGTATTTACGGTTCTCTCCATGTCTTTCCAGTCTATAACAAAATGCAGACAGTGAACGTGTGATAACAACAGCCTACTCATAGCATACAGTTCACATAGAACCTGGGTTCCATCAACATCATTTGAAATGAAAATATAATTCCAGGCCTTTGCGGAACTATTCGGAGGAGGGATTTGAAACCACCTAACTGCAAACCACCGCTAACTGAAATCACTGTCGCCTTGAAATCACTTTTCGAATTTCAAGATTACCATTTTGACACCCACTGAAACCACTAACGATTCCACGGCGTGGTTTGATCTCACATCGCTAGTGGAATCACCCGGTTCAAGACTTGGCCTCCTGTTAAGAAGAGAGGATTTCAGCCGATTCGGTGCTACTCCCCTGGGAAAAATCCAGAATTTTTGCAGAGTCCATTGTCAGTTCGGAGATGGTTTGGCACTTGGGAATGATGTTGTGCACAAGGTGTGCCCCCCACTGCGACAAGGCAATCTCCACCGGGGGGGTCCTAATTCAACCCAACCCAACGCCACCTAACCTAACCTAACCTAACCTACCCTAACGTAACGTGACGTTACCCAACCTAACCTAACGTAACGTAACGTAACCTAACCTAAACAAACCTAACCTAACCTAACCTAACCAAATCTAACTTAATCCAACCTAACCTAACCTAACCTAACTAAACCACCGATTACTGAAATTACTGCCACCTTGAAATCACTCTTCGAATTTCAAGATTACCATTTTGACACCCACTGAAACCACTAACGATTCCACGGCGTGGTTTGATTTCACATCGCTAGTGGAATCACCCGGTTCAAGACTTGGCCTCCTGTTAAGAAGAGAGGATCTCAGCCGATTCGGCGCTACCCCCTGGAGAAAATCCAACATTTTTGCAGTGTCCATTGTCAGTTCGGAGATGGTTTGGCACTTGGAAATGATGTTGTGCACAAGGTGTGCCCCCCACTGCGACACGGCGATCTCCACCGGGAGAGGACCTAATCCAACCCAACCCAACGCGACCTAACCTAACCTAACCTAACCTAACCTACCCTAACGTTACGTAACGTAACCTAACCTAACCTACCTAACCTAACCTAACCTACCTAACCTAACGTAACGTAACCTAACCCAACCTGACCCAACCTAACCCAACCTAACCTAACCTAACCTAACGTAACGTAACGTAACCTAACCTAACCTAACCTAACCTAACGTAACGTAACCTAACCTAACCTGACCTAACCTAACCTAACCTAACCTAACCCAACCAAACCTAACCTAACCTAACCTAACCTAACCTAACCTAACCCAACCTAACCTAACCTAACCTGATCTAGCCTAACCTAACCTAACCTAACCTAGCCTAACCTAACCTAACCTGACCTAACCTAACCTAACCTAACCTAACCTAACCTAACCTGACCTAACCTAACCTAACCAAAACACCGCTTACTGAAATCACTGTCGCCTTGAAATCACTTTTCGAATTTCAAGATCACCATTTTGACACCCACTGAAACCACTAACGCTTCCTCGGCGTGGTTTGATCTCACATCGCTAGTGGAATCACCCGGATCAAGACTTGGCCTCCTGTTAAGAAGAGAGGATCTCAGCCGATTCGGCACTACCCCCTGGGGAAAATCCAGAATTTTTGCAGGGTCCATTGTCAGTTCTTAGATGGTTTGGCACTTGAGAATGATGTTGTGCACAAGGTGTGCCTCCCACCGCGACAAGGCGATCTCCACCGGGGGGGGACCTAATCCAACCCAACCCAACGCGACCTAACCTAATCTAACCTGACCTACCCTAACGTACCGTAACCTAACCTAACCTAATCCAACCCAACGTAACCTAACCTAACCTAACCTAACCTAACCTAACCTACCCTACCCTAACGTAACGTAACGTGACCTGACCTAACTTAACCCAACCCAACCTAACCTAACCTAACCTAACCTAACCTGACCTAACCTAACCTAACCTAACCTAACCTAACCTGACCTTACCTAACCTAACCTAACCTAACCTAACCTAACCTAACCTAACCTAACCTAACCTAACCTAACCTGACCTAACTTAACCTAACCCAACCTAACCTAACCTAACCTAACCTGACCTAACCTAACCTAACCTAACCTAACCTAACCTAACCTAACCTAACCTAACCTAACCTAACCTAACCTAACCCAACCTAACCTACCCTACCCTAACGTAACGTAACGTAACCTGACCTAACTCAACCTAACCTGACCTAACCTAACCTAACCTAACCTGACCTAACCTAACCTAACCTAACCTAACCTAACCTAACCTGACCTAACCTAACCTAACCTAACCTAACCTAACCTAACCTAACCTAACCTAACCTAACCTAACCTGACCTAACCTAACCTAACCACACCTAACCTAACCTGACCTAACCTAACCTAACCTAACCTAACCTAACCTAACCTAACCTAACCTAACCTAACCTAACCAAACCACGGCTTATCGAAATCACCGTCGCCTTTAAATCACTTTTCGAATTTCAAGATTACCATTTTGACATTCACTGAAACCACTAACGATTCCACGGCGTGGTTTGATCTCACATCGCTAGTGAAATCACCCGGTTCAAGACTTGGCCTCCTGTTAAGAAGAGAGGATTTCAGCCGATTCGGTGCTACCCCCTGGGGCTGCATTCCTGTACAATTAGTTTCATCTAGATGATCCCAGTCTAAGTTAATACCGGTTTTAGAGAGGTTTAACTTCGTATTCCTGTAAGAGTATTATGGTGGGTTCATTTAAGTACGTCGGTAAAACAGTTTTTTGACAAAATATGTTGTTACAAATCAGCTAAAATGTACCTAAATATCATCCAATTTCAACTGAATCAAATCTCAGCCTGAAGCACAATTTTCAATGAAATTAAACGAAAAACAGAAAGTAGACCAAAGTAGGATCGAACCCTGTCTGCCTTACTCTCAATGCAGCCGCGCTAACGATGCAACCGATCTGCCAATGTGAATTCTTCCTTCGGAACAACATGAGTATACAAGCTTCGAGAAGAATTCTGGCAAATGAATAATTGATAATGAAACTGATGGTAAAATCATTTCAAAACTTTCACATTCCGTTGCCTTAATTTCTCATTCTGAAAATAACATTTCCGTAAGGATATTCACCATATAAGATATTTAAATTAATATTTGAAATCTTGAAGTGGATCTTGAAACACGCTAAACCCGCTCTTTGGCAGGATCAAGATGAGCCTGCTTTTCTGGTATCATTTCCGGGTTTTTTTTTTAGGAATACCAAATAGTACCAATATCACTTAGGACCGGATTAAATCGAACAGGAATGTGCCCCCAGGGGTTAGCGCCGAATCGCCTGGAATCCTCTCTCCTTAACAGAAGGCCAAGTCTTGAACCGGGTGATTTCACTGGCGATGTGAGATCAAACCACGCCGTGGAATTGTTAGTGGTTTCAGTAAGCGGTGGTTTGGTTAGGTTAGGTTAGGTTGGGTTAGGTTAGGTTAGGTAAGGTTAGGTTAGGATAGGTTAGGTTGGGTTAGGTTAGGTTAGGTTAGGTAGGGTCATGTCAAGTTAGGTTAGGTAAGGTTAGGTTAGGTTAGGTTAGGATAGGTCACGTTACGTTATGTAGGGTGGGGTAGGTTAGGTTAGGTGAGGTTAGGTTAGGTTGGGTGACGTAACGTTAGGTTGGGTTAGGTTTGGTTACGGAACATTGGGGTGGGTTGGGTTAGGTTAGGTTAGGTTAGGTCGCGTTGGGTTGGGTTAGGTTAGGTCAGGTTAGGTTAGGTTAGGTCAGGTTAGGTCAGGTTAGGTTAGGTTAGGTTAGGTCAGGTTAGGTAAGGTTAGGTTAGGTTAGGTTTGGTTAGGTTAGGTTAGGTTACGTTACGTTACGTTTGGGTAGGTTAGGTTAGTTAGGGTGAGGTCGCGTTGGGTTGGGTTGGATTAGGTCCCCCCCGGTGGAGATCGCCTTGGTTCGGTGGGGGGCACACCTTGTTTACAACATCATTCCCAAGTGCCAAACCATCCTCCAACAGACAATGGACTCTGCAAAAATTCTGGATTTTCCCCAGAGGGTAGCGCCAAATCGGTTGGAATCCTCTTTTCTTAACAGGAGGCCAAGTCTTGAACCGGGTGAATTCACTAGCGATGTGAAATCAAACCACGCCGTGGAATCGTTAGTGGTTTCAGTGGGTGTCAAAATGGTGATCTTGGAATTCGAAATGTGATTTAAAGGCGACGGTGATTTCTTTATCCGGTGGTTTGGTTAGGTTAGGTTAGGTTGAGATAGGTTAGGTAAGGTTAGGTTAGGTTAGGTTAGGTTGGGTTAGGTTAGGTTAGGTTAGGTTAGGTTAGGTCAAGTAAAGTTAAGTTAGGTTACGTTAGGTTGGGTTAGGTTAGGTTAGGTTGGGTTAGGTTAGGTTAGGTTGGGTTGGGTTAGGTTGGGTTGGGTTAGGTTGGGTTAGCTCAGGTTGGGTTAGGTGACGTTAGGTTGGGTTAGGTTAGGTTAGGTTACGTTACGATACGTAGGATGGGGTGGGTTAGGTTAGGTTAGGTTAGGGCAGGTTAGGTTAGGTTGGGTTACGAACGTTAGGTTGGGTTAGGTTAGGTCACGGTACGTTGGGGTAGGTTGGGTTATGTTAGTTTAGGTTAGGTTAGATTAGGTTACGTTACGTTACGTTAGGTTAGATTAGGTTAGGTTAGGTTACGTTACGTTACGTTAGGGTAGGTCGGGTTAGGCTAGGTTAGGTTAGGTTAGGTTGGGATAGGTAAGGTTAGGTTAGGTTAGGTTAGTTTAGGTTAGGTTTGGTTAGGTTAGGTTAGGTTGGGTTGGGTTACGTTACGTTAGGTTAGGTTAGGTTAGGTTAGGTTACGGTACGTTTCATTAGGGTAGGTTAGGTTAGGTTACGTTACGTTACGTTAGGGTAGGTTAGGTTAGGAAGGGTTAGGTTAGGTTAGGTTAGGTTAGGTTAGGTTAGGTTGGGTTAGTTTAGGTTAGGTTTGATTAGGTTAGGTTAGGTTAGGTTAGGTTAGGTTAGGTTGAGTTAGGTTAGGTTAGGTTAGGTTCGGTTAGGTTAGGTTAGGTCAGGTTAGGTAAGGTTAGGTTAGTTCAGGTTTACGTTACGTTTGTGTGGGTTAGGTTAGCTTAGGTTAGGTCGCGTTGGGTTGGGTTGGATTAGGTCCCCCCCCGGTGAAGATCGCCCTGGTTCGGTGGGGGGCACACCTTGTTTACAACATCATTCCCAAGCGCCAAACCATCCCCCAACAGACAATGGACTCTGCAAAAATTCTGGATTTTACCCAGAGGGTAGCGCCAAGTCGGTTGGAATCCTCTTTTCTTAACAGGAGGCCAAGTCTTGAACCGGGTGATTCCACTGGCGATGTGAGATCAAACCACGCCGTGGAATCGTTAGTGGTTTCAGTGAGTGTCAAAATGGTAATCTTGGAATTCGAAAAGTGATTTAAAGGCGACGGTGATTTCAGTAAGCGGTGGTTCGGTTAGGTTAGGTTAGGTTGAGTTAGGTTAGGTAAGGTTAGGTTAGGTTAGGTTAGGTT
Source organism: Brachyptera risi (assembly GCA_964007535.1). Lineage (NCBI taxonomy): Eukaryota > Metazoa > Arthropoda > Insecta > Plecoptera > Taeniopterygidae > Brachyptera > Brachyptera risi. Next base: position 28,545,438 of record OZ023334.1, on the reverse strand, counting down.
GGGTTAGGTTAGGCTAGGTTAGGTTGGGTTAGGTTAGGTTAATGATAGGTTAGGTTGGGTTAGGTTAGGTTAGGTTAGGTAGGGTCATGTCAAGTTAGGTTGGGTACGGTTAGGTTAGTTTAGGTTAGGTTAGGTTAGGTTAGGTTAGGTTAGGTTAGGTTATGTTAGGTTAGGTTAGGTTGGGTTAGGTTAGGTTAGGTTAGGTTAGGTAGGGTCATGTCAAGTTAGGTTGGGTAATGTTAGGTTAGTTTAGGTTAGGTTAGGTTAGGTTAGGTTAGGTTAGGTTAGGTTAGGTTAGGTTAGGTTAGGTTAGGTTAGGTTGGGTTGAGGTTAGGTTAGGTTAGGTTAGGTTAGGATAGGTTACGTTACGTTATGTAGGGTGGGGTCGGTTAGGTTTGGTGAGGTTAGGTTAGGTTGGGTGACGTAACGTTAGGTTGCGTTAGGTTTGGTTACGGAACATTGGGGTAGGTTGGGTTAGGTTAGGTTCGGTTAGGTCGCGTTGGGTTGGGTTAGGTTAGGTCAGGTTAGGTTAGGTTTGGTCAGGTTAGGTCAGGTCAGGTTAGGTTAGGTTAGGTTAGGTCAGGTTAGGTAAGGTTAGGTTAGGTTAGGTTTGGTTAGGTTAGGTTAGGTTACGTTACGTTACGTTTGGGTAGGTTAGGTTAGTTAAGGTGAGGTCGCGTTGGGTTGGGTTGGATTAGGTCCCCCCCGGTGGAGATCGCCTTGGTTCGGTGGGGGGCACACCTTGTTCACAACATCATTCCCAAGTGCCAAACCATCCTCCAACAGACAATGGACGTGGCAAAAATTCTGGATTTTCCGCAGAGGGTAGCGCCAAATCGGTTGGAATCCTCTCTTCTTAACAGGAGGCCAAGTCTTGAACCGGGTGATTTCACTGGCGATGTGAGATCAAACCACGCCGTGGAATCGTTAGTGGTTTCAGTGGGTGTCAAAATGGTATTCTTGGAATTCGAAAAGTGATTTAAAGGCGACGGTGATTTCAGTAAGCGGTGGTTTGGTTAGGTTAGGTTAGGTTGAGTTAGGTTGGGTAAGGTTAGGTTAGGTTAGGTTAGGTTGGGTTAGGTTAGGTTAGGTTAGGTTAGGTCAAGTATGGTCAAGTTAGGTTACGTTAGGTTGGGTTAGGTTAGGTTGGGTTGGATAGGTTAGGTTAGGTTGGGTTAGGTTAGGTTAGGTTAGGTTAGGTTGGGTTAATGTAGGTTGGGTTAGCTTAGGTTGGGTTAGGTGACGTTAGGTTGGCTATGGGGGCAACACACATATTACGTCACTGCACGACATTTGACCACAATTTGCACGCAGTGCACTTATGCTGTGTTCATAACGAAAAAACTAGAGAACAACTAATTATATTTTCGACGGTATGTATGACAACCCGAAAATGAAGGTACAATAATCTGAAGAAATATCATCCTGCAGTTGGATCAGTGTGAACATTATCTTCTACGTCATGTCGTTTGCCGGTCACTAGCCGCGCGAGCGTCGCAGCAGCCAACTTTGTATCTACGGTTCTCTCCATGTCTTTCCAGTCTATAACAAAATGCAGACAGTGAACGTGTGATAACAACAGCCTACTCATAGCATACAGTTCACATAGAACCTGGGTTCCATCAACATCATTTGAAATGAAAATATAATTCCAGGCCTTTGCGGAACTATTCGGAGGAGGGATTTGAAACCACCTAACTGCAAACCACCGCTAACTGAAATCACTGTCGCCTTGAAATCACTTTTTGAATTTCAAGATTACCATTTTGACACCCACTGAAACCACTAACGATTCCACGGCGTGGTTTGATCTCACATCGCTAGTGGAATCACCCGGTTCAAGACTTGGCCTCCTGTTAAGAAGAGAGGATTTCAGCCGATTCGGTGCTACTCCCCTGGGAAAAATCCAGAATTTTTGCAGAGTCCATTGTCAGTTCGGAGATGGTTTGGCACTTGGGAATGATGTTGTGTACAAGGTGTGCCCCCCACCGCGACAAGGCGAACTCCACCAGGGGGAGGGGGGAGGGGGGAACATAATCTAACCCAACCCAACGCGACCTAACCTAACCTAACCTAACCTAACCTGACCTAACCTGACCTACCCTAACGTAACGTAACGTAACCTAACCTAACCTAACGTAACGTAACCTAACCCAACCTAACCTAACCCAACCTAACCTACCCTAACGTAACGTAACGTAACCTAACCTAACCTAACCTGACCTAACATAACCTAAACTAGCCTAACCTAACGTAACCTAGCCTAACCTAACCTAACCTAACCAAACAAACCTAACCTAACCTAACCTAACCTAACCTAACCTACCCTAACGTAACGTAACGTAACCTAACCTGACCTAACCTGACGTAACGTAACCTAACCTAACCTAACCTAATCTAACCTAACCCAATCTAACCTAACCCAACCTAACCTAACCTAACCTAACCTGACCTAACCTAACCTAACCTAACCTAACCTAACCTAACCTAACCTAACCTAACCTACCCTAACGTAACGTGACGTAACCTAACCTAACCTAACGTAACGTAACCTAACCTAACCCAACCTAACCTACCCTAACGTAACGTAACGTAACCTAACCTAACCTAATCTAGCCTAACGTAACGTAACGTCCCCTAACCTAACCTAAACTGACCTAACCTAACCTAACCTAACCTAACCTAACCTAACTTAACCTGACCTAACCTAACCTAACCTAACCTAACCTAACCAAACCACCGCTTAATGAAATCACTGTCGCCTTGAAATCACTTTTCGAATTTCAAGATTACCATTATGACACCCACCGAAACCACTAACGATTCCACGGCGTGGTTTGATTTCACATCGCTAGTGGAATCACCCGGTTCAAGACTTGGCCTCCCGTTAAGAAGAGAGGATTTCAGCCAATTCTGCGCTACCCCCTGGTAAAAATCCAAAATTTTTGCAGAGTCCATTGTCAGTTCGGAGATGGTTTGGCACTTGGGAATGATGTTGTGCACAAGGTGTGCCCCCCACTGCGACAAGGCAATCTCCACCGGGGGGGTCCTAATTCAACCCAACCCAACGCCACCTAACCTTTTTTTTTTTTTTTTTTTTTTATAGATGGAGAACGCATTTACGCGCACTGAAAGGCGGCATCCGCTCGCTCATGTCAGTAGTGTGGGACTCATCGGATACCAATCATACCCACTAAACTCCATCTTGCTCCACCCGCCTTCGGAACCGCCGTTTGGCATTACTTCAAAGACGGAGCGGTCTTCTCCGGCGACCTATCAAGGCTGCCTGGTCTGGTAATAATAGTTGGGGAACTGCACCGTCGCATCCATTGCGAGGCGGCCATGCGCCATCACAAAGTCCCTATAGAGGTTCTCTCTGTCAAGGGATTCACCTCTCCTCTCATAGGCTCTCAGCACCAGGGCCTCCAGCTGCTCAGGATCGGTGGGCAGGTTCGCGCATCTCAGCTGTAATCTATCCACCGCCTCCGGCACTGGGAATCAGATCTTATTCCCTTTCGGGTGCTGGAGCCTTGTGATGTGCCGCAAAGCCATCGTCAAGTTCCCCACCTCCTCGATTCGAGATAGCTTGTACATCTCCTCGAGGTCCTTGTAGGTCGCCGTTTGGTCTATCGCAGCGGCCGATTCCTCCTCCCGAAACGTGGCCTCTTCCTCGGCCTTCTTCGGTTTCTTCCTGAAAAGCGTGGATCCTCTGATCCACAGCTTCCTTGTCCATGTGGTTGTCGTCTCCTCAGGTGGATCGGCCGTCTGCTCTTCCTTGTTCTGTCTCACTCTCTCCAGCCACGTGTCTACTCGTGCCGCATCCCGTTGGGCTTTTCTGAGACTCTTCTTCTTTCTCGTAGGGTCTTCGTCGATGTCTTTCCTAGGGCGCTCTGCCATTTTGGATTAAATCGTCTTTTTCTCTCTCCGACAAGACAGCTCTCACATACTCATGTATGGTCTTCCATCCGGCCTCGGACTCGGTCATCAGGGCAACCACCGAGTCTGGTGACAGTTGCCGGTCAACGGCTCTCTCCGCTGTCCGTCGTAAGTCCTCCCACCGCGAACACTCAAAAACCGCATGGCCGGGACCATCCTCCTCTCCGCAATGGTCGCACAAGGTGTCCGTCGTTTTCCCAATGCGGGTCAGGTAAGTCTTGAAATTGCCATGGCCTGTCAGGAACTGGGTCAGGAAATACTCTGTTTCCCCCCCCTCCCTTTCCAGCCATGCCCTGATGTTCGGGATGAGCCTTCGCGTCCACTGTCCTGTCGTGGAGGCATCCCATAGGTCCTGCCACCTGCTCAAGACCTGCTCCTCTATGTCCTTCCTATGGCGCACCCCTTCCCGGTACACCCTACAACGACTCTCTATCATGAGTGCCGCTGGAGGATACCCCGCGATAACGCACAGGGCACTCGAAGATGCAGTCCTGTACGCTTGGGTGACCCTGATGTTGATCACCCTCTGCACCTTCTCTATTTTGGCTCGGTGGCAGGCTCGCCTCGTCACTTCTTCCCATGCCGGGCAGGCATACAGAACTACCGAGTACACAGCTGACGCCAGAACTCGGCGCGTCCTCTGCTCCGGGCCCCTTTTGTTCGGCATCAAACTCATGAGTTTCCTCATGGCCCGGGTGGCTTTCGCGACGGTCTGTTCCACGTGAGACGACAGCGATAGGTTTCTATTGAGGAATACCCCTAGGTACCTCAACTCCTCCTTCGTCGTTATCGTCGTTCCCCGCGCTCGGAACGTGGCCGTCCGCACCTTCCTCCTGCCCCTAGCTATGATGGCCTCGGTCTTGTGGGCGGCGATCGTGATTCCCATGCGTGCCGCCTTCTCAAGAATGCTTTCGAGAGCCAGGCTTCCATGCTCCTCCAGGGCCGTCCTGCTATCCGCCGTAACGACTGCTATGAGGTCGTCCGCATATCCCACCAAGCTGGTATGTGGGATATCGGCCCTCAGCATCTCGTCGTAGAAGCAGTTCCACAGCGTGGGCCCCAGAATAGAGCCTTGCGGCACCCCGCAGGTCACATCCAACCGCTGCCCCGGGCCCACCTCCAGCTTCCTTTCCGAAAGGTAGCTCCGCACGATGTTGAGTATGCGCGTGCTTATCCCCATGCGAACAAGGGCTGTCATGATACCGGGCCAGGGTGCAGAGTTGAACGCGTTCTGGACGTCTATGGCGATCAAGGCGCTCACCGGCTTGTCTCGGTAGGATTGTCTCCTCTTCTCCTCCTCCGTGGCCAAGTAAACGACCCGGCGAACTTCATCCACCGTGGATCGGCCCCTCCGGAAGCCAAACTGGTCATTTGACAGACCCTCTCCCTCCCCGATATCACGTTCAAGCCTATTGAGAACCAGTCTCTCATAGACCTTTCCCATGACATCCAAGAGGCAGATCGGCCTGTACGTCTGAGCGTCAGTGTCCACTTTCTTGGGCTTCGGGATGAGCACCAAGGAGGCCCTCTTCCATACCTGCGGAAAGACTGCTTTCCTGAAGAGGCCGTTCATCAGAGCGGTAGCTGCCCTGGTCTGAACCCGCAGGAACAGCCTGATCACAACCGGAGGGATTCCATCCGGCCCAGGGGCCTTTCCCATCTTGATTCTATCGGCCGCAGCCTGAATCTCCGCCTCTGTGAACGGCTCCACTTCCTGCACCCCCTCCTCCCGGCGCCACGAGATCTTCGGGTGGGTCGGGAAGAGCGACCGTGCAACGCGCAGTCTCTCCGCCGCATCCAGATCGGTGGTTTTCTCCCGGAGCTTTCCTGTGACGATCTTGTAGGCTTTACCCCACGGGTCCTTGTTGACCGTCGTCAGGAGCTCCCTCCACTTTTCCTTCTGAGACGCGTCTATCGCTCTCCTCAGTGCCTTCTTGGCTGCCTTGTACTTATTCCCAGCGCGGCGCACCATCCGCAAATCCGGATCCCTTTTTCCCCTAGCTCTTGTCCACCTCCGCCTTTCGCCCAGACAGTGTTTCCGGCAAGTGGCAATCTCCTCCGACCACCAGTGTACTGGTTTCCTTCTCCACTGGGGTATCTTTGACACGCACGTTCGGTTGAGGATCTGCTGGATTTCCCTGACGCAACTCTCCGGGTCATCCGCTGACTCGTCAAATCGCGCCGCAGTCATCTCCACAGCAATCGCTCGTAACGCCTCCTCGTCGATCTTCCATGTCTTCCTTCCTTTGTCCCGCTGCCAGTGATCCGCGTGGGCCGCCCTCGCTCTCGCAGATGCCTCCAGGCCGAAAGTGATCTAGTGGTGATCACTAAAGTTCTCGACGTCAGTGTGCACCCTCCACCCCCTCAGCCTCTCGGCGGCGTTCTGCGAAACCAGCGTGACGTCAATGACCAAGGTACTGCCGCCCCTCTCGAAGGTTGGGCTGTCTCCCTCATTCGCCACCGCCAGCTGGCTGCCCATTGCCCATTCGGCAACCATCGTCCCCCTCTCGTTCTCCACCCGAGAGCCCCACAGGGGAGACTTAGCGTTCAGGTCTCCCGCCAAAATGACTGGCTCGTTGGCACCTCGGGCTACTCTTCCGATGTCGTGTAGAAGAGTCCCCAGGTCGGCAACGTCCCCGTTCGGTGAGAAGTAAGCACTAACAATCATGCATTCCTCCGTCTCCAACCAAACGTACCCGTTGCCTCTCCCATTTCGAGTAGGGTGGACCCGGCTGCCGAAAGTCCTCACTGCCACCACCTGAGAGGTATCAAGAGACCACCTGTCCTTGCAGAACCTGATGTTGGGTTCGCAGACGATTGCCACGTCAATGCACCATTGTTGAACCGTAGCCGCCAGCAGATTCATAGCTCCCCAACATCTGTTTGCATTTGTCTGCAAGAAACTCAAAGGTGGTGTTCTATCCATGGTGTTCAGAAGGGCCCTCTCTGAGGGGCGGGAAGGCATCAAAACCAAGATCTATCGCATCATTCTGGGCAAGTGCGGGAGCCCTCCGGCGCAGCGCCTGTCTCTCCCTGGTGAGGGCCTTCATGAAGGTCCTGCAGCTTCCGGAACCCAGCACGTGCTCCTCCCCGTTGCACAGGGCACAGGCACGTCGCTCCTTGCAGTCCCGGGCGAGGTGCCCCTCCCTGGAGCAGATCCTGCACATCTTGCTGCGGTCTGGGCCTTTGCACTTGCCGGCGGTGTGGTCATAGCTCCAGCACCTGGAGCAGCGCTTCACCTCGATGCGCTTTTCTACCAGGCACCTCACGAGCCCCACTCTCAACTGACCCTCCAGGAGAAGCTTCTCAGCCTTATCCTTCACGAGGGTCACCGTCACCGCTTGCGTGTTCTTGTAGTGCGGCCGCAGCGCCCCTACTTTGGTATTAACATCTGCCCCGACTGCCAGGTTGACGGCTGCCAGTACTTCTTCCTTGGTTGCAAGCTCGTCCAGGCCTCTCAGGTGCATGACCTCAATCCTTGGCCGGGGCACCATGTCCTTCACCTTCAGGCTTCGAGCTTCGAGAGCCTTTACCACCAGGTCCTTGGCCTTGTCGCTCCTGTTGAGCACTATGAGGAGTTTGTCCTCTCTAGTGCTCCTCAGAGAGCGAATCTGCTCACTTCCTGGCTTATCCTGGATGGCCTCTCTCACCTCCCTCAGCACATCCTTGAAGGCTCTCCCGCCGCTCTCCACCGTCAAGGCAAAAGTATCCCTTACCCTTTTCGGTGGAGCAGCTGCCATCATCGCCTGCCTCCGCTCCTTGGTTGTGTAGATCTCCACTTTACACTCCGAATCCCGGAAGATCGCCTGGGTCATGCGTCTAAGCCTCACCTCCGACATTGTGTTGAGGTGATGGATAGCCACAGCCGGGTCCCCTTGGGCCTCCTCCTTCAGCGCCTGAAGGCTGGCCCAGACCGCGGCTTCCGACCCATCATAGTAAGCCTTGACTATTTTCTGGGTCGTCTGCACGGGATCACCCTCACGGTTCTTCCGTCGGGTGACCTGCTCGACGACCGAGAAGGCCTCATGGATCCCCCCAATCTCCGGGAATCTTTCCTTGTATAGTTTTTGGATGGATTCACACATCCCTGGGTCTTTGGGCTCAACTATGACACACTTAACCGTGTCATGTGCCGTAGTTAGCGGGTTCCCCACTTTCACCGTGACATTCCGGAAAAGGTCCTCGGTCCACCGCTGATCCGCCACCGCCTGGAAATCAGACAGTGAATTGACCCCAGCTAAGCTAACAGGCCTTTCCTCCTTGTCGCCACGGTTCCAGGCCTCGGTTTGAGTGGACGCGCCCGAGCTTTCCCAGCTCGTTTGAGTCCCTGCGGTCTTCATTGCACCCTGCCGTTGCTTGGGGACTTTGCCCTCATGCCTCGTCAGGTCTGCGTACTCGCCAAAGAAGGACGAAACCTTGTCTTTCCCCAGCTTCGCCGCAAGACCCTTCAAAGCCTCCGTAGTCTCTTTAATCTCCCTCTTGGTGTTGACATTTTCCCTCACCAAGATGTCAAGATCCCTTATCTTGTCGAGCATCCTTAGGATGGTCGTCTCAAGAAGGCGCGGGCCCTCGCTGTCCCTCTGCCTCCTCATGCAGTTTTCCTCTACCGGGGAACTGTCAAGGTCGAGATCAGCGATCTCCCCCTCTGTCAGTGACCTCGTCGAGGCTCGAGTCTTCATTCCCCCCGAAGGTGGCGGGGATCTTTCGACGAGTGATTTTCTCGCGGATGGGTTTATTGGCTGAATGTCACCTAAGGGTCCCCACTTCCCTGCGAGCTTCCTAGAAGCCGTTGGAGTAGTCAGATGGTCGACCACTCCACTCCCTGACGGTGTTACCACCAAGACGCTGTTGCCCCCCCCCAGATCCGATGGGGCTGCTCTTGTAAAGGAGAGGGGATTCCGCCGATTCGGCGCTACCCCCCTGGGGAAAATCCAGAATTTTCGCAGAGTCCATAGTCAGTTTGGAGATCGTTTGGCACCTGGTGGTGATGTTGTGCACCAGGTGTGCCCCCCCACCGCGACAAGGCGATCTCCACCAGGGGGGAACCTAACCTAACCTAACCTAACCTAACCTAACCTAACCTAACCTAACCTAACCTGACCTAACTTAACCTAACCCAACCTAACCTAACCTAACCTAACCTGACCTAACCTAACCTAACCTAACCTAACCTAACCTAACCTAACCTAACCTAACCTAACCTAACCTAACCTAACCTAACCTAACCTACCCTACCCTAACGTAACGTAACGTAACCTGACCTAACTTAACCTAACCTGACCTATCCTAACCTAACCTAACCTGACCTAACCTAACCTAACCTAACCTAACCTAACCTAACCTAACCTGACCTAACCTAACCTAACCTAACCTAACCTAACCTAACCTAACCTAACCTAACCTAACCTAACCTAACCTGACCTAACCTAACCTAACCACACCTAACCTAACCTGACCTAACCTAACCTAATCTAACCTAACCTAACCTAACCTAACCTAACCTAACCTAACCTAACCAAACCACGGCTTATCGAAATCACCGTCGCCTTTAAATCACTTTTCGAATTTCAAGATTACCATTTTGACACCCACTGAAACCACTAACGATTCCACGGCGTGGTTTGATCTCACATCGCTAGTGAAATCACCCGGTTCAAGACTTGGCCTCCTGTTAAGAAGAGAGGATTTCAGCCGATTCGGTGATACCCCCCTGGGGCTGCATTCCTGTACAATTAGTTTCATCTAGATAATCCCAGTCTAAGTTAATACCGGTTTTAGAGAGGTTTAACTTCGTATTCCTGTACGAGTATTATGGTGGGTTCATTTTAGTACGTCGGTAAAACAGTTTTTTGACAAAATATGTTGTTACAAATCAGAAAAAATGTACCTAAATATCATCCAATTTCAACTGAATCAAATCTCATCCTAAAGCACAATTTTCAATGAAATTAAACGAAAAACAGAAAGTAGACCAAAGTAGGATCGAACCCTGTCTGCCTTACTCTCAATGCAGCCGCGCTAACGATGCAACCGATCTGCCAATGTGAATTCTTCCTTCGGAACAACATGAGTATACAAGCTTCGAGAAGAATTCTGGCAAATGAATAATTGATAATGAAACTGATGGTAAAATCATTTCAAAACTTCCACATTCCGTTGCCTTAATTTCTCATTCTGAAAATAACATTTCCGTAAGGATATTCACCATATAAGATATTTAAATTAATATTTGAAATCTTGAAGTGGATCTTGAAACACGCTAAACCCGCTCTTTGGCAGGATCAAGTTAAGCCTGCTTTTCTGGTATCATTTCCGGGTTTTTTTATTAGGAATACCAAATAGTACCAATATCACTTAGGACCGGATTAAATCGAACAGGAATGTGCCCCCAGGGGTTAGCGCCGAATCGCCTGGAATCCTCTCTCCTTAACAGAAGGCCAAGTCTTGAACCGGGTGATTTCACTGGCGATGTGAGATCAAACCACGCCGTGGAATCGTTAGTGGTTTCAGTAAGCGGTGGTTTGGTTAGGTTAGGTTAGGTTGGGTTAGGTTAGGTTAGGTTAGGTTAGGTTAGGATAGGTTAGGTTGGGTTAGGTTAGGTTAGGTTAGGTAGGGTCATGTCAAGTTAGGTTAGGTAAGGTTGGGTTAGGTTAGGTTAGGATAGGTCACGTTACGTTATGTGGGGTGGGGTAGGTTAGGTTAGGTGAGGTTAGGTTAGGTTGGGTGACGTAACGTTAGGTTGGGTTAGGTTTGGTTACGGAACATTGGGGTAGGTTGGGTTAGGTTAGGTTAGGTTAGGTCGCGTTGGGTTGGGTTAGGTTAGGTCAGGTTAGGTTAGGTTAGGTCAGGTTAGGTCAGGTTAGGTTAGGTTAGGTTAGGTCAGGTTAGGTAAGGTTAGGTTAGGTTAGGTTTGGTTAGGTCAGGTTATGTTACGTTACGTTACGTTTGGGTAGGTTAGGTTAGTTAGGGTGAGGTCGCGTTGGGTTGGGTTGGATTAGGTCCCCCCCGGTGGAGATCGCCTTGGTTCGGTGGGGGGCACACCTTGTTTACAACATCATTCCCAAGTGCCAAACCATCCTCCAACAGACAATGGACTCTGCAAAAATTCTGGATTTTCCCCAGAGGGTAGCGCCAAATCGGTTGGAATCCTCTTTTCTTAACAGGAGGCCAAGTCTTGAACCGGGTGATTCCACTGGCGATGTGAGATCAAACCACGCCGTGGAATCGTTAGTGGTTTCAGTGAGTGTCAAAATGGTGATCTTGGAATTCGAAAAGTGATTTAAAGGCGACGGTGATTTCAGTAAGCGGTGGTTCGGTTAGGTTAGGTTAGGTTGAGTTAGGTTAGGTAAGGTTAGGTTAGGTTAGGTTAGGTTGGGTTAGGTTAGGCTAGGTTAGGTTGGGTTAGGTTAGGTTAATGATAGGTTAGGTTGGGTTAGGTTAGGTTAGGTTAGGTAGGGTCATGTCAAGTTAGGTTGGGTAAGGTTAGGTTAGTTTAGGTTAGGTTAGGTTAGGTTAGGTTAGGTTAGGTTAGGTTATGTTAGGTTAGGTTAGGTTGGGTTAGGTTAGGTTAGGTTAGGTTAGGTGGGGTCATGTCAAGTTAGGTTGGGTATTGTTAGGTTAGTTTAGGTTAGGTTAGGTTGGGTTAGGTTAGGTTAGGTTAGGTTAGGTTAGGTTAGGTTAGGTTAGGTTAGGTTAGGTTGAGGTTAGGTTAGGTTAGGTTGGGTTAGGTTAGGTTAGGATAGGTTACGTTACGTTATGTAGGGTGGGGTCGGTTAGGTTTGGTGAGGTTAGGTTAGGTTGGGTGACGTAACGTTAGGTTGGGTTAGGTTTGGTTACGGAACATTGGGGTAGGTTGGGTTAGGTTAGGTTTGGTTAGGTCGCGTTGGGTTGGGTTAGGTTAGGTCAGGTTAGGTTAGGTTCGGTCAGGTTAGGTCAGGTCAGGTTAGGTTAGGTTAGGTTAGGTCAGGTTAGGTAAGGTTAGGTTAGGTTAGGTTTGGTTAGGTTAGGTTAGGTTACGTTACGTTACGTTTGGGTAGGTTAGGTTAGTTAAGGTGAGGTCGCGTTGGGTTGGGTTGGATTAGGTCCCCCCCGGTGGAGATCGCCTTGGTTCGGTGGGGGGCACACATTGTTCACAACATCATTCCCAAGTGCCAAACCATCCTCCAACAGACAATGGACGTGGCAAAAATTATGGATTTTCCCCAGAGGGTAGCGCCAAATCGGTTGGAATCCTCTCTTCCTAACAGGAGGCCAAGTCTTGAACCGGGTGATTTCACTGGCGATGTGAGATCAAACCACGCCGTGGAATCGTTAGTGGTTTCAGTGGGTGTCAAAATGGTAATCTTGGAATTCGAAAAGTGATTTAAAGGCGACGGTGATTTCAGTAAGCGGTGGTTTGGTTAGGTTAGGTTAGGTTGAGTTAGGTTGGGTAAGGTTAGGTTAGGTTAGGTTAGGTTGGTTTATGTTAGGTTAGGTTAGGTTAGGTCAAGTAAGGTCAAGTTAGGTTACGTTAGGTTGGGTTAGGTTAGGTTGAGTTGGGTTAGGTTAGGTTAGGTTGGGTTGGGTTAGGTTGGGTTGGGTTAGGTTGGGTTAGTGGTGCTACTCCCCTGGGAAAAATCCAGAATTTTTGCAGAGTCCATTGTCAGTTCGGAGATGGTTTGGCACTTGGGAATGATGTTGTGTACAAGGTGTGCCCCCCACCGCGACAAGGCGAACTCCACCAGGGGGGGGGGGGGGGAGGGGGGAACCTAATCTAACCCAACCCAACGAGACCTAACCTAACCTAACCTAACCTAACCTAAACTAACCTAACCTGACCTACCCTAACGTAACGTAACGTAACCTAACCTAACCTAACGTAACGTAACCTAACCCAACCTAACCTAACCCAACCTAACCTACCCTAACGTAACGTAACGTAACCTAACCTAACCTAACCTGACCTAACATAACCTAACCTAGCCTAACCTAACCTAACCTAGCCTAACTCAACCTAACCTAACCAAACCTAACATAACCTAACCTAACCTAACCTAACCTAACCTAACCTAACCTAACCTAACCTAACCTAACCTACCCTAACGTAACGTAACGTAACCTAACCTGACCTAACCTGACGTAACGTAACCTAACCTAACCTAACCTAACGTAACGTAACGTAACCTAACCTGACCTAACCTGACGTAACGTAACCTAACCTAACCTAACCTAATCTAACCTAACCTAATCTAACCTAACCCAACCTAACCTAACCTAACCTAACCTGACCTAACCTAACCTAACCTAACCTAACCTAACCTAACCTAACCTAACCTACCCTAACGTAACGTAACCTAACCTAACCTAACGTAACGTAACCTAACCTAACCTAACCTAACCCAACCTAACCTACCCTAACGTAACGTAACGTAACCTAACCTAACCTAATCTAGCCTAACGTAACGTAACGTAACCTAACCTAACCTAACCTAATCTAACCTAACCCAACCTAACCTAACCTAACCTAACCTGACCTAACCTAACCTAACCTAACCTAACCTAACCTAACCTAACCTAACCTACCCTAACGTAACGTAACCTAACCTAACCTAACGTAACGTAACCTAACCTAACCTAACCTAACCCAACCTAACCTACCCTAACGTAACGTAACGTAACCTAACCTAACCTAATCTAGCATAACGTAACGTAACGTAACCTAACCTAACCTAACCTGACCTAACCTAACCTAACCTAACCTAACCTAACCTAACCTAACCTAACCTGACCTAACCTAACCTAACCTAACCTAACCTAACCAAACCACCGCTTAATGAAATCACTGTCGCCTTGAAATCACTTCTCGAATTTCAAGATTACCATTTTGACACCCACTGAAACCACTAACGATTCCACGGCGTGGTTTGATTTCACATCGCTAGTGGAATCACCCGGTTCAAGACTTGGCCACCTGTTAAGAAGAGAGGATTTCGGCCAATTCGGTGCTACTCCCCTGGTAAAAATCCGAAATTTTTGCAGAGTCCATTGTCAGTTCGGAGATGGTTTGGCACTTGGGAATGATGTTGTGCACAAGGTGTGCCCCCCACTGCGACAAGGCAATCTCCACCGGGGGGGTCCTAATTCAACCCAACCCAACGCCACCTAACCTAACCTAACCTAACCTAACCCAACCTAACCTACCCTAACGTAACGTAACGTAACCTAACCTAACCTAATCTAGCCTAACGTAACGTAACGTAACCTAACCTAACCTAACCTAATCTAACCTAACCCAACCTAACCTAACCTAACCTAACCTGACCTAACCTAACCTAACCTAACCTAACCTAACCTAACCTAACCTAACCTACCCTAACGTAACGTAACCTAACCTAACCTAACGTAACGTAACCTAACCTAACCTAACCTAACCCAACCTAACCTACCCTAACGTAACGTAACGTAACCTAACCTAACCTAATCTAGCCTAACGTAACGTAACGTAACCTAACCTAACCTAACCTGACCTAACCTAACCTAACCTAACCTAACCTAACCTAACCTAACTTAACCTGACCTAACCTAACCTAACCTAACCTAACCTAACCAAACCACCGCTTAATGAAATCACTGTCGCCTTGAAATCACTTCTCGAATTTCAAGATTACCATTTTGACACCCACTGAAACCACTAACGATTCCACGGCGTGATTTAATCTCACATCGCTAGTGGAATCACCCGGTTCAAGACTTGGCCACCTGTTAAGAAGAGAGGATTTCGGCCAATTCGGTGCTACTCCCCTGGTAAAAATCCGAAATTTTTGCAGAGTCCATTGTCAGTTCGGAGATGGTTTGGCACTTGGGAATGATGTTGTGCACAAGGTGTGCCCCCCACTGCGACACGGCGTTCTCCACCGGGAGAGGACCTAATCCAACCCAACCCAACGCGACCTAACCTAACCTAACCTAACCTGCCCTAACGTTACGTAACGTAACCTAACCTAACCTACCTTACCTAACGTAACGTAACCTAACCCAACCTGACCCAACCTAACCCAACCTAACCTAACCTAACCTAACGTAACGTAACGTAACCTAACCTAACCTAACCTAACCTAACGTAACGTAACCTAACCTAACCTGACCTAACCTAACCTAACCAAACCTAACCTAACCCAACCAAACTTAACCTAACCTAACCTAACCTAACCTAACCTAACCCAACCTAACCTAACCTAACCTGATCTAGCCTAACCTAAAATAGCCTAACCTAGCCTAACCTAACCTAACCTGACCTAACCTAACCTAACCTAACCTAACCTAACCTAACCTAGCCTAACCTAACCTAACCAAACCACCGCTTACTGAAATCACTGTCGCCTTGAAATCACTTTTCGAATTTCAAGATCACCATTTTGACACCCACTGAAACCACTAACGCTTCCTCGGCGTGGTTTGATCTCACATCGCTAGTGGAATCACCCGGATCAAGACTTGGCCTCCTGTTAAGAAGAGAGGATCTCAGCCGATTCGGCGTTACCCCCTGGGGAAAATCCAGAATTTTTGCAGAGTCCATTGTCAGTTCGGAGATGGTTTGGCACTTGAGAATGATGTTGTGCACAAGGTGTGCCTCCCACCGCGACAAGGCGACCTCCACCGGGGGGGGACCTAATCCAACCCAACCCAACGCGACCTAACCTAATCTAACCTGACCTACCCTAACGTACCGTAACCTAACCTAACCTAATCCAACCCAACGTAACCTAACTTTACCTAACCTAACCTAACCTAACCTACCCTACCCTAACGTAACGTAACGTGACCTGACCTAACTTAACCTAACCCAACCTAACCTAACCTAACCTAACCTAACCTGACCTAACCTAACCTAACCTAACCTAACCTAACCTGACCTAACCTAACCTAACCTAACCTTACCTAACCTAACCTAACCTAACCTAACCAAACCACAGCTTACTGAAATCACCGTCGCCTCTAAATCACTTTTCGAATTTCAAGATTACCATTTTGACACCCACTGAAACCACTAACGATTCCACGGCGTGGTTTGATCTCACATCGCTAGTGAAATCACCCGGTTCAAGACTTGGCCTCCTGTTAAGAAGAGAGGATTTCAGCCGATTCGGTGATACCCCCCTGGGGCTGCATTCCTGTACAATTATTTTCATCTAGATAATCCCAGTCTAAGTTAATACCGGTTTTAGAGAGGTTTAACTTCGTATTCCTGTACGAGTATTATGGTGGGTTCATTTTAGTACGTCGGTAAAACAGTTTTTTGACAAAATATGTTGTTACAAATCAGCTAAAATGTACCTAAATATCATCCAATTTCAACTGAATCAAATCTCAGCCTGAAGCACAATTTTCAATGAAATTAAACGAAAAACAGAAAGTAGACCAAAGTAGGATCGAACCCTGTCTGCCTTACTCTCAATGCAGCCGCGCTAACGATGCAACCGATCTGCCAATGTGAATTCTTCCTTCGGAACAACATGAGTATACAAGCTTCGAGAAGAATTCTGGCAAATGAATAATTGATAATGAAACTGATGATAAAATCATTTCAAAACTTTCACATTCCGTTGCCTTAATTTCTCATTCTGAAAATAACATTTCCGTAAGGATATTCACCATATAAGATATTTAAATTAATATTTGAAATCTTGAAGTGGATCTTAAAACACGCTAAACCCACTCTTTGGCAGGATCAAGTTAAGCCTGCTTTTCTCGTATCATTTCCGGTTTTACTTTTTAGGAATACCAAATTAGTACCAATATCACTTAGGACCGGATTAAATCGAACAGGAATGTGCCCCCAGGGGTTAGCGCCGAATCGGCTGGAATCCTCTCTCCTTAACAGAAGGCCAAGTCTTGAACCGGGTGATTTCACTGGCGATGTGAGATCAAACCACGCCGTGGAATCGTTAGTGGTTTCAGTAAGCGGTGGTTTGGTTAGGTTAGGTTAGGTTGGGTTAGGTTAGGTTAGGTTAGGTTAGGTTGGGATAGGTTAGGTTGGGTTAGGTTAGGTTAGGTTAGGTAGGGTCATGTCAAGTTAGGTTAGGTAAGGTTAGGTTAGTTTAGGTTAGGTTAGGTTAGGTCAGGTTAGGTTAGGTTAGGTTGGGTTAGGTTAGGTTAGGTTAGGTTAGGTTGGGTTAGGTTAGGTTGAGTTAGGTTAGGTTAGGTTAGGTTAGGTTAGGTTAGGATAGGTCACGTTACGTTATGTAGGGTGGGGTAGGTTAGGTTAGGTGAGGTTAGGTTAGGTTGGGTGACGTAACGTTAGGTTGGGTTAGGTTTGGTTACGGAACATTGGGGTTGGTTGGGTTAGGTTAGGTTAGGTTAGGTCGCGTTGGGTTGGGTTAGGTTAGGTCAGGTTAGGTTAGGTTAGGTCAGGTTAGGTCAGGTTAGGTTAGGTTAGGTTAGGTCGGGTTAGGTAAGGTTAGGTTAGGTTAGGTCAGGTTAGGTAAGGTTAGGTTAGGTTAGGTTTGGTTAGGTTAGGTTACGTTACGTTACGTCACGTTTGGGTAGGTTAGGTTAGTTAGGGTGAGGTCGCGTTGGGTTGGGTTGGATTAGGTCCCCCCCGGTGGAGATCGCCTTGGTTCGGTGGGGGGCACACCTTGTTTACAACATCATTCCCAAGTGCCAAACCATCCTCCAACAGACAATGGACTCTGCGAAAATTCTGGATTATCCCCAGAGGGTAGCGCCAAATCGGTTGGAATCCTCTTTTCTTAACAAGAGGCCAAGTCTTGAACCGGGTGAATTCACTAGCGATGTGAGATCAAACCACGCCGTGGAATCGTTAGTGGTTTCAGTGGGTGTCAAAATGGTGATCTTGGAATTCGAAAAGTGATTTAAAGGCGACGGTGATTTCAGTAAGCGGTGGTTTGGTTAGGTTAGGTTAGGTTGAGTTAGGTTAGGTAAGGTTAGGTTAGGTTAGGTTAGGTTGGGTTAGGTTAGGTTAGGTTAGGTCAGGTTAGGTCAAGTAAGGTTAAGTTAGGTTACGTTAGGTTGGGTTAGGTTAGGTTGGGTTGGGTTAGGTTAGGTTAGGTTGGGTTGGGTTAGGTTGGGTTGGGTTAGGTTGGGTTAGCTTAGGTTGGGTTAGGTGACGTTAGGTTGGGTTAGGTTAGGTTAGGTTACGTTACGATACGTAGGATGGGGTGGGTTAGGTTAGGTTAGGTTAGGGCAGGTTAGGTTAGGTTGGGTTACGAACGTTAGGTTGGGTTAGGTTAGGTCACAGTACGTTGGGGTAGGTTGGGTTATGTTAGGTTAGGTTAGGTTAGATTAGGTTACGTTACGTTACGTTAGGTTAGATTAGGTTAGGTTAGGTTACGTTACGTTACGTTAGGGTAGGTAAGGTTAGGCTAGGTTAGGTTAGGTTAGGTTGGGATAGGTAAGGTTAGGTTAGGTTAGGTTAGTTTAGGTTAGGTTTGGTTAGGTTAGGTTAGGTTAGGTTGGGTTACGTTACGTTAGGTTAGGTTAGGTTAGGTTAGGTTACGGTACGTTTCATTAGGGTAGGTTAGGTTAGGTTACGTTACGTTACGTTAGGGTAGGTTAGGTTAGAAAGGGTTAGGTTAGGTTAGGTTAGGTTAGGTTAGGTTAGGTTGGGTTAGTTTAGGTTAGGTTTGATTAGGTTAGGTTAGGTTAGGTTAGGTTAGGTTAGGTTGAGTTAGGTTAGGTTAGGTTAGGTTCGGTTAGGTTAGGTTAGGTCAGGTTAGGTAAGGTTAGGTTAGTTCAGGTTTACGTTACGTTTGGGTGGGTTAGGTTAGCTTAGGTTAGGTCGCGTTGGGTTGGGTTGGATTAGGTCCCCCCCCGGTGAAGATCGCCCTGGTTCGGTGGGGGGCACACCTTGTTTACAACATCATTCCCAAGCGCCAAACCATCCCCCAACAGACAATGGACTCTGCAAAAATTCTGGATTTTACCCAGAGGGTAGCGCCAAGTCGGTTGGAATCCTCTTTTCTTAACAGGAGGCCAAGTCTTGAACCGGGTGATTCCACTGGCGATGTGAGATCAAACCACGCCGTGGAATCGTTAGTGGTTCCAGTGAGTGTCAAAATGGTAATCTTGGAATTCGAAAAGTGATTTAAAGGCCACGGTGATTTCAGTAAGCGGTGGTTCGGTTAGGTTAGGTTAGGTTGAGTTAGGTTAGGTAAGGTTAGGTTGGGTTAGGTTAGGTTGGGTTAGGTTAGGCTAGGTTAGGTTGGGTTAGGTTAGGTTAACGATAGGTTAGGTTGGGTTAGGTTAGGTTAGGTTAGGTAGGGTCATGTCAAGTTGGGTTGGGTAAGGTTAGGTTAGTTTAGGTTAGGTTAGGTTAGGTTAGGTTAGGTTAGGTTAGGTTATGTTAGGTTAGGTTAGGTTGGGTTAGGTTAGGTTAGGTTAGGTTAGGTAGGGTCATGTCAAGTTAGGTTGGGTAATGTTAGGTTAGTTTAGGTTAGGTTAGGTTAGGTTAGGTTAGGTTAGGTTAGGTTAGGTTAGGTTAGGTTAGGTTAGGTTAGGTTAGGTTAGGTTGAGGTTAGGTTAGGTTAGGTTAGGTTAGGTTAGGTTAGGATAGGTTACGTTACGTTATGTAGGGTGGGGTCGGTTAGGTTTGGTGAGGTTAGGTTAGGTTGGGTGACGTAACGTTAGGTTGGGTTAGGTTTGGTTACGGAACATTGGGGTAGGTTGGGTTAGGTTAGGTTTGGTTAGGTCGCGTTGGGTTGGGTTAGGTTAGGTCAGGTTAGGTTAGGTTTGGTCAGGTTAGGTCAAGTCAGGTTAGGTTAGGTTAGGTTAGGTCAGGTTAGGTAAGGTTAGGTTAGGTTAGGTTTGGTTAGGTTAGGTTAGGTTACGTTACGTTACGTTTGGGTAGGTTAGGTTAGTTAAGGTGAGGTCGCGTTGGGTTGGGTTGGATTAGGTCCCCCCCGGTGGAGATCGCCTTGGTTCGGTGGGGGGCACACATTGTTCACAACATCATTCCCAAGTGCCAAACCATCCTCCAACAGACAATGGACGTGGCAAAAATTCTGGATTTTCCCCAGAGGGTAGCGCCAAATCGGTTGGAATCCTCTCTTCTTAACAGGAGGCCAAGTCTTGAACCGGGTGATTTCACTGGCGATGTGAGATCAAACCACGCCGTGGAATCGTTAGTGGTTTCAGTGGGTGTCAAAATGGTAATCTTGGAATTCGAAAAGTGATTTAAAGGCGACGGTGATTTCAGTAAGCGGTGGTTTGGTTAGGTTAGGTTAGGTTGAGTTAGGTTGGGTAAGGTTAGGTTAGGTTAGGTTAGGTTGGGTTATGTTAGGTTAGGTTAGGTTAGGTCAAGTAAGGTCAAGTTAGGTTACGTTAGGTTGGGTTAGGTTAGGTTGGGTTGGATAGGTTAGGTTAGGTTGGGTTAGGTTAGGTTAGGTTAGGTTAGGTTGGGTTAATGTAGGTTGGGTTAGCTTAGGTTGGGTTAGGTGACGTTAGGTTGGCTATGGGGGCAACACACATATTACGTCACTGCACGACATTTGACCACAATTTGCACGCAGTGCACTTATGCTGTGTTCATAACGAAAAAACTAAAGAACAACTAATTATATTTTCGAAGGTATGTATCACAACCCGAAAATGAAGGTACAATAATCTGAAGAAATATCTTCCTGCAGTTGGATCAGTGTGAACATTATTTTCTACGTCATGTCGTTTGCCGGTCACTAGCCGCGCGAGCGTCGCAGCAGCCAACTTTGTATTTACGGTTCTCTCCATGTCTTTCCAGTCTATAACAAAATGCAGACAGTGAACGTGTGATAACAACAGCCTACTCATAGCATACAGTTCACATAGAACCTGGGTTCCATCAACATCATTTGAAATGAAAATATAATTCCAGGCCTTTGCGGAACTATTCGGAGGAGGGATTTGAAACCACCTAACTGCAAACCACCGCTAACTGAAATCACTGTCGCCTTGAAATCACTTTTCGAATTTCAAGATTACCATTTTGACACACACTGAAACCACTAACGATTCCACGGCGTGGTTTGATCTCACATCGCTAGTGGAATCACCCGGTTCAAGACTTGGCCTCCTGTTAAGAAGAGAGGATTTCCGCCGATTCGGTGCTACTCCCCTGGGAAAAATCCAGAATTTTTGCAGAGTCCATTGTCAGTTCGGAGATGGTTTGGCACTTGGGAATGATGTTGTGTACAAGGTGTGCCCCCCACCGCGACAAGGCGAACTCCACCAGGGGGGGGGGGGGGGGAGGGGGGAACCTAATCTAACCCAACCCAACGAGACCTAACCTAACCTAACCTAACCTAACCTAAACTAACCTAACCTGACCTACCCTAACGTAACGTAACGTAACCTAACCTAACCTAACGTAACGTAACCTAACCCAACCTAACCTAACCCAACCTAACCTACCCTAACGTAACGTAACGTAACCTAACCTAACCTAACCTGACCTAACATAACCTAACCTAGCCTAACCTAACCTAACCTAGCCTAAACTAACCTAACCTAACCAAACCTAACCTAACCTAACCTAACCTAACCTAACCTAACCTAACCTAACCTAACCTAACCTAACCTAACCTACCCTAACGTAACGTAACGTAACCTAACCTGACCTAACCTGACGTAACGTAACCTAACCTAACCTAACCTAACGTAACGTAACGTAACCTAACCTGACCTAACCTGACGTAACGTAAACTAACCTAACCTAACCTAATCTAACCTAACCTAATCTAACCTAACCCAACCTAACCTAACCTAACCTAACCTGACCTAACCTAACCTAACCTAACCTAACCTAACCTAACCTAACCTAACCTACCCTAACGTAACGTAACGTAACCTAACCTAACCTAACGTAACGTAACCTAACCTAACCTAACCTAACCCAACCTAACCTACCCTAACGTAACGTAACGTAACCTAACCTAACCTAATCTAGCCTAACGTAACGTAACGTAACCTAACCTAACCTAACCTGACCTAACCTAACCTAACCTAACCTAACCTAACCTAACTTAACCTGACCTAACCTAACCTTACCTAACCTAACCTAACCAAACCACCGCTTAATGAAATCACTGTCGCCTTGAAATCACTTCTCGAATTTCAAGATTACCATTATGACACCCACTGAAACCACTAACGATTCCACGGCGTGGTTTGATTTCACATCGCTAGTGGAATCACCCGGTTCAAGACTTGGCCTCCTGTTAAGAAGAGAGGATTTCAGCCAATTCTGCGCTACCCCCCTGGGAAAAATCCAGAATTTTTGCAGAGTCCATTGTCAGTTCGGAGATGGTTTGGCACTTGGGAATGATGTTGTGCACAAGGTGTGCCCCCCACTGCGACAAGGCAATCTCCACCGGGGGGGTCCTAATTCAACCCAACCCAAGGCCACCTAACCTAACCTAACCTAACCTACCCTAACGTAACGTAACGTTACCCAACCTAACCTAACGTAACGTAACGTAACCTAACCTAAACAAACCTAACCTAACCTAACCTAACCAAACCTAACCTAATCCAACCTAACCTAACCTAACCTAACTAAACCACCGATTACTGAAATTACTGCCACCTTGAAATCACTTTTCGAATTTCAAGATTACCATTTTGACACCCACTGAAACCACTAACGATTCCACGGCGTGGTTTGATTTCACATCGCTAGTGGAATCACCCGGTTCAAGACTTGGCCTCCTGTTAAGAAGAGAGGATCTCAGCCGATTCGGCGCTACCCCCTGGAGAAAATCCAACATTTTTGCCGTGTCCATTGTCAGTTCGGAGATGGTTTGGCACTTGGGAATGATGTTGTGCACAAGGTGTGCCCCCCACTGCGACACGGCGATCTCCACCGGGAGAGGACCTAATCCAACCCAACCCAACGCGACCTAACCTAACCTAACCTAACCTACCCTAACGTTACGTAACGTAACCTAACCTAACCTACCTAACCTAACGTAACGTAACCTAACCCAACCTGACCCAACCTAACCCAACCTAACCTAACCTAACCTAACGTAACGTAACGTAACCTAACCTAACCTAACCTAACCTAACGTAACGTAACCTAACCTAACCTGACCTAACCTAACCTAACCAAACCTAACCTAACCCAACCAAACCTAACCTAACCTAACCTAACCTAACCTAACCTAACCCAACCTAACCTAACCTAACCTGATCTAGCGTAACCTAACCTAGCCTAACCTAGCCTAACCTAACCTAACCTGACCTAACCTAACCTAACCTAACCTAACCTAACCTAACCTAACCTAGCCTAACCTAACCTAACCAAACCACCGCTTACTGAAATCACTGTCGCCTTGAAATCACTTTTCGAATTTCAAGATCACCATTTTGACACCCACTGAAACCACTAACGCTTCCTCGGCGTGGTTTGATCTCACATCGCTAGTGGAATCACCCGGTTCAAGACTTGGCCTCCTGTTAAGAAGAGAGGATCTCAGCCGATTCGGCGCTACCCCCTGGGGAAAATCCAGAATTTTTGCAGAGTCCATTGTCAGTTCGGAGATGGTTTGGCACTTGAGAATGATGTTGTGCACAAGGTGTGCCTCCCACCGCGACAAGGCGATCTCCACCGGGGGGGGGACCAAATCCAACCCAACCCAACGCGACCTAACCTAATCTAACCTGACCTACCCTAACGTACCGTAACCTAACCTAACCTGATCCAACCCAACGTAACCTAACCTAACCTAACCTAACCTAACCTAACCTACCCTACCCTAACGTAACGTAACGTAACCTGACCTAACTTAACCTAACCCAACCTAACCTAACCTAACCTAACCTAACCTGACCTAACCTAACCTAACCTAACCTAACCTAACCTGACCTAACCTAACCTAACCTAACCTAACCTAACCTAACCTAACCTAACCTAACCTAACCCAACCAAACCACAGCTTACTGAAATCACCGTCGCCTCTAAATCACTTTTCGAATTTCAAGATCACCATTTTGACACCCACTGAAACCACTAACGATTCCACGGCGTGGTTTGATCTCACATCGCTATTGAAATCACCCGGTTCAAGACTTGGCCTCCTGTTAAGAAGAGAGGATTTCAGCCGATTCGGTGATACCCCCCTGGGGCTGCATTCCTGTACAATTATTTTCATCTAGATAATCCCAGTCTAAGTTAATACCGGTTTTAGAGAGGTTTAACTTCGTATTCCTGTACGAGTATTATGGTGGGTTCATTTTAGTACGTCGGTAAAACAGTTTTTTGACAAAATATGTTGTTACAAATCAGCTAAAATGTACCTAAATATCATCCAATTTCAACTGAATCAAAACTCAGCCTGAAGCACAATTTTCAATGAAATTAAACGAAAAACAGAAAGTAGACCAAAGTAGGATCGAACCCTGTCTGCCTTACTCTCAATGCAGCCGCGCTAACGATGCAACCGATCTGCCAATGTGAATTCTTCCTTCGGAACAACATGAGTATACAAGCTTCGAGAAGAATTCTGGCAAATGAATAATTGATAATGAAACTGATGATAAAATCATTTCAAAACTTTCACATTCCGTTGCCTTGATTTCTCATTCTGAAAATAACATTTCCGTAAGGATATTCACCATATAAGATATTTAAATTAATATTTGAAATCTTGAAGTGGATCTTGAAACACGCTAAACCCGCTCTTTGGCAGGATCAAGTTAAGCCTGCTTTTCTGGTATCATTTCCGGTTTTTTTTTTTTAGGAATACCAAATTAGTACCAATATCACTTAAGACCGGATTAAATCGAACAGGAATGTGCCCCCAGGGGTTAGCGCCGAATCGGCTGGAATCCTCTCTCCTTAACAGAAGGCCAAGTCTTGAACCGGGTGATTTCACTGGCGATGTGAGATCAAACCACGCCGTGGAATCGTTAGTGGTTTCAGTAAGCGGTGGTTTGGTTAGGTTAGGTTAGGTTGGGTTAGGTTAGGTTAGGTTAGGTTAGGTTGGGATAGGTTAGGTTGGGTTAGGTTAGGTTAGGTTAGGTAGGGTCATGTCAAGTTAGGTTAGGTAAGGTTAGGTTAGTTTAGGTTAGGTTAGGTTAGGTCAGGTTAGGTTAGGTTAGGTTGGGTTAGGTTAGGTTAGGTTAGGTTAGGTTGGGTTAGGTTAGGTTGAGTTAGGTTAGGTTAGGTTAGGTTAGGTTAGGTTAGGATAGGTCACGTTACGTTATGTAGGGTGGGGTAGGTTAGGTTAGGTGAGGTTAGGTTAGGTTGGGTGACGTAACGTTAGGTTGGGTTAGGTTTGGTTACGGAACATTGGGGTTGGTTGGGTTAGGTTAGGTTAGGTTAGGTCGCGTTGGGTTGGGTTAGGTTAGGTCAGGTTAGGTTAGGTTAGGTCAGGTTAGGTCAGGTTAGGTTAGGTTAGGTTAGGTCAGGTTAGGTAAGGTTAGGTTAGGTTAGGTCAGGTTAGGTAAGGTTAGGTTAGGTTAGGTTTGGTTAGGTTAGGTTAGGTTACGTTACGTCACGTTTGGGTAGGTTAGGTTAGTTAGGGTGAGGTCGCGTTGGGTTGGGTTGGATTAGGTCCCCCCCGGTGGAGATCGCCTTGGTTCGGTGGGGGGCACACCTTGTTTACAACATCATTCCCAAGTGCCAAACCATCCTCCAACAGACAATGGACTCTGCGAAAATTCTGGATTATCCCCAGAGGGTAGCGCCAAATCGGTTGGAATCCTCTTTTCTTAACAAGAGGCCAAGTCTTGAACCGGGTGAATTCACTAGCGATGTGAGATCAAACCACGCCGTGGAATCGTTAGTGGTTTCAGTGGGTGTCAAAATGGTGATCTTGGAATTCGAAAAGTGATTTAAAGGCGACGGTGATTTCAGTAAGCGGTGGTTTGGTTAGGTTAGGTTAGGTTGAGTTAGGTTAGGTAAGGTTAGGTTAGGTTAGGTTAGGTTGGGTTAGGTTAGGTTAGGTTAGGTCAGGTTAGGTCAAGTAAGGTTAAGTTAGGTTACGTTAGGTTGGGTTAGGTTAGGTTGGGTTGGGTTAGGTTAGGTTAGGTTGGGTTGGGTTAGGTTGGGTTGGGTTAGGTTGGGTTAGCTTAGGTTGGGTTAGGTGACGTTAGGTTGGGTTAGGTTAGGTTAGGTTACGTTACGATACGTAGGATGGGGTGGGTTAGGTTAGGTTAGGTTAGGGCAGGTTAGGTTAGGTTGGGTTACGAACGTTAGGTTGGGTTAGGTTAGGTCACAGTACGTTGGGGTAGGTTGGGTTATGTTAGGTTAGGTTAGGTTAGATTAGGTTACGTTACGTTACGTTAGGTTAGATTAGGTTAGGTTAGGTTACGTTACGTTACGTTAGGGTAGGTTAGGTTAGGCTAGGTTAGGTTAGGTTAGGTTGGGATAGGTAAGGTTAGGTTAGGTTAGGTTAGTTTAGGTTAGGTTTGGTTAGGTTAGGTTAGGTTAGGTTGGGTTACGTTACGTTAGGTTAGGTTAGGTTAGGTTAGGTTACGGTACGTTTCATTAGGGTAGGTTAGGTTAGGTTACGTTACGTTACGTTAGGGTAGGTTAGGTTAGAAAGGGTTAGGTTAGGTTAGGTTAGGTTAGGTTAGGTTAGGTTGGGTTAGTTTAGGTTAGGTTTGATTAGGTTAGGTTAGGTTAGGTTAGGTTAGGTTAGGTTGAGTTAGGTTAGGTTAGGTTAGGTTCGGTTAGGTTAGGTTAGGTCAGGTTAGGTAAGGTCAGGTTAGTTCAGGTTTACGTTACGTTTGGGTGGGTTAGGTTAGCTTAGGTTAGGTCGCGTTGGGTTGGGTTGGATTAGGTCCCCCCCCGGTGAAGATCGCCCTGGTTCGGTGGGGGGCACACCTTGTTTACAACATCATTCCCAAGCGCCAAACCATCCCCCAACAGACAATGGACTCTGCAAAAATTCTGGATTTTACCCAGAGGGTAGCGCCAAGTCGGTTGGAATCCTCTTTTCTTAACAGGAGGCCAAGTCTTGAACCGGGTGATTCCACTGGCGATGTGAGATCAAACCACGCCGTGGAATCGTTAGTGGTTTCAGTGAGTGTCAAAATGGTAATCTTGGAATTCGAAAAGTGATTTAAAGGCCACGGTGATTTCAGTAAGCGGTGGTTCGGTTAGGTTAGGTTAGGTTGAGTTAGGTTAGGTAAGGTTAGGTTGGGTTAGGTTAGGTTGGGTTAGGTTAGGCTAGGTTAGGTTGGGTTAGGTTAGGTTAACGATAGGTTAGGTTGGGTTAGGTTAGGTTAGGTTAGGTAGGGTCATGTCAAGTTGGGTTGGGTAAGGTTAGGTTAGTTTAGGTTAGGTTAGGTTAGGTTAGGTTAGGTTAGGTTAGGTTATGTTAGGTTAGGTTAGGTTGGGTTAGGTTAGGTTAGGTTAGGTTAGGTAGGGTCATGTCAAGTTAGGTTGGGTAATGTTAGGTTAGTTTAGGTTAGGTTAGGTTAGGTTAGGTTAGGTTAGGTTAGGTTAGGTTAGGTTAGGTTAGGTTAGGTTAGGTTAGGTTAGGTTGAGGTTAGGTTAGGTTAGGTTAGGTTAGGTTAGGTTAGGATAGGTTACGTTACGTTATGTAGGGTGGGGTCGGTTAGGTTTGGTGAGGTTAGGTTAGGTTGGGTGACGTAACGTTAGGTTGGGTTAGGTTTGGTTACGGAACATTGGGGTAGGTTGGGTTAGGTTAGGTTTGGTTAGGTCGCGTTGGGTTGGGTTAGGTTAGGTCAGGTTAGGTTAGGTTTGGTCAGGTTAGGTCAAGTCAGGTTAGGTTAGGTTAGGTTAGGTCAGGTTAGGTAAGGTTAGGTTAGGTTAGGTTTGGTTAGGTTAGGTTAGGTTACGTTACGTTACGTTTGGGTAGGTTAGGTTAGTTAAGGTGAGGTCGCGTTGGGTTGGGTTGGATTAGGTCCCCCCCGGTGGAGATCGCCTTGGTTCGGTGGGGGGCACACATTGTTCACAACATCATTCCCAAGTGCCAAACCATCCTCCAACAGACAATGGACGTGGCAAAAATTCTGGATTTTCCCCAGAGGGTAGCGCCAAATCGGTTGGAATCCTCTCTTCTTAACAGGAGGCCAAGTCTTGAACCGGGTGATTTCACTGGCGATGTGAGATCAAACCACGCCGTGGAATCGTTAGTGGTTTCAGTGGGTGTCAAAATGGTAATCTTGGAATTCGAAAAGTGATTTAAAGGCGACGGTGATTTCAGTAAGCGGTGGTTTGGTTAGGTTAGGTTAGGTTGAGTTAGGTTGGGTAAGGTTAGGTTAGGTTAGGTTAGGTTGGGTTATGTTAGGTTAGGTTAGGTTAGGTCAAGTAAGGTCAAGTTAGGTTACGTTAGGTTGGGTTAGGTTAGGTTGGGTTGGATAGGTTAGGTTAGGTTGGGTTAGGTTAGGTTAGGTTAGGTTAGGTTGGGTTAATGTAGGTTGGGTTAGCTTAGGTTGGGTTAGGTGACGTTAGGTTGGCTATGGGGGCAACACACATATTACGTCACTGCACGACATTTGACCACAATTTGCACGCAGTGCACTTATGCTGTGTTCATAACGAAAAAACTAAAGAACAACTAATTATATTTTCGACGGTATGTATCACAACCCGAAAATGAAGGTACAATAATCTGAAGAAATATCTTCCTGCAGTTGGATCAGTGTGAACATTATTTTCTACGTCATGTCGTTTGCCGGTCACTAGCCGCGCGAGCGTCGCAGCAGCCAACTTTGTATTTACGGTTCTCTCCATGTCTTTCCAGTCTATAACAAAATGCAGACAGTGAACGTGTGATAACAACAGCCTACTCATAGCATACAGTTCACATAGAACCTGGGTTCCATCAACATCATTTGAAATGAAAATATAATTCCAGGCCTTTGCGGAACTATTCGGAGGAGGGATTTGAAACCACCTAACTGCAAACCACCGCTAACTGAAATCACTGTCGCCTTGAAATCACTTTTCGAATTTCAAGATTACCATTTTGACACACACTGAAACCACTAACGATTCCACGGCGTGGTTTGATCTCACATCGCTAGTGGAATCACCCGGTTCAAGACTTGGCCTCCTGTTAAGAAGAGAGGATTTCCGCCGATTCGGTGCTACTCCCCTGGGAAAAATCCAGAATTTTTGCAGAGTCCATTGTCAGTTCGGAGATGGTTTGGCACTTGGGAATGATGTTGTGTACAAGGTGTGCCCCCCACCGCGACAAGGCGAACTCCACCAGGGGGGGGGGGGGGGGGGAGGGGGGAACCTAATCTAACCCAACCCAACGAGACCTAACCTAACCTAACCTAACCTAACCTAAACTAACCTAACCTGACCTACCCTAACGTAACGTAACGTAACCTAACCTAACCTAACGTAACGTAACCTAACCCAACCTAACCTAACCCAACCTAACCTACCCTAACGTAACGTAACGTAACCTAACCTAACCTAACCTGACCTAACATAACCTAACCTAGCCTAACCTAACCTAACCTAGCCTAACCTAACCTAACCTAACCAAACCTAACCTAACCTAACCTAACCTAACCTAACCTAACCTAACCTAACCTAACCTAACCTAACCTAACCTACCCTAACGTAACGTAACGTAACCTAACCTGACCTAACCTGACGTAACGTAACCTAACCTAACCTAACCTAACGTAACGTAACGTAACCTAACCTGACCTAACCTGACGTAACGTAAACTAACCTAACCTAACCTAATCTAACCTAACCTAATCTAACCTAACCCAACCTAACCTAACCTAACCTAACCTGACCTAACCTAACCTAACCTAACCTAACCTAACCTAACCTAACCTAACCTACCCTAACGTAACGTAACGTAACCTAACCTAACCTAACGTAACGTAACCTAACCTAACCTAACCTAACCCAACCTAACCTACCCTAACGTAACGTAACGTAACCTAACCTAACCTAATCTAGCCTAACGTAACGTAACGTAACCTAACCTAACCTAACCTGACCTAACCTAACCTAACCTAACCTAACCTAACCTAACTTAACCTGACCTAACCTAACCTTACCTAACCTAACCTAACCAAACCACCGCTTAATGAAATCACTGTCGCCTTGAAATCACTTCTCGAATTTCAAGATTACCATTATGACACCCACTGAAACCACTAACGATTCCACGGCGTGGTTTGATTTCACATCGCTAGTGGAATCACCCGGTTCAAGACTTGGCCTCCTGTTAAGAAGAGAGGATTTCAGCCAATTCTGCGCTACCCCCCTGGGAAAAATCCAGAATTTTTGCAGAGTCCATTGTCAGTTCGGAGATGGTTTGGCACTTGGGAATGATGTTGTGCACAAGGTGTGCCCCCCACTGCGACAAGGCAATCTCCACCGGGGGGGTCCTAATTCAACCCAACCCAAGGCCACCTAACCTAACCTAACCTAACCTACCCTAACGTAACGTAACGTTACCCAACCTAACCTAACGTAACGTAACGTAACCTAACCTAAACAAACCTAACCTAACCTAACCTAACCAAACCTAACCCAATCCAACCTAACCTAACCTAACCTAACTAAACCACCGATTACTGAAATTACTGCCACCTTGAAATCACTTTTCGAATTTCAAGATTACCATTTTGACACCCACTGAAACCACTAACGATTCCACGGCGTGGTTTGATTTCACATCGCTAGTGGAATCACCCGGTTCAAGACTTGGCCTCCTGTTAAGAAGAGAGGATCTCAGCCGATTCGGCGCTACCCCCTGGAGAAAATCCAACATTTTTGCCGTGTCCATTGTCAGTTCGGAGATGGTTTGGCACTTGGGAATGATGTTGTGCACAAGGTGTGCCCCCCACTGCGACACGGCGATCTCCACCGGGAGAGGACCTAATCCAACCCAACCCAACGCGACCTAACCTAACCTAACCTAACCTACCCTAACGTTACGTAACGTAACCTAACCTAACCTACCTAACCTAACGTAACGTAACCTAACCCAACCTGACCCAACCTAACCCAACCTAACCTAACCTAACCTAACGTAACGTAACGTAACCTAACCTAACCTAACCTAACCTAACGTAACGTAACCTAACCTAACCTGACCTAACCTAACCTAACCAAACCTAACCTAACCCAACCAAACCTAACCTAACCTAACCTAACCTAACCTAACCTAACCCAACCTAACCTAACCTAACCTGATCTAGCCTAACCTAACCTAGCCTAACCTAGCCTAACCTAACCTAACCTGACCTAACCTAACCTAACCTAACCTAACCTAACCTAACCTAACCTAGCCTAACCTAACCTAACCAAACCACCGCTTACTGAAATCACTGTCGCCTTGAAATCACTTTTCGAATTTCAAGATCACCATTTTGACACCCACTGAAACCACTAACGCTTCCTCGGCGTGGTTTGATCTCACATCGCTAGTGGAATCACCCGGTTCAAGACTTGGCCTCCTGTTAAGAAGAGAGGATCTCAGCCGATTCGGCGCTACCCCCTGGGGAAAATCCAGAATTTTTGCAGAGTCCATTGTCAGTTCGGAGATGGTTTGGCACTTGAGAATGATGTTGTGCACAAGGTGTGCCTCCCACCGCGACAAGGCGATCTCCACCGGGGGGGGGACCAAATCCAACCCAACCCAACGCGACCTAACCTAATCTAACCTGACCTACCCTAACGTACCGTAACCTAACCTAACCTGATCCAACCCAACGTAACCTAACCTAACCTAACCTAACCTAACCTAACCTACCCTAACCTAACGTAACGTAACGTAACCTGACCTAACTTAACCTAACCCAACCTAACCTAACCTAACCTAACCTAACCTGACCTAACCTAACCTAACCTAACCTAACCTAACCTGACCTAACCTAACCTAACCTAACCTAACCTAACCTAACCTAACCTAACCTAACCTAACCCAACCAAACCACAGCTTACTGAAATCACCGTCGCCTCTAAATCACTTTTCGAATTTCAAGATCACCATTTTGACACCCACTGAAACCACTAACGATTCCACGGCGTGGTTTGATCTCACATCGCTAGTGAAATCACCCGGTTCAAGACTTGGCCTCCTGTTAAGAAGAGAGGATTTCAGCCGATTCGGTGATACCCCCCTGGGGCTGCATTCCTGTACAATTATTTTCATCTAGATAATCCCAGTCTAAGTTAATACCGGTTTTAGAGAGGTTTAACTTCGTATTCCTGTACGAGTATTATGGTGGGTTCATTTTAGTACGTCGGTAAAACAGTTTTTTGACAAAATATGTTGTTACAAATCAGCTAAAATGTACCTTAATATCATCCAATTTCAACTGAATCAAATCTCAGCCTGAAGCACAATTTTCAATGAAATTAAACGAAAAACAGAAAGTAGACCAAAGTAGGATCGAACCCTGTCTGCCTTACTCTCAATGCAGCCGCGCTAACGATGCAACCGATCTGCCAATGTGAATTCTTCCTTCGGAACAACATGAGTATACAAGCTTCGAGAAGAATTCTGGCAAATGAATAATTGATAATGAAACTGATGATAAAATCATTTCAAAACTTTCACATTCCGTTGCCTTGATTTCTCATTCTGAAAATAACATTTCCGTAAGGATATTCACCATATAAGATATTTAAATTAATATTTGAAATCTTGAAGTGGATCTTGAAACACGCTAAACCCGCTCTTTGGCAGGATCAAGTTAAGCCTGCTTTTCTGGTATCATTTCCGTTTTTTTTTTTTTAGGAATACCAAATTAGTACCAATATCACTTAGGACCGGATTAAATCGAACAGGAATGTGCCCCCAGGGGTTAGCGCCGAATCGGCTGGAATCCTCTCTCCTTAACAGAAGGCCAAGTCTTGAACCGGGTGATTTCACTGGCGATGTGAGATCAAACCACGCCGTGGAATCGTTAGTGGTTTCAGTGAGCGGTGGTTTGGTTAGGTTAGGTTAGGTTGGGTTAGGTTAGGTTAGGTTAGGTTAGGTTGGGATAGGTTAGGTTGGGTTAGGTTAGGTTAGGTTAGGTAGGGTCATGTCAAGTTAGGTTAGGTAAGGTTAGGTTAGTTTAGGTTAGGTTAGGTTAGGTCAGGTTAGGTTTGGTCAGGTTAGGTTAGGTTAGGTTAGGTTAGGTTAGGTTGGGTTAGGTTAGGTTGAGTTAGGTTAGGTTAGGTTAGGTTAGGTTAGGTTAGGATAGGTCACGTTACGTTATGTAGGGTGGGGTAGGTTAGGTTAGGTGAGGTTAGGTTAGGTTGGGTGACGTAACGTTAGGTTGGGTTAGGTTTGGTTACGGAACATTGGGGTAGGTTGGGTTAGGTTAGGTTAGGTTAGGTCGCGTTGGGTTGGGTTAGGTTAGGTCAGGTTAGGTTAGGTTAGGTCAGTTTAGGTCAGGTTAGGTTAGGTTAGGTTAGGTCAGGTTAGGTAAGGTGAGGTTAGGTTAGGTTAGGTCAGGTTAGGTAAGGTTAGGTGAGGTTAGGTTTGGTTAGGTTAGGTTAGGTTACGTTACGTCACGTTTGGGTAGGTTAGGTTAGTTAGGGTGAGGTCGCGTTGGGTTGGGTTGGATTAGGTTCCCCCCGGTGGAGATCGCCTTGGTTCGGTGGGGGGCACACCTTGTTTACAACATCATTCCCAAGTGCCAAACCATCCTCCAACAGACAATGGACTCTGCGAAAATTCTGGATTTTCCCCAGAGGGTAGCGCCAAATCGGTTGGAATCCTCTTTTCTTAACAAGAGGCCAAGTCTTGAACCGGGTGAATTCACTAGCGATGTGAGATCAAACCACGCCGTGGAATCGTTAGTGGTTTCAGTGGGTGTCAAAATGGTGATCTTGGAATTCGAAAAGTGATTTAAAGGCGACGGTGATTTCAGTAAGCGGTGGTTTGGTTAGGTTAGGTTGAGTTAGGTTAGGTAAGGTTAGGTTAGGTTAGGTTAGGTTGGGTTAGGTTAGGTTAGGTTAGGTTAGGTTAGGTCAAGTAAGGTTAAGTTAGGTTACGTTAGGTTGGGTTAGGTTAGGTTGGGTTGGGTTAGGTTAGGTTAGGTTGGGTTGGGTTAGGTTGGGTTGGGTTAGGTTGGGTTAGCTTAGGTTGGGTTAGGTGACGTTAGGTTGGGTTAGGTTAGGTTAGGTTACGTTACGATACGTAGGATGGGGTGGGTTAGGTTAGGTTAGGTTAGGGCAGGTTGGGTTAGGTTGGGTTACGAACGTTAGGTTGGGTTAGGTTAGGTCACGGTACGTTGGGGTAGGTTGGGTTATGTTAGGTTAGGTTAGGTTAGATCAGGTTACGTTACGTTACGTTAGGTTAGATTAGGTTAGGTTAGGTTACGTTACGTTACGTTAGGGTAGGTTAGGTTAGGCTAGGTTAGGTTAGGTTAGGTTGGGATAGGTAAGGTTAGGTTAGGTTAGGTTAGTTTAGGTTAGGTTTGGTTAGGTTAGGTTAGGTTAGGTTGGGTTACGTTACGTTAGGTTAGGTTAGGTTAGGTTAGGTTACGGTACGTTTCATTAGGGTAGGTTAGGTTAGGTTACGTTACGTTACGTTAGGGTAGGTTAGGTTAGAAAGGGTTAGGTTAGGTTAGGTTAGGTTAGGTTAGGTTAGGTTGGGTTAGTTTAGGTTAGGTTTGATTAGGTTAGGTTAGGTTAGGTTAGGTTAGGTTGAGTTAGGTTAGGTTAGGTTAGGTTCGGTTAGGTTAGGTTAGGTCAGGTTAGGTAAGGTCAGGTTAGTTCAGGTTTACGTTACGTTTGGGTGGGTTAGGTTAGCTTAGGTTAGGTCGCGTTGGGTTGGGTTGGATTAGGTCCCCCCCCGGTGAAGATCGCCCTGGTTCGGTGGGGGGCACACCTTGTTTACAACATCATTCCCAAGCGCCAAACCATCCCCCAACAGACAATGGACTCTGCAAAAATTCTGGATTTTACCCAGAGGGTAGCGCCAAGTCGGTTGGAATCCTCTTTTCTTAACAGGAGGCCAAGTCTTGAACCGGGTGATTCCACTGGCGATGTGAGATCAAACCACGCCGTGGAATCGTTAGTGGTTTCAGTGAGTGTCAAAATGGTAATCTTGGAATTCGAAAAGTGATTTAAAGGCCACGGTGATTTCAGTAAGCGGTGGTTCGGTTAGGTTAGGTTAGGTTGAGTTAGGTTAGGTAAGGTTAGGTTGGGTTAGGTTAGGTTGGGTTAGGTTAGGCTAGGTTAGGTTGGGTTAGGTTAGGTTAACGATAGGTTAGGTTGGGTTAGGTTAGGTTAGGTTAGGTAGGGTCATGTCAAGTTGGGTTGGGTAAGGTTAGGTTAGTTTAGGTTAGGTTAGGTTAGGTTAGGTTAGGTTAGGTTAGGTTATGTTAGGTTAGGTTAGGTTGGGTTAGGTTAGGTTAGGTTAGGTTAGGTAGGGTCATGTCAAGTTAGGTTGGGTAATGTTAGGTTAGTTTAGGTTAGGTTAGGTTAGGTTAGGTTAGGTTAGGTTAGGTTAGGTTAGGTTAGGTTAGGTTAGGTTAGGTTAGGTTAGGTTGAGGTTAGGTTAGGTTAGGTTAGGTTAGGTTAGGTTAGGATAGGTTACGTTACGTTATGTAGGGTGGGGTCGGTTAGGTTTGGTGAGGTTAGGTTAGGTTGGGTGACGTAACGTTAGGTTGGGTTAGGTTTGGTTACGGAACATTGGGGTAGGTTGGGTTAGGTTAGGTTTGGTTAGGTCGCGTTGGGTTGGGTTAGGTTAGGTCAGGTTAGGTTAGGTTTGGTCAGGTTAGGTCAAGTCAGGTTAGGTTAGGTTAGGTTAGGTCAGGTTAGGTAAGGTTAGGTTAGGTTAGGTTTGGTTAGGTTAGGTTAGGTTACGTTACGTTACGTTTGGGTAGGTTAGGTTAGTTAAGGTGAGGTCGCGTTGGGTTGGGTTGGATTAGGTCCCCCCCGGTGGAGATCGCCTTGGTTCGGTGGGGGGCACACATTGTTCACAACATCATTCCCAAGTGCCAAACCATCCTCCAACAGACAATGGACGTGGCAAAAATTCTGGATTTTCCCCAGAGGGTAGCGCCAAATCGGTTGGAATCCTCTCTTCTTAACAGGAGGCCAAGTCTTGAACCGGGTGATTTCACTGGCGATGTGAGATCAAACCACGCCGTGGAATCGTTAGTGGTTTCAGTGGGTGTCAAAATGGTAATCTTGGAATTCGAAAAGTGATTTAAAGGCGACGGTGATTTCAGTAAGCGGTGGTTTGGTTAGGTTAGGTTAGGTTGAGTTAGGTTGGGTAAGGTTAGGTTAGGTTAGGTTAGGTTGGGTTATGTTAGGTTAGGTTAGGTTAGGTCAAGTAAGGTCAAGTTAGGTTACGTTAGGTTGGGTTAGGTTAGGTTGGGTTGGATAGGTTAGGTTAGGTTGGGTTAGGTTAGGTTAGGTTAGGTTAGGTTGGGTTAATGTAGGTTGGGTTAGCTTAGGTTGGGTTAGGTGACGTTAGGTTGGCTATGGGGGCAACACACATATTACGTCACTGCACGACATTTGACCACAATTTGCACGCAGTGCACTTATGCTGTGTTCATAACGAAAAAACTAAAGAACAACTAATTATATTTTCGACGGTATGTATCACAACCCGAAAATGAAGGTACAATAATCTGAAGAAATATCTTCCTGCAGTTGGATCAGTGTGAACATTATTTTCTACGTCATGTCGTTTGCCGGTCACTAGCCGCGCGAGCGTCGCAGCAGCCAACTTTGTATTTACGGTTCTCTCCATGTCTTTCCAGTCTATAACAAAATGCAGACAGTGAACGTGTGATAACAACAGCCTACTCATAGCATACAGTTCACATAGAACCTGGGTTCCATCAACATCATTTGAAATGAAAATATAATTCCAGGCCTTTGCGGAACTATTCGGAGGAGGGATTTGAAACCACCTAACTGCAAACCACCGCTAACTGAAATCACTGTCGCCTTGAAATCACTTTTCGAATTTCAAGATTACCATTTTGACACACACTGAAACCACTAACGATTCCACGGCGTGGTTTGATCTCACATCGCTAGTGGAATCACCCGGTTCAAGACTTGGCCTCCTGTTAAGAAGAGAGGATTTCCGCCGATTCGGTGCTACTCCCCTGGGAAAAATCCAGAATTTTTGCAGAGTCCATTGTCAGTTGGGAGATGGTTTGGCACTTGGGAATGATGTTGTGTACAAGGTGTGCCCCCCACCGCGACAAGGCGAACTCCACCAGGGGGGGGGGGGGGGGGGAGGGGGGAACCTAATCTAACCCAACCCAACGAGACCTAACCTAACCTAACCTAACCTAACCTAAACTAACCTAACCTGACCTACCCTAACGTAACGTAACGTAACCTAACCTAACCTAACGTAACGTAACCTAACCCAACCTAACCTAACCCAACCTAACCTACCCTAACGTAACGTAACGTAACCTAACCTAACCTAACCTGACCTAACATAACCTAACCTAGCCTAACCTAACCTAACCTAGCCTAACCTAACCTAACCTAACCAAACCTAACCTAACCTAACCTAACCTAACCTAACCTAACCTAACCTAACCTAACCTAACCTAACCTAACCTACCCTAACGTAACGTAACGTAACCTAACCTGACCTAACCTGACGTAACGTAACCTAACCTAACCTAACCTAACGTAACGTAACGTAACCTAACCTGACCTAACCTGACGTAACGTAAACTAACCTAACCTAACCTAATCTAACCTAACCTAATCTAACCTAACCCAACCTAACCTAACCTAACCTAACCTGACCTAACCTAACCTAACCTAACCTAACCTAACCTAACCTAACCTAACCTACCCTAACGTAACGTAACGTAACCTAACCTAACCTAACGTAACGTAACCTAACCTAACCTAACCTAACCCAACCTAACCTACCCTAACGTAACGTAACGTAACCTAACCTAACCTAATCTAGCCTAACGTAACGTAACGTAACCTAACCTAACCTAACCTGACCTAACCTAACCTAACCTAACCTAACCTAACCTAACTTAACCTGACCTAACCTAACCTTACCTAACCTAACCTAACCAAACCACCGCTTAATGAAATCACTGTCGCCTTGAAATCACTTCTCGAATTTCAAGATTACCATTATGACACCCACTGAAACCACTAACGATTCCACGGCGTGGTTTGATTTCACATCGCTAGTGGAATCACCCGGTTCAAGACTTGGCCTCCTGTTAAGAAGAGAGGATTTCAGCCAATTCTGCGCTACCCCCCTGGGAAAAATCCAGAATTTTTGCAGAGTCCATTGTCAGTTCGGAGATGGTTTGGCACTTGGGAATGATGTTGTGCACAAGGTGTGCCCCCCACTGCGACAAGGCAATCTCCACCGGGGGGGTCCTAATTCAACCCAACCCAAGGCCACCTAACCTAACCTAACCTAACCTACCCTAACGTAACGTAACGTTACCCAACCTAACCTAACGTAACGTAACGTAACCTAACCTAAACAAACCTAACCTAACCTAACCTAACCAAACCTAACCCAATCCAACCTAACCTAACCTAACCTAACTAAACCACCGATTACTGAAATTACTGCCACCTTGAAATCACTTTTCGAATTTCAAGATTACCATTTTGACACCCACTGAAACCACTAACGATTCCACGGCGTGGTTTGATTTCACATCGCTAGTGGAATCACCCGGTTCAAGACTTGGCCTCCTGTTAAGAAGAGAGGATCTCAGCCGATTCGGCGCTACCCCCTGGAGAAAATCCAACATTTTTGCCGTGTCCATTGTCAGTTCGGAGATGGTTTGGCACTTGGGAATGATGTTGTGCACAAGGTGTGCCCCCCACTGCGACACGGCGATCTCCACCGGGAGAGGACCTAATCCAACCCAACCCAACGCGACCTAACCTAACCTAACCTAACCTACCCTAACGTTACGTAACGTAACCTAACCTAACCTACCTAACCTAACGTAACGTAACCTAACCCAACCTGACCCAACCTAACCCAACCTAACCTAACCTAACCTAACGTAACGTAACGTAACCTAACCTAACCTAACCTAACCTAACGTAACGTAACCTAACCTAACCTGACCTAACCTAACCTAACCAAACCTAACCTAACCCAACCAAACCTAACCTAACCTAACCTAACCTAACCTAACCTAACCCAACCTAACCTAACCTAACCTGATCTAGCCTAACCTAACCTAGCCTAACCTAGCCTAACCTAACCTAACCTGACCTAACCTAACCTAACCTAACCTAACCTAACCTAACCTAACCTAGCCTAACCTAACCTAACCAAACCACCGCTTACTGAAATCACTGTCGCCTTGAAATCACTTTTCGAATTTCAAGATCACCATTTTGACACCCACTGAAACCACTAACGCTTCCTCGGCGTGGTTTGATCTCACATCGCTAGTGGAATCACCCGGTTCAAGACTTGGCCTCCTGTTAAGAAGAGAGGATCTCAGCCGATTCGGCGCTACCCCCTGGGGAAAATCCAGAATTTTTGCAGAGTCCATTGTCAGTTCGGAGATGGTTTGGCACTTGAGAATGATGTTGTGCACAAGGTGTGCCTCCCACCGCGACAAGGCGATCTCCACCGGGGGGGGGACCAAATCCAACCCAACCCAACGCGACCTAACCTAATCTAACCTGACCTACCCTAACGTACCGTAACCTAACCTAACCTGATCCAACCCAACGTAACCTAACCTAACCTAACCTAACCTAACCTAACCTACCCTAACCTAACGTAACGTAACGTAACCTGACCTAACTTAACCTAACCCAACCTAACCTAACCTAACCTAACCTAACCTGACCTAACCTAACCTAACCTAACCTAACCTAACCTGACCTAACCTAACCTAACCTAACCTAACCTAACCTAACCTAACCTAACCTAACCTAACCCAACCAAACCACAGCTTACTGAAATCACCGTCGCCTCTAAATCACTTTTCGAATTTCAAGATCACCATTTTGACACCCACTGAAACCACTAACGATTCCACGGCGTGGTTTGATCTCACATCGCTAGTGAAATCACCCGGTTCAAGACTTGGCCTCCTGTTAAGAAGAGAGGATTTCAGCCGATTCGGTGATACCCCCCTGGGGCTGCATTCCTGTACAATTATTTTCATCTATATAATCCCAGTCTAAGTTAATACCGGTTTTAGAGAGGTTTAACTTCGTATTCCTGTACGAGTATTATGGTGGGTTCATTTTAGTACGTCGGTAAAACAGTTTTTTGACAAAATATGTTGTTACAAATCAGCTAAAATGTACCTTAATATCATCCAATTTCAACTGAATCAAATCTCAGCCTGAAGCACAATTTTCAATGAAATTAAACGAAAAACAGAAAGTAGACCAAAGTAGGATCGAACCCTGTCTGCCTTACTCTCAATGCAGCCGCGCTAACGATGCAACCGATCTGCCAATGTGAATTCTTCCTTCGGAACAACATGAGTATACAAGCTTCGAGAAGAATTCTGGCAAATGAATAATTGATAATGAAACTGATGATAAAATCATTTCAAAACTTTCACATTCCGTTGCCTTGATTTCTCATTCTGAAAATAACATTTCCGTAAGGATATTCACCATATAAGATATTTAAATTAATATTTGAAATCTTGAAGTGGATCTTGAAACACGCTAAACCCGCTCTTTGGCAGGATCAAGTTAAGCCTGCTTTTCTGGTATCATTTCCGTTTTTTTTTTTTTAGGAATACCAAATTAGTACCAATATCACTTAGGACCGGATTAAATCGAACAGGAATGTGCCCCCAGGGGTTAGCGCCGAATCGGCTGGAATCCTCTCTCCTTAACAGAAGGCCAAGTCTTGAACCGGGTGATTTCACTGGCGATGTGAGATCAAACCACGCCGTGGAATCGTTAGTGGTTTCAGTGAGCGGTGGTTTGGTTAGGTTAGGTTAGGTTGGGTTAGGTTAGGTTAGGTTAGGTTAGGTTGGGATAGGTTAGGTTGGGTTAGGTTAGGTTAGGTTAGGTAGGGTCATGTCAAGTTAGGTTAGGTAAGGTTAGGTTAGTTTAGGTTAGGTTAGGTTAGGTCAGGTTAGGTTTGGTCAGGTTAGGTTAGGTTAGGTTAGGTTAGGTTAGGTTGGGTTAGGTTAGGTTGAGTTAGGTTAGGTTAGGTTAGGTTAGGTTAGGTTAGGATAGGTCACGTTACGTTATGTAGGGTGGGGTAGGTTAGGTTAGGTGAGGTTAGGTTAGGTTGGGTGACGTAACGTTAGGTTGGGTTAGGTTTGGTTACGGAACATTGGGGTAGGTTGGGTTAGGTTAGGTTAGGTTAGGTCGCGTTGGGTTGGGTTAGGTTAGGTCAGGTTAGGTTAGGTTAGGTCAGTTTAGGTCAGGTTAGGTTAGGTTAGGTTAGGTCAGGTTAGGTAAGGTGAGGTTAGGTTAGGTTAGGTCAGGTTAGGTAAGGTTAGGTGAGGTTAGGTTTGGTT
This sequence comes from Brachyptera risi, assembly GCA_964007535.1. Classification (NCBI taxonomy): domain Eukaryota; kingdom Metazoa; phylum Arthropoda; class Insecta; order Plecoptera; family Taeniopterygidae; genus Brachyptera; species Brachyptera risi. The sequence continues at coordinate 28,504,140 of OZ023334.1, read as the reverse complement.
AGGTTAGGTTAGGTTACGTTACGTCACGTTTGGGTAGGTTAGGTTAGTTAGGGTGAGGTCGCGTTGGGTTGGGTTGGATTAGGTTCCCCCCGGTGGAGATCGCCTTGGTTCGGTGGGGGGCACACCTTGTTTACAACATCATTCCCAAGTGCCAAACCATCCTCCAACAGACAATGGACTCTGCGAAAATTCTGGATTTTCCCCAGAGGGTAGCGCCAAATCGGTTGGAATCCTCTTTTCTTAACAAGAGGCCAAGTCTTGAACCGGGTGAATTCACTAGCGATGTGAGATCAAACCACGCCGTGGAATCGTTAGTGGTTTCAGTGGGTGTCAAAATGGTGATCTTGGAATTCGAAAAGTGATTTAAAGGCGACGGTGATTTCAGTAAGCGGTGGTTTGGTTAGGTTAGGTTGAGTTAGGTTAGGTAAGGTTAGGTTAGGTTAGGTTAGGTTGGGTTAGGTTAGGTTAGGTTACGTTAGGTTAGGTCAAGTAAGGTTAAGTTAGGTTACGTTAGGTTGGGTTAGGTTAGGTTGGGTTGGGTTAGGTTAGGTTAGGTTGGGTTGGGTTAGGTTGGGTTGGGTTAGGTTGGGTTAGCTTAGGTTGGGTTAGGTGACGTTAGGTTGGGTTAGGTTAGGTTAGGTTACGTTACGATACGTAGGATGGGGTGGGTTAGGTTAGGTTAGGTTAGGGCAGGTTGGGTTAGGTTGGGTTACGAACGTTAGGTTGGGTTAGGTTAGGTCACGGTACGTTGGGGTAGGTTGGGTTATGTTAGGTTAGGTTAGGTTAGATCAGGTTACGTTACGTTACGTTAGGTTAGATTAGGTTAGGTTAGGTTACGTTACGTTACGTTAGGGTAGGTTAGGTTAGGCTAGGTTAGGTTAGGTTAGGTTGGGATAGGTAAGGTTAGGTTAGGTTAGGTTAGTTTAGGTTAGGTTTGGTTAGGTTAGGTTAGGTTAGGTTGGGTTACGTTACGTTAGGTTAGGTTAGGTTAGGTTAGGTTACGGTACGTTTCATTAGGGTAGGTTAGGTTAGGTTACGTTACGTTACGTTAGGGTAGGTTAGGTTAGAAAGGGTTAGGTTAGGTTAGGTTAGGTTAGGTTAGGTTAGGTTGGGTTAGTTTAGGTTAGGTTTGATTAGGTTAGGTTAGGTTAGGTTAGGTTAGGTTGAGTTAGGTTAGGTTAGGTTAGGTTCGGTTAGGTTAGGTTAGGTCAGGTTAGGTAAGGTCAGGTTAGTTCAGGTTTACGTTACGTTTGGGTGGGTTAGGTTAGCTTAGGTTAGGTCGCGTTGGGTTGGGTTGGATTAGGTCCCCCCCCGGTGAAGATCGCCCTGGTTCGGTGGGGGGCACACCTTGTTTACAACATCATTCCCAAGCGCCAAACCATCCCCCAACAGACAATGGACTCTGCAAAAATTCTGGATTTTACCCAGAGGGTAGCGCCAAGTCGGTTGGAATCCTCTTTTCTTAACAGGAGGCCAAGTCTTGAACCGGGTGATTCCACTGGCGATGTGAGATCAAACCACGCCGTGGAATCGTTAGTGGTTTCAGTGAGTGTCAAAATGGTAATCTTGGAATTCGAAAAGTGATTTAAAGGCCACGGTGATTTCAGTAAGCGGTGGTTCGGTTAGGTTAGGTTAGGTTGAGTTAGGTTGGGTAAGGTTAGGTTGGGTTAGGTTAGGTTGGGTTAGGTTAGGCTAGGTTAGGTTGGGTTAGGTTAGGTTAATGATAGGTTAGGTTGGGTTAGGTTAGGTTAGGTTAGGTAGGGTCATGTCAAGTTGGGTTGGGTAAGGTTAGGTTAGTTTAGGTTAGGTTAGGTTAGGTTAGGTTAGGTTAGGTTAGGTTATGTTAGGTTAGGTTAGGTTGGGTCAGGTTAGGTTAGGTTAGGTTAGGTAGGGTCATGTCAAGTTAGGTTGGGTAATGTTAGGTTAGTTTAGGTTAGGTTAGGTTAGGTTAGGTTAGGTTAGGTTAGGTTAGGTTAGGTTAGGTTAGGTTAGGTTAGGTTAGGTTGAGGTTAGGTTAGGTTAGGTTAGGTTAGGTTAGGTTAGGATAGGTTACGTTACGTTATGTAGGGTGGGGTCGGTTAGGTTTGGTGAGGTTAGGTTAGGTTGGGTGACGTAACGTTAGGTTGGGTTAGGTTTGGTTACGGAACATTGGGGTAGGTTGGGTTAGGTTAGGTTTGGTTAGGTCGCGTTGGGTTGGGTTAGGTTAGGTCAGGTTAGGTTAGGTTTGGTCAGGTTAGGTCAGGTCAGGTTAGGTTAGGTTAGGTTAGGTCAGGTTAGGTAAGGTTAGGTTAGTTTAGGTTTGGTTAGGTTAGGTTAGGTTACGTTACGTTACGTTTGGGTAGGTTAGGTTAGTTAAGGTGAGGTCGCGTTGGGTTGGGTTGGATTAGGTCCCCCCCGGTGGAGATCGCCTTGGTTCGGTGGGGGGCACACATTGTTCACAACATCATTCCCAAGTGCCAAACCATCCTCCAACAGACAATGGACGTGGCAAAAATTCTGGATTTTCCCCAGAGGGTAGCGCCAAATCGGTTGGAATCCTCTCTTCTTAACAGGAGGCCAAGTCTTGAACCGGGTGATTTCACTGGCGATGTGAGATCAAACCACGCCGTGGAATCGTTAGTGGTTTCAGTGGGTGTCAAAATGGTAATCTTGGAATTCGAAAAGTGATTTAAAGGCGACGGTGATTTCAGTAAGCGGTGGTTTGGTTAGGTTAGGTTAGGTTGAGTTAGGTTGGGTAAGGTTAGGTTAGGTTAGGTTAGGTTGGGTTATGTTAGGTTAGGTTAGGTTAGGTCAAGTAAGGTCAAGTTAGGTTACGTTAGGTTGGGTTAGGTTAGGTTGGGTTGGATAGGTTAGGTTAGGTTGGGTTAGGTTAGGTTAGGTTAGGTTAGGTTGGGTTAATGTAGGTTGGGTTAGCTTAGGTTGGGTTAGGTGACGTTAGGTTGGCTATGGGGGCAACACACATATTACGTCACTGCACGACATTTGACCACAATTTGCACGCAGTGCACTTATGCTGTGTTCATAACGAAAAAACTAAAGAACAACTAATTATATTTTCGACGGTATGTATCACAACCCGAAAATGAAGGTACAATAATCTGAAGAAATATCTTCCTGCAGTTGGATCAGTGTGAACATTATTTTCTACGTCATGTCGTTTGCCGGTCACTAGCCGCGCGAGCGTCGCAGCAGCCAACTTTGTATTTACGGTTCTCTCCATGTCTTTCCAGTCTATAACAAAATGCAGACAGTGAACGTGTGATAACAACAGCCTACTCATAGCATACAGTTCACATAGAACCTGGGTTCCATCAACATCATTTGAAATGAAAATATAATTCCAGGCCTTTGCGGAACTATTCGGAGGAGGGATTTGAAACCACCTAACTGCAAACCACCGCTAACTGAAATCACTGTCGCCTTGAAATCACTTTTCGAATTTCAAGATTACCATTTTGACACACACTGAAACCACTAACGATTCCACGGCGTGGTTTGATCTCACATCGCTAGTGGAATCACCCGGTTCAAGACTTGGCCTCCTGTTAAGAAGAGAGGATTTCCGCCGATTCGGTGCTACTCCCCTGGGAAAAATCCAGAATTTTTGCAGAGTCCATTGTCAGTTCGGAGATGGTTTGGCACTTGGGAATGATGTTGTGTACAAGGTGTGCCCCCCACCGCGACAAGGCGAACTCCACCAGGGGGGGGGGGGGGGGGGGAGGGGGGAACCTAATCTAACCCAACCCAACGAGACCTAACCTAACCTAACCTAACCTAACCTAAACTAACCTAACCTGACCTACCCTAACGTAACGTAACGTAACCTAACCTAACCTAACGTAACGTAACCTAACCCAACCTAACCTAACCCAACCTAACCTACCCTAACGTAACGTAACGTAACCTAACCTAACCTAACCTGACCTAACATAACCTAACCTAGCCTAACCTAACCTAACCTAGCCTAACCTAACCTAACCTAACCAAACCTAACCTAACCTAACCTAACCTAACCTAACCTAACCTAACCTAGCCTAACCTAACCTAACCTAACCTACCCTAACGTAACGTAACGTAACCTAACCTGACCTAACCTGACGTAACGTAACCTAACCTAACCTAACCTAACGTAACGTAACGTAACCTAACCTGACCTAACCTGAAGTAACGTAAACTAACCTAACCTAACCTAATCTAACCTAACCTAATCTAACCTAACCCAACCTAACCTAACCTAACCTAACCTGACCTAACCTAACCTAACCTAACCTAACCTAACCTAACCTAACCTAACCTACCCTAACGTAACGTAACGTAACCTAACCTAACCTAACGTAACGTAACCTAACCTAACCTAACCTAACCCAACCTAACCTACCCTAACGTAACGTAACGTAACCTAACCTAACCTAATCTAGCCTAACGTAACGTAACGTAACCTAACCTAACCTAACCTGACCTAACCTAACCTAACCTAACCTAACCTAACCTAACTTAACCTGACCTAACCTAACCTTACCTAACCTAACCTAACCAAACCACCGCTTAATGAAATCACTGTCGCCTTGAAATCACTTCTCGAATTTCAAGATTACCATTATGACACCCACTGAAACCACTAACGATTCCACGGCGTGGTTTGATTTCACATCGCTAGTGGAATCACCCGGTTCAAGACTTGGCCTCCTGTTAAGAAGAGAGGATTTCAGCCAATTCTGCGCTACCCCCCTGGGAAAAATCCAGAATTTTTGCAGAGTCCATTGTCAGTTCGGAGATGGTTTGGCACTTGGGAATGATGTTGTGCACAAGGTGTGCCCCCCACTGCGACAAGGCAATCTCCACCGGGGGGGTCCTAATTCAACCCAACCCAAGGCCACCTAACCTAACCTAACCTAACCTACCCTAACGTAACGTAACGTTACCCAACCTAACCTAACGTAACGTAACGTAACCTAACCTAAACAAACCTAACCTAACCTAACCTAACCAAACCTAACTTAATCCAACCTAACCTAACCTAACCTAACTAAACCACCGATTACTGAAATTACTGCCACCTTGAAATCACTTTTCGAATTTCAAGATTACCATTTTGACACCCACTGAAACCACTAACGATTCCACGGCGTGGTTTGATTTCACATCGCTAGTGGAATCACCCGGTTCAAGACTTGGCCTCCTGTTAAGAAGAGAGGATCTCAGCCGATTCGGCGCTACCCCCTGGAGAAAATCCAACATTTTTGCCGTGTCCATTGTCAGTTCGGAGATGGTTTGGCACTTGGGAATGATGTTGTGCACAAGGTGTGCCCCCCACTGCGACACGGCGATCTCCACCGGGAGAGGACCTAATCCAACCCAACCCAACGCGACCTAACCTAACCTAACCTAACCTACCCTAACGTTACGTACGTAACCTAACCTAACCTACCTAACCTAACGTAACGTAACCTAACCCAACCTGACCCAACCTAACCCAACCTAACCTAACCTAACCTAACGTAACGTAACGTAACCTAACCTAACCTAACCTAACCTAACGTAACGTAACCTAACCTAACCTGACCTAACCTAACCTAACCAAACCTAACCTAACCCAACCAAACCTAACCTAACCTAACCTAACCTAACCTAACCTAACCCAACCTAACCTAACCTAACCTGATCTAGCCTAACCTAACCTAGCCTAACCTAGCCTAACCTAACCTAACCTGACCTAACCTAACCTAACCTAACCTAACCTAACCTAACCTAGCCTAACCTAACCTAACCAAACCACCGCTTACTGAAATCACTGTCGCCTTGAAATCACTTTTCGAATTTCAAGATCACCATTTTGACACCCACTGAAACCACTAACGCTTCCTCGGCGTGGTTTGATCTCACATCGCTAGTGGAATCACCCGGTTCAAGACTTGGCCTCCTGTTAAGAATAGAGGATCTCAGCCGATTCGGCGCTACCCCCTGGGGAAAATCCAGAATTTTTGCAGAGTCCATTGTCAGTTCGGAGATGGTTTGGCACTTGAGAATGATGTTGTGCACAAGGTGTGCCTCCCACCGCGACAAGGCGATCTCCACCGGGGGGGGACCAAATCCAACCCAACCCAACGCGACCTAACCTAATCTAACCTGACCTACCCTAACGTACCGTAACCTAACCTAACCTGATCCAACCCAACGTAACCTAACCTAACCTAACCTAACCTAACCTAACCTACCCTACCCTAACGTAACGTAACGTAACCTGACCTAACTTAACCTAACCCAACCTAACCTAACCTAACCTAACCTAACCTGACCTAACCTAACCTAACCTAACCTAGCCTAACCTGACCTAACCTAACCTAACCTAACCTAACCTAACCTAACCTAACCTAACCTAACCTAACCTAACCAAACCACAGCTTACTGAAATCACCGTCGCCTCTAAATCACTTTTCGAATTTCAAGATCACCATTTTGACACCCACTGAAACCACTAACGATTCCACGGCGTGGTTTGATCTCACATCGCTAGTGAAATCACCCGGTTCAAGACTTGGCCTCCTGTTAAGAAGAGAGGATTTCAGCCGATTCGGTGATACCCCCCTGGGGCTGCATTCCTGTACAATTATTTTCATCTAGATAATCCCAGTCTAAGTTAATACCGGTTTTAGAGAGGTTTAACTTCGTATTCCTGTACGAGTATTATGGTGGGTTCATTTTAGTACGTCGGTAAAACAGTTTTTTGACAAAATATGTTGTTACAAATCAGCTAAAATGTACCTTAATATCATCCAATTTCAACTGAATCAAATCTCAGCCTGAAGCACAATTTTCAATGAAATTAAACGAAAAACAGAAAGTAGACCAAAGTAGGATCGAACCCTGTCTGCCTTACTCTCAATGCAGCCGCGCTAACGATGCAACCGATCTGCCAATGTGAATTCTTCCTTCGGAACAACATGAGTATACAAGCTTCGAGAAGAATTCTGGCAAATGAATAATTGATAATGAAACTGATGATAAAATCATTTCAAAACTTTCACATTCCGTTGCCTTGATTTCTCATTCTGAAAATAACATTTCCGTAAGGATATTCACCATATAAGATATTTAAATTAATATTTGAAATCTTGAAGTGGATCTTGAAACACGCTAAACCCGCTCTTTGGCAGGATCAAGTTAAGCCTGCTTTTCTGGTATCATTTCCGTTTTTTTTTTTTTAGGAATACCAAATTAGTACCAATATCACTTAGGACCGGATTAAATCGAACAGGAATGTGCCCCCAGGGGTTAGCGCCGAATCGGCTGGAATCCTCTCTCCTTAACAGAAGGCCAAGTCTTGAACCGGGTGATTTCACTGGCGATGTGAGATCAAACCACGCCGTGGAATCGTTAGTGGTTTCAGTGAGCGGTGGTTTGGTTAGGTTAGGTTAGGTTGGGTTAGGTTAGGTTAGGTTAGGTTAGGTTGGGATAGGTTAGGTTGGGTTAGGTTAGGTTAGGTTAGGTAGGGTCATGTCAAGTTAGGTTAGGTAAGGTTAGGTTAGTTTAGGTTAGGTTAGGTTAGGTCAGGTTAGGTTTGGTCAGGTTAGGTTAGGTTAGGTTAGGTTAGGTTAGGTTGGGTTAGGTTAGGTTGAGTTAGGTTAGGTTAGGTTAGGTTAGGTTAGGTTAGGATAGGTCACGTTACGTTATGTAGGGTGGGGTAGGTTAGGTTAGGTGAGGTTAGGTTAGGTTGGGTGACGTAACGTTAGGTTGGGTTAGGTTTGGTTACGGAACATTGGGGTAGGTTGGGTTAGGTTAGGTTAGGTTAGGTCGCGTTGGGTTGGGTTAGGTTAGGTCAGGTTAGGTTAGGTTAGGTCAGTTTAGGTCAGGTTAGGTTAGGTTAGGTTAGGTCAGGTTAGGTAAGGTGAGGTTAGGTTAGGTTAGGTCAGGTTAGGTAAGGTTAGGTGAGGTTAGGTTTGGTTAGGTTAGGTTAGGTTACGTTACGTCACGTTTGGGTAGGTTAGGTTAGTTAGGGTGAGGTCGCGTTGGGTTGGGTTGGATTAGGTTCCCCCCGGTGGAGATCGCCTTGGTTCGGTGGGGGGCACACCTTGTTTACAACATCATTCCCAAGTGCCAAACCATCCTCCAACAGACAATGGACTCTGCAAAAATTCTGGATTTTCCCCAGAGGGTAGCGCCAAATCGGTTGGAATCCTCTTTTCTTAACAAGAGGCCAAGTCTTGAACCGGGTGAATTCACTAGCGATGTGAGATCAAACCACGCCGTGGAATCGTTAGTGGTTTCAGTGGGTGTCAAAATGGTGATCTTGGAATTCGAAAAGTGATTTAAAGGCGACGGTGATTTCAGTAAGCGGTGGTTTGGTTAGGTTAGGTTGAGTTAGGTTAGGTAAGGTTAGGTTAGGTTAGGTTAGGTTGGGTTAGGTTAGGTTAGGTTAGGTTAGGTTAGGTCAAGTAAGGTTAAGTTAGGTTACGTTAGGTTGGGTTAGGTTAGGTTGGGTTGGGTTAGGTTAGGTTAGGTTGGGTTGGGTTAGGTTGGGTTGGGTTAGGTTGGGTTAGCTTAGGTTGGGTTAGGTGACGTTAGGTTGGGTTAGGTTAGGTTAGGTTACGTTACGATACGTAGGATGGGGTGGGTTAGGTTAGGTTAGGTTAGGGCAGGTTGGGTTAGGTTGGGTTACGAACGTTAGGTTGGGTTAGGTTAGGTCACGGTACGTTGGGGTAGGTTGGGTTATGTTAGGTTAGGTTAGGTTAGATCAGGTTACGTTACGTTACGTTAGGTTAGATTAGGTTAGGTTAGGTTACGTTACGTTACGTTAGGGTAGGTTAGGTTAGGCTAGGTTAGGTTAGGTTAGGTTGAGATAGGTAAGGTTAGGTTAGGTTAGGTTAGTTTAGGTTAGGTTTGGTTAGGTAAGGTTAGGTTAGGTTGGGTTACGTTACGTTAGGTTAGGTTAGGTTAGGTTAGGTTACGGTACGTTTCATTAGGGTAGGTTAGGTTAGGTTACGTTACGTTACGTTAGGGTAGGTTAGGTTAGGAAGGGTTAGGTTAGGTTAGGTTAGGTTAGGTTAGGTTAGGTTCGGTTAGTTTAGGTTAGGTTTGATTAGGTTAGGTTAGGTTAGGTTAGGTTAGGTTAGGTTGAGTTAGGTTAGGTTAGGTTAGGTTCGGTTAGGTTAGGTTAGGTCAGGTTAGGTAAGGTTAGGTTAGTTCAGGTTTACGTTACGTTTGGGTGGGTTAGGTTAGCTCAGGTTAGGTCGCGTTGGGTTGGGTTGGATTAGGTCCCCCCCCGGTGAAGATCGCCCTGGTTCGGTGGGGGGCACACCTTGTTTACAACATCATTCCCAAGCGCCAAACCATCCCCCAACAGACAATGGACTCTGCAAAAATTCTGGATTTTACCCAGAGGGTAGCGCCAAGTCGGTTGGAATCCTCTTTTCTTAACAGGAGGCCAAGTCTTGAACCGGGTGATTCCACTGGCGATGTGAGATCAAACCACGTCGTGGAATCGTTAGTGGTTTCAGTGAGTGTCAAAATGGTAATCTTGGAATTCGAAAAGTGATTTAAAGGCGACGGTGATTTCAGTAAGCGGTGGTTCGGTTAGGTTAGGTTAGGTTGAGTTAGGTTAGGTAAGGTTAGGTTAGGTTAGGTTAGGTTGGGTTAGGTTAGGCCAGGTTAGGTTGGGTTAGGTTAGGTCAATGATAGGTTAGGTTGGGTTAGGTTAGGTTAGGTTAGGTAGGGTCATGTCAAGTTAGGTTGGGTAAGGTTAGGTTAGTTTAGGTTAGGTTAGGTTAGGTTAGGTTAGGTTAGGTTAGGTTATGTTAGGTTAGGTTAGGTTGAGTTAGGTTAGGTTAGGTTAGGTTAGGTAGGGTCATGTCAAGTTAGGTTGGGTAATGTTAGGTTAGTTTAGGTTAGGTTAGGTTAGGTTAGGTTAGGTTAGGTTAGGTTAGGTTAGGTTAGGTTAGGTTAGGTTGAGGTTAGGTTAGGTTAGGTTAGGTTAGGTTAGGTTAGGTTAGGATAGGTTACGTTACGTTATGTAGGGTGGGGTCGGTTAGGTTTGGTGAGGTTAGGTTAGGTTGGGTGACGTAACGTTAGGTTGGGTTAGGTTTGGTTACGGAACATTAGGGTAGGTTGGGTTAGGTTAGGTTCGGTTAGGTCGCGTTGGGTTGGGTTAGGTTAGGTCAGGTTAGGTTAGGTTTGGTCAGGTTAAGTCAGGTCAGGTTAGGTTAGGTTAGGTTAGGTCAGGTTAGGTAAGGTTAGGTTGGGTTAGGTTTGGTTAGGTTAGGTTAGGTTACGTTACGTTACGTTTGGGTAGGTTAGGCTAGTTAAGGTGAGGTCGCGTTGGGTTGGGTTGGATTAGGTCCCCCCCGGTGGAGATCGCCTTGGTTCGGTGGGGGGCACACCTTGTTCACAACATCATTCCCAAGTGCCAAACCATCCTCCAACAGACAATGGACGTGGCAAAAATTCTGGATTTTCCCCAGAGGGTAGCGCCAAATCGGTTGGAATCCTCTCTTCTTAACAGGAGGCCAAGTCTTGAACCGGGTGATTTCACTGGCGATGTTCACTACTCGAAATGGGAGAGGCAACGGGTACGTTTGGTTGGAGACGGAGGAATGCATGATTGTTAGTGCTTACTTCTCACCGAACGGGGACGTTGCCGACCTGGAGACTCTTCTACACGACATCGGAAGAGTAGCCCGAGGTGCCAACGAGCCAGTCATTTTGGCGGGAGACCTGAACGCTAAGTCTCCCCTGTGGGGCTCTCGGGTGGAGAACGAGAGGGGGACGATGGTTGCCGAATGGGCAATGGGCAGCCAGCTGGCGGCGGCGAATGAAGGAGACAGCCCAACCTTCGAGAGGGGCGGCAGTACCTCGGTCATTGACGTCACGCTGGTTTCGCAGAACGCCGCCGAGAGGCTGAGGGGGTGGAGGGTGCACACTGACGTCGAGAACCTTAGTGATCACCACTACATCACTTTCGGCCTCGAGGCATCTGCGAGAGCCAGGGCGGCCCACGCGGATCACTGGCAGCGGGACAAAGGAAGGAAGACATGGAAGATCGACGAGGAGGCGTTACGAGCGATTGCTGTGGAGATGACTGCGGCGCGATTTGTCGAGTCAGCGGATGACCCGGAGAGTTGCGTCAGGGAAATCCAGCAGATCCTCAACCGAACGTGCGTGTCAAAGATACCCCAGTGGAGAAGGAAACCAGTACACTGGTGGTCGGAGGAGATTGCCACTTGCCGGAAACACTGTCTGGGCGAAAGGCGGAGGTGGACAAGAGCTAGGGGAAAAAGGGATCCGGATTTGCGGATGGTGCGCCGCGCTGGGAATAAGTACAAGGCAGCCAAGAAGGCACTGAGGAGAGCGATAGACGCGTCTCAGAAGGAAAAGTGGAGGGAGCTCCTGACGACGGTCAACAAGGACCCGTGGGGTAAAGCCTACAAGATCGTCACAGGAAAGCTCCGGGAGAAAACCACCGATCTGGATGCGGCGGAGAGACTGCGCGTTGCACGGTCGCTCTTCCCGACCCACCCGAAGATCTCGTGGCGCCGGGAGGAGGGGGTGCAGGAAGTGGAGCCGTTCACAGAGGCGGAGATTCAGGCTGCGGCCGATAGAATCAAGATGGGAAAGGCCCCTGGGCCAGATGGAATCCCTCCGGTTGTGATCAGGCTGTTCCTGCGGGTTCAGACCAGGGCAGCTACCGCTCTGATGAACGGCCTCTTCAGGAAAGCAGTCTTTCCGCAGGTATGGAAGAGGGCCTCCTTGGTGCTCATCCCGAAGCCCAAGAAAGTGGACACTGACGCTCAGACGTACAGGCCGATCTGCCTCTTGGATGTCATGGGAAAGGTCTATGAGAGACTGGTTCTCAATAGGCTTGAACGTGATATCGGGGAGGGAGAGGGTCTGTCAAATGACCAGTTTGGCTTCCGGAGGGGCCGATCCACGGTGGATGAAGTTCGCCGGGTCGTTTACTTGGCCACGGAGGAGGAGAAGAGGAGACAATCCTACCGAGACAAGCCGGTGAGCGCCTTGATCGCCATAGACGTCCAGAACGCGTTCAACTCTGCACCCTGGCCCGGTATCATGACAGCCCTTGTTCGCATGGGGATAAGCTCGCGCATACTCAACATCGTGCGGAGCTACTTTTCGGAAAGGAAGCTGGAGGTGGGCCCGGGGCAGCGGTTGGATGTGACCTGCGGGGTGCCGCAAGGCTCTATTCTGGGGCCCACGCTGTGGAACTGCTTCTACGACGAGATGCTGAGGGCCGATATCCCACATACCAGCTTGGTGGGATATGCGGACGACCTCATAGCAGTCGTTACGGCGGATAGCAGGACGGCCCTGGAGGAGCATGGAAGCCTGGCTCTCGAAAGCATTCTTGAGAAGGCGGCACGCATGGGAATCACGATCGCCGCCCACAAGACCGAGGCCATCATAGCTAGGGGCAGGAGGAAGGTGCGGACGGCCACGTTCCGAGCGCGGGGAACGACGATAACGACGAAGGAGGAGTTGAGGTACCTAGGGTTATTCCTCAATAGAAACCTATCGCTGTCGTCTCACGTGGAACAGACCGTCGCGAAAGCCACCCGGGCCATGAGGAAACTCATGAGTTTGATGCCGAACAAAAGGGGCCCGGAGCAGAGGACGCGCCGAGTTCTGGCGTCAGCTGTGTACTCGGTAGTTCTGTATGCCTGCCCGGCATGGGAAGAAGTGACGAGGCGAGCCTGCCACCGAGCCAAAATAGAGAAGGTGCAGAGGGTGATCAACATCAGAGTCACCCAAGCGTACAGGACTGCATCTTCGAGTGCCCTGTGCGTTATCGCGGGGTATCCTCCAGCGGCACTCATGATAGAGAGTCGTTGTAGGGTGTACCGGGAAGGGGTGCGCCATAGGAAGGACATAGAGGAGCAGGTCTTGAGCAGGTGGCAGGACCTATGGGATGCCTCCACGACAGGACAGTGGACGCGAAGGCTCATCCCGAACATCAGGGCATGGCTGGAAAGGGAGGGGGGGGAAACAGAGTATTTCCTGACCCAGTTCCTGACAGGCCATGGCAATTTCAAGACTTACCTGACCCGCATTGGGAAAACGACGGACACCTTGTGCGACCATTGCGGAGAGGAGGATGGTCCCGGCCATGCGGTTTTTGAGTGTTCGCGGTGGGAGGACTTACGACGGACAGCGGAGAGAGCCGTTGACCGGCAACTGTCACCAGACTCGGTGGTTGCCCTGATGACCGAGTCCGAGGCCGGATGGAAGACCATACATGAGTATGTGAGAGCTGTCTTGTCGGAGAGAGAAAAAGACGATTTGATCCAAAATGGCAGAGCGTCCTAGGAAAGACATCGACGAAGACCCTACGAGAAAGAAGAAGAGTCTCAGAAAAGCCCAACGGGATGCGGCACGAGTAGACACGTGGCTGGAGAGAGTGAGACAGAACAAGGAAGAGCAGACGGCCGATCCACCTGAGGAGACGACAACCACATGGACAAGGAAGCTGTGGATCAGAGGATCCACGCTTTTCAGGAAGAAACCGAAGAAGGCCGAGGAAGAGGCCACGTTTCGGGAGGAGGAATCGGCCGCTGCGATAGACCAAACGGCGACCTACAAGGACCTCGAGGAGATGTACAAGCTATCTCGAATCGAGGAGGTGGGGAACTTGACGATGGCTTTGCGGCACATCACAAGGCTCCAGCACCCGAAGGGGAATAAGATCTGCTTCCCAGTGCCGGAGGCGGTGGATAGATTACAGCTGAGATGCGCGAACCTGCCCACCGATCCTGAGCAGCTGGAGGCCCTGGTGCTGAGAGCCTATGAGAGGAGAGGTGAATCCCTTGACAGAGAGAACCTCTATAGGGACTTTGTGATGGCGCATGGCCGCCTCGCAATGGATGCGACGGTGCAGTTCCCCAACTGCTATTACCAGACCAGGCAGCCTTGATAGGTCGCCGGAGAAGACCGCTCCGTCTTTGAAGTAATGCCAAACGGCGGTTCCGAAGGCGGGTGGAGCAAGATGGAGTTTAGTGGGTATGATTGGTATCCGATGAGTCCCACACTACTGACATGAGCGAGCAGATGCCGCCTTTCAGTGCGCGTAAATGCGTTCTCCATCTATAAAAAAAAAAAAAAAAAAAAGGTCAAGTAAGGTCAAGTTAGGTTACGTTAGGTTGGGTTAGGTTAGGTTGGGTTGGATAGGTTAGGTTAGGTTGGGTTAGGCTAGGTTAGGTTAGGTTAGGTTGGGTTAATGTAGGTTGGGTTAGCTTAGGTTGGGTTAGGTGACGTTAGGTTGGCTATGGGGGCAACACACATATTACGTCACTGCACGACATTTGACCACAATTTGCACGCAGTGCACTTATGCTGTGTTCATAACGAAAAAACTAGAGAACAACTAATTATATTTTCGACGGTATGTATGACAACCCGAAAATGAAGGTACAATAATCTGAAGAAATATCTTCCTGCAGTTGGATCAGTGTGAACATTATCTTCTACGTCATGTCGTTTGCCGGTCACTAGCCGCGCGAGCGTCGCAGCAGCCAACTTTGTATTTACGGTTCTCTCCATGTCTTTCCAGTCTATAACAAAATGCAGACAGTGAACGTGTGATAACAACAGCCCACTCATAGCATACAGTTCACATAGAACCTGGGTTCCATCAACATCATTTGAAATGAAAATATAATTCCAGGCCTTTGCGGAACTATTCGGAGGAGGGATTTGAAACCACCTAACTGCAAACCACCGCTAACTGAAATCACTGTCGCCTTGAAATCACTTTTCGAATTTCAAGATTACCATTTTGACACACACTGAAACCACTAACGATTCCACGGCGTGGTTTGATCTCACATCGCTAGTGGAATCACCCGGTTCAAGACTTGGCCTCCGGTTAAGAAGAGAGGATTTCAGCCGATTCGGTGCTACTCCCCTGGGAAAAATCCAGAATTTTTGCAGAGTCCATTGTCAGTTCGGAGATGGTTTGGCACTTGGGAATGATGTTGTGTACAAGGTGTGCCCCCCACCGCGACAAGGCGAACTCCACCAGGGGGGGGGGGAGGGGGGAACCTAATCTAACCCAACCCAACGAGACCTAACCTAACCTAACCTAACATAACCTAAACTAACCTGACCTGACCTACCCTAACGTAACGTAACGTAACCTAACCTAACCTAACGTAACGTAACCTAACCCAACCTAACCTAACCCAACCTAACCTACCCTAACGTAACGTAACGTAACCTAACCTAACCTAACCTGACCTAACATAACCTAACCTAGCCTAACCTGACCTAACCTAGCCTAACCTAACCTAACCTAACCAAACCTAACCTAACCTAACCTAACCTAACCTAACCTAACCTAACATAACCTAACCTAACCTACCCTAACGTAACGTAACGTAACCTAACCTGACCTAACCTGACGTAACGTAACCTAACCTAACCTAACCTAACGTAACGTAACGTAACCTAACCTGACCTAACCTGACGTAACGTAACCTAACCTAACCTAACCTAATCTAACCTAACCTAATCTAACCTAACCCAACCTAACCTAACCTAACCTAACCTGACCTAACCTAACCTAACCTAACCTAACCTAACCTAACCTAACCTAACCTACCCTAACGTAACGTAACGTAACCTAACCTAACCTAACGTAACGTAACCTAACCTGACCTAACCTAACCCAACCTAACCTACCCTAACGTAACGTAACGTAACCTAACCTAACCTAATCTAGCCTAACGTAACGTAACGTAACCTAACCTAACCTAACCTGACCTAACCTAACCTAACCTAACCTAACCTAACCTAACCTAACTTAACCTGACCTAACCTAACCTAACCTAACCTAACCTAACCAAACCACCGCTTAATGAAATCACTGTCGCCTTGAAATCACTTCTCGAATTTCAAGATTACCATTATGACACCCACTGAAACCACTAACGATTCCACGGGGTGGTTTGATTTCACATCGCTAGTGGAATCACCCGGTTCAAGACTTGGCCTCCTGTTAAGAAGAGAGGATTTCAGCCGATTCGGCGCTACCCCCTGGGGAAAATCCAAAATTTTTGCAGAGTCCATTGTCAGTTCGGAGATGGTTTGGCACTTGGGAATGATGTTGTGCACAAGGTGTGCCCCCCACTGCGACAAGGCAATCTCCACCGGGGGGGTCCTAATTCAACCCAACCCAAGGCCACCTAACCTAACCTAACCTAACCTACCCTAACGTAACGTAACGTTACCCAACCTAACCTAACGTAACGTAACGTAACCTAACCTAATCAAACCTAACCTAACCTAACCTAACCAAACCTAACTTAATCCAACCTAACCTAACCTAACCTAACTAAACCACCGATTACTGAAATTACTGCCACCTTGAAATCACTTTTCGAATTTCAAGATTACCATTTTGACACCCACTGAAACCACTAACGATTCCACGGCGTGGTTTGATTTCACATCGCTAGTGGAATCACCCGGTTCAAGACTTGGCCTCCTGTTAAGAAGAGAGGATCTCAGCCGATTCGGCGCTACCCCCTGGAGAAAATCCAACATATTTGCCGTGTCCATTGTCAGTTCGGAGATGGTTTGGCACTTGGGAATGATGTTGTGTACAAGGTGTGCCCCCCACCGCGACAAGGCGAACTCCACCAGGGGGAGGGGGGGGGGAGGGGGGAACCTAATCTAACCCAACCCAACGAGACCTAACCTAACCTAACCTAACCCGACCTAACCTAACCCAACCTAACCTACCCTAACGTAACGTAACATAACCTAACCTAACCTAACCTGACCTAACATAACCTAACCTAGCCTAACCTAACCTAACCTAGCCTAACCTAACCTAACCTAACCAAACCTAACCTAACCTAACCTAACCTAACCTAACCTAACCTAACCTAACCTAACCTAACCTACCCTAACGTAACGTAACGTAACCTAACCTGACCTAACCTGACGTAACGTAACCTAACCTAACCTAACCTAACGTAACGTAACATAACCTAACCTGACCTAACCTGACGTAACGTAACCTAACCTAACCTAACCTAATCTAACCTATCCTAATCTAACCTAACCCAACCTAACCTAACCTAACCTAACCTGACCTAACCTAACCTAACCTAACCTAACCTAACCTAACCTAACCTAACCTAACCTAACGTAACGTAACGTAACCTAACCTAACCTAACGTAACGTAACCTAACCTAACCTAACCTAACCCAACCTAACCTACCCTAACGTAACGTAACGTAACCTAACCTAACCTAATCTAGCCTAACGTGACGTAACGTAACCTAACCTAACCTAACCTGACCTAACCTAACCTAACCTAACCTAACCTAACCTAACCTAACTTAACCTGACCTAACCTAACCTAACCTAACCTAACCTAACCAAACCACCGCTTACTGAAATCACTGTCGCCTTGAAATCACTTTTCGAATTTCAAGATCACCATTTTGACACCCACTGAAACCACTAACGCTTCCTCGGCGTGGTTTGATCTCACATCGCTAGTGGAAACACCCGGATCAAGACTTGGCCTCCTGTTAAGAAGAGAGGATCTCAGCCGATTCGGCGCTACCCCCTGGGGAAAATCCAGAATTTTTGCAGAGTCCATTGTCAGTTCGGAGATGGTTTGGCACTTGAGAATGATGTTGTGCACAATGTGTGCCTCCCACCGCGACAAGGCGATCTCCACCGGGGGGGGACCTAATCCAACCCAACCCAACGCGACCTAACCTAATCTAGCCTGACCTACCCTAACGTACCGTAACCTAACCTAACCTAATCCAACCCAACGTAACCTAACCTAACCTAACCTAACCTAACCTAACCTACCCTACCCTAACGTAACGTAACGTAACCTGACCTAACTTAACCTAACCCAACCTAACCTAACCTAACCTAACCTAACCTGACCTAACCTAACCTAACCTAACCTAACCTAACCTGACCCAACCTAACCCAACCTAACCTAACTTAACCTAACCTAACCTAACCTAACCTAACCAAACCACAGCTTACTGAAATCACTGTCGCCTTGAAATCACTTTTCGAATTTCAAGATCACCATTTTGACACCCACTGAAACCACTAACGCTTCCTCGGCGTGGTTTGATCTCACATCGCTAGTGGAATCACCCGGATCAAGATTTGGCCTCCTGTTAAGAAGAGAGGATCTCAGCCGATTCGGCGCTACCCCCTGGGGAAAATCCAGAATTTTTGCAGAGTCCATTGTCAGTTCGGAGATGGTTTGGCACTTGAGAATGATGTTGTGCACAAGGTGTGTCTCCCACCGCGACAAGGCGATCTCCACCGGGGGGGGACCTAATCCAACCCAACCCAACGCGACCTAACCTAATCTAACCTGACCTACCCTAACGTACCGTAACCTAACCTAACCTAATCCAACCCAACGTAACCTAACCTAACCTAACCTAACCTAACCTAACCTACCCTACCCTAACGTAACGTAACGTAACCTGACCTAACTTAACCTAACCCAACCTAACCTAACCTAACCTAACCTGACCTGACCTAACCTAACCTAACCTAACCTAACCTAACCTGACCTAACCTAACCCAACCTAACCTAACTTAACCTAACCTAACCTAACCTAACCTAACCAAACCACAGCTTACTGAAATCACCGTCGCCTTTAAATCACTTTTCGAATTTCAAGATTACCATTTTGACACCCACTGAAACCACTAACGATTCCACGGCGTGGTTTGATCTCACATCGCTAGTGAAATCACCCGGTTCAAGACTTGGCCTCCTGTTAAGAAGAGAGGATTTCAGCCGATTCGGTGATACCCCCCTGGGGCTGCATTCCTGTACAATTAGTTTCATCTAGATAATCCCAGTCTAAGTAATTACCGGTTTTAGAGAGGTTTAACTTCGTATTCCTGTACGAGTATTATAGTGGGTTCATTTTAGTACGTCGGTAAAACAGTTTTTTGACAAAATATGTTGTTACAAATCAGCTAAAATGTACCTAAATATCATCCAATTTCAACGAAACTTGAACTGAATCAAATCTCAGCCTGAAGCACAATTTTCAATGAAATTAAACGAAAAACAGAAAGTAGACCAAAGTAGGATCGAACCCTGTCTGCCTTACTCTCAATGCAGCCGCGCTAACGATGCAACCGATCTGCCAATGTGAATTCTTCCTTCGGAACAACATGAGTATACAAGCTTCGTGAAGAATTCTGGCAAATGAATAATTGATAATGAAACTGATGGTAAAATCATTTCAAAACATTCACATTCCGTTACCTTAATTTCTCATTCTGAAAATAACATTTCCGTAACGATATTCACCATATAAGATATTTAAATTGATATTTGAAATCTTGAAGTGGATCTTAAAACACGCTAAACCCGCTCTTTGGCAGGATCAAGTTAAGCCTGTTTTTCTGGTATCATTTCCGGTTTTTTTTTTTCAGGAATACCAAATTAGTACCAATATCACTTAGGACCGGATTAAATCGAACAGGAATGTGCCCCCAGGGGTTAGCGCCGAATCGGCTGGAATCCTCTCTCCTTAACAGGAGGCCAAGTCTTGAACCGGGTGATTTCACTAGCGATGTGAGATCACACCACGCTGTGGAATCGTTAGTGGTTTCAGTAAGCGGTGGTTTGGTTAGGTAAGGTTAGGTTGGGTTAGGTTAGGTTAGGTTAGGTTAGGTTAGGATAGGTTAGGTTGGGTTAGGTTAGGTTAGGTTAGGTAGGGTCATGTCAATTTAGGTTAGGTAAGGTTAGGTTAGTTTAGGTTAGGTTAGGTTAGGTTAGGTTAGGTTAGGTTAGGTTAGGTTAGGTTAGGTTGGATTAGGTTAGGTTAGGATAGGTTAGGTTGGGTTAGGTTAGGTTAGGTTAGGTAGGGTCATGTCAAGTTAGGTTAGGTAAGGTTAGGTTAGTTTAGGTTAGGTTAGGTTAGGTTAGGTTAGGTTAGGTTAGGTTAGGTTAGGTTGGGTTAGGTTAAGTTAGGTTGGGTTAGGTCAGGTTGAGTTAGGTTAGGTTAGGTTAGGTTAGGTTAGGTTAGGATAGGTTACGTTACGTTATGTAGGGTGGGGTAGGTTAGGTTCGGTGAGGTTAGGTTAGGTTGGGTGACGTAACGTTAGGTTGGGTTAGGTTTGGTTACGGAACATTGGGGTAGGTTGGGTCAGGTTAGGTTAGGTTAGGTCGCGTTGGGTTGGGTTAGGTTAGGTCAGGTTAGGTTAGGTTAGGTCAGGTTAGGTCAGGTTAGGTTAGGTTAGGTTAGGTTGGGTCAGGTTAGGTAAGGTTAGGTTAGGTTAGGTTTGGTGAGGTTAGGTTAGGTTACGTTACGTTACGTTTGGGTAGGTTAGGTTAGTTAAGGTGAGGTCGCGTTGGGTTGGGTTGGATTAGGTCCCCCCCGGTGGAGATCGCCTTGGTTTGGTGGGGGGCACACCTTGTTTACAACATCATTCCCAAGTGCCAAACCATCCTCCAACAGACAATGGACTCTGCAAAAATTCTGGATTTTCCCCAGAGGGTAGCGCCAAATCGGTTGGAATCCTCTTTTCTCAACAGGAGGCCAAGTCTTGAACCGGGTGATTTAACTGGCGATGTGAGATCAAACCACGCCGTGGAATCGTTAGTGGTTTCAGTGGGTGTCAAAAGAGTGATCTTGAAATTCGAAAAGTTATTTCAAAGCGACAGTGATTTGAGTAAGCGGTGGTTTGGTGAGGTTGGGTTAGGTTAGGTTAGGTCAGGTTAGGTTAGGTTAGGTTAGGTCAGGTTAGGTTAGATTAGGTTAGGTTAGGTTAGGTTAGGTTAGGTAAGGTTAGGTTAGGTTAGGTTAGGTAAGGTTAGGTTGGGTTAGCTTAGGTTAGGTTGGATTAGGTTAGATTGGGTTAGGTTACGTTACGTTACGTTGGGTTGGGTCAGGTTACGTTACGTTACGTCAGGGCAGGTTAGGTTAGGTTGACACAGGTTAGGTAAGGTAAGGTGAGGTTAGGTTAGGTTAGGATAGGTTAGGTTGGGTTAGGTTAGGTTAGGTTAGGTTAGGTTAGGTCACGTTACGTCACGTTAGGGTAGGTTAGGTTAGGTTAGTTTAAGCTAGGTTAGGTAAGGTCGCGTTGGGTTGGTTTGATTAGTTCCCCCCAACCCCTCCTTCTTCCGGTGGAGATCGCCTTGTCGCGGTGGGGGGCACACCTTGTACACAACATCATTTCCGAGTGCCAAACCATCTCCGAGCTGACAATGGACTCTGCATTGATTCTGGATTTTCCCCAGGGGGGTAGCGCCGATTCGGCCGAAATCCTCTCTTCTTAACAGGAGGCCAAGTCTTGAACCGGGTGATTTCACTAGCGATGTGAGATCAAACCACGCCGTGGAATCGTTAGTGGTTTCAGTAGTTTAGTTGTTCAAATTGGTAATCTTGAAATTCGAAAAGTGATTTTGTGGCGACAGTGATTTCAGTAAGCGGTGGTTTGGTTAGGTTAGGTTAGGTTAGGTTAGGTTAGGTTAGGTTAGGTTAGGCCAGGTCAGGTTGGGTCAAGTTAGGTTAGGTTAGGTTAGGTTAGGTAAAGTTAGGTTAGGTTAGGTTAGGATAGGTTGGGTTAGGTTAGGTTAGGTTGGGTTAGGTTAGGTTAGGTTGGGTTAGGTTAGGTTTGGTTAGGTTACGTTACGTTTCGTCAGGTTAGGTTAGGTTAGGTTACGTTACGTTACGTTAGGGTAGTTTAGGTTAGGTTAGGTTAGGTTAGGTTTGGTTCGGTTAGGTTAGTTTAGGTTAGGTTAGGTTAGAGTAGGTTAGGTTGGGTTAGGTTAGGTTAGGTTACGTTACGTTACGTTAGGTTAGGGTAAGTTAGGTTAGGTTAGGTTAGGTTAGGTTAGGTTACGTTACGTTAGGTTAGGTTAGGTTAGGTTAGGTTACGGTACGTTTCGTTAGGGTAGGTTAGGTCAGGTTAGGTCAGGTTAGGTTAGGTTAGGTTAGGTTAGGTCACGGTACGGTACTTTAGGGTAGGTTAGGTGAGGTTAGGTTAGGTTAGGTTAGGTTAGGTTAGGTTAGTCCAGGTTAGGTTAGGTTAGTTCAGGTTAGGTTAGGTCGCGTTGGGTTGGGTTAGATTAGGTCTCCCCCTCCCCCGGTGGAGATAACCTTGTCGCGGTGGGGGCACACCGTGTTCACCACATCATTTCCAAGTGCCAAACCATCTCCGAACTGACAATGGACTCTGCAAAGATTCTGGATTCTTCCCTGGGGGCGCATTCCTGTAAGATTTAATCCGGTTTTAAGTGATATTGGTACTACCTTGGTATTCCTGGAAAAAGATAGACCCGGAAATAATACCAGGAAAGCAGGATTAACCTAAACCTGCCAAAGAGCGTGTTTAGCGTGTTTAAAGATCCACTTCTAGATTTCAAATATTAATTTAAATATCTAATATAGTGAATATCTTTACGGGAATGTGATTTTTAGAATGAAAACTGATTGCATCGTAATGTGAATGTTTTGAAATAATTTTACCATCAGTTTTATTATCAATAATTCATTCGCTAGAATTCTTGTCGAAGCTTGTATACTCATGTTGTTCCGAGGCAGATCGGTTGCATCGTTAGCGCGGCTGCATTCAGAGGAAGACGGACGGGGTTCGATCCCACTTAGGTCATCTTTTTGTTTTTCATTCAATTTCATTGAAAATTGTGCTTTAGGCTGAGATTTGATTCAGTTCAAGTTTCGTAGAAATTGGATGATATTTAGGTACATTTTAGCTGATTTGTAACAACATTAGTCAAAAAACTGTTTTACCGACGTACTAACCTACGCTTCCCTTGAACCTAGTATAAATCGCGTGAAGGAATAGGAAGTTAAAACTCTCTAAAACCGGTATCAACACGGTATTTACTTGGACTAGGATTATTTTGATAAAATCAATTGTATAGGAATGCACCCCCTGGGGAAAATCCAGAATTTCTGCAGAGTCCATTGTCAATCCGGAGATGGTTTGGCACTTGGGAATGATGTTGTGCACAAGGTGTGCCCCCCACCGCGACAAGGCGATCTCCACCAGGGGGGGACCTAATCCAACCCAACCCAACGCGACCTAACCTAATCTAACCTGACCTACCCTAACGTTCCGTAACCTTACCTAACCTAATCCAACCCAACGTAACCTAACCTAACCTAACCTAACCTAACCTAACCTAACCTACCCTACCCTAACGTAACGTAACGTAACCTGACCTAACTTAACCTAACCCAACCTAACCTAACCTAACCTAACCTAACCTGACCTAACCTAACCTAACCTAACCTAACCTGACCTAACCTAACCTAACCTAACCTAACCTAACCTAACCTAACCTAACCTAACCTAACCAAACCACCGCTTACTGAAATCACTGTCGCCTTGAAATCACTTTTCGAATTTCAAGATTACCATTATGACACCCACTGAAACCACTAACGATTCCACGGCGTGGTTTGATCTCACATCGCTAGTGGAATCACCCGGTTCAAGACCTGGCCTCCTGTTAAGAAGAGAGGATTTCAGCCAATTCTGCGCTACCCCCTGGTAAAAATCCAAAATTTTTGCAGAGTCCATTGTCAATCCGGAGATGGTTTGGCACTTGGGAATGATGTTGTGCACAAGGTGTGCCCCCCACTGCGACACGGCGATCTCCACCGGGAGAGGACCTAATCCAACCCAACCCAACGCGACCTAACCTAACATAACCTAACCTACCCTAACGTTACGTAACGTAACCTAACCTAACCTACCTAACCTAACGTAACGTAACCTAACCCAACCTGACCTAACCTAACCCAACCTAACCTAACCTAACCTAACCTAACGTAACGTAACCTAACCTAACCTAACCTAACCTAACCTAACGTAACGTAACCTAACCTAACCTGACCTAACCTAACCTAACCTAACCTAACCTAACCCAACCAAACCTAACCTAACCTAACCTAACCTAACCTAACCTAACCCAACCCAACCTAACCTAACCTAATCTAGCCTAACCTAACCTAACCTAACCTAGCCTAACCCAACCTAACCTGACCTAACCTAACCTAACCTAACCTAACCTAACCTAACCTAACCTAACCTAACCTAACCAAACCACCGATTACTGAAATCACTGTCGCCTTGAAATCACTTTTCGAATTTCAAGATCATCATTTTGACACCCACTGAAACCACTAACGCTTCCTCGGCGTGGTTTGATCTCACATCGCCAGTGAAATCACCCGGTTCAAGACTTGGCCTCCTGTTAAGAAGAGAGGATCTCAGCCGAATCGGCGCTACCCCCTGGGGAAAATCCAGAATTTTTGCAGAGTCCATTGTCAGTTCGGAGATGGTTTGGCACTTGAGAATGATGTTGTGCACAAGGTGTGCCTCCCACCGCGACAAGGCAATCTCCACCGGGGGGGGACCTAATCCAACCCAACCCAACGCGACCTAACCTAATCTAACCTGACCTACCCTAACGTACCGTAACCTAACCTTACCTAATCCAACCCAACGTAACCTAACCTAACCTAACCTAACCTAATCTAACCTACCCTACCCTAACGTAACGTAACGTAACCTGACCTAACTTAACCTAACCCAACCTAACCTAACCTAACCTAACCTAACCTGACCTAACCTAACCTAACCTAACCTAACCTAACCTGACCAAACCTAACCCAACCTAACCTAACTTAACCTAACCTAACCTAACCTAACCTAACCAAACCACAGCTTACTGAAATCACCGTCGCCTTTAAATCACTTTTCGAATTTCAAGATTACCATTTTGACACCCACTGAAACCACTAACGATTCCACGGCGTGATTTAATCTCACATCGCTAGTGAAATCACCCGGTTCAAGACTTGGCCTCCTGTTAAGAAGAGAGGATTTCAGCCGATTCGGTGATACCCCCCTGGGGCTGCATTCCTGTACAATTAGTTTCATCTAGATAATCCCAGTCTAAGTAATTACCGGTTTTAGAGAGGTTTAACTTCGTATTCCTGTACGAGTATTATAGTGTGTTCATTTTAGTACGTCGGTAAAACAGTTTTTTGACAAAATATGTTGTTACAAATCAGCTAAAATGTACCTAAATATCATCCAATTTCAACGAAACTTGAACTGAATCAAATCTCAGCCTGAAGCACAATTTTCAATGAAATTAAACGAAAAACAGAAAGTAGACCAAAGTAGGATCGAACCCTGTCTGCCTTACTCTCAATGCAGCCGCGCTAACGATGCAACCGATCTGCCAATGTGAATTCTTCCTTCGGAACAACATGAGTATACAAGCTTCGTGAAGAATTCTGGCAAATGAATAATTGATGATGAAACTGATGGTAAAATCATTTCAAAACATTCACATTCCGTTGCCTTAATTTCTCATTCTGTAAATAGCATTTCCGTAACGATATTCACCATATAGGATATTTAAATTAATATTTGAAATCTTTAAGTGGATCTTAAAACACGCTAAACCCGCTCTTTGGCAGGATCAAGTTAAGCCTGTTTTTCTGGTATCATTTCCGGTTTTTTTTTCTTCAGGAATACCAAATTAGTACCAATATCACTTAGGACCGGATTAAATCGAACAGGAATGTGCCCCCAGGGGTTAGCGCCGAATCGGCTGGAATCCTCTCTCCTTAACAGGAGGCCAAGTCTTGAACCGGGTGATTTCACTAGCGATGTGAGATCACACCACGCTGTGGAATCGTTAGTGGTTTCAGTAAGCGGTGGTTTGGTTAGGTTAGGTTAGGTTGGGTTAGGTTAGGTTAGGTTAGGTTAGGTTAGGATAGGTTAGGTTGGGTTAGGTTAGGTTAGGTTAGGTGGGGTCATGTCAATTTAGGTTAGGTAAGGTTAGGTTAGTTTAGGTTAGGTTAGGTTAGGTTAGGTTAGGTTAGGTTAGGTTAGGTTAGGTTAGGTTAGGTTAGGTTAGGTTAGGTTGGATTAGGTTAGGTTAGGATAGGTTAGGTTGGGTTAGGTTAGGTTAGGTTAGGTAGGGTCATGTCAAGTTAGGTTAGGTAAGGTTAGGTTAGTTTAGGTTAGGTTAGGTTAGGTTAGGTTAGGTTAGGTTAGGTTAGGTTGGGTTAGGTTAGGTTAGGTTAGGTTAGGTTAGGTTGAGTTAGGTTAGGTTAGGTTAGGTTAGGTTAGGTTAGGATAGGTTACGTTACGTTATGTAGGGTGGGGTAGGTTAGGTTAGGTGAGGTTAGGTTAGGGTGGGTGACGTAACGTTAGGTTGGGTTAGGTTTGGTTACGGAACATTGGGGTAGGTTGGGTCAGGTTAGGTTAGGTTAGGTCGCGTTGGGTTGGGTTAGGTTAGGTCAGGTTAGGTTAGGTTAGGTCAGGTTAGGTCAGGTTAGGTTAGGTTAGGTTGGGTCAGGTTAGGTAAGGTTAGGTTAGGTTAGGTTTGGTTAGGTTAGGTTAGGTTACGTTACGTTACGTTTGGGTAGGTTAGGTTAGTTAAGGTGAGGTCGCGTTGGGTTGGGTTGGATTAGGTCCCCCCCGGTGGAGATCGCCTTGGTTCGGTGGGTGGCACACCTTGTTTACAACATCATTCCCAAGTGCCAAACCATCCTCCAACAGACAATGGACTCTGCACAAATTCTGGATTTTCCCCAGAGGGTAGCGCCAAATCGGTTGGAATCCTCTTTTCTAAACAGGAGGCCAAGTCTTGAACCGGGTGATTTCACTGGCGATGTGGGATCGAACCACGCTGTGGAATCGTTAGTGGTTTCAGTGAGTGTCAAAATGGTAATCTTGGAATTCGAAAAGTGATTTAAAGGCGACGGTGATTTCAGTAAGCGGTGGTTTGGTTAGGTTAGGTTAGGTTGAGTTAGGTTAGGTAAGGTTAGGTTAGGTTAGGTTAGGTTGGGTTTTGTTAGGTTAGGTTAGGTTAAGTCATGTCAAGTTAGGTTAGGTAAGGTCAGGTTAGTACATGTTAGGTTAGGTTAGGTTAGGTTAGGTTAGGTTAGGTTAAGTTAGGTTAGGTAAGGTTAGGTTAGGTCAGGTTAGGTTTGGTTAGGTTAGGTTAGGTTAGGTTAAGTCATGTCAAGTTAGGTTAGGTAAGGTTAGGTTAGTTTATATTAGGTTAGGTTAGGTTAGGTTAGGTTAGGTTAGGTTAAGTTAGGTTAGGCTAGGTTAGGTTAGGTTAAGTTAGGTTAGGTTGGGTTATTTTAGGTTAGGTTAGGTTAGGTTAGGTTAGGTTAAGTTAGGTTAGGTAAGGTTAGGTTAGGTTAGGTTAGGTTGGGTTAGGTTAGGTTAGGTTAGGTTAAGTCATGTCAAGTTAGGTTAGGTAAGGTTAGGTTAGTTTATGTTAGGTTAGGTTGGGTTAGGTTAGGTTAGGTTAGGTTAAGTTAGGTTAGGCTAGGTTAGGTTAGGTTAGGTTAGGTTGGGTTAGGTTAGGTTAGGTTAGGTTAGGTTAGGTTAGGTTGGGTTAGGTTAGGTTAGGTTAGGTTAGGTTAGGTTAGGTTGGGTTAGTCTAGGTTAGGTTAGGTTAGGTTAGGTTAGGTTAAGTTAGGTTAGGTAAGGTTAGGTTAGGTTAGGTTAGGTCCCCCCCGATGGAGATCGCCTTGACGTGGTGGGGGGGCACACCTGGTAAACAACATCCTTACCAGGTGCTAAACGATCTCCATATAAGAATGGACTCTGGTAATGCTAGGAATATTCCCCAGGAGGGTAGCGCCACACCGGCGAAATCCCTCTTCCTTACTACAAGGAACTGCCCCGTCGGTTCTGGGGGGGGTAACAGTGTCCCGACGGTTTCACCGTCGAGTTCTGGCGTGGCTGAACAACTAGCCACGCCATTGGCCACAAGGAAAGTTTTGGGGCGATGGGGGCCCTTCGGCGACGGCCAGCCGAACAACCCCTTTGAGAGACGGCCAACCGTCATGAGATCTCCGCCGTCCGCGGAGCAAAACAAGACCCAGGCCTCAAGGGAGGTGCAAACGCAGGTCGAAATCCTCGACCTCGATAGCACCCCCGAGGAGGAAATAGGTAAATGGAAGCGCAGGGACAGCGAGGACCCGCGCCTACTTGAGCTGACGATCCTCAAGATGATCGAAAAGATCAAAGACCTTGATGCCCTAGTGAAGGAGAACTCCAACACCAAAAGGGAGATCAATGAGACCGCGGAGACCCTCAAGGGCTTAGCGGGAAGGCTGCGGAAGGAGAAGGTGAAATCCTTCTTCACCGAGGTAGCCGACCTAATAAGCCAGGGGCAGGAGATCAAAGTCTGTAGGCACGAGAATATATTGCAGCAGACTACCGGCACCCAAACCAGCTGGGAATGCGCGGAGATCTCCACACAGACAGAAGCCTGGAAGCGCGGGGACCCCGACAACATGGTAACCAGCCCGGAGGGAGTGATATCACTCGCCGACTTCCAGGCCGTGGCGGACCGTCCTTGGAAGGGGGACCTGATCCAGAATGTGACGGTCCAGGTGGGAAACCCACTGGCTACGCCAAATGACACAGTCAAATGTGTCATAGTCGAGCCGTCTGACCAAGGTATGAGCTACTCCATTCAGAAGCTCTACAAAGACCGATTCCCCGAAATCGCGGAATCTATAGAGGACTTCTCGGTATTGGAGCAAGTCACCCGGAAAAAAACCGACTCTGGGGACAAAGCCCAGACCTGCCAGAAGATCGTCAAGATCAGGTACGACGGAAAAGAAGCCTCGATTTGGGCCAGACTTAAGGCGCTGAGGGAGGAGGTCAAGGAAGACCCAATTGTTGTCATCCACCACATCAACTCGATGTCGGAGGATAGGCTGAAGCGCCTGGCGCAGACGATCTTCCGGGACACCCCAACCAAGGTAGTCATCTTTACCACCAGCCAGAGGAGGAAGGATGAGAAAACGGCTGCGCCACTGAGCAGGGCCAGGGACACCTTCGCCCTGACGGTGGATGGTGACGGCAGGGCCTTCAAGGACGTTCTCCAGGGGGTAAGGAAGGCCATTCTGGACAAACCGGGGAGCGATCAGATCAGGTCCCTAAGAAGCACACGAGAGGACAAGCTCCTGATTGTGCTTAATAAGAACAGCAACGCCAGGGACCTGGTCAGGAAAGCCCTGGAGGCCCAGTGTATCAAGGTGAGCGAGCTCCGGCAGAGAATAAAGACGGAGGTCGTCCACCTGAGAGGTCTGGACGACCTGGCCTCCAAAGAGGACGTCCTGGCGGTGGTGAATCTGGTGGTTGGGCAGGATGACTCTACTAGAGTCGGCCCCCTGCGACCACATCAGAGGAATACGCAAGCGGCCACGGTCACCCTGACCAAGGACAGGGCGGAAAAGCTCCTGCAGGATGGACACATTAGGGTAGGGCCGGTGCGCTGTTTGGTAGAGAAGCGGCTGGTCGTGAAAGGTTGCGCGAGGTGCTTCAGCTACGAGCACTCTCTTGGCACGTGCAAAGGGCCAGACCGTAGCAATCTGTGCCGGCTCTGCTCAAAAGCTGACCACTTCGATATAGACTGCAAGGAGCGTCACGCTTGCGTCCTCTGCAATGGGGAAGAACACGTCCTGGGCTCCGGAAACTGCAAGGCCTTCAGGGCAGCGCTTAATAAGGCCAGGCAAGCACAGCGCCGGAAAGCTCCCCTAGACCAGGGTGATGCTACGGGCCCTGATGCAGATTCAAATGCCTTTCCGCCCCTAAGGGGATCCAAGCAATCGGAATGGAACATACACCCATAAATTTCCTGCAGACTAATGCAAACAGATGCTGGGGAGCGATGGACCTCCTGCTAGCTACGGCTCAGCAGTGGGACATCGATGTCACGATCATCTGTGAACCCAACATCAGGTTCTGCAGGGATAAATGGACTCTGGACACGGACGAGACAGTAGCGATTAGGACGCTCGGCAATCGTGTCCATCCGATCAGCACGGGGAAGGGAAAGGGCTATGTTTGGCTGGAAACCAGGGAATGCCTATTCATAGGTGCCTATTTCTCGCCAAACAGAGCGATAGAGCATCTGGATCACCTGCTGCTGGACATCCGAGGCACAACCCGCGAGATCAGGAAACCGGTCATCCTGGGAGGCGACCTGAACGCCAAGTCCCCACTCTGGGGATCCTCGGTCGAGAACGCAAGAGGCGTTGCGGTGGCAGAGTGGCTGTTGGCCGGCGGCATGGCAATCGTGAATAAGGGGAACAGCCCGACTTTCGAACGAGCGGGCAGCTCCTCAGTCATCGACATCACGCTGGCGTCACAGGGCATTGCGAGCAGGCTAGCGGGGTGGAAGGTTCACGGGGATGTTGAAAATCTCAGTGACCACCATTACATCACGTTTGGCCTGGTCTGCCCTGGCCCAGGTCATGGTCACTCACAAGGCAACGAGGGCAGGAGCGGCAGAGCAACCTGGAAGATCGACGGGGACGCGCTTAAGGCGGTAGAAGCGGAGCTGAAGCTGAAGAGTTTCGAGGAGGCCGCTGCGGATCCGGATCGGTGTATCAAGGACATCCAGGATATACTGAGGAGGACGTGCCTGTCGACGAAGCCCCAGGGCAAGAGGAGACCGGTTTACTGGTGGAACGGTGAGATTGCAGCCTCGAGGAAGGCATGCATCACGGCTAGGAGGCTGCTCACCAGGACCAGGAAGAAGGCGATGCCAAGTCCCGGAGCCATAAGAACGGAAGCCAGGAATTACAAGCGGGTGAAGAAGGCGCTCAAGGTGGCAATAAGCAAGTCCAAAAAGGCGCAATGGGGCCAGCTGCTGGAGACGGTGGACGGCGACCCATGGGGCAAGGCTTATAGGATTGTCACCGGGAAGCTGCAGGGACGGGGCGCTAACCCGGACGCGGCAGAGCAGATGCGGGTAGCCCGCTCGCTGTTTCCGACTCACCCGACCATCGAGTGGACGGGTACCGAGGCGGAAGAGCCTGCTCCGTTCACGGAGGCCGAGGTCCTGGCGGCGGCAGACAAGATCAAGAGCGGAAAGGCCCCCGGCCCGGACGGCATACCCTCAGCCGTAGTCAAATTGTTCCTCCGGGTGAGGACAAAGGCTGCGACCGACATGATGAACGGGGTCTTCCGGCGGGGGGTCTTCCCGGCGCCGTGGAAACGGGCCAGCCTTGTACTGATCCCGAAGCCGAAGAAGAAGGTTACGGACTCGTTGTCCTACAGACCGATATGCCTGCTCGACGTCATGGGCAAGGTCTATGAGAGGTTAATTCTCAGAAGACTTGAATATGATCTGGGGGAGGGCGTCGGTCTGGCGGACGACCAATATGGCTTCCGAAGGGGGCGCTCCACTGTCGACGCAGTCCGCAGGGTGATGCACCTGGCCACGGAACAAGAGGCCCGTACCTCGGGCTACCAGCACAAGTCAATAAGCGCTCTGATCGCTATTGACGTACAGAATGCCTTCAACTCGGCACCGTGGCCCGGAGTAATGTCAGCCCTGGTCAAGAAGGGGATTAGCTCTCATATAATTAACATCATTGAGAGCTACCTCTCTGACAGGCAGCTGGAGGTGAGCCCGGGCCAGCACCTGACGGTGACATGCGGAGTGCCCCAGGGGTCCATCCTAGGCCCCACACTCTGGAACTGCTTTTATGACAGGATGCTCAGGACTCAGATCCCACACACCAACCTGGTGGGATACGCGGATGATCTGATCGCAGTAATCACGGCGAAGAGTCAGAGATCCCTAGAGAAGCGAGGCAGTCGGGAACTCAGGAGGATCCTCAGGAAGGCCGACAGAATGGGTATTACCATCGCGGCCCATAAGACGGAAGCCATAGTCGCTAGAGGCAGGAGGAAGGTGACTTCGGCTAGCTTCAGGACAGGCGAGACCCGGGTCACAACGAAGGAGGACCTAAAGTATCTGGGCGTGATCCTCAACAGGAATCTCTCGATGGCGCCGCACGTCCAACAGACGGCGGGGAAGGCTACACGGATCATGGGGAAACTCATGAGCCTGATGCCTAACAAGAGAGGTCCGGAGCAGAAAGCCAGACGGGTCTTGGCCAGCGCGGTATATTCCGTCATCTTGTACGCCAGTCCGGCGTGGGAGAAGACGGCTGATCGCGCCTGTCATCTGGCCAAGTTGTCCAAGGTCCAGCGGGCAATCAACATCAGGGTTACCCAGGCCTACCGCACTACGTCCTCGGACGCTCTATGCGTCCTAGCAGGATACCCACCGATGAGGCTCATGATAGAGAGCCGGTGCAGGGTATACCGAGAGGGCGCGCGGAATAAAGAGCGTATCGACGCGGAGATAATGGACCTATGGCAGAGATACTGGGAGGAGTCCCCGAAGGGTCAATGGACCAAACAACTGATCCCTAACATCAGGGCATGGCTGGAAAGGAAAACTGGAGAAACGGAGTATTATCTCACCCAGTTCCTGACCGGCCATGGAAACTTCAGGACATACCTATCCCGCATTGGTAAGGCCGACAGCAACACCTGCGACCACTGCGGGGAAGTGGATGACCCGGGACACGCGGTTCTCCAGTGCCCCAGGTGGAGAGACCTTCGAGAGGACACAGAGCGGATCATGGGGCAGGAGCTAACACCCGAGTCGGTGATCCCCCTGATGCTGGGATCAGAAGCCGGGTGGCAGAATGTGCATGGGTACGTCCGAGCTGTCCTGACACTAAGAGAGAGAGAAGACCAGGAATTAATCAACAATGTCAGAACACCCTAACCTAAATGTACCAGACACCAGGAAGAAGAGGAGGAAGACCCCCAAGCGAGCCCAACACGATGCCGATAGGGCGAATGAGTGGAGGGAGCGAAGGAGGGAAGAGAAGGAGGAAGAGGCTGCCGGCCCATCATCCGAGACCTCATGCACTTGGACCAGGAAGCTGTGGATAAGGGGATCCACGCTTTTCAGGAAAAAGACCAAGGAGGGCACCAAAGAGCAGGATACAGCCGCGGATGCTGGTGAGCCGGCATCAGCGAATGACATTACGGCGACCTACAAGGGCCTCGAAGAGACCTATAAACTGTCTCGAATCGAGGAGGTGGGGAACTTGACCACAGCCCTGAGACACATCACTAGGCTGCAGCACCCGAAAGGGAATAAGATCTGCTTCCCGGTCCCGGAGGCGGTGGATAGATTGCAGCTGAGATGCGCAAATCTGCCCACTGATCCCGAAGAACTGGAGGCCTTAGTGATGAAGGCGTACGAGAGGAGGGGCGAATCTCTAGACAGGGAGAGCCTCTATCGAGACTACGTGATGGCGCATGGTCGCATCGCAATGGATGCGACGCAGCAGTTCCCCAACTGCTACTACCAGTCAAGGCACCCTTGAAGGTCGCCTAGAAGGACCTCCCCGTCTTTGAAGTAATGCCTTGACCGGCGGTTCCGAGGATGGGAGAGCAAAGATGGAGTTTAGTGGGTATGACGGTATCCGTGAGTCCCACACTACTGAGATGTGCTGACGTGCTAACGGCCGCCATCTCAGTGCGCGTAAATGCGTTCTCCATCTATAAAAAAAAAAAAAAAAAAAAAAGTTAGGTTAGGTTGGGTTGGGTTAGGTTAGGTAAAGTCATGTCAAGTTAGGTTGGGTAAGGTTAGGTTAGTTTATGTTAGGTTAGGTTAGGTTAGGTTAGGTGAGGTTAGGTTAGGTTAGGTTAGGTTACGTTACGATACGTAGGGTGGGGTAGGTTAGGTTAGGTTAGGTTAGGTCAGGTTAGGTTAGGTTGAGTTACGTCACGTTAGGTTGGGTTAGGTTAGGTCACGGTACGTTGGGGTAGGTTGGGTAGGGGTAGGTTAGGTTAGGTCGCGTTGGGTTGGGTTAGGTTAGGTCAGGTTAGGTTAGGTTAGGTCAGGTTAGGTCAGGTTAGGTATGGATAGGTTAGGTTAGGTTACGTTAGGTAAGGTTAGGTTGGGTTAGTTTAGGTAAGGTTAGGTAAGTTTATTTTAGGTTAGGTTAGGTTAGGTTAGGTAAGGTAAGGTTAGGTTATTCTGTGTTAGGTTAGGTAAGGTTGGGCTGGGTTAGCTCAGGTTAGGTCAGGTTTGGTTAGGTTAGGTTGGGTTAGGTTAGGTTTGGTTAGGGTAGGTTAGGTTAGGTTAGGTTGGGTTAGGTTAGGTTAGGTTGGGTTAGGTTAAGTTAGGTTAGGTTTGGTTAGGTTAGTTTAGGTTACGTTACGTTACCTTTGGGTAGGTTAGGTTAGCTTAGGTTAGGTCGCGTTGGGTTGGGTTGGATTAGGTCCCCCCCCGGTGGAGATCGCCTTGGTTCGGTGGGGGGCACACCTTGTTTACAACATCATTCCAAAGTGCCAAACCATCCCCCAACAGACAATGGACTCTGCAAAAATTCTGGATTTTCCCCAGAGGGTAGCGCCAAATCGGTTGGAATCCTCTTTTCTCAACAGGAGGCCAAGTCTCGAACCGGGTGATTTCACTGGCGATGTGAGATCAAACCACGCCGTGGATTGGTTAGTGGTTTCAGTGGGTGTCAAAAGAGTGATCTTGAAATTCGAAAAGTTATTTCAAAGCGACAGTGATTTGAGTAAGCGGTGGTGTGGTGAGGTTGGGTTAGGTTAGGTTAGGTCAGGTTAGGTTAGGTTAGGTTAGGTCAGGTTAGGTTAGGTTAGGTTAGATTAGGTCAGGTTAGGTTAGGTTAGGTTAGTTAAGGTTAGGTTAGGTTAGGTTAGGTAAGGTTAGGTTGGGTTAGCTTAGGTTAGGTTGGATTAGGTTAGATTGGGTTAGGTTACGTTACGTTACGTTGGGTTGGGTTAGGTTACGTTACGTTACGTTAGGGCAGGTTAGGTTAGGTTGACACAGGTTAGGTAAGGTTAGGTGAGGTTAGGTTAGGTTAGGATAGGTTAGGTTAGGTTAGGTTAGGTTAGGTTAGGTTAGGTTAGGTCACGTAACGTCACGTTAGGGTAGGTTAGGTTAGGTTAGGTTGAGTTAGGTTAGGTAAGGTCGCGTTGGGTTGGTTTGATTAGTTCCCCCCAACCCCCCCTTCTCCGGTGGAGATCGCCTTGTCGCGGTTGGGGGAACACCTTGTACACAACATCATTTCCGAGTGCCAAACCATCTCCGAGCTGACAATGGACTCTGCATTGATTCTGGATTTTCCCCAGGGGGGTAGCGCCGATTCGGCCGAAATCCTCTCTTCTAAACAGGAGGCCAAGTCTTGAACCGGGTGATTCCACTAGCGATGTGAGATCAAACCACGCCGTGGAATCGTTAGTGGTTTCAGTGGGTGTCAAATTGGTAATCTTGAAATTCGAAAAGTGATTTTGAGGCGACAGTGATTTCAGTAAGCGGTGGTTTGGTTAGGTTAGGTTAGGTTAGGTTAGGTTAGGTTAGGTTAGTTTAGGCCAGGTCAGGTTGGGTCAAGTTAGGTTAGGTTAGGTTAGGTGGAGTTAGGTTAAGTTAGGTTAGGATAGGTTGGGTTAGGTTAGGTTAGGTTGGGTTAGGTTAGGTTAGGTTGGGTTAGGTTAGGTTAGGTTAGGTTAGGTTAGGTTAGGTTACGTTACGTTTCGTTAGGTTAGGTTAGGTTAGGTTACGTTACGTTACGTTAGGGTAGTTTAGGTTAGGTTAGGTTAGGTTAGGTTAGGTTAGGTTTGGTTCGGTAAGGTTAGTTTAGGTTAGGTTAGGTTAGGTTAGAGTAGGTTAGGTTGGGTTATGTTAGGTCAGGTTACGTTACGTTACGTTAGGTTAGGGTAGGTTAGGTTAGGTTAGGTTAGGTTAGGTTAGGTTCCGTTACGTTAGGTTAGGTTAGGTTAGGTTAGGTTACGGTACGTTTCGTTAGGGTAGGTTAGGTTAGGTTAGGTCAGGTTAGGTTAGGTTAGGTTAGGTTAGGTCACGGTACGGTACTTTAGGGTAGGTTAGGTGAGGTTAGGTTAGGTTAGGTTAGGTTAGGTTAGGTTAGTCCAGGTTAGGTTAGGTTAGTTCAGGTTAGGTTAGGTCGCGTTGGGTTGGGTTAGGTTAGGTCTCCCCCCCCTCCGGTGGAGATAACCTTGTCGCGGTGGGGGCACACCTTGTTCACCACATCATTTCCAAGTGCCAAACCATCTCCGAACTGACAATGGACTCTGCAAAGATTCTGGATTCATCCCTGGGGGCGCATTCCTGTACGATTTAATCCGGTTTTAAGTGATATTGGTACTACCTTGGTATTCCTGTAAAAAGATAGACCCGGAAATAATACCAGAAAAGCAGGATTAACCTAAACCTGCCAAAGAGCGTGTTTAGCGTGTTTAAAGATCCACTTCTAGATTTCAAATATTAATTTAAATATCTAATATAGTGAATATCGTTACGGGAATGTGATTTTTAGAATGAAAACTGATTGCTCGTAATGTGAATGTTTTGAAATAATTTTACCATCAGTTTTATTATCAATAATTCATTCGCTAGAATTCTTGTCGAAGCTTGTATACTCATGTTGTTCCGAGGCAGATCGGTTGCATCGTTAGCGCGGCTGCATTCAGAGGAAGACGGACGGGGTTCGATCCCACTTAGGTCACCTTTTTGTTTTTCATTCAATTTCATTGAAAATTGTGCTTTAGGCTGAGATTTGATTCAGTTCAAGTTTCGTAGAAATTGGATGATATTTAGGTACATTTTAGCTGATTTGTAACAACATTAGTCAAAAAACTGATTTACCGACGTACTAACCTACGCTTCCCTTGAACCTACTATAAATCGCGTGAAGGAATAGGAAGTTGAACCTCTCTAAAACCGGTATCAACACGGTATTTACTTGGACTAGGATTATCTTGATAAAATCAATTGTATAGGAATGCACCCCCTGGGGAAAATCCAGAATGTCTGCAGATTCCATTGTCAATCCGGAGATGGTTTGGCATTTGGGAATGATGTTGTGCACAAGGTGTGCCCCCCACCGCGACAAGGCGATCTCAACCGGGGGGGACATAATCCAACCCAACCCAAAGGCGACCTAATCTGAACTAACCTAACCTAACCTACCCTAACGTAACGTAACGTAACCAAACCTAACCAAACTTAACGTAACCTAACCTAACCTGACCTAACCTATCATAACCTAACCAAACCTACACTAACGTAACGTAACGTAAATTAATCTAACCTAACCTAACCTAACGTAACGTAACATGACCAAACCTAACATAACCTAAACTAACCTGACCTAACCTAACCTAACCTTACCTAACCTAACTTAATCTGAAATAAAAAAACCTAACTTAACAAAACCTCCGCTTACTGAAATCACTTTCGCCTTGAAATCACTTTTCGGCTTTCATGATTACCATTTTGACACACACTGAAACCGGTAACGATTTCACGGCGTGGTTTGATTCCACATCGCTAGTGAAATCACCCGGTTCAAGACTTGGCCTCCTATTAGGAAGAGAGGACTTCAGCCGATTCTGCGCTACCCCCTGGTAAAAATCCAAAATTTTTGCAGAGTCCATTGTCAGTTCGGAGATGGTTTGGCACTTGGGAATGATGTTGTGCTCAAGGTGTGCCCCACACCGAGACAAGGCAATCTCCACCGGGGGGACGGGGGGGACCTAATTCAACCCAACCCAACGCCACCCAACCTAACCTTACCTAACCTACCCTAACATAACGTAACCTTACCTAACCTAACCTAACCCAACCTAACCTAACCTAACCTAACCTAACCTAACCTAACCTAACCTAACCTAATCTAACCTAACCTAACCTACCCTACCCTAACGTAACGTAACGTAACCTAACCTTTTTTTTTTTTTTTTTTTTTTTTTTTTTTTTTTTTTTTTTTTTTTTTTTTATAGATGGAGAACGCATTTACGCGCACTGAAAGGCGGCATCCGCTCGCTCATGTCAGTAGTGTGGGACTCATCGGATACCAATCATACCCACTAAACTCCATCTTGCTCCACCCGCCTTCGGAACCGCCGTTTGGCATTACTTCAAAGACGGAGCGGTCTTCTCCGGCGACCTATCAAGGCTGCCTGGTCTGGTAATAGCAGTTGGGGAACTGCACCGTCGCATCCATTGCGAGGCGGCCATGCGCCATCACAAAGTCCCTATAGAGGTTCTCTCTGTCAAGGGATTCACCTCTCCTCTCATAGGCTCTCAGCACCAGGGCCTCCAGCTGCTCAGGATCGGTGGGCAGGTTCGCGCATCTCAGCTGTAATCTATCCACCGCCTCCGGCACTGGGAAGCAGATCTTATTCCCTTTCGGGTGCTGGAGCCTTGTGATGTGCCGCAAAGCCATCGTCAAGTTCCCCACCTCCTCGATTCGAGATAGCTTGTACATCTCCTCGAGGTCCTTGTAGGTCGCCGTTTGGTCTATCGCAGCGGCCGATTCCTCCTCCCGAAACGTGGCCTCTTCCTCGGCCTTCTTCGGTTTCTTCCTGAAAAGCGTGGATCCTCTGATCCACAGCTTCCTTGTCCATGTGATTGTCGTCTCCTCAGGTGGATCGGCCGTCTGCTCTTCCTTGTTCTGTCTCACTCTCTCCAGCCACGTGTCTACTCGTGCCGCATCCCGTTGGGCTTTTCTGAGACTCTTCTTCTTTCTCGTAGGGTCTTCGTCGATGTCTTTCCTAGGGCGCTCTGCCATTTTGGATTAAATCGTCTTTTTCTCTCTCCGACAAGACAGCTCTCACATACTCATGTATGGTCTTCCATCCGGCCTCGGACTCGGTCATCAGGGCAACCACCGAGTCTGGTGACAGTTGCCGGTCAACGGCTCTCTCCGCTGTCCGTCGTAAGTCCTCCCACCGCGAACACTCAAAAACCGCATGGCCGGGACCATCCTCCTCTCCGCAATGGTCGCACAAGGTGTCCGTCGTTTTCCCAATGCGGGTCAGGTAAGTCTTGAAATTGCCATGGCCTGTCAGGAACTGGGTCAGGAAATACTCTGTTTCCCCCCCCTCCCTTTCCAGCCATGCCCTGATGTTCGGGATGAGCCTTCGCGTCCACTGTCCTGTCGTGGAGGCATCCCATAGGTCCTGCCACCTGCTCAAGACCTGCTCCTCTATGTCCTTCCTATGGCGCACCCCTTCCCGGTACACCCTACAACGACTCTCTATCATGAGTGCCGCTGGAGGATACCCCGCGATAACGCACAGGGCACTCGAAGATGCAGTCCTGTACGCTTGGGTGACCCTGATGTTGATCACCCTCTGCACCTTCTCTATTTTGGCTCGGTGGCAGGCTCGCCTCGTCACTTCTTCCCATGCCGGGCAGGCATACAGAACTACCGAGTACACAGCTGACGCCAGAACTCGGCGCGTCCTCTGCTCCGGGCCCCTTTTGTTCGGCATCAAACTCATGAGTTTCCTCATGGCCCGGGTGCCTTTCGCGACGGTCTGTTCCACGTGAGACGACAGCGATAGGTTTCTATTGAGAAATACCCCTAGGTACCTCAACTCCTCCTTCGTCGTTATCGTCGTTCCCCGCGCTCGGAACGTGGCCGTCCGCACCTACCTCCTGCCCCTAGCTATGATGGCCTCGGTCTTGTGGGCGGCGATCGTGATTCCCATGCGTGCCGCCTTCTCAAGAATGCTTTCGAGAGCCAGGCTTCCATGCTTCTCCAGGGCCGTCCTGCTATCCGCCGTAACGACTGCTATGAGGTCGTCCGCATATCCCACCAAGCTGGTATGTGGGATATCGGCCCTCAGCATCTCGTCGTAGAAGCAGTTCCACAGCGTGGGCCCCAGAATAGAGCCTTGCGGCACCCCGCAGGTCACATCCAACCGCTGCCCCGGGCCCACCTCCAGCTTCCTTTCCGAAAGGTAGCTCCGCACGATGTTGAGTATGCGCGTGCTTATCCCCATGCGAACAAGGGCTGTCATGATACCGGGCCAGGGTGCAGAGTTGAACGCGTTCTGGACGTCTATGGCGATCAAGGCGCTCACCGGCTTGTCTCGGTAGGATTGTCTCCTCTTCTCCTCCTCCGTGGCCAAGTAAACGACCCGGCGAACTGCATCCACCGTGGATCGGCCTCTCCGGAAGCCAAACTGGTCATTTGACAGACCCTCCCCCTCCCCGATATCACGTTCAAGCCTATTGAGAACCAGTCTCTCATAGACCTTTCCCATGACATCCAAGAGGCAGATCGGCCTGTACGTCTGAGCGTCAGTGTCCACTTTCTTGGGCTTCGGGATGAGCACCAAGGAGGCCCTCTTCCATACCTGCGGAAAGACTGCTTTCCTGAAGAGGCCGTTCATCAGAGCGGTAGCTGCCCTGGTCTGAAACCGCAGGAACAGCCTGATCACAACCGGAGGGATTCCATCCGGCCCAGGGGCCTTTCCCATCTTGATTCTATCGGCCGCAGCCTGAATCTCCGCCTCTGTGAACGGCTCCACTTCCTGCACCCCCTCCTCCCGGCGCCACGAGATCTTCGGGTGGGTCGGGAAGAGCGACCGTGCAACGCGCAGTCTCTCCGCCGCATCCAGATCGGTGGTTTTCTCCCGGAGCTTTCCTGTGACGATCTTGTAGGCTTTACCCCACGGGTCCTTGTTGACCGTCGTCAGGAGCTCCCTCCACTTTTCCTTCTGAGACGCGTCTATCGCTCTCCTCAGTGCCTTCTTGGCTGCCTTGTACTTATTCCCAGCGCGGCGCACCATCCGCAAATCCGGATCCCTTTTTCCCCTAGCTCTTGTCCACCTCCGCCTTTCGCCCAGACAGTGTTTCCGGCAAGTGGCAATCTCCTCCGACCACCAGTGTACTGGTTTCCTTCTCCACTGGGGTATCTTTGACACGCACGTTCGGTTGAGGATCTGCTGGATTTCCCTGACGCAACTCTCCGGGTCATCCGCTGACTCGTCAAATCGCGCCGCAGTCATCTCCACAGCAATCGCTCGTAACGCCTCCTCGTCGATCTTCCATGTCTTCCTTCCTTTGTCCCGCTGCCAGTGATCCGCGTGGGCCGCCCTGGCTCTCGCAGATGCCTCGAGGCCGAAAGTGATGTAGTGGTGATCACTAAGGTTCTCGACGTCAGTGTGCACCCTCCACCCCCTCAGCCTCTCGGCGGCGTTCTGCGAAACCAGCGTGACGTCAATGACCGAGGTACTGCCGCCCCTCTCGAAGGTTGGGCT
Source organism: Brachyptera risi (assembly GCA_964007535.1). Lineage (NCBI taxonomy): Eukaryota > Metazoa > Arthropoda > Insecta > Plecoptera > Taeniopterygidae > Brachyptera > Brachyptera risi. Next base: position 28,463,171 of record OZ023334.1, on the reverse strand, counting down.
GTCTCCCTCATTCGCCACCGCCAGCTGGCTGCCCATTGCCCATTCGGCAACCATCGTCCCCCTCTCGTTCTCCACCCGAGAGCCCCACAGGGGAAACTTAGCGTTCAGGTCTCCCGCCAAAATGACTGGCTCGTTGGCACCTCGGGCTACTCTTCCGATGTCGTGTAGAAGAGTCCCCAGGTCGGCAACGTCCCCGTTCGGTGAGAAGTAAGCACTAACAATCATGCATTCCTCCGTCTCCAACCAAACGTACTCGTTGCCTCTCCCATTTCGAGTAGGGAGGACCCGGCTGCCGAAAGTCCTCACTGCCACCACCTGAGAGGTATCAAGAGACCACCTGTCCTTGCAGAACCTGATGTTGGGTTCGCAGACGATTGCCACGTCAATGCACCATTGTTGAACCGTAGCCGCCAGAAGATTCATAGCTCCCCAACATCTGTTTGCATTAGTCTGCAAGAAACTCAAAGGTGGTGTTCTATCCATGGTGTTCAGAAGGGCCCTCTCTTAGGGGCGGGAAGGCATCAAAACCAAGATCTATCGCATCATTCTGGGCAAGTGCGAGAGCCCTCCGGCGCAGCGCCTGTCTCTCCCTGGTGAGGGCCTTCATGAAGGTCCTGCAGCTTCCGGAACCCAGCACGTGCTCCTCCCCGTTGCACAGGGCACAGGCACGTCGCTCCTTGCAGTCCCGGGCGAGGTGCCCCTCCCTGGAGCAGATCCTGCACATCTTGCTGCGGTCTGGGCCTTTGCACTTGCCGGCGGTGTGGTCATAGCTCCAGCACCTGGAGCAGCGCTTCACCTCGATGCGCTTTTCTACCAGGCACCTCACGAGCCCCACTCTCAACTGACCCTCCAGGAGAAGCTTCTCAGCCTTATCCTTCACGAGGGTCACCGTCACCGCTTGCGTGTTCTTGTAGTGCGGCCGCAGCGCCCCTACTTTGGTATTAACATCTGCCCCTACTGCCAGGTTGACGGCTGCCAGTACTTCTTCCTTGGTTGCAAGCTCGTCCAGGCCTCTCAGGTGCATGACCTCAATCCTTGGCCGGGGCACCATGTCCTTCACCTTCAGGCTTCGAGCTTCGAGAGCCTTTACCACCAGGTCCTTGGCCTTGTCGCTCCTGTTGAGCACTATGAGGAGTTTGTCCTCTCTAGTGCTCCTCAGAGAGCGAATCTGCTCACTTCCTGGCTTATCCTGGATGGCCTCTCTCACCCCCTCAGCACATCCTTGAAGGCTCTCCCGCCGCTTTCCACCGTCAAGGCAAAAGTATCCCTTACCCTTTTCGGTGGAGCAGCTGCCATCATCGCCTGCCTCCGCTCCTTGGTTGTGTAGATCTCCACTTTACACTCCGAATCCCGGAAGATCGCCTGGGTCATGCGTCTAAGCCTCACCTCCGACATTGTGTTGAGGTGATGGATAGCCACAGCCGGGTCCCCTTGGGCCTCCTCCTTCAGCGCCTGAAGGCTGGCCCAGACCGCGGCTTCCGACCCATCATAGTAAGCCTTGACTATTTTCTGGGTCGTCTGCACGGTATCACCCTCACGGTTCTTCCGTCGGGTGACCTGCTCGACGACCGAGAAGGCCTCATGGATCCCTCCAATCTCCGGGAATCTTTCCTTGTAAAGTTTTTGGATGGATTCACACATCCCTGGGTCTTTGGGCTCAACTATGACACACTTAACCGTGTCATGTGCCGTAGTTAGCGGGTTCCCCACTTTCACCGTGACATTCCGGAGAAGGTCCTCGGTCCACCGCTGATCCGCCACCGCCTGGAAATCAGACGGTGAATTGACCCCAGCTAAGCTAACAGGCCTTTCCTCCTAGTCGCCACGGTTCCAGGCCTCGGTTTGAGTGGACGCGCCCGAGGTTTCCCAGGTCGTTTGAGTCCCTGCGGTCTTCATTGCACCCTGCCGTTGCTTGGGGACTTTGCCCTCATGCCTCGTCAGGTCCGCGTACTCGCCAAAGAAGGACGAAACCTTGTCTTTCCCCAGCTTCGCCGCAAGACCCTTCGAAGCCTCCGTAGTCTCTTTAATCTCCCTCTTGGTGTTGACATTTTCCCTCACCAAGATGTCAAGATCCCTTATCTTGTCGAGCATCCTTAGGATGGTCGTCTCAAGAAGGCGCGGGCCCTCGCTGTCCCTCTGCCTCCTCATGCAGTTTTCCTCTACCGGGGAACTGTCAAGGTCGAGATCAGCGATCTCCCCCTCTGTCAGTGACCTCGTCGAGGCTCGAGTCTTCATTCCCCCCGAAGGTGGCGGGGATCTTTCGACGAGTGATTTTCTCGCGAATGGGTTTATTGGCTGAATGTCACCTAAGGGTCCCCACTTCCCTGCAAGCTTCCTAGAAGCCGTTGGAGTAGTCAGATGGTCGACCACTCTACTCCCTGACGTTGTTACTACCAAGACGCTGTTGCCCCCCCCAGATCCGATGGGGCTGCTCCTGTAAAGGAGAGGGGATTCCGCCGATTCGGCGCTACCCCCCTGGGGAAAATCCAGAATTTTCGCAGAGTCCATAGTCAGTTTGGAGATCGTTTGGCACCTGGTGGTGATGTTGTGCACCAGGTGTGCCCCCCCACCGCGACAAGGCGATCTCCACCGGGGGGGGAACCTATCCTAACCTAACCTAACCTAACCTAACCTTACCTAACCTGACCTAACCAAACCACCGCTTACTGAAATCACTGTCTCCTTTGAATCACTCTTCGAATTTCAAGATCACCATTTTGACACCCACTGGAACCACTAACGATTTCACGGCGTGGTTTGATCTCACATCGCTAGTGGAATCACCCGGATCAAGACTTGGCCTCCTGTCAAGAAAAGAGGATTTCAACCGACTTGGCGCTACCCTCTGGGGAAAATCCAGAATTTTTGCAGAGTCCATTGTCTGTTGAAGGATGGTTTGGCACTTGGGAATGATGTTGTAAACAAGGTGTGCCCCCCACCGAACCAAGGCGATCTCCACCGGGGGGGACCTAATCCAACCCAACCCAACGTGACCTCACCTTAACTAACCTAACCTACCCAAACGTAACGTAACGTAACCTAACCTAACCTAACCAAACCTAACCTAAACTAACCTTACCTAACCTGACCTAACCTAACCTAACCTAACCTAACCTGACCTAACCTGACCTAACCAAACCTAACCTGACATAACCTAACCCAACCCAACGTACCGTAACCTAACCTAACCTAACATAACCTAACGTCATGTAACCTAACCTAACCTAACCCAACCTGACCTAACCTAACCTAACCTAACCTACCCTACCCTAACGTGACATAACGTAACCTAACCTAACCTAACCCAACCTAACCTAACCTAACCTAACCTAACCTAACCTAACCTAACCTAACCTAACCTAATCTAACCTAACCTAACCTACCCTACCCTAACGTAACGTAACGTAACCTAACCTTTTTTTTTTTTTTTTTTTTTTTTTTTTTTTTTTTTTTTTTTTTTTTTTTTATAGATGGAGAACGCATTTACGCGCACTGAAAGGCGGCATCCGCTCGCTCATGTCAGTAGTGTGGGACTCATCGGATACCAATCATACCCACTAAACTCCATCTTGCTCCACCCGCCTTCGGAACCGCCGTTTGGCATTACTTCAAAGACGGAGCGGTCTTCTCCGGCGACCTATCAAGGCTGCCTGGTCTGGTAATAGCAGTTGGGGAACTGCACCGTCGCATCCATTGCGAGGCGGCCATGCGCCATCACAAAGTCCCTATAGAGGTTCTCTCTGTCAAGGGATTCACCTCTCCTCTCATAGGCTCTCAGCACCAGGGCCTCCAGCTGCTCAGGATCGGTGGGCAGGTTCGCGCATCTCAGCTGTAATCTATCCACCGCCTCCGGCACTGGGAAGCAGATCTTATTCCCTTTCGGGTGCTGGAGCCTTGTGATGTGCCGCAAAGCCATCGTCAAGTTCCCCACCTCCTCGATTCGAGATAGCTTGTACATCTCCTCGAGGTCCTTGTAGGTCGCCGTTTGGTCTATCGCAGCGGCCGATTCCTCCTCCCGAAACGTGGCCTCTTCCTCGGCCTTCTTCGGTTTCTTCCTGAAAAGCGTGGATCCTCTGATCCACAGCTTCCTTGTCCATGTGATTGTCGTCTCCTCAGGTGGATCGGCCGTCTGCTCTTCCTTGTTCTGTCTCACTCTCTCCAGCCACGTGTCTACTCGTGCCGCATCCCGTTGGGCTTTTCTGAGACTCTTCTTCTTTCTCGTAGGGTCTTCGTCGATGTCTTTCCTAGGGCGCTCTGCCATTTTGGATTAAATCGTCTTTTTCTCTCTCCGACAAGACAGCTCTCACATACTCATGTATGGTCTTCCATCCGGCCTCGGACTCGGTCATCAGGGCAACCACCGAGTCTGGTGACAGTTGCCGGTCAACGGCTCTCTCCGCTGTCCGTCGTAAGTCCTCCCACCGCGAACACTCAAAAACCGCATGGCCGGGACCATCCTCCTCTCCGCAATGGTCGCACAAGGTGTCCGTCGTTTTCCCAATGCGGGTCAGGTAAGTCTTGAAATTGCCATGGCCTGTCAGGAACTGGGTCAGGAAATACTCTGTTTCCCCCCCCTCCCTTTCCAGCCATGCCCTGATGTTCGGGATGAGCCTTCGCGTCCACTGTCCTGTCGTGGAGGCATCCCATAGGTCCTGCCACCTGCTCAAGACCTGCTCCTCTATGTCCTTCCTATGGCGCACCCCTTCCCGGTACACCCTACAACGACTCTCTATCATGAGTGCCGCTGGAGGATACCCCGCGATAACGCACAGGGCACTCGAAGATGCAGTCCTGTACGCTTGGGTGACCCTGATGTTGATCACCCTCTGCACCTTCTCTATTTTGGCTCGGTGGCAGGCTCGCCTCGTCACTTCTTCCCATGCCGGGCAGGCATACAGAACTACCGAGTACACAGCTGACGCCAGAACTCGGCGCGTCCTCTGCTCCGGGCCCCTTTTGTTCGGCATCAAACTCATGAGTTTCCTCATGGCCCGGGTGCCTTTCGCGACGGTCTGTTCCACGTGAGACGACAGCGATAGGTTTCTATTGAGAAATACCCCTAGGTACCTCAACTCCTCCTTCGTCGTTATCGTCGTTCCCCGCGCTCGGAACGTGGCCGTCCGCACCTACCTCCTGCCCCTAGCTATGATGGCCTCGGTCTTGTGGGCGGCGATCGTGATTCCCATGCGTGCCGCCTTCTCAAGAATGCTTTCGAGAGCCAGGCTTCCATGCTTCTCCAGGGCCGTCCTGCTATCCGCCGTAACGACTGCTATGAGGTCGTCCGCATATCCCACCAAGCTGGTATGTGGGATATCGGCCCTCAGCATCTCGTCGTAGAAGCAGTTCCACAGCGTGGGCCCCAGAATAGAGCCTTGCGGCACCCCGCAGGTCACATCCAACCGCTGCCCCGGGCCCACCTCCAGCTTCCTTTCCGAAAGGTAGCTCCGCACGATGTTGAGTATGCGCGTGCTTATCCCCATGCGAACAAGGGCTGTCATGATACCGGGCCAGGGTGCAGAGTTGAACGCGTTCTGGACGTCTATGGCGATCAAGGCGCTCACCGGCTTGTCTCGGTAGGATTGTCTCCTCTTCTCCTCCTCCGTGGCCAAGTAAACGACCCGGCGAACTGCATCCACCGTGGATCGGCCTCTCCGGAAGCCAAACTGGTCATTTGACAGACCCTCCCCCTCCCCGATATCACGTTCAAGCCTATTGAGAACCAGTCTCTCATAGACCTTTCCCATGACATCCAAGAGGCAGATCGGCCTGTACGTCTGAGCGTCAGTGTCCACTTTCTTGGGCTTCGGGATGAGCACCAAGGAGGCCCTCTTCCATACCTGCGGAAAGACTGCTTTCCTGAAGAGGCCGTTCATCAGAGCGGTAGCTGCCCTGGTCTGAAACCGCAGGAACAGCCTGATCACAACCGGAGGGATTCCATCCGGCCCAGGGGCCTTTCCCATCTTGATTCTATCGGCCGCAGCCTGAATCTCCGCCTCTGTGAACGGCTCCACTTCCTGCACCCCCTCCTCCCGGCGCCACGAGATCTTCGGGTGGGTCGGGAAGAGCGACCGTGCAACGCGCAGTCTCTCCGCCGCATCCAGATCGGTGGTTTTCTCCCGGAGCTTTCCTGTGACGATCTTGTAGGCTTTACCCCACGGGTCCTTGTTGACCGTCGTCAGGAGCTCCCTCCACTTTTCCTTCTGAGACGCGTCTATCGCTCTCCTCAGTGCCTTCTTGGCTGCCTTGTACTTATTCCCAGCGCGGCGCACCATCCGCAAATCCGGATCCCTTTTTCCCCTAGCTCTTGTCCACCTCCGCCTTTCGCCCAGACAGTGTTTCCGGCAAGTGGCAATCTCCTCCGACCACCAGTGTACTGGTTTCCTTCTCCACTGGGGTATCTTTGACACGCACGTTCGGTTGAGGATCTGCTGGATTTCCCTGACGCAACTCTCCGGGTCATCCGCTGACTCGTCAAATCGCGCCGCAGTCATCTCCACAGCAATCGCTCGTAACGCCTCCTCGTCGATCTTCCATGTCTTCCTTCCTTTGTCCCGCTGCCAGTGATCCGCGTGGGCCGCCCTGGCTCTCGCAGATGCCTCGAGGCCGAAAGTGATGTAGTGGTGATCACTAAGGTTCTCGACGTCAGTGTGCACCCTCCACCCCCTCAGCCTCTCGGCGGCGTTCTGCGAAACCAGCGTGACGTCAATGACCGAGGTACTGCCGCCCCTCTCGAAGGTTGGGCTGTCTCCCTCATTCGCCACCGCCAGCTGGCTGCCCATTGCCCATTCGGCAACCATCGTCCCCCTCTCGTTCTCCACCCGAGAGCCCCACAGGGGAAACTTAGCGTTCAGGTCTCCCGCCAAAATGACTGGCTCGTTGGCACCTCGGGCTACTCTTCCGATGTCGTGTAGAAGAGTCCCCAGGTCGGCAACGTCCCCGTTCGGTGAGAAGTAAGCACTAACAATCATGCATTCCTCCGTCTCCAACCAAACGTACTCGTTGCCTCTCCCATTTCGAGTAGGGAGGACCCGGCTGCCGAAAGTCCTCACTGCCACCACCTGAGAGGTATCAAGAGACCACCTGTCCTTGCAGAACCTGATGTTGGGTTCGCAGACGATTGCCACGTCAATGCACCATTGTTGAACCGTAGCCGCCAGAAGATTCATAGCTCCCCAACATCTGTTTGCATTAGTCTGCAAGAAACTCAAAGGTGGTGTTCTATCCATGGTGTTCAAAAGGGCCCTCTCTTAGGGGCGGGAAGGCATCAAAACCAAGATCTATCGCATCATTCTGGGCAAGTGCGAGAGCCCTCCGGCGCAGCGCCTGTCTCTCCCTGGTGAGGGCCTTCATGAAGGTCCTGCAGCTTCCGGAACCCAGCACGTGCTCCTCCCCGTTGCACAGGGCACAGGCACGTCGCTCCTTGCAGTCCCGGGCGAGGTGCCCCTCCCTGGAGCAGATCCTGCACATCTTGCTGCGGTCTGGGCCTTTGCACTTGCCGGCGGTGTGGTCATAGCTCCAGCACCTGGAGCAGCGCTTCACCTCGATGCGCTTTTCTACCAGGCACCTCACGAGCCCCACTCTCAACTGACCCTCCAGGAGAAGCTTCTCAGCCTTATCCTTCACGAGGGTCACCGTCACCGCTTGCGTGTTCTTGTAGTGCGGCCGCAGCGCCCCTACTTTGGTATTAACATCTGCCCCTACTGCCAGGTTGACGGCTGCCAGTACTTCTTCCTTGGTTGCAAGCTCGTCCAGGCCTCTCAGGTGCATGACCTCAATCCTTGGCCGGGGCACCATGTCCTTCACCTTCAGGCTTCGAGCTTCGAGAGCCTTTACCACCAGGTCCTTGGCCTTGTCGCTCCTGTTGAGCACTATGAGGAGTTTGTCCTCTCTAGTGCTCCTCAGAGAGCGAATCTGCTCACTTCCTGGCTTATCCTGGATGGCCTCTCTCACCCCCTCAGCACATCCTTGAAGGCTCTCCCGCCGCTTTCCACCGTCAAGGCAAAAGTATCCCTTACCCTTTTCGGTGGAGCAGCTGCCATCATCGCCTGCCTCCGCTCCTTGGTTGTGTAGATCTCCACTTTACACTCCGAATCCCGGAAGATCGCCTGGGTCATGCGTCTAAGCCTCACCTCCGACATTGTGTTGAGGTGATGGATAGCCACAGCCGGGTCCCCTTGGGCCTCCTCCTTCAGCGCCTGAAGGCTGGCCCAGACCGCGGCTTCCGACCCATCATAGTAAGCCTTGACTATTTTCTGGGTCGTCTGCACGGTATCACCCTCACGGTTCTTCCGTCGGGTGACCTGCTCGACGACCGAGAAGGCCTCATGGATCCCTCCAATCTCCGGGAATCTTTCCTTGTAAAGTTTTTGGATGGATTCACACATCCCTGGGTCTTTGGGCTCAACTATGACACACTTAACCGTGTCATGTGCCGTAGTTAGCGGGTTCCCCACTTTCACCGTGACATTCCGGAGAAGGTCCTCGGTCCACCGCTGATCCGCCACCGCCTGGAAATCAGACGGTGAATTGACCCCAGCTAAGCTAACAGGCCTTTCCTCCTAGTCGCCACGGTTCCAGGCCTCGGTTTGAGTGGACGCGCCCGAGGTTTCCCAGCTCGTTTGAGTCCCTGCGGTCTTCATTGCACCCTGCCGTTGCTTGGGGACTTTGCCCTCATGCCTCGTCAGGTCCGCGTACTCGCCAAAGAAGGACGAAACCTTGTCTTTCCCCAGCTTCGCCGCAAGACCCTTCGAAGCCTCCGTAGTCTCTTTAATCTCCCTCTTGGTGTTGACATTTTCCCTCACCAAGATGTCAAGATCCCTTATCTTGTCGAGCATCCTTAGGATGGTCGTCTCAAGAAGGCGCGGGCCCTCGCTGTCCCTCTGCCTCCTCATGCAGTTTTCCTCTACCGGGGAACTGTCAAGGTCGAGATCAGCGATCTCCCCCTCTGTCAGTGACCTCGTCGAGGCTCGAGTCTTCATTCCCCCCGAAGGTGGCGGGGATCTTTCGACGAGTGATTTTCTCGCGAATGGGTTTATTGGCTGAATGTCACCTAAGGGTCCCCACTTCCCTGCAAGCTTCCTAGAAGCCGTTGGAGTAGTCAGATGGTCGACCACTCTACTCCCTGACGTTGTTACCACCAAGACGCTGTTGCCCCCCCCAGATCCGATGGGGCTGCTCCTGTAAAGGAGAGGGGATTCCGCCGATTCGGCGCTACCCCCCTGGGGAAAATCCAGAATTTTCGCAGAGTCCATAGTCAGTTTGGAGATCGTTTGGCACCTGGTGGTGATGTTGTGCACCAGGTGTGCCCCCCCACCGCGACAAGGCGATCTCCACCGGGGGGGAACCTATCCTAACCTAACCTAACCTAACCTAACCTTACCTAACCTGACCTAACCAAACCACCGCTTACTGAAATCACTGTCTCCTTTGAATCACTCTTCGAATTTCAAGATCACCATTTTGACACCCACTGGAACCACTAACGATTTCACGGCGTGGTTTGATCTCACATCGCTAGTGGAATCACCCGGATCAAGACTTGGCCTCCTGTCAAGAAAAGAGGATTTCAACCGACTTGGCGCTACCCTCTGGGGAAAATCCAGAATTTTTGCAGAGTCCATTGTCTGTTGAAGGATGGTTTGGCACTTGGGAATGATGTTGTAAACAAGGTGTGCCCCCCACCGAACCAAGGCGATCTCCACCGGGGGGGACCTAATCCAACCCAACCCAACGTGACCTCACCTTAACTAACCTAACCTACCCAAACGTAACGTAACGTAACCTAACCTAACCTAACCAAACCTAACGTAAACTAACCTTACCTAACCTGACCTAACCTAACCTAACCTAACCTAACCTGACCTAACCTGACCTAACCAAACCTAACCTGACATAACCTAACCCAACCCAACGTACCGTAACCTAACCTAACCTAACATAACCTAACGTCATGTAACCTAACCTAACCTAACCCAACCTGACCTAACCTAACCTAACCTAACCTACCCTACCCTAACGTGACATAACGTAACCTAACCCAACCTAACCCAACCTAACCTAACCTAACCTAACCTAACCTAACCTAACCTAACCTAACCTAACCTAATCTAACCTAACCTAACCTACCCTACCCTAACGTAACGTAACGTAACCTAACCTAACCCAACCTAACCTAACGTAACTTAACCTAACCTAACGTAACTTAACCTTACCTAACCTAACCTAACCTAACCTAACCTAACCTAACCTAACCTATCCTAACCTTTTTTTTTTTTTTTTTTTTTTTTTATAGATGGAGAACGCATTTACGCGCACTGAAAGGCGGCATCCGCTCGCTCATGTCAGTAGTGTGGGACTCATCGGATACCAATCATACCCACTAAACTCCATCTTGCTCCACCCGCCTTCGGAACCGCCGTTTGGCATTACTTCAAAGACGGAGCGGTCTTCTCCGGCGACCTATCAAGGCTGCCTGGTCTGGTAATAGCAGTTGGGGAACTGCACCGTCGCATCCATTGCGAGGCGGCCATGCGCCATCACAAAGTCCCTATAGAGGTTCTCTCTGTCAAGGGATTCACCTCTCCTCTCATAGGCTCTCAGCACCAGGGCCTCCAGCTGCTCAGGATCGGTGGGCAGGTTCGCGCATCTCAGCTGTAATCTATCCACCGCCTCCGGCACTGGGAAGCAGATCTTATTCCCTTTCGGGTGCTGGAGCCTTGTGATGTGCCGCAAAGCCATCGTCAAGTTCCCCACCTCCTCGATTCGAGATAGCTTGTACATCTCCTCGAGGTCCTTGTAGGTCGCCGTTTGGTCTATCGCAGCGGCCGATTCCTCCTCCCGAAACGTGGCCTCTTCCTCGGCCTTCTTCGGTTTCTTCCTGAAAAGCGTGGATCCTCTGATCCACAGCTTCCTTGTCCATGTGGTTGTCGTCTCCTCAGGTGGATCGGCCGTCTGCTCTTCCTTGTTCTGTCTCACTCTCTCCAGCCACGTGTCTACTCGTGCCGCATCCCGTTGGGCTTTTCTGAGACTCTTCTTCTTTCTCGTAGGGTCTTCGTCGATGTCTTTCCTAGGGCGCTCTGCCATTTTGGATTAAATCGTCTTTTTCTCTCTCCGACAAGACAGCTCTCACATACTCATGTATGGTCTTCCATCCGGCCTCGGACTCGGTCATCAGGGCAACCACCGAGTCTGGTGACAGTTGCCGGTCAACGGCTCTCTCCGCTGTCCGTCGTAAGTCCTCCCACCGCGAACACTCAAAAACCGCATGGCCGGGACCATCCTCCTCTCCGCAATGGTCGCACAAGGTGTCCGTCGTTTTCCCAATGCGGGTCAGGTAAGTCTTGAAATTGCCATGGCCTGTCAGGAACTGGGTCAGGAAATACTCTGTTTCCCCCCCCTCCCTTTCCAGCCATGCCCTGATGTTCGGGATGAGCCTTCGCGTCCACTGTCCTGTCGTGGAGGCATCCCATAGGTCCTGCCACCTGCTCAAGACCTGCTCCTCTATGTCCTTCCTATGGCGCACCCCTTCCCGGTACACCCTACAACGACTCTCTATCATGAGTGCCGCTGGAGGATACCCCGCGATAACGCACAGGGCACTCGAAGATGCAGTCCTGTACGCTTGGGTGACCCTGATGTTGATCACCCTCTGCACCTTCTCTATTTTGGCTCGGTGGCAGGCTCGCCTCGTCACTTCTTCCCATGCCGGGCAGGCATACAGAACTACCGAGTACACAGCTGACGCCAGAACTCGGCGCGTCCTCTGCTCCGGGCCCCTTTTGTTCGGCATCAAACTCATGAGTTTCCTCATGGCCCGGGTGCCTTTCGCGACGGTCTGTTCCACGTGAGACGACAGCGATAGGTTTCTATTGAGAAATACCCCTAGGTACCTCAACTCCTCCTTCGTCGTTATCGTCGTTCCCCGCGCTCGGAACGTGGCCGTCCGCACCTACCTCCTGCCCCTAGCTATGATGGCCTCGGTCTTGTGGGCGGCGATCGTGATTCCCATGCGTGCCGCCTTCTCAAGAATGCTTTCGAGAGCCAGGCTTCCATGCTTCTCCAGGGCCGTCCTGCTATCCGCCGTAACGACTGCTATGAGGTCGTCCGCATATCCCACCAAGCTGGTATGTGGGATATCGGCCCTCAGCATCTCGTCGTAGAAGCAGTTCCACAGCGTGGGCCCCAGAATAGAGCCTTGCGGCACCCCGCAGGTCACATCCAACCGCTGCCCCGGGCCCACCTCCAGCTTCCTTTCCGAAAGGTAGCTCCGCACGATGTTGAGTATGCGCGTGCTTATCCCCATGCGAACAAGGGCTGTCATGATACCGGGCCAGGGTGCAGAGTTGAACGCGTTCTGGACGTCTATGGCGATCAAGGCGCTCACCGGCTTGTCTCGGTAGGATTGTCTCCTCTTCTCCTCCTCCGTGGCCAAGTAAACGACCCGGCGAACTGCATCCACCGTGGATCGGCCTCTCCGGAAGCCAAACTGGTCATTTGACAGACCCTCCCCCTCCCCGATATCACGTTCAAGCCTATTGAGAACCAGTATCTCATAGACCTTTCCCATGACATCCAAGAGGCAGATCGGCCTGTACGTCTGAGCGTCAGTGTCCACTTTCTTGGGCTTCGGGATGAGCACCAAGGAGGCCCTCTTCCATACCTGCGGAAAGACTGCTTTCCTGAAGAGGCCGTTCATCAGAGCGGTAGCTGCCCTGGTCTGAAACCGCAGGAACAGCCTGATCACAACCGGAGGGATTCCATCCGGCCCAGGGGCCTTTCCCATCTTGATTCTATCGGCCGCAGCCTGAATCTCCGCCTCTGTGAACGGCTCCACTTCCTGCACCCCCTCCTCCCGGCGCCACGAGATCTTCGGGTGGGTCGGGAAGAGCGACCGTGCAACGCGCAGTCTCTCCGCCGCATCCAGATCGGTGGTTTTCTCCCGGAGCTTTCCTGTGACGATCTTGTAGGCTTTACCCCACGGGTCCTTGTTGACCGTCGTCAGGAGCTCCCTCCACTTTTCCTTCTGAGACGCGTCTATCGCTCTCCTCAGTGCCTTCTTGGCTGCCTTGTACTTATTCCCAGCGCGGCGCACCATCCGCAAATCCGGATCCCTTTTTCCCCTAGCTCTTGTCCACCTCCGCCTTTCGCCCAGACAGTGTTTCCGGCAAGTGGCAATCTCCTCCGACCACCAGTGTACTGGTTTCCTTCTCCACTGGGGTATCTTTGACACGCACGTTCGGTTGAGGATCTGCTGGATTTCCCTGACGCAACTCTCCGGGTCATCCGCTGACTCGTCAAATCGCGCCGCAGTCATCTCCACAGCAATCGCTCGTAACGCCTCCTCGTCGATCTTCCATGTCTTCCTTCCTTTGTCCCGCTGCCAGTGATCCGCGTGGGCCGCCCTGGCTCTCGCAGATGCCTCGAGGCCGAAAGTGATGTAGTGGTGATCACTAAGGTTCTCGACGTCAGTGTGCACCCTCCACCCCCTCAGCCTCTCGGCGGCGTTCTGCGAAACCAGCGTGACGTCAATGACCGAGGTACTGCCGCCCCTCTCGAAGGTTGGGCTGTCTCCCTCATTCGCCACCGCCAGCTGGCTGCCCATTGCCCATTCGGCAACCATCGTCCCCCTCTCGTTCTCCACCCGAGAGCCCCACAGGGGAAACTTAGCGTTCAGGTCTCCCGCCAAAATGACTGGCTCGTTGGCACCTCGGGCTACTCTTCCGATGTCGTGTAGAAGAGTCCCCAGGTCGGCAACGTCCCCGTTCGGTGAGAAGTAAGCACTAACAATCATGCATTCCTCCGTCTCCAACCAAACGTACTCGTTGCCTCTCCCATTTCGAGTAGGGAGGACCCGGCTGCCGAAAGTCCTCACTGCCACCACCTGAGAGGTATCAAGAGACCACCTGTCCTTGCAGAACCTGATGTTGGGTTCGCAGACGATTGCCACGTCAATGCACCATTGTTGAACCGTAGCCGCCAGAAGATTCATAGCTCCCCAACATCTGTTTGCATTAGTCTGCAAGAAACTCAAAGGTGGTGTTCTATCCATGGTGTTCAGAAGGGCCCTCTCTTAGGGGCGGGAAGGCATCAAAACCAAGATCTATCGCATCATTCTGGGCAAGTGCGAGAGCCCTCCGGCGCAGCGCCTGTCTCTCCCTGGTGAGGGCCTTCATGAAGGTCCTGCAGCTTCCGGAACCCAGCACGTGCTCCTCCCCGTTGCACAGGGCACAGGCACGTCGCTCCTTGCAGTCCCGGGCGAGGTGCCCCTCCCTGGAGCAGATCCTGCACATCTTGCTGCGGTCTGGGCCTTTGCACTTGCCGGCGGTGTGGTCATAGCTCCAGCACCTGGAGCAGCGCTTCACCTCGATGCGCTTTTCTACCAGGCACCTCACGAGCCCCACTCTCAACTGACCCTCCAGGAGAAGCTTCTCAGCCTTATCCTTCACGAGGGTCACCGTCACCGCTTGCGTGTTCTTGTAGTGCGGCCGCAGCGCCCCTACTTTGGTATTAACATCTGCCCCTACTGCCAGGTTGACGGCTGCCAGTACTTCTTCCTTGGTTGCAAGCTCGTCCAGGCCTCTCAGGTGCATGACCTCAATCCTTGGCCGGGGCACCATGTCCTTCACCTTCAGGCTTCGAGCTTCGAGAGCCTTTACCACCAGGTCCTTGGCCTTGTCGCTCCTGTTGAGCACTATGAGGAGTTTGTCCTCTCTAGTGCTCCTCAGAGAGCGAATCTGCTCACTTCCTGGCTTATCCTGGATGGCCTCTCTCACCCCCTCAGCACATCCTTGAAGGCTCTCCCGCCGCTTTCCACCGTCAAGGCAAAAGTATCCCTTACCCTTTTCGGTGGAGCAGCTGCCATCATCGCCTGCCTCCGCTCCTTGGTTGTGTAGATCTCCACTTTACACTCCGAATCCCGGAAGATCGCCTGGGTCATGCGTCTAAGCCTCACCTCCGACATTGTGTTGAGGTGATGGATAGCCACAGCCGGGTCCCCTTGGGCCTCCTCCTTCAGCGCCTGAAGGCTGGCCCAGACCGCGGCTTCCGACCCATCATAGTAAGCCTTGACTATTTTCTGGGTCGTCTGCACGGTATCACCCTCACGGTTCTTCCGTCGGGTGACCTGCTCGACGACCGAGAAGGCCTCATGGATCCCTCCAATCTCCGGGAATCTTTCCTTGTAAAGTTTTTGGATGGATTCACACATCCCTGGGTCTTTGGGCTCAACTATGACACACTTAACCGTGTCATGTGCCGTAGTTAGCGGGTTCCCCACTTTCACCGTGACATTCCGGAGAAGGTCCTCGGTCCACCGCTGATCCGCCACCGCCTGGAAATCAGACGGTGAATTGACCCCAGCTAAGCTAACAGGCCTTTCCTCCTAGTCGCCACGGTTCCAGGCCTCGGTTTGAGTGGACGCGCCCGAGGTTTCCCAGCTCGTTTGAGTCCCTGCGGTCTTCATTGCACCCTGCCGTTGCTTGGGGACTTTGCCCTCATGCCTCGTCAGGTCCGCGTACTCGCCAAAGAAGGACGAAACCTTGTCTTTCCCCAGCTTCGCCGCAAGACCCTTCGAAGCCTCCGTAGTCTCTTTAATCTCCCTCTTGGTGTTGACATTTTCCCTCACCAAGATGTCAAGATCCCTTATCTTGTCGAGCATCCTTAGGATGGTCGTCTCAAGAAGGCGCGGGCCCTCGCTGTCCCTCTGCCTCCTCATGCAGTTTTCCTCTACCGGGGAACTGTCAAGGTCGAGATCAGCGATCTCCCCCTCTGTCAGTGACCTCGTCGAGGCTCGAGTCTTCATTCCCCCCGAAGGTGGCGGGGATCTTTCGACGAGTGATTTTCTCGCGAATGGGTTTATTGGCTGAATGTCACCTAAGGGTCCCCACTTCCCTGCAAGCTTCCTAGAAGCCGTTGGAGTAGTCAGATGGTCGACCACTCTACTCCCTGACGTTGTTACTACCAAGACGCTGTTGCCCCCCCCAGATCCGATGGGGCTGCTCCTGTAAAGGAGAGGGGATTCCGCCGATTCGGCGCTACCCCCCTGGGGAAAATCCAGAATTTTCGCAGAGTCCATAGTCAGTTTGGAGATCGTTTGGCACCTGGTGGTGATGTTGTGCACCAGGTGTGCCCCCCCACCGCGACAAGGCGATCTCCACCGGGGGGGGAACCTATCCTAACCTAACCTAACCTAACCTAACCTTACCTAACCTGACCTAACCAAACCACCGCTTACTGAAATCACTGTCTCCTTTGAATCACTCTTCGAATTTCAAGATCACCATTTTGACACCCACTGGAACCACTAACGATTTCACGGCGTGGTTTGATCTCACATCGCTAGTGGAATCACCCGGATCAAGACTTGGCCTCCTGTCAAGAAAAGAGGATTTCAACCGACTTGGCGCTACCCTCTGGGGAAAATCCAGAATTTTTGCAGAGTCCATTGTCTGTTGAAGGATGGTTTGGCACTTGGGAATGATGTTGTAAACAAGGTGTGCCCCCCACCGAACCAAGGCGATCTCCACCGGGGGGGACCTAATCCAACCCAACCCAACGTGACCTCACCTTAACTAACCTAACCTACCCAAACGTAACGTAACGTAACCTAACCTAACCTAACCAAACCTAACCTAAACTAACCTTACCTAACCTGACCTAACCTAACCTAACCTAACCTAACCTGACCTAACCTGACCTAACCAAACCTAACCTGACATAACCTAACCCAACCCAACGTACCGTAACCTAACCTAACCTAACATAACCTAACGTCATGTAACCTAACCTAACCTAACCCAACCTGACCTAACCTAACCTAACCTAACCTACCCTACCCTAACGTGACATAACGTAACCTAACCTAACCTAACCCAACCTAACCTAACCTAACCTAACCTAACCTAACCTAACCTAACCTAACCTAACCTAATCTAACCTAACCTAACCTACCCTACCCTAACGTAACGTAACGTAACCTAACCTTTTTTTTTTTTTTTTTTTTTTTTTTTTTTTTTATAGATGGAGAACGCATTTACGCGCACTGAAAGGCGGCATCCGCTCGCTCATGTCAGTAGTGTGGGACTCATCGGATACCAATCATACCCACTAAACTCCATCTTGCTCCACCCGCCTTCGGAACCGCCGTTTGGCATTACTTCAAAGACGGAGCGGTCTTCTCCGGCGACCTATCAAGGCTGCCTGGTCTGGTAATAGCAGTTGGGGAACTGCACCGTCGCATCCATTGCGAGGCGGCCATGCGCCATCACAAAGTCCCTATAGAGGTTCTCTCTGTCAAGGGATTCACCTCTCCTCTCATAGGCTCTCAGCACCAGGGCCTCCAGCTGCTCAGGATCGGTGGGCAGGTTCGCGCATCTCAGCTGTAATCTATCCACCGCCTCCGGCACTGGGAAGCAGATCTTATTCCCTTTCGGGTGCTGGAGCCTTGTGATGTGCCGCAAAGCCATCGTCAAGTTCCCCACCTCCTCGATTCGAGATAGCTTGTACATCTCCTCGAGGTCCTTGTAGGTCGCCGTTTGGTCTATCGCAGCGGCCGATTCCTCCTCCCGAAACGTGGCCTCTTCCTCGGCCTTCTTCGGTTTCTTCCTGAAAAGCGTGGATCCTCTGATCCACAGCTTCCTTGTCCATGTGATTGTCGTCTCCTCAGGTGGATCGGCCGTCTGCTCTTCCTTGTTCTGTCTCACTCTCTCCAGCCACGTGTCTACTCGTGCCGCATCCCGTTGGGCTTTTCTGAGACTCTTCTTCTTTCTCGTAGGGTCTTCGTCGATGTCTTTCCTAGGGCGCTCTGCCATTTTGGATTAAATCGTCTTTTTCTCTCTCCGACAAGACAGCTCTCACATACTCATGTATGGTCTTCCATCCGGCCTCGGACTCGGTCATCAGGGCAACCACCGAGTCTGGTGACAGTTGCCGGTCAACGGCTCTCTCCGCTGTCCGTCGTAAGTCCTCCCACCGCGAACACTCAAAAACCGCATGGCCGGGACCATCCTCCTCTCCGCAATGGTCGCACAAGGTGTCCGTCGTTTTCCCAATGCGGGTCAGGTAAGTCTTGAAATTGCCATGGCCTGTCAGGAACTGGGTCAGGAAATACTCTGTTTCCCCCCCCTCCCTTTCCAGCCATGCCCTGATGTTCGGGATGAGCCTTCGCGTCCACTGTCCTGTCGTGGAGGCATCCCATAGGTCCTGCCACCTGCTCAAGACCTGCTCCTCTATGTCCTTCCTATGGCGCACCCCTTCCCGGTACACCCTACAACGACTCTCTATCATGAGTGCCGCTGGAGGATACCCCGCGATAACGCACAGGGCACTCGAAGATGCAGTCCTGTACGCTTGGGTGACCCTGATGTTGATCACCCTCTGCACCTTCTCTATTTTGGCTCGGTGGCAGGCTCGCCTCGTCACTTCTTCCCATGCCGGGCAGGCATACAGAACTACCGAGTACACAGCTGACGCCAGAACTCGGCGCGTCCTCTGCTCCGGGCCCCTTTTGTTCGGCATCAAACTCATGAGTTTCCTCATGGCCCGGGTGCCTTTCGCGACGGTCTGTTCCACGTGAGACGACAGCGATAGGTTTCTATTGAGAAATACCCCTAGGTACCTCAACTCCTCCTTCGTCGTTATCGTCGTTCCCCGCGCTCGGAACGTGGCCGTCCGCACCTACCTCCTGCCCCTAGCTATGATGGCCTCGGTCTTGTGGGCGGCGATCGTGATTCCCATGCGTGCCGCCTTCTCAAGAATGCTTTCGAGAGCCAGGCTTCCATGCTTCTCCAGGGCCGTCCTGCTATCCGCCGTAACGACTGCTATGAGGTCGTCCGCATATCCCACCAAGCTGGTATGTGGGATATCGGCCCTCAGCATCTCGTCGTAGAAGCAGTT
The DNA here is from genome assembly GCA_964007535.1 of Brachyptera risi. Taxonomy (NCBI): domain Eukaryota; kingdom Metazoa; phylum Arthropoda; class Insecta; order Plecoptera; family Taeniopterygidae; genus Brachyptera; species Brachyptera risi. The sequence goes on along the minus strand of OZ023334.1, from coordinate 28,444,280 downwards.
CCACAGCGTGGGCCCCAGAATAGAGCCTTGCGGCACCCCGCAGGTCACATCCAACCGCTGCCCCGGGCCCACCTCCAGCTTCCTTTCCGAAAGGTAGCTCCGCACGATGTTGAGTATGCGCGTGCTTATCCCCATGCGAACAAGGGCTGTCATGATACCGGGCCAGGGTGCAGAGTTGAACGCGTTCTGGACGTCTATGGCGATCAAGGCGCTCACCGGCTTGTCTCGGTAGGATTGTCTCCTCTTCTCCTCCTCCGTGGCCAAGTAAACGACCCGGCGAACTGCATCCACCGTGGATCGGCCTCTCCGGAAGCCAAACTGGTCATTTGACAGACCCTCCCCCTCCCCGATATCACGTTCAAGCCTATTGAGAACCAGTATCTCATAGACCTTTCCCATGACATCCAAGAGGCAGATCGGCCTGTACGTCTGAGCGTCAGTGTCCACTTTCTTGGGCTTCGGGATGAGCACCAAGGAGGCCCTCTTCCATACCTGCGGAAAGACTGCTTTCCTGAAGAGGCCGTTCATCAGAGCGGTAGCTGCCCTGGTCTGAAACCGCAGGAACAGCCTGATCACAACCGGAGGGATTCCATCCGGCCCAGGGGCCTTTCCCATCTTGATTCTATCGGCCGCAGCCTGAATCTCCGCCTCTGTGAACGGCTCCACTTCCTGCACCCCCTCCTCCCGGCGCCACGAGATCTTCGGGTGGGTCGGGAAGAGCGACCGTGCAACGCGCAGTCTCTCCGCCGCATCCAGATCGGTGGTTTTCTCCCGGAGCTTTCCTGTGACGATCTTGTAGGCTTTACCCCACGGGTCCTTGTTGACCGTCGTCAGGAGCTCCCTCCACTTTTCCTTCTGAGACGCGTCTATCGCTCTCCTCAGTGCCTTCTTGGCTGCCTTGTACTTATTCCCAGCGCGGCGCACCATCCGCAAATCCGGATCCCTTTTTCCCCTAGCTCTTGTCCACCTCCGCCTTTCGCCCAGACAGTGTTTCCGGCAAGTGGCAATCTCCTCCGACCACCAGTGTACTGGTTTCCTTCTCCACTGGGGTATCTTTGACACGCACGTTCGGTTGAGGATCTGCTGGATTTCCCTGACGCAACTCTCCGGGTCATCCGCTGACTCGTCAAATCGCGCCGCAGTCATCTCCACAGCAATCGCTCGTAACGCCTCCTCGTCGATCTTCCATGTCTTCCTTCCTTTGTCCCGCTGCCAGTGATCCGCGTGGGCCGCCCTGGCTCTCGCAGATGCCTCGAGGCCGAAAGTGATGTAGTGGTGATCACTAAGGTTCTCGACGTCAGTGTGCACCCTCCACCCCCTCAGCCTCTCGGCGGCGTTCTGCGAAACCAGCGTGACGTCAATGACCGAGGTACTGCCGCCCCTCTCGAAGGTTGGGCTGTCTCCCTCATTCGCCACCGCCAGCTGGCTGCCCATTGCCCATTCGGCAACCATCGTCCCCCTCTCGTTCTCCACCCGAGAGCCCCACAGGGGAAACTTAGCGTTCAGGTCTCCCGCCAAAATGACTGGCTCGTTGGCACCTCGGGCTACTCTTCCGATGTCGTGTAGAAGAGTCCCCAGGTCGGCAACGTCCCCGTTCGGTGAGAAGTAAGCACTAACAATCATGCATTCCTCCGTCTCCAACCAAACGTACTCGTTGCCTCTCCCATTTCGAGTAGGGAGGACCCGGCTGCCGAAAGTCCTCACTGCCACCACCTGAGAGGTATCAAGAGACCACCTGTCCTTGCAGAACCTGATGTTGGGTTCGCAGACGATTGCCACGTCAATGCACCATTGTTGAACCGTAGCCGCCAGAAGATTCATAGCTCCCCAACATCTGTTTGCATTAGTCTGCAAGAAACTCAAAGGTGGTGTTCTATCCATGGTGTTCAGAAGGGCCCTCTCTTAGGGGCGGGAAGGCATCAAAACCAAGATCTATCGCATCATTCTGGGCAAGTGCGAGAGCCCTCCGGCGCAGCGCCTGTCTCTCCCTGGTGAGGGCCTTCATGAAGGTCCTGCAGCTTCCGGAACCCAGCACGTGCTCCTCCCCGTTGCACAGGGCACAGGCACGTCGCTCCTTGCAGTCCCGGGCGAGGTGCCCCTCCCTGGAGCAGATCCTGCACATCTTGCTGCGGTCTGGGCCTTTGCACTTGCCGGCGGTGTGGTCATAGCTCCAGCACCTGGAGCAGCGCTTCACCTCGATGCGCTTTTCTACCAGGCACCTCACGAGCCCCACTCTCAACTGACCCTCCAGGAGAAGCTTCTCAGCCTTATCCTTCACGAGGGTCACCGTCACCGCTTGCGTGTTCTTGTAGTGCGGCCGCAGCGCCCCTACTTTGGTATTAACATCTGCCCCTACTGCCAGGTTGACGGCTGCCAGTACTTCTTCCTTGGTTGCAAGCTCGTCCAGGCCTCTCAGGTGCATGACCTCAATCCTTGGCCGGGGCACCATGTCCTTCACCTTCAGGCTTCGAGCTTCGAGAGCCTTTACCACCAGGTCCTTGGCCTTGTCGCTCCTGTTGAGCACTATGAGGAGTTTGTCCTCTCTAGTGCTCCTCAGAGAGCGAATCTGCTCACTTCCTGGCTTATCCTGGATGGCCTCTCTCACCCCCTCAGCACATCCTTGAAGGCTCTCCCGCCGCTTTCCACCGTCAAGGCAAAAGTATCCCTTACCCTTTTCGGTGGAGCAGCTGCCATCATCGCCTGCCTCCGCTCCTTGGTTGTGTAGATCTCCACTTTACACTCCGAATCCCGGAAGATCGCCTGGGTCATGCGTCTAAGCCTCACCTCCGACATTGTGTTGAGGTGATGGATAGCCACAGCCGGGTCCCCTTGGGCCTCCTCCTTCAGCGCCTGAAGGCTGGCCCAGACCGCGGCTTCCGACCCATCATAGTAAGCCTTGACTATTTTCTGGGTCGTCTGCACGGTATCACCCTCACGGTTCTTCCGTCGGGTGACCTGCTCGACGACCGAGAAGGCCTCATGGATCCCTCCAATCTCCGGGAATCTTTCCTTGTAAAGTTTTTGGATGGATTCACACATCCCTGGGTCTTTGGGCTCAACTATGACACACTTAACCGTGTCATGTGCCGTAGTTAGCGGGTTCCCCACTTTCACCGTGACATTCCGGAGAAGGTCCTCGGTCCACCGCTGATCCGCCACCGCCTGGAAATCAGACGGTGAATTGACCCCAGCTAAGCTAACAGGCCTTTCCTCCTAGTCGCCACGGTTCCAGGCCTCGGTTTGAGTGGACGCGCCCGAGGTTTCCCAGCTCGTTTGAGTCCCTGCGGTCTTCATTGCACCCTGCCGTTGCTTGGGGACTTTGCCCTCATGCCTCGTCAGGTCCGCGTACTCGCCAAAGAAGGACGAAACCTTGTCTTTCCCCAGCTTCGCCGCAAGACCCTTCGAAGCCTCCGTAGTCTCTTTAATCTCCCTCTTGGTGTTGACATTTTCCCTCACCAAGATGTCAAGATCCCTTATCTTGTCGAGCATCCTTAGGATGGTCGTCTCAAGAAGGCGCGGGCCCTCGCTGTCCCTCTGCCTCCTCATGCAGTTTTCCTCTACCGGGGAACTGTCAAGGTCGAGATCAGCGATCTCCCCCTCTGTCAGTGACCTCGTCGAGGCTCGAGTCTTCATTCCCCCCGAAGGTGGCGGGGATCTTTCGACGAGTGATTTTCTCGCGAATGGGTTTATTGGCTGAATGTCACCTAAGGGTCCCCACTTCCCTGCAAGCTTCCTAGAAGCCGTTGGAGTAGTCAGATGGTCGACCACTCTACTCCCTGACGTTGTTACTACCAAGACGCTGTTGCCCCCCCCAGATCCGATGGGGCTGCTCCTGTAAAGGAGAGGGGATTCCGCCGATTCGGCGCTACCCCCCTGGGGAAAATCCAGAATTTTCGCAGAGTCCATAGTCAGTTTGGAGATCGTTTGGCACCTGGTGGTGATGTTGTGCACCAGGTGTGCCCCCCCACCGCGACAAGGCGATCTCCACCGGGGGGGGAACCTATCCTAACCTAACCTAACCTAACCTAACCTTACCTAACCTGACCTAACCAAACCACCGCTTACTGAAATCACTGTCTCCTTTGAATCACTCTTCGAATTTCAAGATCACCATTTTGACACCCACTGGAACCACTAACGATTTCACGGCGTGGTTTGATCTCACATCGCTAGTGGAATCACCCGGATCAAGACTTGGCCTCCTGTCAAGAAAAGAGGATTTCAACCGACTTGGCGCTACCCTCTGGGGAAAATCCAGAATTTTTGCAGAGTCCATTGTCTGTTGAAGGATGGTTTGGCACTTGGGAATGATGTTGTAAACAAGGTGTGCCCCCCACCGAACCAAGGCGATCTCCACCGGGGGGGACCTAATCCAACCCAACCCAACGTGACCTCACCTTAACTAACCTAACCTACCCAAACGTAACGTAACGTAACCTAACCTAACCTAACCAAACCTAACCTAAACTAACCTTACCTAACCTGACCTAACCTAACCTAACCTAACCTAACCTGACCTAACCTGACCTAACCAAACCTAACCTGACATAACCTAACCCAACCCAACGTACCGTAACCTAACCTAACCTAACATAACCTAACGTCATGTAACCTAACCTAACCTAACCCAACCTGACCTAACCTAACCTAACCTAACCTACCCTACCCTAACGTGACATAACGTAACCTAACCTAACCTAACCCAACCTAACCTAACCTAACCTAACCTAACCTAACCTAACCTAACCTAACCTAACCTAATCTAACCTAACCTAACCTACCCTACCCTAACGTAACGTAACGTAACCTAACCTTTTTTTTTTTTTTTTTTTTTATAGATGGAGAACGCATTTACGCGCACTGAAAGGCGGCATCCGCTCGCTCATGTCAGTAGTGTGGGACTCATCGGATACCAATCATACCCACTAAACTCCATCTTGCTCCACCCGCCTTCGGAACCGCCGTTTGGCATTACTTCAAAGACGGAGCGGTCTTCTCCGGCGACCTATCAAGGCTGCCTGGTCTGGTAATAGCAGTTGGGGAACTGCACCGTCGCATCCATTGCGAGGCGGCCATGCGCCATCACAAAGTCCCTATAGAGGTTCTCTCTGTCAAGGGATTCACCTCTCCTCTCATAGGCTCTCAGCACCAGGGCCTCCAGCTGCTCAGGATCGGTGGGCAGGTTCGCGCATCTCAGCTGTAATCTATCCACCGCCTCCGGCACTGGGAAGCAGATCTTATTCCCTTTCGGGTGCTGGAGCCTTGTGATGTGCCGCAAAGCCATCGTCAAGTTCCCCACCTCCTCGATTCGAGATAGCTTGTACATCTCCTCGAGGTCCTTGTAGGTCGCCGTTTGGTCTATCGCAGCGGCCGATTCCTCCTCCCGAAACGTGGCCTCTTCCTCGGCCTTCTTCGGTTTCTTCCTGAAAAGCGTGGATCCTCTGATCCACAGCTTCCTTGTCCATGTGATTGTCGTCTCCTCAGGTGGATCGGCCGTCTGCTCTTCCTTGTTCTGTCTCACTCTCTCCAGCCACGTGTCTACTCGTGCCGCATCCCGTTGGGCTTTTCTGAGACTCTTCTTCTTTCTCGTAGGGTCTTCGTCGATGTCTTTCCTAGGGCGCTCTGCCATTTTGGATTAAATCGTCTTTTTCTCTCTCCGACAAGACAGCTCTCACATACTCATGTATGGTCTTCCATCCGGCCTCGGACTCGGTCATCAGGGCAACCACCGAGTCTGGTGACAGTTGCCGGTCAACGGCTCTCTCCGCTGTCCGTCGTAAGTCCTCCCACCGCGAACACTCAAAAACCGCATGGCCGGGACCATCCTCCTCTCCGCAATGGTCGCACAAGGTGTCCGTCGTTTTCCCAATGCGGGTCAGGTAAGTCTTGAAATTGCCATGGCCTGTCAGGAACTGGGTCAGGAAATACTCTGTTTCCCCCCCCTCCCTTTCCAGCCATGCCCTGATGTTCGGGATGAGCCTTCGCGTCCACTGTCCTGTCGTGGAGGCATCCCATAGGTCCTGCCACCTGCTCAAGACCTGCTCCTCTATGTCCTTCCTATGGCGCACCCCTTCCCGGTACACCCTACAACGACTCTCTATCATGAGTGCCGCTGGAGGATACCCCGCGATAACGCACAGGGCACTCGAAGATGCAGTCCTGTACGCTTGGGTGACCCTGATGTTGATCACCCTCTGCACCTTCTCTATTTTGGCTCGGTGGCAGGCTCGCCTCGTCACTTCTTCCCATGCCGGGCAGGCATACAGAACTACCGAGTACACAGCTGACGCCAGAACTCGGCGCGTCCTCTGCTCCGGGCCCCTTTTGTTCGGCATCAAACTCATGAGTTTCCTCATGGCCCGGGTGCCTTTCGCGACGGTCTGTTCCACGTGAGACGACAGCGATAGGTTTCTATTGAGAAATACCCCTAGGTACCTCAACTCCTCCTTCGTCGTTATCGTCGTTCCCCGCGCTCGGAACGTGGCCGTCCGCACCTACCTCCTGCCCCTAGCTATGATGGCCTCGGTCTTGTGGGCGGCGATCGTGATTCCCATGCGTGCCGCCTTCTCAAGAATGCTTTCGAGAGCCAGGCTTCCATGCTTCTCCAGGGCCGTCCTGCTATCCGCCGTAACGACTGCTATGAGGTCGTCCGCATATCCCACCAAGCTGGTATGTGGGATATCGGCCCTCAGCATCTCGTCGTAGAAGCAGTTCCACAGCGTGGGCCCCAGAATAGAGCCTTGCGGCACCCCGCAGGTCACATCCAACCGCTGCCCCGGGCCCACCTCCAGCTTCCTTTCCGAAAGGTAGCTCCGCACGATGTTGAGTATGCGCGTGCTTATCCCCATGCGAACAAGGGCTGTCATGATACGGGGCCAGGGTGCAGAGTTGAACGCGTTCTGGACGTCTATGGCGATCAAGGCGCTCACCGGCTTGTCTCGGTAGGATTGTCTCCTCTTCTCCTCCTCCGTGGCCAAGTAAACGACCCGGCGAACTGCATCCACCGTGGATCGGCCTCTCCGGAAGCCAAACTGGTCATTTGACAGACCCTCCCCCTCCCCGATATCACGTTCAAGCCTATTGAGAACCAGTCTCTCATAGACCTTTCCCATGACATCCAAGAGGCAGATCGGCCTGTACGTCTGAGCGTCAGTGTCCACTTTCTTGGGCTTCGGGATGAGCACCAAGGAGGCCCTCTTCCATACCTGCGGAAAGACTGCTTTCCTGAAGAGGCCGTTCATCAGAGCGGTAGCTGCCCTGGTCTGAAACCGCAGGAACAGCCTGATCACAACCGGAGGGATTCCATCCGGCCCAGGGGCCTTTCCCATCTTGATTCTATCGGCCGCAGCCTGAATCTCCGCCTCTGTGAACGGCTCCACTTTCTGCACCCCCTCCTCCCGGCGCCACGAGATCTTCGGGTGGGTCGGGAAGAGCGACCGTGCAACGCGCAGTCTCTCCGCCGCATCCAGATCGGTGGTTTTCTCCCGGAGCTTTCCTGTGACGATCTTGTAGGCTTTACCCCACGGGTCCTTGTTGACCGTCGTCAGGAGCTCCCTCCACTTTTCCTTCTGAGACGCGTCTATCGCTCTCCTCAGTGCCTTCTTGGCTGCCTTGTACTTATTCCCAGCGCGGCGCACCATCCGCAAATCCGGATCCCTTTTTCCCCTAGCTCTTGTCCACCTCCGCCTTTCGCCCAGACAGTGTTTCCGGCAAGTGGCAATCTCCTCCGACCACCAGTGTACTGGTTTCCTTCTCCACTGGGGTATCTTTGACACGCACGTTCGGTTGAGGATCTGCTGGATTTCCCTGACGCAACTCTCCGGGTCATCCGCTGACTCGTCAAATCGCGCCGCAGTCATCTCCACAGCAATCGCTCGTAACGCCTCCTCGTCGATCTTCCATGTCTTCCTTCCTTTGTCCCGCTGCCAGTGATCCGCGTGGGCCGCCCTGGCTCTCGCAGATGCCTCGAGGCCGAAAGTGATGTAGTGGTGATCACTAAGGTTCTCGACGTCAGTGTGCACCCTCCACCCCCTCAGCCTCTCGGCGGCGTTCTGCGAAACCAGCGTGACGTCAATGACCGAGGTACTGCCGCCCCTCTCGAAGGTTGGGCTGTCTCCCTCATTCGCCACCGCCAGCTGGCTGCCCATTGCCCATTCGGCAACCATCGTCCCCCTCTCGTTCTCCACCCGAGAGCCCCACAGGGGAAACTTAGCGTTCAGGTCTCCCGCCAAAATGACTGGCTCGTTGGCACCTCGGGCTACTCTTCCGATGTCGTGTAGAAGAGTCCCCAGGTCGGCAACGTCCCCGTTCGGTGAGAAGTAAGCACTAACAATCATGCATTCCTCCGTCTCCAACCAAACGTACTCGTTGCCTCTCCCATTTCGAGTAGGGAGGACCCGGCTGCCGAAAGTCCTCACTGCCACCACCTGAGAGGTATCAAGAGACCACCTGTCCTTGCAGAACCTGATGTTGGGTTCGCAGACGATTGCCACGTCAATGCACCATTGTTGAACCGTAGCCGCCAGAAGATTCATAGCTCCCCAACATCTGTTTGCATTAGTCTGCAAGAAACTCAAAGGTGGTGTTCTATCCATGGTGTTCAAAAGGGCCCTCTCTTAGGGGCGGGAAGGCATCAAAACCAAGATCTATCGCATCATTCTGGGCAAGTGCGAGAGCCCTCCGGCGCAGCGCCTGTCTCTCCCTGGTGAGGGCCTTCATGAAGGTCCTGCAGCTTCCGGAACCCAGCACGTGCTCCTCCCCGTTGCACAGGGCACAGGCACGTCGCTCCTTGCAGTCCCGGGCGAGGTGCCCCTCCCTGGAGCAGATCCTGCACATCTTGCTGCGGTCTGGGCCTTTGCACTTGCCGGCGGTGTGGTCATAGCTCCAGCACCTGGAGCAGCGCTTCACCTCGATGCGCTTTTCTACCAGGCACCTCACGAGCCCCACTCTCAACTGACCCTCCAGGAGAAGCTTCTCAGCCTTATCCTTCACGAGGGTCACCGTCACCGCTTGCGTGTTCTTGTAGTGCGGCCGCAGCGCCCCTACTTTGGTATTAACATCTGCCCCTACTGCCAGGTTGACGGCTGCCAGTACTTCTTCCTTGGTTGCAAGCTCGTCCAGGCCTCTCAGGTGCATGACCTCAATCCTTGGCCGGGGCACCATGTCCTTCACCTTCAGGCTTCGAGCTTCGAGAGCCTTTACCACCAGGTCCTTGGCCTTGTCGCTCCTGTTGAGCACTATGAGGAGTTTGTCCTCTCTAGTGCTCCTCAGAGAGCGAATCTGCTCACTTCCTGGCTTATCCTGGATGGCCTCTCTCACCCCCTCAGCACATCCTTGAAGGCTCTCCCGCCGCTTTCCACCGTCAAGGCAAAAGTATCCCTTACCCTTTTCGGTGGAGCAGCTGCCATCATCGCCTGCCTCCGCTCCTTGGTTGTGTAGATCTCCACTTTACACTCCGAATCCCGGAAGATCGCCTGGGTCATGCGTCTAAGCCTCACCTCCGACATTGTGTTGAGGTGATGGATAGCCACAGCCGGGTCCCCTTGGGCCTCCTCCTTCAGCGCCTGAAGGCTGGCCCAGACCGCGGCTTCCGACCCATCATAGTAAGCCTTGACTATTTTCTGGGTCGTCTGCACGGTATCACCCTCACGGTTCTTCCGTCGGGTGACCTGCTCGACGACCGAGAAGGCCTCATGGATCCCTCCAATCTCCGGGAATCTTTCCTTGTAAAGTTTTTGGATGGATTCACACATCCCTGGGTCTTTGGGCTCAACTATGACACACTTAACCGTGTCATGTGCCGTAGTTAGCGGGTTCCCCACTTTCACCGTGACATTCCGGAGAAGGTCCTCGGTCCACCGCTGATCCGCCACCGCCTGGAAATCAGACGGTGAATTGACCCCAGCTAAGCTAACAGGCCTTTCCTCCTAGTCGCCACGGTTCCAGGCATCGGTTTGAGTGGACGCGCCCGAGGTTTCCCAGCTCGTTTGAGTCCCTGCGGTCTTCATTGCACCCTGCCGTTGCTTGGGGACTTTGCCCTCATGCCTCGTCAGGTCCGCGTACTCGCCAAAGAAGGACGAAACCTTGTCTTTCCCCAGCTTCGCCGCAAGACCCTTCGAAGCCTCCGTAGTCTCTTTAATCTCCCTCTTGGTGTTGACATTTTCCCTCACCAAGATGTCAAGATCCCTTATCTTGTCGAGCATCCTTAGGATGGTCGTCTCAAGAAGGCGCGGGCCCTCGCTGTCCCTCTGCCTCCTCATGCAGTTTTCCTCTACCGGGGAACTGTCAAGGTCGAGATCAGCGATCTCCCCCTCTGTCAGTGACCTCGTCGAGGCTCGAGTCTTCATTCCCCCCGAAGGTGGCGGGGATCTTTCGACGAGTGATTTTCTCGCGAATGGGTTTATTGGCTGAATGTCACCTAAGGGTCCCCACTTCCCTGCAAGCTTCCTAGAAGCCGTTGGAGTAGTCAGATGGTCGACCACTCTACTCCCTGACGTTGTTACCACCAAGACGCTGTTGCCCCCCCCAGATCCGATGGGGCTGCTCCTGTAAAGGAGAGGGGATTCCGCCGATTCGGCGCTACCCCCCTGGGGAAAATCCAGAATTTTCGCAGAGTCCATAGTCAGTTTGGAGATCGTTTGGCACCTGGTGGTGATGTTGTGCACCAGGTGTGCCCCCCCACCGCGACAAGGCGATCTCCACCGGGGGGGAACCTATCCTAACCTAACCTAACCTAACCTAACCTTACCTAACCTGACCTAACCAAACCACCGCTTACTGAAATCACTGTCTCCTTTGAATCACTCTTCGAATTTCAAGATCACCATTTTGACACCCACTGGAACCACTAACGATTTCACGGCGTGGTTTGATATCACATCGCTAGTGGAATCACCCGGATCAAGACTTGGCCTCCTGTCAAGAAAAGAGGATTTCAACCGACTTGGCGCTACCCTCTGGGGAAAATCCAGAATTTTTGCAGAGTCCATTGTCTGTTGAAGGATGGTTTGGCACTTGGGAATGATGTTGTAAACAAGGTGTGCCCCCCACCGAACCAAGGCGATCTCCACCGGGGGGGACCTAATCCAACCCAACCCAACGTGACCTCACCTTAACTAACCTAACCTACCCAAACGTAACGTAACGTAACCTAACCTAACCTAACCAAACCTAACCTAAACTAACCTTACCTAACCTGACCTAACCTAACCTAACCTAACCTAACCTGACCTAACCTGACCTAACCAAACCTAACCTGACATAACCTAACCCAACCCAACGTACCGTAACCTAACCTAACCTAACATAACCTAACGTCATGTAACCTAACCTAACCTAACCCAACCTGACCTAACCTAACCTAACCTAACCTACCCTACCCTAACGTGACATAACGTAACCTAACCTAACCTAACCCAACCTAACCTAACCTAACCTAACCTAACCTAACCTAACCTAACCTAACCTAACCTAATCTAACCTAACCTAACCTACCCTACCCTAACGTAACGTAACGTAACCTAACCTTTTTTTTTTTTTTTTTTTTATAGATGGAGAACGCATTTACGCGCACTGAAAGGCGGCATCCGCTCGCTCATGTCAGTAGTGTGGGACTCATCGGATACCAATCATACCCACTAAACTCCATCTTGCTCCACCCGCCTTCGGAACCGCCGTTTGGCATTACTTCAAAGACGGAGCGGTCTTCTCCGGCGACCTATCAAGGCTGCCTGGTCTGGTAATAGCAGTTGGGGAACTGCACCGTCGCATCCATTGCGAGGCGGCCATGCGCCATCACAAAGTCCCTATAGAGGTTCTCTCTGTCAAGGGATTCACCTCTCCTCTCATAGGCTCTCAGCACCAGGGCCTCCAGCTGCTCAGGATCGGTGGGCAGGTTCGCGCATCTCAGCTGTAATCTATCCACCGCCTCCGGCACTGGGAAGCAGATCTTATTCCCTTTCGGGTGCTGGAGCCTTGTGATGTGCCGCAAAGCCATCGTCAAGTTCCCCACCTCCTCGATTCGAGATAGCTTGTACATCTCCTCGAGGTCCTTGTAGGTCGCCGTTTGGTCTATCGCAGCGGCCGATTCCTCCTCCCGAAACGTGGCCTCTTCCTCGGCCTTCTTCGGTTTCTTCCTGAAAAGCGTGGATCCTCTGATCCACAGCTTCCTTGTCCATGTGGTTGTCGTCTCCTCAGGTGGATCGGCCGTCTGCTCTTCCTTGTTCTGTCTCACTCTCTCCAGCCACGTGTCTACTCGTGCCGCATCCCGTTGGGCTTTTCTGAGACTCTTCTTCTTTCTCGTAGGGTCTTCGTCGATGTCTTTCCTAGGGCGCTCTGCCATTTTGGATTAAATCGTCTTTTTCTCTCTCCGACAAGACAGCTCTCACATACTCATGTATGGTCTTCCATCCGGCCTCGGACTCGGTCATCAGGGCAACCACCGAGTCTGGTGACAGTTGCCGGTCAACGGCTCTCTCCGCTGTCCGTCGTAAGTCCTCCCACCGCGAACACTCAAAAACCGCATGGCCGGGACCATCCTCCTCTCCGCAATGGTCGCACAAGGTGTCCGTCGTTTTCCCAATGCGGGTCAGGTAAGTCTTGAAATTGCCATGGCCTGTCAGGAACTGGGTCAGGAAATACTCTGTTTCCCCCCCCTCCCTTTCCAGCCATGCCCTGATGTTCGGGATGAGCCTTCGCGTCCACTGTCCTGTCGTGGAGGCATCCCATAGGTCCTGCCACCTGCTCAAGACCTGCTCCTCTATGTCCTTCCTATGGCGCACCCCTTCCCGGTACACCCTACAACGACTCTCTATCATGAGTGCCGCTGGAGGATACCCCGCGATAACGCACAGGGCACTCGAAGATGCAGTCCTGTACGCTTGGGTGACCCTGATGTTGATCACCCTCTGCACCTTCTCTATTTTGGCTCGGTGGCAGGCTCGCCTCGTCACTTCTTCCCATGCCGGGCAGGCATACAGAACTACCGAGTACACAGCTGACGCCAGAACTCGGCGCGTCCTCTGCTCCGGGCCCCTTTTGTTCGGCATCAAACTCATGAGTTTCCTCATGGCCCGGGTGCCTTTCGCGACGGTCTGTTCCACGTGAGACGACAGCGATAGGTTTCTATTGAGAAATACCCCTAGGTACCTCAACTCCTCCTTCGTCGTTATCGTCGTTCCCCGCGCTCGGAACGTGGCCGTCCGCACCTACCTCCTGCCCCTAGCTATGATGGCCTCGGTCTTGTGGGCGGCGATCGTGATTCCCATGCGTGCCGCCTTCTCAAGAATGCTTTCGAGAGCCAGGCTTCCATGCTTCTCCAGGGCCGTCCTGCTATCCGCCGTAACGACTGCTATGAGGTCGTCCGCATATCCCACCAAGCTGGTATGTGGGATATCGGCCCTCAGCATCTCGTCGTAGAAGCAGTTCCACAGCGTGGGCCCCAGAATAGAGCCTTGCGGCACCCCGCAGGTCACATCCAACCGCTGCCCCGGGCCCACCTCCAGCTTCCTTTCCGAAAGGTAGCTCCGCACGATGTTGAGTATGCGCGTGCTTATCCCCATGCGAACAAGGGCTGTCATGATACCGGGCCAGGGTGCAGAGTTGAACGCGTTCTGGACGTCTATGGCGATCAAGGCGCTCACCGGCTTGTCTCGGTAGGATTGTCTCCTCTTCTCCTCCTCCGTGGCCAAGTAAACGACCCGGCGAACTGCATCCACCGTGGATCGGCCTCTCCGGAAGCCAAACTGGTCATTTGACAGACCCTCCCCCTCCCCGATATCACGTTCAAGCCTATTGAGAACCAGTCTCTCATAGACCTTTCCCATGACATCCAAGAGGCAGATCGGCCTGTACGTCTGAGCGTCAGTGTCCACTTTCTTGGGCTTCGGGATGAGCACCAAGGAGGCCCTCTTCCATACCTGCGGAAAGACTGCTTTCCTGAAGAGGCCGTTCATCAGAGCGGTAGCTGCCCTGGTCTGAAACCGCAGGAACAGCCTGATCACAACCGGAGGGATTCCATCCGGCCCAGGGGCCTTTCCCATCTTGATTCTATCGGCCGCAGCCTGAATCTCCGCCTCTGTGAACGGCTCCACTTCCTGCACCCCCTCCTCCCGGCGCCACGAGATCTTCGGGTGGGTCGGGAAGAGCGACCGTGCAACGCGCAGTCTCTCCGCCGCATCCAGATCGGTGGTTTTCTCCCGGAGCTTTCCTGTGACGATCTTGTAGGCTTTACCCCACGGGTCCTTGTTGACCGTCGTCAGGAGCTCCCTCCACTTTTCCTTCTGAGACGCGTCTATCGCTCTCCTCAGTGCCTTCTTGGCTGCCTTGTACTTATTCCCAGCGCGGCGCACCATCCGCAAATCCGGATCCCTTTTTCCCCTAGCTCTTGTCCACCTCCGCCTTTCGCCCAGACAGTGTTTCCGGCAAGTGGCAATCTCCTCCGACCACCAGTGTACTGGTTTCCTTCTCCACTGGGGTATCTTTGACACGCACGTTCGGTTGAGGATCTGCTGGATTTCCCTGACGCAACTCTCCGGGTCATCCGCTGACTCGTCAAATCGCGCCGCAGTCATCTCCACAGCAATCGCTCGTAACGCCTCCTCGTCGATCTTCCATGTCTTCCTTCCTTTGTCCCGCTGCCAGTGATCCGCGTGGGCCGCCCTGGCTCTCGCAGATGCCTCGAGGCCGAAAGTGATGTAGTGGTGATCACTAAGGTTCTCGACGTCAGTGTGCACCCTCCACCCCCTCAGCCTCTCGGCGGCGTTCTGCGAAACCAGCGTGACGTCAATGACCGAGGTACTGCCGCCCCTCTCGAAGGTTGGGCTGTCTCCCTCATTCGCCACCGCCAGCTGGCTGCCCATTGCCCATTCGGCAACCATCGTCCCCCTCTCGTTCTCCACCCGAGAGCCCCACAGGGGAAACTTAGCGTTCAGGTCTCCCGCCAAAATGACTGGCTCGTTGGCACCTCGGGCTACTCTTCCGATGTCGTGTAGAAGAGTCCCCAGGTCGGCAACGTCCCCGTTCGGTGAGAAGTAAGCACTAACAATCATGCATTCCTCCGTCTCCAACCAAACGTACTCGTTGCCTCTCCCATTTCGAGTAGGGAGGACCCGGCTGCCGAAAGTCCTCACTGCCACCACCTGAGAGGTATCAAGAGACCACCTGTCCTTGCAGAACCTGATGTTGGGTTCGCAGACGATTGCCACGTCAATGCACCATTGTTGAACCGTAGCCGCCAGAAGATTCATAGCTCCCCAACATCTGTTTGCATTAGTCTGCAAGAAACTCAAAGGTGGTGTTCTATCCATGGTGTTCAGAAGGGCCCTCTCTTAGGGGCGGGAAGGCATCAAAACCAAGATCTATCGCATCATTCTGGGCAAGTGCGAGAGCCCTCCGGCGCAGCGCCTGTCTCTCCCTGGTGAGGGCCTTCATGAAGGTCCTGCAGCTTCCGGAACCCAGCACGTGCTCCTCCCCGTTGCACAGGGCACAGGCACGTCGCTCCTTGCAGTCCCGGGCGAGGTGCCCCTCCCTGGAGCAGATCCTGCACATCTTGCTGCGGTCTGGGCCTTTGCACTTGCCGGCGGTGTGGTCATAGCTCCAGCACCTGGAGCAGCGCTTCACCTCGATGCGCTTTTCTACCAGGCACCTCACGAGCCCCACTCTCAACTGACCCTCCAGGAGAAGCTTCTCAGCCTTATCCTTCACGAGGGTCACCGTCACCGCTTGCGTGTTCTTGTAGTGCGGCCGCAGCGCCCCTACTTTGGTATTAACATCTGCCCCTACTGCCAGGTTGACGGCTGCCAGTACTTCTTCCTTGGTTGCAAGCTCGTCCAGGCCTCTCAGGTGCATGACCTCAATCCTTGGCCGGGGCACCATGTCCTTCACCTTCAGGCTTCGAGCTTCGAGAGCCTTTACCACCAGGTCCTTGGCCTTGTCGCTCCTGTTGAGCACTATGAGGAGTTTGTCCTCTCTAGTGCTCCTCAGAGAGCGAATCTGCTCACTTCCTGGCTTATCCTGGATGGCCTCTCTCACCCCCTCAGCACATCCTTGAAGGCTCTCCCGCCGCTTTCCACCGTCAAGGCAAAAGTATCCCTTACCCTTTTCGGTGGAGCAGCTGCCATCATCGCCTGCCTCCGCTCCTTGGTTGTGTAGATCTCCACTTTACACTCCGAATCCCGGAAGATCGCCTGGGTCATGCGTCTAAGCCTCACCTCCGACATTGTGTTGAGGTGATGGATAGCCACAGCCGGGTCCCCTTGGGCCTCCTCCTTCAGCGCCTGAAGGCTGGCCCAGACCGCGGCTTCCGACCCATCATAGTAAGCCTTGACTATTTTCTGGGTCGTCTGCACGGTATCACCCTCACGGTTCTTCCGTCGGGTGACCTGCTCGACGACCGAGAAGGCCTCATGGATCCCTCCAATCTCCGGGAATCTTTCCTTGTAAAGTTTTTGGATGGATTCACACATCCCTGGGTCTTTGGGCTCAACTATGACACACTTAACCGTGTCATGTGCCGTAGTTAGCGGGTTCCCCACTTTCACCGTGACATTCCGGAGAAGGTCCTCGGTCCACCGCTGATCCGCCACCGCCTGGAAATCAGACGGTGAATTGACCCCAGCTAAGCTAACAGGCCTTTCCTCCTAGTCGCCACGGTTCCAGGCCTCGGTTTGAGTGGACGCGCCCGAGGTTTCCCAGCTCGTTTGAGTCCCTGCGGTCTTCATTGCACCCTGCCGTTGCTTGGGGACTTTGCCCTCATGCCTCGTCAGGTCCGCGTACTCGCCAAAGAAGGACGAAACCTTGTCTTTCCCCAGCTTCGCCGCAAGACCCTTCGAAGCCTCCGTAGTCTCTTTAATCTCCCTCTTGGTGTTGACATTTTCCCTCACCAAGATGTCAAGATCCCTTATCTTGTCGAGCATCCTTAGGATGGTCGTCTCAAGAAGGCGCGGGCCCTCGCTGTCCCTCTGCCTCCTCATGCAGTTTTCCTCTACCGGGGAACTGTCAAGGTCGAGATCAGCGATCTCCCCCTCTGTCAGTGACCTCGTCGAGGCTCGAGTCTTCATTCCCCCCGAAGGTGGCGGGGATCTTTCGACGAGTGATTTTCTCGCGAATGGGTTTATTGGCTGAATGTCACCTAAGGGTCCCCACTTCCCTGCAAGCTTCCTAGAAGCCGTTGGAGTAGTCAGATGGTCGACCACTCTACTCCCTGACGTTGTTACTACCAAGACGCTGTTGCCCCCCCCAGATCCGATGGGGCTGCTCCTGTAAAGGAGAGGGGATTCCGCCGATTCGGCGCTACCCCCCTGGGGAAAATCCAGAATTTTCGCAGAGTCCATAGTCAGTTTGGAGATCGTTTGGCACCTGGTGGTGATGTTGTGCACCAGGTGTGCCCCCCCACCGCGACAAGGCGATCTCCACCGGGGGGGGAACCTATCCTAACCTAACCTAACCTAACCTAACCTTACCTAACCTGACCTAACCAAACCACCGCTTACTGAAATCACTGTCTCCTTTGAATCACTCTTCGAATTTCAAGATCACCATTTTGACACCCACTGGAACCACTAACGATTTCACGGCGTGGTTTGATCTCACATCGCTAGTGGAATCACCCGGATCAAGACTTGGCCTCCTGTCAAGAAAAGAGGATTTCAACCGACTTGGCGCTACCCTCTGGGGAAAATCCAGAATTTTTGCAGAGTCCATTGTCTGTTGAAGGATGGTTTGGCACTTGGGAATGATGTTGTAAACAAGGTGTGCCCCCCACCGAACCAAGGCGATCTCCACCGGGGGGGACCTAATCCAACCCAACCCAACGTGACCTCACCTTAACTAACCTAACCTACCCAAACGTAACGTAACGTAACCTAACCTAACCTAACCAAACCTAACCTAAACTAACCTTACCTAACCTGACCTAACCTAACCTAACCTAACCTAACCTGACCTAACCTGACCTAACCAAACCTAACCTGACATAACCTAACCCAACCCAACGTACCGTAACCTAACCTAACCTAACATAACCTAACGTCATGTAACCTAACCTAACCTAACCCAACCTGACCTAACCTAACCTAACCTAACCTACCCTACCCTAACGTGACATAACGTAACCTAACCTAACCTAACCCAACCTAACCTAACCTAACCTAACCTAACCTAACCTAACCTAACCTAACCTAACCTAATCTAACCTAACCTAACCTACCCTACCCTAACGTAACGTAACGTAACCTAACCTTTTTTTTTTTTTTTTTTTTTTTTTTTTTTTTTTTTTTTTTTTTTTTTTTATAGATGGAGAACGCATTTACGCGCACTGAAAGGCGGCATCCGCTCGCTCATGTCAGTAGTGTGGGACTCATCGGATACCAATCATACCCACTAAACTCCATCTTGCTCCACCCGCCTTCGGAACCGCCGTTTGGCATTACTTCAAAGACGGAGCGGTCTTCTCCGGCGACCTATCAAGGCTGCCTGGTCTGGTAATAGCAGTTGGGGAACTGCACCGTCGCATCCATTGCGAGGCGGCCATGCGCCATCACAAAGTCCCTATAGAGGTTCTCTCTGTCAAGGGATTCACCTCTCCTCTCATAGGCTCTCAGCACCAGGGCCTCCAGCTGCTCAGGATCGGTGGGCAGGTTCGCGCATCTCAGCTGTAATCTATCCACCGCCTCCGGCACTGGGAAGCAGATCTTATTCCCTTTCGGGTGCTGGAGCCTTGTGATGTGCCGCAAAGCCATCGTCAAGTTCCCCACCTCCTCGATTCGAGATAGCTTGTACATCTCCTCGAGGTCCTTGTAGGTCGCCGTTTGGTCTATCGCAGCGGCCGATTCCTCCTCCCGAAACGTGGCCTCTTCCTCGGCCTTCTTCGGTTTCTTCCTGAAAAGCGTGGATCCTCTGATCCACAGCTTCCTTGTCCATGTGATTGTCGTCTCCTCAGGTGGATCGGCCGTCTGCTCTTCCTTGTTCTGTCTCACTCTCTCCAGCCACGTGTCTACTCGTGCCGCATCCCGTTGGGCTTTTCTGAGACTCTTCTTCTTTCTCGTAGGGTCTTCGTCGATGTCTTTCCTAGGGCGCTCTGCCATTTTGGATTAAATCGTCTTTTTCTCTCTCCGACAAGACAGCTCTCACATACTCATGTATGGTCTTCCATCCGGCCTCGGACTCGGTCATCAGGGCAACCACCGAGTCTGGTGACAGTTGCCGGTCAACGGCTCTCTCCGCTGTCCGTCGTAAGTCCTCCCACCGCGAACACTCAAAAACCGCATGGCCGGGACCATCCTCCTCTCCGCAATGGTCGCACAAGGTGTCCGTCGTTTTCCCAATGCGGGTCAGGTAAGTCTTGAAATTGCCATGGCCTGTCAGGAACTGGGTCAGGAAATACTCTGTTTCCCCCCCCTCCCTTTCCAGCCATGCCCTGATGTTCGGGATGAGCCTTCGCGTCCACTGTCCTGTCGTGGAGGCATCCCATAGGTCCTGCCACCTGCTCAAGACCTGCTCCTCTATGTCCTTCCTATGGCGCACCCCTTCCCGGTACACCCTACAACGACTCTCTATCATGAGTGCCGCTGGAGGATACCCCGCGATAACGCACAGGGCACTCGAAGATGCAGTCCTGTACGCTTGGGTGACCCTGATGTTGATCACCCTCTGCACCTTCTCTATTTTGGCTCGGTGGCAGGCTCGCCTCGTCACTTCTTCCCATGCCGGGCAGGCATACAGAACTACCGAGTACACAGCTGACGCCAGAACTCGGCGCGTCCTCTGCTCCGGGCCCCTTTTGTTCGGCATCAAACTCATGAGTTTCCTCATGGCCCGGGTGCCTTTCGCGACGGTCTGTTCCACGTGAGACGACAGCGATAGGTTTCTATTGAGAAATACCCCTAGGTACCTCAACTCCTCCTTCGTCGTTATCGTCGTTCCCCGCGCTCGGAACGTGGCCGTCCGCACCTACCTCCTGCCCCTAGCTATGATGGCCTCGGTCTTGTGGGCGGCGATCGTGATTCCCATGCGTGCCGCCTTCTCAAGAATGCTTTCGAGAGCCAGGCTTCCATGCTTCTCCAGGGCCGTCCTGCTATCCGCCGTAACGACTGCTATGAGGTCGTCCGCATATCCCACCAAGCTGGTATGTGGGATATCGGCCCTCAGCATCTCGTCGTAGAAGCAGTTCCACAGCGTGGGCCCCAGAATAGAGCCTTGCGGCACCCCGCAGGTCACATCCAACCGCTGCCCCGGGCCCACCTCCAGCTTCCTTTCCGAAAGGTAGCTCCGCACGATGTTGAGTATGCGCGTGCTTATCCCCATGCGAACAAGGGCTGTCATGATACCGGGCCAGGGTGCAGAGTTGAACGCGTTCTGGACGTCTATGGCGATCAAGGCGCTCACCGGCTTGTCTCGGTAGGATTGTCTCCTCTTCTCCTCCTCCGTGGCCAAGTAAACGACCCGGCGAACTGCATCCACCGTGGATCGGCCTCTCCGGAAGCCAAACTGGTCATTTGACAGACCCTCCCCCTCCCCGATATCACGTTCAAGCCTATTGAGAACCAGTCTCTCATAGACCTTTCCCATGACATCCAAGAGGCAGATCGGCCTGTACGTCTGAGCGTCAGTGTCCACTTTCTTGGGCTTCGGGATGAGCACCAAGGAGGCCCTCTTCCATACCTGCGGAAAGACTGCTTTCCTGAAGAGGCCGTTCATCAGAGCGGTAGCTGCCCTGGTCTGAAACCGCAGGAACAGCCTGATCACAACCGGAGGGATTCCATCCGGCCCAGGGGCCTTTCCCATCTTGATTCTATCGGCCGCAGCCTGAATCTCCGCCTCTGTGAACGGCTCCACTTTCTGCACCCCCTCCTCCCGGCGCCACGAGATCTTCGGGTGGGTCGGGAAGAGCGACCGTGCAACGCGCAGTCTCTCCGCCGCATCCAGATCGGTGGTTTTCTCCCGGAGCTTTCCTTTGACGATCTTGTAGGCTTTACCCCACGGGTCCTTGTTGACCGTCGTCAGGAGCTCCCTCCACTTTTCCTTCTGAGACGCGTCTATCGCTCTCCTCAGTGCCTTCTTGGCTGCCTTGTACTTATTCCCAGCGCGGCGCACCATCCGCAAATCCGGATCCCTTTTTCCCCTAGCTCTTGTCCACCTCCGCCTTTCGCCCAGACAGTGTTTCCGGCAAGTGGCAATCTCCTCCGACCACCAGTGTACTGGTTTCCTTCTCCACTGGGGTATCTTTGACACGCACGTTCGGTTGAGGATCTGCTGGATTTCCCTGACGCAACTCTCCGGGTCATCCGCTGACTCGTCAAATCGCGCCGCAGTCATCTCCACAGCAATCGCTCGTAACGCCTCCTCGTCGATCTTCCATGTCTTCCTTCCTTTGTCCCGCTGCCAGTGATCCGCGTGGGCCGCCCTGGCTCTCGCAGATGCCTCGAGGCCGAAAGTGATGTAGTGGTGATCACTAAGGTTCTCGACGTCAGTGTGCACCCTCCACCCCCTCAGCCTCTCGGCGGCGTTCTGCGAAACCAGCGTGACGTCAATGACCGAGGTACTGCCGCCCCTCTCGAAGGTTGGGCTGTCTCCCTCATTCGCCACCGCCAGCTGGCTGCCCATTGCCCATTCGGCAACCATCGTCCCCCTCTCGTTCTCCACCCGAGAGCCCCACAGGGGAAACTTAGCGTTCAGGTCTCCCGCCAAAATGACTGGCTCGTTGGCACCTCGGGCTACTCTTCCGATGTCGTGTAGAAGAGTCCCCAGGTCGGCAACGTCCCCGTTCGGTGAGAAGTAAGCACTAACAATCATGCATTCCTCCGTCTCCAACCAAACGTACTCGTTGCCTCTCCCATTTCGAGTAGGGAGGACCCGGCTGCCGAAAGTCCTCACTGCCACCACCTGAGAGGTATCAAGAGACCACCTGTCCTTGCAGAACCTGATGTTGGGTTCGCAGACGATTGCCACGTCAATGCACCATTGTTGAACCGTAGCCGCCAGAAGATTCATAGCTCCCCAACATCTGTTTGCATTAGTCTGCAAGAAACTCAAAGGTGGTGTTCTATCCATGGTGTTCAAAAGGGCCCTCTCTTAGGGGCGGGAAGGCATCAAAACCAAGATCTATCGCATCATTCTGGGCAAGTGCGAGAGCCCTCCGGCGCAGCGCCTGTCTCTCCCTGGTGAGGGCCTTCATGAAGGTCCTGCAGCTTCCGGAACCCAGCACGTGCTCCTCCCCGTTGCACAGGGCACAGGCACGTCGCTCCTTGCAGTCCCGGGCGAGGTGCCCCTCCCTGGAGCAGATCCTGCACATCTTGCTGCGGTCTGGGCCTTTGCACTTGCCGGCGGTGTGGTCATAGCTCCAGCACCTGGAGCAGCGCTTCACCTCGATGCGCTTTTCTACCAGGCACCTCACGAGCCCCACTCTCAACTGACCCTCCAGGAGAAGCTTCTCAGCCTTATCCTTCACGAGGGTCACCGTCACCGCTTGCGTGTTCTTGTAGTGCGGCCGCAGCGCCCCTACTTTGGTATTAACATCTGCCCCTACTGCCAGGTTGACGGCTGCCAGTACTTCTTCCTTGGTTGCAAGCTCGTCCAGGCCTCTCAGGTGCATGACCTCAATCCTTGGCCGGGGCACCATGTCCTTCACCTTCAGGCTTCGAGCTTCGAGAGCCTTTACCACCAGGTCCTTGGCCTTGTCGCTCCTGTTGAGCACTATGAGGAGTTTGTCCTCTCTAGTGCTCCTCAGAGAGCGAATCTGCTCACTTCCTGGCTTATCCTGGATGGCCTCTCTCACCCCCTCAGCACATCCTTGAAGGCTCTCCCGCCGCTTTCCACCGTCAAGGCAAAAGTATCCCTTACCCTTTTCGGTGGAGCAGCTGCCATCATCGCCTGCCTCCGCTCCTTGGTTGTGTAGATCTCCACTTTACACTCCGAATCCCGGAAGATCGCCTGGGTCATGCGTCTAAGCCTCACCTCCGACATTGTGTTGAGGTGATGGATAGCCACAGCCGGGTCCCCTTGGGCCTCCTCCTTCAGCGCCTGAAGGCTGGCCCAGACCGCGGCTTCCGACCCATCATAGTAAGCCTTGACTATTTTCTGGGTCGTCTGCACGGTATCACCCTCACGGTTCTTCCGTCGGGTGACCTGCTCGACGACCGAGAAGGCCTCATGGATCCCTCCAATCTCCGGGAATCTTTCCTTGTAAAGTTTTTGGATGGATTCACACATCCCTGGGTCTTTGGGCTCAACTATGACACACTTAACCGTGTCATGTGCCGTAGTTAGCGGGTTCCCCACTTTCACCGTGACATTCCGGAGAAGGTCCTCGGTCCACCGCTGATCCGCCACCGCCTGGAAATCAGACGGTGAATTGACCCCAGCTAAGCTAACAGGCCTTTCCTCCTAGTCGCCACGGTTCCAGGCCTCGGTTTGAGTGGACGCGCCCGAGGTTTCCCAGCTCGTTTGAGTCCCTGCGGTCTTCATTGCACCCTGCCGTTGCTTGGGGACTTTGCCCTCATGCCTCGTCAGGTCCGCGTACTCGCCAAAGAAGGACGAAACCTTGTCTTTCCCCAGCTTCGCCGCAAGACCCTTCGAAGCCTCCGTAGTCTCTTTAATCTCCCTCTTGGTGTTGACATTTTCCCTCACCAAGATGTCAAGATCCCTTATCTTGTCGAGCATCCTTAGGATGGTCGTCTCAAGAAGGCGCGGGCCCTCGCTGTCCCTCTGCCTCCTCATGCAGTTTTCCTCTACCGGGGAACTGTCAAGGTCGAGATCAGCGATCTCCCCCTCTGTCAGTGACCTCGTCGAGGCTCGAGTCTTCATTCCCCCCGAAGGTGGCGGGGATCTTTCGACGAGTGATTTTCTCGCGAATGGGTTTATTGGCTGAATGTCACCTAAGGGTCCCCACTTCCCTGCAAGCTTCCTAGAAGCCGTTGGAGTAGTCAGATGGTCGACCACTCTACTCCCTGACGTTGTTACCACCAAGACGCTGTTGCCCCCCCCAGATCCGATGGGGCTGCTCCTGTAAAGGAGAGGGGATTCCGCCGATTCGGCGCTACCCCCCTGGGGAAAATCCAGAATTTTCGCAGAGTCCATAGTCAGTTTGGAGATCGTTTGGCACCTGGTGGTGATGTTGTGCACCAGGTGTGCCCCCCCACCGCGACAAGGCGATCTCCACCGGGGGGGAACCTATCCTAACCTAACCTAACCTAACCTAACCTTACCTAACCTGACCTAACCAAACCACCGCTTACTGAAATCACTGTCTCCTTTGAATCACTCTTCGAATTTCAAGATCACCATTTTGACACCCACTGGAACCACTAACGATTTCACGGCGTGGTTTGATCTCACATCGCTAGTGGAATCACCCGGATCAAGACTTGGCCTCCTGTCAAGAAAAGAGGATTTCAACCGACTTGGCGCTACCCTCTGGGGAAAATCCAGAATTTTTGCAGAGTCCATTGTCTGTTGAAGGATGGTTTGGCACTTGGGAATGATGTTGTAAACAAGGTGTGCCCCCCACCGAACCAAGGCGATCTCCACCGGGGGGGACCTAATCCAACCCAACCCAACGTGACCTCACCTTAACTAACCTAACCTACCCAAACGTAACGTAACGTAACCTAACCTAACCTAACCAAACCTAACCTAAACTAACCTTACCTAACCTGACCTAACCTAACCTAACCTAACCTAACCTGACCTAACCTGACCTAACCAAACCTAACCTGACATAACCTAACCCAACCCAACGTACCGTAACCTAACCTAACCTAACATAACCTAACGTCATGTAACCTAACCTAACCTAACCCAACCTGACCTAACCTAACCTAACCTAACCTACCCTACCCTAACGTGACATAACGTAACCTAACCCAACCTAACCCAACCTAACCTAACCTAACCTAACCTAACCTAACCTAACCTAACCTAACCTAACCTAATCTAACCTAACCTAACCTACCCTACCCTAACGTAACGTAACGTAACCTAACCTAACCCAACCTAACCTAACGTAACTTAACCTAACCTAACGTAACTTAACCTTACCTAACCTAACCTAACCTAACCTAACCTAACCTAACCTAACCTATCCTAACCTTTTTTTTTTTTTTTTTTTTTTTTTATAGATGGAGAACGCATTTACGCGCACTGAAAGGCGGCATCCGCTCGCTCATGTCAGTAGTGTGGGACTCATCGGATACCAATCATACCCACTAAACTCCATCTTGCTCCACCCGCCTTCGGAACCGCCGTTTGGCATTACTTCAAAGACGGAGCGGTCTTCTCCGGCGACCTATCAAGGCTGCCTGGTCTGGTAATAGCAGTTGGGGAACTGCACCGTCGCATCCATTGCGAGGCGGCCATGCGCCATCACAAAGTCCCTATAGAGGTTCTCTCTGTCAAGGGATTCACCTCTCCTCTCATAGGCTCTCAGCACCAGGGCCTCCAGCTGCTCAGGATCGGTGGGCAGGTTCGCGCATCTCAGCTGTAATCTATCCACCGCCTCCGGCACTGGGAAGCAGATCTTATTCCCTTTCGGGTGCTGGAGCCTTGTGATGTGCCGCAAAGCCATCGTCAAGTTCCCCACCTCCTCGATTCGAGATAGCTTGTACATCTCCTCGAGGTCCTTGTAGGTCGCCGTTTGGTCTATCGCAGCGGCCGATTCCTCCTCCCGAAACGTGGCCTCTTCCTCGGCCTTCTTCGGTTTCTTCCTGAAAAGCGTGGATCCTCTGATCCACAGCTTCCTTGTCCATGTGGTTGTCGTCTCCTCAGGTGGATCGGCCGTCTGCTCTTCCTTGTTCTGTCTCACTCTCTCCAGCCACGTGTCTACTCGTGCCGCATCCCGTTGGGCTTTTCTGAGACTCTTCTTCTTTCTCGTAGGGTCTTCGTCGATGTCTTTCCTAGGGCGCTCTGCCATTTTGGATTAAATCGTCTTTTTCTCTCTCCGACAAGACAGCTCTCACATACTCATGTATGGTCTTCCATCCGGCCTCGGACTCGGTCATCAGGGCAACCACCGAGTCTGGTGACAGTTGCCGGTCAACGGCTCTCTCCGCTGTCCGTCGTAAGTCCTCCCACCGCGAACACTCAAAAACCGCATGGCCGGGACCATCCTCCTCTCCGCAATGGTCGCACAAGGTGTCCGTCGTTTTCCCAATGCGGGTCAGGTAAGTCTTGAAATTGCCATGGCCTGTCAGGAACTGGGTCAGGAAATACTCTGTTTCCCCCCCCTCCCTTTCCAGCCATGCCCTGATGTTCGGGATGAGCCTTCGCGTCCACTGTCCTGTCGTGGAGGCATCCCATAGGTCCTGCCACCTGCTCAAGACCTGCTCCTCTATGTCCTTCCTATGGCGCACCCCTTCCCGGTACACCCTACAACGACTCTCTATCATGAGTGCCGCTGGAGGATACCCCGCGATAACGCACAGGGCACTCGAAGATGCAGTCCTGTACGCTTGGGTGACCCTGATGTTGATCACCCTCTGCACCTTCTCTATTTTGGCTCGGTGGCAGGCTCGCCTCGTCACTTCTTCCCATGCCGGGCAGGCATACAGAACTACCGAGTACACAGCTGACGCCAGAACTCGGCGCGTCCTCTGCTCCGGGCCCCTTTTGTTCGGCATCAAACTCATGAGTTTCCTCATGGCCCGGGTGCCTTTCGCGACGGTCTGTTCCACGTGAGACGACAGCGATAGGTTTCTATTGAGAAATACCCCTAGGTACCTCAACTCCTCCTTCGTCGTTATCGTCGTTCCCCGCGCTCGGAACGTGGCCGTCCGCACCTACCTCCTGCCCCTAGCTATGATGGCCTCGGTCTTGTGGGCGGCGATCGTGATTCCCATGCGTGCCGCCTTCTCAAGAATGCTTTCGAGAGCCAGGCTTCCATGCTTCTCCAGGGCCGTCCTGCTATCCGCCGTAACGACTGCTATGAGGTCGTCCGCATATCCCACCAAGCTGGTATGTGGGATATCGGCCCTCAGCATCTCGTCGTAGAAGCAGTTCCACAGCGTGGGCCCCAGAATAGAGCCTTGCGGCACCCCGCAGGTCACATCCAACCGCTGCCCCGGGCCCACCTCCAGCTTCCTTTCCGAAAGGTAGCTCCGCACGATGTTGAGTATGCGCGTGCTTATCCCCATGCGAACAAGGGCTGTCATGATACCGGGCCAGGGTGCAGAGTTGAACGCGTTCTGGACGTCTATGGCGATCAAGGCGCTCACCGGCTTGTCTCGGTAGGATTGTCTCCTCTTCTCCTCCTCCGTGGCCAAGTAAACGACCCGGCGAACTGCATCCACCGTGGATCGGCCTCTCCGGAAGCCAAACTGGTCATTTGACAGACCCTCCCCCTCCCCGATATCACGTTCAAGCCTATTGAGAACCAGTCTCTCATAGACCTTTCCCATGACATCCAAGAGGCAGATCGGCCTGTACGTCTGAGCGTCAGTGTCCACTTTCTTGGGCTTCGGGATGAGCACCAAGGAGGCCCTCTTCCATACCTGCGGAAAGACTGCTTTCCTGAAGAGGCCGTTCATCAGAGCGGTAGCTGCCCTGGTCTGAAACCGCAGGAACAGCCTGATCACAACCGGAGGGATTCCATCCGGCCCAGGGGCCTTTCCCATCTTGATTCTATCGGCCGCAGCCTGAATCTCCGCCTCTGTGAACGGCTCCACTTCCTGCACCCCCTCCTCCCGGCGCCACGAGATCTTCGGGTGGGTCGGGAAGAGCGACCGTGCAACGCGCAGTCTCTCCGCCGCATCCAGATCGGTGGTTTTCTCCCGGAGCTTTCCTGTGACGATCTTGTAGGCTTTACCCCACGGGTCCTTGTTGACCGTCGTCAGGAGCTCCCTCCACTTTTCCTTCTGAGACGCGTCTATCGCTCTCCTCAGTGCCTTCTTGGCTGCCTTGTACTTATTCCCAGCGCGGCGCACCATCCGCAAATCCGGATCCCTTTTTCCCCTAGCTCTTGTCCACCTCCGCCTTTCGCCCAGACAGTGTTTCCGGCAAGTGGCAATCTCCTCCGACCACCAGTGTACTGGTTTCCTTCTCCACTGGGGTATCTTTGACACGCACGTTCGGTTGAGGATCTGCTGGATTTCCCTGACGCAACTCTCCGGGTCATCCGCTGACTCGTCAAATCGCGCCGCAGTCATCTCCACAGCAATCGCTCGTAACGCCTCCTCGTCGATCTTCCATGTCTTCCTTCCTTTGTCCCGCTGCCAGTGATCCGCGTGGGCCGCCCTGGCTCTCGCAGATGCCTCGAGGCCGAAAGTGATGTAGTGGTGATCACTAAGGTTCTCGACGTCAGTGTGCACCCTCCACCCCCTCAGCCTCTCGGCGGCGTTCTGCGAAACCAGCGTGACGTCAATGACCGAGGTACTGCCGCCCCTCTCGAAGGTTGGGCTGTCTCCCTCATTCGCCACCGCCAGCTGGCTGCCCATTGCCCATTCGGCAACCATCGTCCCCCTCTCGTTCTCCACCCGAGAGCCCCACAGGGGAAACTTAGCGTTCAGGTCTCCCGCCAAAATGACTGGCTCGTTGGCACCTCGGGCTACTCTTCCGATGTCGTGTAGAAGAGTCCCCAGGTCGGCAACGTCCCCGTTCGGTGAGAAGTAAGCACTAACAATCATGCATTCCTCCGTCTCCAACCAAACGTACTCGTTGCCTCTCCCATTTCGAGTAGGGAGGACCCGGCTGCCGAAAGTCCTCACTGCCACCACCTGAGAGGTATCAAGAGACCACCTGTCCTTGCAGAACCTGATGTTGGGTTCGCAGACGATTGCCACGTCAATGCACCATTGTTGAACCGTAGCCGCCAGAAGATTCATAGCTCCCCAACATCTGTTTGCATTAGTCTGCAAGAAACTCAAAGGTGGTGTTCTATCCATGGTGTTCAAAAGGGCCCTCTCTTAGGGGCGGGAAGGCATCAAAACCAAGATCTATCGCATCATTCTGGGCAAGTGCGAGAGCCCTCCGGCGCAGCGCCTGTCTCTCCCTGGTGAGGGCCTTCATGAAGGTCCTGCAGCTTCCGGAACCCAGCACGTGCTCCTCCCCGTTGCACAGGGCACAGGCACGTCGCTCCTTGCAGTCCCGGGCGAGGTGCCCCTCCCTGGAGCAGATCCTGCACATCTTGCTGCGGTCTGGGCCTTTGCACTTGCCGGCGGTGTGGTCATAGCTCCAGCACCTGGAGCAGCGCTTCACCTCGATGCGCTTTTCTACCAGGCACCTCACGAGCCCCACTCTCAACTGACCCTCCAGGAGAAGCTTCTCAGCCTTATCCTTCACGAGGGTCACCGTCACCGCTTGCGTGTTCTTGTAGTGCGGCCGCAGCGCCCCTACTTTGGTATTAACATCTGCCCCTACTGCCAGGTTGACGGCTGCCAGTACTTCTTCCTTGGTTGCAAGCTCGTCCAGGCCTCTCAGGTGCATGACCTCAATCCTTGGCCGGGGCACCATGTCCTTCACCTTCAGGCTTCGAGCTTCGAGAGCCTTTACCACCAGGTCCTTGGCCTTGTCGCTCCTGTTGAGCACTATGAGGAGTTTGTCCTCTCTAGTGCTCCTCAGAGAGCGAATCTGCTCACTTCCTGGCTTATCCTGGATGGCCTCTCTCACCCCCTCAGCACATCCTTGAAGGCTCTCCCGCCGCTTTCCACCGTCAAGGCAAAAGTATCCCTTACCCTTTTCGGTGGAGCAGCTGCCATCATCGCCTGCCTCCGCTCCTTGGTTGTGTAGATCTCCACTTTACACTCCGAATCCCGGAAGATCGCCTGGGTCATGCGTCTAAGCCTCACCTCCGACATTGTGTTGAGGTGATGGATAGCCACAGCCGGGTCCCCTTGGGCCTCCTCCTTCAGCGCCTGAAGGCTGGCCCAGACCGCGGCTTCCGACCCATCATAGTAAGCCTTGACTATTTTCTGGGTCGTCTGCACGGTATCACCCTCACGGTTCTTCCGTCGGGTGACCTGCTCGACGACCGAGAAGGCCTCATGGATCCCTCCAATCTCCGGGAATCTTTCCTTGTAAAGTTTTTGGATGGATTCACACATCCCTGGGTCTTTGGGCTCAACTATGACACACTTAACCGTGTCATGTGCCGTAGTTAGCGGGTTCCCCACTTTCACCGTGACATTCCGGAGAAGGTCCTCGGTCCACCGCTGATCCGCCACCGCCTGGAAATCAGACAGTGAATTGACCCCAGCTAAGCTAACAGGCCTTTCCTCCTAGTCGCCACGGTTCCAGGCCTCGGTTTGAGTGGACGCGCCCGAGGTTTCCCAGCTCGTTTGAGTCCCTGCGGTCTTCATTGCACCCTGCCGTTGCTTGGGGACTTTGCCCTCATGCCTCGTCAGGTCCGCGTACTCGCCAAAGAAGGACGAAACCTTGTCTTTCCCCAGCTTCGCCGCAAGACCCTTCGAAGCCTCCGTAGTCTCTTTAATCTCCCTCTTGGTGTTGACATTTTCCCTCACCAAGATGTCCAGATCCCTTATCTTGTCGAGCATCCTTAGGATGGTCGTCTCAAGAAGGCGCGGGCCCTCGCTGTCCCTCTGCCTCCTCATGCAGTTTTCCTCTACCGGGGAACTGTCAAGGTCGAGATCAGCGATCTCCCCCTCTGTCAGTGACCTCGTCGAGGCTCGAGTCTTCATTCCCCCCGAAGGTGGCGGGGATCTTTCGACGAGTGATTTTCTCGCGAATGGGTTTATTGGCTGAATGTCACCTAAGGGTCCCCACTTCCCTGCAAGCTTCCTAGAAGCCGTTGGAGTAGTCAGATGGTCGACCACTCTACTCCCTGACGTTGTTACCACCAAGACGCTGTTGCCCCCCCCAGATCCGATGGGGCTGCTCCTGTAAAGGAGAGGGGATTCCGCCGATTCGGCGCTACCCCCCTGGGGAAAATCCAGAATTTTCGCAGAGTCCATAGTCAGTTTGGAGATCGTTTGGCACCTGGTGGTGATGTTGTGCACCAGGTGTGCCCCCCCACCGCGACAAGGCGATCTCCACCGGGTGGGAACCTATCATAACCTAACCCAACCTAACCTAACATAATCCAACCTAACCTGACCTAACCTAACCGAACCTAACCTTACTCAACCTAACCTAACCCAGCCTAACCTAACCTAACCTAACCTAACCTAACCTAACCTAACCTTACCTAACCTAACCAAACCACCTCTTACTGAAATCACTGTCGCCTTGAAATCACTTTTCGAATTTCAAGATCACCATTTTGACACCCACTGAAACCACTAACGATTCCACAGCGTGGTTTGATCTCACATCGCTAGTGAAATCACCCGGTTCAAGACTTGGCCACCTGTTAAGAAGAGAGGATTTCTGCCGATTCGGTGCTACCTCCCTGGGGAAAATCCCGGATCTTTGCAGAGTCCTTCGTCAGCTCGGATATGGTTTGGCACTCGGAAATGATGTTGTGTACAAGGTGTGCCCCCCACCGCGACAAGGCGATCTCCACCGGGAGGAGGAGGTGGAGGGGAACTAATCAAACCCAACCTAACGCGACCTAACTTAACCTAAACTAACCCAACCTAACCTAACCTACCCTAACGTGACGTAACGTAACCCAACCAAACCTAACCTAACGTAACGTAACGTAACCTGACCTCACCTAACCTAACCTCACCTAACCTACCCTAACCAAACCTTACCTAACCAAACCCAACCTAACCTAACCAAACCTAACCTAACCTGACCTAACCTAACCTAACTCAACCTAACCTAACCCAACCTAACCTAACCTGACCTTACCTAACCTAACCTAACCTAACCTAACTCACCTGAACTAACCTAACCTAACCTTACCTAACCTATCCTAACCTAACCTAACCTAACCTAACCAGACCTTATCTGACCTAACCTAACCTAGCCTGACCTAACCTAACCTAACCTAACCTAACCTAACCTAACCTAACCTAACCTAACCTAACATAACCTAACCTAACCTAACCTAACCTAACCTAACCTAACCTAACCTGCCCTAACGTGACGTGACGTAACCTAATCTAACCTAACCTAACCTAACGTAACGTAACCTAACCTAACCTTACCTAACCTAACCCAACCTAACCTAACCGACCCTAACCTGACCTAACCTAACCCAACCTCACCCAACCTAACCCAACCTAACCTAACCTAACCCAACCTTACCTAACCTAACCTAACCTAACCTAACCTAACCTAACCTAACCTAACCTAACCTAACCTAACCTAACCTAACCTAACCTAACCTAACCTAACCTAACCTAACCTAACCTAACCTAACCTAACCTAACCTAACCTAACCTAACCTAACCTGCCCTAACGTGACGTGACGTAACCTAATCTAACCTAACCTAACCTAACGTAACGTAACCTAACCTAACCTTACCTAACCTAACCCAACCTAACCTAACCGACCCTAACCTGACCTAACCTAACCCAACCTCACCCAACCTAACCCAACCTAACCTAACCTAACCCAACCTTACCTAACCTAACCTAACCTAACCTAACCTAACTAACCCAACCTAACCTAACCTAACCTAACCTAACCTAAACTTAACCTGACCTAACCTAACCTAACCTAACCAAACCATAAGAAGAGAGGATTTCAGCCTATTCGGCGCTTCCCCCTGGCGAAAATCCAGAATTTTTGCAGATTCCATTGTCAGTTCGGAGATGGTTTGGCACTTGGTAATGATATTGTGCACAAGGTGTGCCCCTTACCGCAACAAGGCGATCTCCACCGGGGGGGGGGGGGGAACCTAAATCAACCCAACCCAACGCGACCTTCCCCACCTAACCTAACCTAACCTAACCCAACCTAACCTAACCTAGCCTAACCTAACCTACCCTAACGTAACGTAACCTGAGCTATCCCAACGTAACGTAACCTAACTAACATAACCTAACCTAACCTATCCTAACCTAACCTAACTCGACCTACCCTAACGTAACGTAACGTAACCCAACCTAACCTAACCCAACCTACCCTAACGTAACGTAACGTAACCTAACCTAACCTAACCTAACCTACCCTAACGTAACGTAACCTAATTTAACCTAACCTAACCTAAACTAACTTAACCCAACCTGTCCTATCCTAACCTAACCTAACCCAACCTAACCTAACCTAACCTAACCTAACCTAACCTAACCCAACCTAACCTAACCTAAAATAACCTAACCTAACCCAACCCAACCCAACCGTACCCAACCTAACCCAACCGTACCCAACCTAACCCAACCTTATCTAACCTAGCTGAACCTAACCCAACCTTACCTAACCTAACCCAGCCGCACTCAACCTAACCCAACCCAACCCAACCCAATTCAACTCAACCCAAGCCAACCCAAGCCAACCCAAGCCAACCCAACCCAACTCAACTCAATCCAACCCATCTGAAACTCAACCCAACCCAACCCAAATCAACCCAACTTTACCGAATCCAACCCAACCCAACCCAACTTGACCCAACTCAATTCAACCCAACCCAACCCAATCCAACCCAACTCAACCCAACCCAACCCAACCTAACGTAACTCAATTCAACCCTACCCAACCCAACCCATCCTAACCCGACTCAACTCAACCCAATCCAACTCAACCTAACCCAACCTAACTCAACTCAACCCAACCCACCCAACCCAACCCAACCCAACCCAATCCAACCTAACCCAATTCAACTCAACTCAACTCAACCCAACTCAACCCATTCAACCCATTCCAACCCATTTCAACCCAACCCAACCCAACCCAACCCAACCCAACCTATCCCAACCCAACTGAACCCAACCCATCCCAACCCATCCCAACCCAACCCAATCCAACTCAACCTAACCTAACCTAACCTCACCTGACCTGACTTGATCTGACCTGACCCGACCTGACCTCACCTGGCCTGACCCGACCTGACCTGACCTGACCTTACCTTACCTTATCTAACCCAACCTAACCCAACCTAACCCAAGCTAACTTAACTTGACCTAACCTAACCTAACCTACCCTAACTTAACTTGACCTAACCTAACTTAATCTAACCCAATCCAACCTAACCCAACCCAACCTGACCTAACTTAACCTCACTCAACCCAACCTTACCTCACCCAACCTGACCTAACCCAACCTTACGTTTTCTACCTTTTTTATCGGATTCTCCGCAATCCAGTAATTTCTCCAATAGTTTAATACTGCCTTAATTTTGTTGGTATCCGCCTTCTTATATAACCAGACCTCCTTGTGTCTTTTATTCCATTCTTTTCTTCCAGTATATCATCTTTTAATTCAAAAGTATGAATTTCAAAAGTGAAAATATTGATTTTGAATATTTAATTCTGAGTATTGATCAAGTTCGTGTATGTGTGTGAACTAGTAATTAGTGATGTACAAAGTGTTGACTGGTATCAAATATAATTGATCGAACACATATTGTCATGTTTAAATGATTGAGAATTTCATCAATAATGTGATCGGAGAATCGTGTGGTGATAGACAGATGTTTTTTGATAGAATTGCATTTTTGTGTCATTTAATTTTTTTCTCCAAAACAGCTGATTAGAATTGCATACAGAATCGTGATAATGTGTGAAATCAATGTGTACACATTCAGAGAAAATTTCATCTCGTTTGGAGAGATCTTATTTTTCCACATTTTCCGCCCTACCAAATCTTATGAGGTTTTTAGAAACTTTGAGATGATTTTTCTCAAAATCGGTCCGACCGATCCATCCCAAAAACCATACAGGTGCAAGTTGGATGAGTTTCCGTATACAAAAAAAGTTTCATGTTTTAATCTGTCAAACCTTGCAACCTGTGGAGTGCTTACGAAAAAAAAAAAAAAAACTCAGACAAACCCCTATAAGAGTGGGATGGAGACTTCGCTACGCTCATCTAACTAGTCAAACGCGAAATATGCGTTCTAAGATGAGCTAGATATGCTAATAAGGTATAAAAGTCGTTGAAGTAGTTCTACCCTTGCTACTTTATCGACTCTGGTATTCTACACACCTTGATATCTGAATAAGCTAAAAAAGTCGTTTGAGTAGTTCTAATCTTGCCACTTTATTGACTCTTGTTGATGAGCGTAGCGAAGTCTCCATCCCACTCTCATAGGGCTTTGTCTGTGTGTGTTTTTTTTTTTTTTTTGTAAGCACTCCACAGGTCGCAAGGGTTGACTGATCAACATGAAACTTTTTTCTACACGCAAACTCATCCAACTTAGAACTGTATAGTTTTTGGAATGAATCGGTCGGACCGATTTTGAGAAAAATCATCTCAAAGTTTCTAAAAACCCCATAAGATTTGGCTGGGCGGAAAATGTTGAAAAATAAAATCTCTCCAAATGGAATGAAATTTTCTCTAAATGTGTATACATGGATTTTACACATCATTACGATTTTGTAAGCAATTCTGATCAGTCGTTTTGAAGAAAAAAAAGAAAATGACTGATAATATTGATAAAATATATCATACAAATTATGACAGAATTAAGTTGTCGAGATTCACTGCTTTCTAGATTCAAGAGTTGACCAACAATGAAGTATTTTTTATATGCGTCAAGGTGGGTAGAATACCAGAGTCAATGAAGTGGCAAGAGTAGAACTTCTTTTAACGACTTTTATAGCTTATTCAGATATCAAGGTGTTTAGAATACCAAAGTCGATAAAGTAGCAAGGGTGAAACTACTTCAAGGACTTTCATACCTTATTCAGATATCTCGCTCATCTTACAACGCATATTTCGCGTTTGACTAGTATTCTACACACCTTGACGCATATAAAAAATACTTCATTGTTGGGCAACTCTTGAATCTAGAAAGCAGTGAATCTTGACAATTTAATTCTGTCACAATTTTTATGATATATCTTATGAATATTATCAGTAATTTTATTTTTTTCTTCGAAACGGCTGATCAGAATTGCTCACAAAATTGTGAAAATGTGTGAAATCTATGTATACACATTTAGAGAAAATTTCATTCCATTTGGAGAGATTTTATTTCTCAACATTTTCCGCCCAGCCAAATCTTATGGGGTTTTTAAATATTTTGAGATGATTTTTCTCAAAATCGGTCTGATCGATTCTTTCCGAAAACTATACAGTTCTGAGTTAGATGAGTTTGCGAGTACAAAAAAAGTTTCATGCTCATCAGTCAACCCTTGCTACCTGTGGAATTCTTACAAAAAAAAAAACACACAGACAAAGCCCTTTAAGAGTGGGATGGAGACTTCGCTACGCTCATCAATAATTATACTAGTCAAACGCGAAATATGCGTTGTAAGATGAGCGAGATATCTGAATAAGGTATAATAACAGTCCTACATTTTCTACTTCATCGACTAGTCAAACGCGAAATATGCGTTGTAAGATGAGCGAGATATCTGAATAAGGTATAAAAGTCCTTGAAGTAGTTCTACCCTTGCTACTTTATCGACTTTGGTTTTCTACACACCTTGATATCTGAATAAGCTATTAAAGTCGTTAAAGTAGTTCTAATCTTGCCACTTCATTGACACACCTTGACGCATATGAAAAATACTTCATTGTTGGGCAACTCTTGAATCTAGAAAGCAGTGAATCTCGACAACTTAATTCTGTCACAATTTTTATGATATATTTTATCAATATTATCAGTCATTTTATTTTTTTTCTTCAAAACGACTGATCAGAATTGCTTACAAAATCGTAGTAATGTGTAAAATCCATGTATACACATTTAGAGAAAATTTCATCCCATTTGGAGAGATTTTATTTCTCAACATTTTCCGCCCAGCCAAATCTTATGGGGTTTTCAGAAACTTTGAGATGATGATTCTGAAAATCGGTCCAACCGATTCATCCCAAAAACTCTACAGTTCTGAGTTGGATGAGTTTGCGTGTACAAAAAAAGTTTCATGTTGATCAGTCAACCCTTGCGACCTGTGGAGTGCTTACAAAAAAAAAAAAAAAAAAAACACACAGACAAAGCCCTATAAGAGTGGGATGGAGACTTAGCTACGCTCATCAACCATGGTATTCCACACACAAAATTTCATTCCATTTGGAGAGATTTTATTTTTCAACATTTTCCGCCCAGCCTTATCTTATGGGGTTTTTAGAAACTTTGAGATGATTTTTCTCAAAATCGGCCCGACCGATTCTTTCCAAAAACTCTACAGTTTTAAGTTGGATGAGTTTGCGTGTACAAAAAAGTTTCATGTTCATCAGTCAACCCTTGCGACCTGTGGAATGCTTACAAAAAAAAAACAAAAAAAACAGAGACAAAGCCTTATAAGAGTGGGATGGAGACTTCGCCACGCTCATCAATAATGTAGACGGTCGTTCGTAACTAAAACCTTAATGTGTACAGTTCGAAACACCCGATTGTTTTTGATAAACTGTAGGGGAGACGCTCAATCGCAACCATCAACATCATAACATGTACAATTGAACACAATCGATTGTTATTATTAAAAAAGTTCAGGAAAGAAGGACGATCGGGAATATCAACAACTATGAAAGAAGCATGGAATATTTTTTCATTTGTTTTCATTATTTCTCATTTCATAGACCAGTGCAAGACTATTATGTTGAGTTTGCAACCCTTTTCAGTCTGTGTTGAAATGATGGGAGGAGATGGTCGTGGCCTAATATTCGGACATGATCCCGTTAGGATTATTCACCATGACAGAAATCGATCCATGGTCCTCTGGAATGATGGTTTAGCGCACTATGTATAGCCTATACATACATATACCCTTACACGTAAAGCTTATTCCAGGTTATAAATCTGTGTTTTCTAGCTTATTATGTATCTCAGCTGACACTCGATGATTTAGCAAGGTGGGTAATTGATTGTGCTGACTACTTGTTCAGCTGTAACTATCTTCACAAGTACCTTGCTGTTGTATTTGATAATCAAGATAAATATTTGCTCTCTGTAACCAGGCGGGAATTAATTATCAACTTTACATAAATACCAAATGTAATAATTTCAATTAATAAAATAAATATCAACGCTCTGTCAAGAAGAACAAACATCACTTTTGGTTATGTGACATAATAGCCTAACCTAACCTAACTAACATGACCATACAAAAAGGCTGGTAGAAGGTGAAAAAGATGTAAAAATAGCCTGCGAGCGCCGAATCAAATTGAGTTATGGTAATACGCCCAGTCTCAGTGTATACAACATTCTAAAATACGCACGCATTGGCAGAATCTGTGTTCTCCCCCCCCCCCCTCCCCCCCCCCTCAACATTGTACATCATCATCCCTACCCCAAGTTTCTCTTCCTGCACCCCCTGGCAGAACGCGGTATCGCTGCCCAGGAATGTGCCGGAACCTGTGTCGTTCTACTCCCGCCCCTTTACAGCACCCCCTTCTCCTCCCCCTCCCCCGGGACGTTGACCTAGCTTCCTTCATCTCACGCGTGCAATCACCATGCGATAATAGGAATTATTTACATGTTAATGTTGATAGGTGGGCGATTTGGAGTATATAGTTCAAGTGCACATGATTTGCGTTTTTCATTTATTCTTTACAGTTGCGCCTTATTTTGGCTTAGCTATTCATACATTGTAAGTTTCTTCATATTGGGTTTAACGACGCACTGAAATGATGACTAAGATCTATTGGAGTGAAGTTTCTTTATATATAGTTTCAGTTATTTTGAGGAGTGCAGCTGAAGATGCGGGTTACAGGTTGAAACTTTTCATAATGTTTTGACTCATTCGTTGTTTATTATCCGCGTATGTCTGTTTTTCTATAGCATGTATGCTGTTGCCATTACGGGGGTATAAATGTGACGTACAGCTGGAAGCAGAAGTAAATGTCTCTTTGTTACCTCGTCAAACCAGTTGATCATGTTATATTGTATAGGATTTAACAGGTATTAAACGACGGAGACAGACTCTTAATTATGTTTCAAACCGTACATTGACGTTTGAAGGTGCATGTGACAGCAATGTAAAAGTAATCGTAGGATCTAGGAATCATCTAGCTGGACAAGAGGATGCCAAGTAGCACGCGCCAATACCTGTACTGAAACTGTGAGTTGATAGATGTGATATGTGAGGATGTTAATGTATCATTTACTTGAATACGTATAACAGAGAAAGAAAATTAAAAAAATGGATGAAAATAATAATAATACGAAAAATTATGATCAATATTATCATAGACAGTCACAAAAATATCATAAATTAATCAACATTTTACATATGTCAGCCTGCACACAAGATTTTAATCACATTTTTTCTTTAATTTTCTATTTTCCATTTTTATTGAGTATGTAATATCAAACATTACTTCATGACTGAAATTGCATTCATTATTTATCAAATTAGATCTTACCATTTTGGGGATGACAATATCTTTATTTACTTCATTTTTTTAATATTTCTTTTTTAGGGTTTAATCTATCGATACCAGGTGTGTGTAATAATGAAAACTATGAACCTAAGTGTGACCAATGTGAAAAATGAAAACCGTACATTTATTAAAAGTGTAATTTCTTATGTATCATGTATCAAAGAATAAAATGATTTTTGAATTTGAATTCAAATTTGAATTTTAGATTATGTTAGTGAGTATAGGCCTATAACTACATATAGTACAGGTAGATACAGATAATAATTTCTTCATTTTGGCGCTATGGACTGAGAGATCTAATGGCGATATTCCTGAAAGTTTGTTGTACCAAGTGATATTCAGTGAATTAGGCAATAATCAGTGAATTGATTTGTCATCACCCTGTTTACGTACATGTTATTTTCGTACCTTGAATAATGATTGAATATAATTAGTACTCAATTATCACTCGGTACAACAGGTTCTTTGTGGGACCATGAGGAGTCAAATATTCCATAACTTTGAAAATGATTGCTCGAGAGCATAGACCTGATGGGTTCATATCAGGTCTTATTGAAAATTAATATTGATCCGTTAAAATAATTTTGATTTAATTTCAATTGATCAAATAATTGACAAATGAATCACATAATTTATTTTCACTCTATTTTGGAGATATTAATTTTCGAATATACATATAAATATATTTGTATATATATGTATATATATATTCAAATATATATATATATATATATATATATATATATATATATATATATATATATATATAATATATATATATATATATATATATATATATATATATATATATATATATATAAATATATATATGTATATATATATATATATATATATATATATATATATATATATATACATATATATATATATATATATATATATATATATATATATATATATATATATATATATATATATGAATATATATATATATATATATATATATATATATATATATATATATATTCATATATATATATATATATATATATATATATATAAATATATATATATATATATATATATATATATATATATATAAATATATTCAATTTGAACATATATATATATATATATATATATATATATATATATATATATATATATATATTTATATATATATATAATTCAATTCAAACAAAACTTGTATCTCTTTACA
Source organism: Brachyptera risi (assembly GCA_964007535.1). Taxonomy (NCBI): domain Eukaryota; kingdom Metazoa; phylum Arthropoda; class Insecta; order Plecoptera; family Taeniopterygidae; genus Brachyptera; species Brachyptera risi. The sequence continues at coordinate 28,403,781 of OZ023334.1, read as the reverse complement.
TGCCATTTAGAATATTCGTGGAAGGGCCACTTTCCCAAGTTGAATGGCACCTCCACCATTATCATTATCTCATCTCATCTCAATGTTACCATGGAGATGGTTCATCGAAATAAACAAGAAAACCAAATGAATGTATTCTATCATCGTTAGCAAAATGTTGACTAGAAAATAAAGTGTTATCCACTGTGTAACTTATAGTATCTACCATCATTAACTGGCAAACACACAGTTATGCAATATTCAACACACATTCGATTTGGCACGGCTACATGCAGAGAGAAAAAATAAACACATATAAGTTATCACTGTGTAAATGGGATTAGATGATGATGATTATTGTTCATGCTTAATAACTTCTTTTTTTTTAATAACATCGAAACTTGATATAAAATCATTGCTCCCCAATTAAGGCTGAGGATGGAAAATAGGATCATTTGGACGGGGCACCACAAGGGCGATCTTACCATCCCATTTCGATAATTTAAAACTAATGAACTTCAACACCAGGACTGCGCTGTCTGTGACATAATTTTTCGCCGTAGATAAAAGTCTTTCAGTATAAACACACGAATGTTGATATCTTCCACTTTGAACTAAGTCTCTTGGGCAATGATCACTTCTTTCCATTCACAGCAGTTGTATAGAGTTCATCATTAAACAAAATGGACAAAAAAATAGTGATAGGCCTGTAATGGTATAATTAAGCCTATCACTCTACTAATTAATGGTCGTGGCCAATTAGTACTTCATCCAAGCATTTGCTTCGAGGACTGTGGGAAACCACGAAAAACCAAGTCAGGATGGAAAACACTACAAATACCGAAGTTTTATGGGGGTACTTATGAGAGCATGAAAGGTAAATGATGATTGGAAAACCCATGCCTTATGCGGGATTCGAAGGCACGCCCGATTAGAATTCAGTTTCTAAAGCAGTATCTTGGCCGAATTAGATTCAGTGATTTCGTTTTTGTGATAGGCTTAATACACCTTTTTTGATGAAATATCAAAATTCCAAGTTATGAAACTTTTTTCATAAAAGTTTGAAACTTGATGAAGAGAAATTGTTCCTTAATTGAGAATAAGGATGAATATAGGTAGTATCATTCGGACGAGGCATCACAAGAGTGACCTCATTACCCAAAATTACATAATTATTAATTATATTTCACCTCATTTAATGAATTATAAACTGTAATTTAGTTACCCTTCTAACGCTGTCAGTTTACGGTATGCGTTAGAGAGTGAAGTCCACGAGGGTGTGGGTTCGAGTGCTGCATTGGCATATCTATTTCAAACATCGTGCATCTGCCACAATCTAATATGTGATGTATCCCCATATTACCTATAGCTATCGATGGGGTCGCCAAGGCCAAGATAATCAGAATCAATAATAAACTATATAGTAAATTCAGGGAATCCAAAAATGCAATAATTTATGTTCAATAGAAAGAATATTCAATATTCTGATACGTATTCGTGATTAAAGACCCCACCAACAGCTAGATTATTTGTGGGCTCATTTGTGAGCAGGGGATAATGAAATTGCATGTGGAGTGATGATATAAGTTGAATGATTTTCAACAAAAACCGGGACTCGAACCAAAAAACATCCGACGACTTCATTTTCTCAAACAGTGTCTTTTAGATGACTGAGCTACGGAGGGCAAATTTTCAAATTTTCTCTACATGTGAAACTTATGTAGCTTATGATTGAAATTAATAACTTATAATTAATTTATGTATCTCGTTTAAAAGACAATTAATATTTTTGCCGCTCTATCATTATTTAGTGTTGATATCTTACACGTAGTTTACAAGTTATCAGCACGAAGGTAACCGATAGGTCTACGTCATCAAATCGTCTCTCACATGTGCTCTTGAAAAATGAAAAAATATTATATTTCTAATGAGATGAACAGTCGCCATATATCCTTGTTAATACCGATGGTGTGATAATAAACCACCTCTTCTACATGTTTATTTTATTGGTGGTATACATATATCTGGTTTTGTTGACATTGCATTGTTAACATGGCCTGTGTGATAAACTCTTCTGACAAAGTGCATGGATGTGAAGTGTTTTTTTTCATACATGTATACACATGAATTTATTTCCAGTGAGATCGTTTAGCATGTATTATTAAATTCGTTTAATTTATTGTGACTACTTGAACGTTTTTACAATCATGTGAAACTTTTAAATTGAAAAGTATAAAGTTTGATGTCATGGAAATTTCATATAGAACATATTGCACATTCTTATATCATTTCAATTTTAAAGTATATGAAAAATTGATATTTATTATGATAATTTAAATTTAAGAGGGCACTACCAACTGTGGAACATTCTCAGTGTCAACTCAACATATTATAAACGATCGTAGTGACTTTCCGTTTGAAACATTGTAATGAAATTACATCGGGTGATAAATATTCTCCAGACCACTGTCAACTTTTTACATTCAACGTTTTAGAAAGATGAAATCACTTGTAGTTGTGTTTCTCACTGTGAATCTCTCCCGAGAAATCATTCATTTCTTAAAATACCATAGCTATACAAATATGAAGGTGATATTTGTATTGGTTTGTTTTTTATGTTGCTACACGACCTTCTTTCGTGAACACTAGAATATATATAGTGACATTTCACCAAGCTTCTATCAAGATGGCCTCATCCGTATATATTATTTGTATTCATAGCTTATACTTGCACCCTCGAGAAAAGTACGTGGTCTACTACTAAACGAACACAATGTTACGGTTATATTTGTATACTGGGCAAACGCAGTGTGTGCGTTGTAAGATGAGCGAGATATTCATGTGAAGTACAATCAAAAGCCCACACACCTTGACTTGTGTGAGATATACTCTATTCGTCAATTACTATCGAATCTAGAAATCCATGAATCTCTGCAACATGATTCTGCTACCATGTAGTCATACCAGAATACTCTTATCATGATATAAAGTAGGTGTATCAACTCGTGTCTTCGAAGTGAAATATTTCCGGGGTCAGTTCCCGAGTCCAGGGTCCCGATTGCCTGTCGCACAACTATCGCATCTATATCGAACCATATAAAACAACAATGCTATACCGGTAGGCCTGTACTCTGATTGATGTTCACAAACAGCGAACACAGTTGACTTCATCAAACTGAAATTACCACATTTACAAACATCAGATGGTATTTGAAAATATTTGATTTGCTAATAAAGTAGGGAAACGCAGCATTCAATACAATGTGCGAAATACCTGTATTTAAAGCAAAGACCTTAGTATCTAACTTAAGTTAGATACTAAGGTCTTTGTTTTAAGTATATATTCGTAAACTCTACACACATAAAATATACTTCATTCAGGTATTTAATAGTGGAAAAAGCCGTGAATTTCAGTAACATACTTCTGCTTTATATTTATCTAATCTATTTGATGAATAGAAAGCACGAATTAAATTATTATTCCCAGAACGGCTGATCCAATTTGAATAAAAGTCCGTAATATTGTCCATCTCTTATGTATTCACATCTGATTTTAATTTTTTTTTTTTTCGGGGGGGGGAATTCTATTTATCACATTTTTCCTCCCAAACCAACCTTATATGGTTTTCAGAAACTTTGTGTTGATGTTTCTCAAAAATATTCACTGACAGTGACAAAGCTCCATAACGTTGGATGGAAGTCTTTGCTACCGCTCATCCAATGAGTAGTGATATCAAGAATTTAATTCAAAGATTTACGTCATCATGTTCATACATCCACACACTCATGTTTCATACACAGCCTACAACTTGAATGATGTGAATGTATTGAGTGTAGTATCGATATATTGACTGAAAGATTACATTGGTAGAATACAATCGTTGTGTTGGGAAGAATAAATATTTGATCTTCTTAAACATTTTCATCTTCTTCTGATCGACTTTTCTTTGCCTCTTCCAGTCTTCTCACCTCATTGTAGACATCGATTCATTCCTTGTTTTGCATATCATTCCAGCATTTCATTTGATAACACTCATTTATTTATTTAATCGTGGACTAATTTCACATCCCAGTATTTACTTTAACGACTGAGAAAACCACGGAAAACCTCAGTCAGGATGGCTGACGTGAATGAAGTATGTTATTTCACAAGTAAAGATCCTCTGGGGCATGAGTCAGGCTGCTATAAATCAGTGGGACAACTCTCCAGGCAAGACTTGATGTGCTGGCTAACTCTCCAGGCAAGACTTGATGTGCTGGACAACTATCCAGGCAAGACTTGATGTGCTGGACAACTCTCCAGGCAAGACTTGTTGTGCTGGCTAACTCTCCAGGCAGGACTTGATGTGCTGGCTAACTCTCCAGGCAAGACTTGATGTGCTGGACAACTATCCAGGCAAGACTTGATGTGCTGGACAACTATCCAGGCAAGACTTGATGTGCTGGCTAACTCTCCAGGCAAGACTTGATGTGCTGGCTAACTCTCCAGGCAAGACTTGATGTGCTGGCTGATTCTCCAGGCAAGACTTGATGTGCTGGCTAACTCTCCAGGCAAGACTTGATGTGCTGGCTAACTCTCCAGGCAAGACTTGATGTGCTGGCTAACTCTCCAGGCAAGACTTGATGTGCTGGCTAACTCTCCAGGCAAGACTTGATGTGCTTGCTAACTCTCCAACAAGACTTGATGTGCTGGCTAACTCTCCAGGCAAGACTTGATGTGCTGGCTAACTCTCCAGGCAAGACTTGATGTGCTGGCTAACTCTCCAGGCGAGACTTGATGTGCTGGCTAACTCTCCAGGCAAGACTTGATGTGCTGGCTAACTCTCCAGGCAGGACTTGATGTGCTGGCCAACTCTCCAGGCAAGACTTGATGTGCTTGCTAACTCTCCAGGCAAGACTTGATGTGCTGGCCAACTCTCCAGGCAAGACTTGATGTGCTTGCTAACTCTCCAGGCAAGACTTGATGTGCTGGCTAACTCTCCAGGCAAGACTTGATGTGCTGGCCAACTCTCCAGGCAAGACTTGATGTGCTGGCCAACTCTCCAGGCAGGACTTGATGTACTGGCCAACTCTTCAGGCAGGACTTGATGTGCTGGCTGACTCTCCAGGCAGGACTCTATGGGACTTCAGGGAGTCCTGGAATTCTGGATAAGGTGTTTTACCGCCGCAGCCAACGACCCGTGACCGTGGACCACATGGACTCTTATGATTGAATAAACCCTGGAACAAGACATTTGGTGTGAAGTGAACAGGCAGTGGAGCAATCAAAATCAGACACAGAAGCGAAAAAACTGAAAAAACAATGAACTTCCATCTTGAAGCTCATTCCTGTATTGGAAAAAGTGAAAGCAAATAAGATCTATGATAATCTACGTCAGAATGTGTCCCCAAATTTGATTCCACTATTGTACATTGTTAGCCTGACAATTGGCTTCTTTCAAAATGTGTACACAAATTTGATTCCACTATTGTACATTGTTAGCCTGACCTTTGGCTCTTGGCTTCTTTCAAAATGTGTACACAGTTTTGATTCCACTATAATCATGTACATTGTTAGCCTGACCTTTGGCTCTTAGCTTCTTTCAAAATGTTTACACAAATTTGATTCCACTATTGTACATTGTTAGCCTGACCTTTGGCTCTTAGTTTCTTTCAAATTGTTTACACAAATTTGATTCCACTATTGTACATTGTTAGCCTGACCTTTGGCTCTTAGCTTCTTTCAAAATGTGTACACAAATTTGATTCCACTATTGTACATTGTTAGCCTGACCTTTGGCTCTTAGCTTCTTTCAAAATGTGTACACAAATTTGATTCCACTATTGTACATTGTTAGCCTGACCTTTGGCTCTGAGCTTCTTTCAAAATGTGTACACAAATTTGATTCCACTATTGTACATTGTTAGCCTGACCTTTGGCTCTTAGCTTCTTTCAAAATGTTTACACAAATTTGATTCCACTATTGTACATTGTTAGCCTGACCTTTGGCTCTTAGCTTCTTTCAAAATGTTTACACAAATTTGATTCCACTATTGTACATTGTTAGCCTGACCTTTGGCTCTTAGCTTCTTTCAAAATGTGTACACAAATTTGATTCCACTATAATCATGTACATTGTTAGCCTGACCTTTGGCTATTAGCTTCTTTCAAAATGTTTACACAAATTTGATTCCACTATAATTATGTACACTAAAGTAGCACAGTCGGAGTAGACGAAAAGCACGCACGGATTTGGCTCAACCCTTCAATACCTTGAAAAAAATTGATAGAAATTATGTAAATAATCAGTAATGCAGCCGGAGAATATGCTCGAGAGGATATTCTCCGAAAGATCATGCTTCCAGTTGTTCAAAGTATTCTCTTCCTAATAGAAAAACAAGCAAATAATGATGACCAGTTTATATTACACGTGTTTCCTGTCACCATCACAAAGCTCAGATGGCTGCGAAGAACTCTAACCTAATAGCTTTAGTGGCTTGCATACCGTATATATAATATATTCTACAGATTAATGCCTTTGTGAGGCTTCTGTTATTGAGATTAATCAAGAGAATGAAACAGGACTTCATTATGAATCTGATGATATAGTTAAACTTTGAAAAATCATGTAACGTATAAAGTGGAAATGCCGTTTCGTTAATCGAAAAATCAATTCCACATTCGAATGGAAAAAATCGAGAAGATACATTTTTGTAAATTATTAATTGTTCGGATGAAGAATGAAGGATGAAATACTATTGTGTTTCATCTGCAGATAATCTGAATAGTTTTTCTACATTTTCAATCACAGTTATTTTTGTTTTCCGTTTGTATCTCATTTTTATAAAAGTGTAATGATGTTCATATTTCAGGTTAAGCCAAAAATGGATTATCAAAACTTGAACATAATAATATAATTTCACTTGTAATGACTTGGAAATAGCGTTGAATATTCGTTTTCATAATATGCCCTCGGAATGCTCCAAAAGGAGAATATTCTCCAAAAGCAAATGCTTGAGCATTTTACTTCACCATAAGTTAGTCAGGGTGATTCAGAAGAAGCTCAAAACAAGGTAGATGAATGGTGCCTATACGGACATAAGAGGCGAGCCTTTTCGTGAGTAAAGAGAAGAGTGAGGCATTGGTTTTAAGAAGAGATGAGAATAAAAGTTGAAGGTGACGGAAGATAATGCTGGATGGTGAGGCGTTAGTGGAGGTAATGGAGATAGAACGAGATTTGAAAGAAAGGGTGCGAAAACCTGATAAGTTATCTATCATTTTTTTTTCACATCTATATAGTTTCTGAAGCGAGATGACTGAGCTACCGAGGGATTTTTGGGAGACCTTAAAAACGATATATTCTTTTTGGGGGATGAATCCCTTGCCCATTCACAGTATTCTTTTCAACATTTGATTCTAATTACTTCCTATACGGCTATAAACGTATCTGGACGCAGCTCATTGGCTTAGCTTTACACTTAGCTTTGCGAGGAGCGTAGAACTGAATGCGGAGGTCCGGCGTCGAGTCTCTGTTGATGACTCGTTGGTTGAGTGGCTCAGGATGGCGGGGTCGTCCTCCTGAGACTGACGAGTTCTCAGAAGCTGCGCTCATTCTCTTCCTTCTTCCGTCCGAGACCATTCTAGTTCTGTCGGGGCGCCTGAAGAGCGTATACCGGAATAAAGTCGACTCGGTCGTGTGGCATGGGTTTGGGTGTCCAACCTTACCTGAACCCTAAACAAATCCCATTGAAAAGTACCGCAAAGCTCATGTCACACAACCTTATTCCGGTATAAGCTGTTCAGCGCCCCCCGTTGTCTCCTCGTGGTAAGATGGCTGGATGACCCACACTTGTGGCTGTTTTGTTCCACCATACGAGACTAGGGGTAGAAGGTCTTACAGCCATTACCGCGTTATTAGCTAGACTATTCTGCTATGCAATGCACAATTAATTGAAGGAATCCATTTTTTAGTTTTTTCTGCGAATGGAGGAGGAACTGGAAATGACGACTGATCGAAAATGAATTTTGTGAAGGTTATACAAACCAGCTGAGATATTATTGTCTTAGTTTGACAAACAAATTGCAAAGGAGCCAACCTGATTCTTATCGACAACTCTCATGTTTACAGCAAACATAGTATATCAGACTATTTTCAATATATTGTCAATATTTATTGCCAATTATTACCAATAATATTACTAATAATTGTATTAATAATAATTTCTACTCACAACTTGGAAGATTCTCTGATGTCATTAGTTTCTTATACTAATGGAGGAGAGGCCGGAAAAGACGACTGCTATAACGTTTTTACCATTTCCCAACGATTTCAAGTTTCCTAGGAAACAATCGTTCATGCCTTGTTATTATTACAATTATTTGTTTATTAATATTTCCATTTGTTGTTTTTATAACAATGTTATCAATTGTTACTAAAATAATATGTATTGGCAATTATGGAATGTTTGATCATGCATAGATCAATTTTGATATGCTTCACTTTTGCTATGCATATTTTGCTATGCTCGATCATGTTATCTGATTACTAATGATGCTCGACGACCCCACCATCAGCTAGGTTATATGGGGGTATTCATCAATACAGTTATATGTGAAGATCATGCGAATCTGCCTCAATCTCAATTAGTCTCAATTAGTATTAATTAAGTCTTAATTAGTCTTAGTTTGACAAACAAATTGCAACAAAGAAACAACTTGATCCTTATCTAAAGCTCTCATGTTTACAGTAAACAGAGTTTATATGAGCCACGGACGAGTTTATTATAGCCTACCTGCTCTACCATATTCTCCTAATATATTGTCAATATTTATTGCTAATTATCATCACTAATATTGAAAATAATTGTATTAATAATAGTTTCTACTCACAACTCGTGGAAGATTCTGCGATGTCATTAGTTTTTTATACGATTGGACGAGAGACTGGAAAAGACGACCGCTCAAAAATAACATTTTAAACATTTTCAAACGACTTCGAGTTTAGGTTCCTAGGAGATGAACATTTATTCTTGTTAATTATTGAAATTATTCATATATCAACATTTCCATTTGTTGTTTATATATATATATATATATATATATATATATATATATATATATATATATATATATATATATATTTATATATATATATATATATATATATACCGGTATATATATATATATATATATACATATATATATATATATATATAATATATATATATATATATATATATATATATATATATATATATATATATATATATATATATACCGGTATATATATATATATATATATATATATATATATATATATATATATATATATATATATATATATATATATATATATATATATATATATATATATATATATAAATATATATATATATATATATATATATATATATATATATATATATATATATATATATATATATATGTATGTTATTATTATCAGCGAAAATACCACCTCGTCATTTCCCCGACGAGTTGGTATTTTTCGGTGATTAGGCAAACGCGTTATGTGTTGCCGCGTTGATGGATGAGCTGGAACAACTTGGATCAACTCATCTTTGGATTGGTTATTATAATATATTATACACCTTGAGACACCAACCATTACTTCACTGCCATCTTATTTTTCGGTTCCTTATTGATTTCTATGACTAGTCAAACGCGAAATATGCGTTGTAAGAAGAGCGAGATATCTGAATAAGGTATAATAACAGTCCTACATTTGCTACTTTATCGACTCTGGTATTGTACACACTTTGTACTTCATTTAATTGCTACTTTATCCTGTATGGTATTCTACACACCTTGACGAATATAAAGAATAGTTGATTCTTGGGCAAATATCGAATCTAGGAAGCAGTGAATCTTGGCTCATTTCCATATATTTGATGTCTAAAAACAGTTATTTGATTTTGTTTCTTCGAAACGGCTGGTTTGAATTGGTTACAAAATGGTGGTTATGTGTATGATTCATGTTTGAACACTGAGAGAAAATTTTTTTTTCGGAGAGATTTCATTTTTTCAAATTTTCTTACCCAGCCTAATCTTATGGGTTTTTTTTTTAAACTTTGACATGATATTTCTCAGAATCTATTCGACCAATTCATTCCAAAAACTTTACAGTTCCAAGTTGGATGAGTTTTCGTATGCAAAATAAGTTTCATGTCCATCAGCCAAACCCTGCGACCTGTGGAGTGCCCACAAAAAAAAAACACAGACAAAGCCCTATAAGAGTGGGATGGAGACTTCGCTACGCTCATCTAATAACTGTCGTGTTTTTGGGTCATTTTGAATTTTTAAAACTAGGTTTACTACTAGGCAAACGCGAAATATGCGTTTTAAGATGAGCGAGATATCTGAATAAGGTATAATAACAGTCCTATATTTGCTACTTTATCGACTCTGGTATTCTACACACTTTGTCCTTCATTTAATTGCTACTTTATCGACTCTGATATTCTACACACCTAGACGAAAATAAAGAATATTCAATGCTTGGGCAAATATCGAATCTAGGATGCAGTGAATCTTGCTCATTTCCATAATTATATTTGATGTATAAAAACAGTCATTTGAATTTTTTTCTTAGAAACGGCTGATTCGAATTGATTACAAAATCATGGTTATGTGTATAATTTATGTTCGAACACTCAGAGAAAATTTTATCATTTTCGGAGAGGTTTCATTTTTTCAAATTTTCTCACCCAGCCTATTCTTATGGGGTTTTTAAAAACTTTGATATGATATTTCTCAAAATATAATCGACCGATTCATTCCAAAAACTATACAGTTCTAAGTTGTAAAAGTTGGCCCGTAAAAAAAAAGTTTCATGTTGATTAGTCAAACCCTGCGACATGTGCAGTGCCCCCCCCCCCCAAAAAAAATACACAGACAAAGCCCTATAAGAGTGGGATGGAGACTTCGCTACGCTCATCTAATAAGAATACCAACTGCATATTCCAAAAGCGTTGAATCAGCTGCTTTGATGTTATTCAATCACAAGAGTTTTTACAATCATTCGGTTGGTAGCCGACCTTATTTTCTGGTGGATAAACAAGTAGTCGTCTATACTAGTTGATACCAAAGATTTGGAAGGTTTGTTCATACATGCTCAGTGACGTAAAGAGGCGTGCGATTGATACAGCAATGGTTAATTATTGGTTGAATAACGTATAAATATTTTTCTTCTTAACTTTGATTCCACTATTATTGAAAACAGGTACTTGAAGCCAGCTGTATCAACGGATGATTGAATGATATTCAGTCAATTATTGGTTAATGTGTGAAAATAACGTCATTTATAGTCAAGGATGATATCAAGTTGATTCGCTGATTTGATTCAATTCACTAATTATCTTCTGTGCTTATTAGACGAGCTTTAGCGAGGATTCAATTTGACATACTGAAAAAAATTGGTGTTCGTTTTTATGTTTTTTTTTTTTTTTTTTCATGTTTTTTGTCGGTTCTCCACAGGTCAAACGGCTACAGCTATCAACTTCAAACTTTTTTTCGTCATGGTTCCTCATCTAACTTAGATCTGTATAGTTTTGTGGCATTATCGGGTGATAACTTTTTTTTTATGAATTTTAGAAATTTCAAAAATCCCCATTTGAATAACCCGGAGGAAAATACTTGAAAAATCAAAATTTTTCAAGACCTCTCAAATTTTCGCCGAATATAAAGGAAACTATTAAGCACATTTTGAGAGATTTTTTGCATCAATCGGATGAGAAATAACGAAGAAAACGCATTTATAATGCATTTTCCCATCAATTTAGGCTATTACGGGAACCAATTAAATCTATAGCAACAAGTGTCAGCAATTAATTCAAAACGATTGAAATGAATGAAGAGGAAGGCCGTGACATAACTGATTCTCGTAAGGTTTTTGAACGTTTGGAGTGATCCAAGGTCTGTAGATGTAGATTGGGTTGACAAATTATTTTTCATTCTAGATTTCTATACCCCTAAGCTCGTCTAACAACGCGCATCCCGCGTTTTCCTAGTATAGTCATCTCTCTAATACAAAACGTAAGTATTCACCTTTTGATGATCATATCAAAGGTCTTAGTGCCAGGTCAAAGGTTGAATGTGACCCTTTCACTTAGCCTATGATTTAATATCACCGCTCGCATGTTCCCATACACATATATTGACGAGAAATGAAGGCTTGAACAACCCGTGTTTTAGTGGTGTGGGGATGGGGGAGTCAGTCGATCGGAACCTTCATTTCTCGTGGACAATAGTAGGCCTATACTTGTATTGACCAAGGATTGAAGGACTGAATCACCCGCGCGCTAGTGTTGTGAGATAGGGGGGACGGCTGCTCGGAACTTTCTTCTCTCGAATGATATACGAGATGAAAGCACTCATAACAATAAAAAAAACTCGAATAACTGCAGATTTTATTGTTGGCAAAAGAGGATGAGTGGTAATAAATTTTTCTGCTCTATACTTGATATGTTGTTGGTGTTGTCGAACGACAGTCTCCCCTATGTATCAACACTCAATGTCGGAAGTGTCGACCATTCAACATTCGTCACAATGTATTATAGTAGGTCTATAATACATAATAGAATTCAGTCTTGTTGTGTATAGAGAGAAGTCGATGAAAAGAACATATTTTTTTCATGTGTGTAACCTTATACATGTATGTCATGAAAATGAAATGCAATATCTTTTTATGACAGCATAACTATACCTCACCTAGGACGTAGGTCCTAGAACCTAGAATAATATATTATTAACGGTAAGAAATTGTTAATATAAAAAATGTTTCAAAAGACAAGGTGTTTATGAAATTTTCACCGTCATTTCAGACATGAATACATATTAGTTCTGTATGAATTGTACGCACGATTCACGTTGAGTATATACTCTATATTCTCTGTATCTTTCTAATCTAGTTTCCTCATTTATTTTAATTTTATTTGCACTGTGATGATGATTACGATCTATTGTAATGAGAATGATATAGATATTGTAATCTATACATGAGATGTAGGTATGATGAGATGAAATGTTATTTTTTTACGTGCTTTTGGATAGTGAGGAGTTAGTCTTGGCCTGTTGTTAAGGAACCATCCCAGTATTGACCTGAACGACAGAGGTAAACCACGAAATAAATCCCTGCCTCCTCGATGTTCATTGTGCTAGCCATTCTACCACTAGTCTCCGATTATTTAATTTATTTGAGGTCAAATGACGCACTGTAATTAAGACTACACACTTTTTGCGTCGTTGAAGGATGAGTGAGACTGTGAGAATGTGAGATGTAAGATCATTTCATTAGGTGTTCTGGACAGTGGGATGGGAAGAAAACGGTCGCGACACATTGCTAAAGATTTATGCCAGTATGTACCTCACAATACCAGGGAAAACACGAAAAACCTCCAACAGGATTGTATACATTGGCGGGAATTGAACCCCAATTCACCGAATGACGGTTCAGCACACTAGTCACTAGTCCATCCATCTAGCTCAGTATCTAGTTCCTTATTCCCATATATACATGTACAGACACAAAAATTCATCTTTTAATTTTTGAATATTAAATTGTTCGAAACAATTCTCAGTTCAAACCGACTAATAAATAAATAAGCGGATAATTTCCAGGTTGAAACCGAAGAATAAATCAATTAACAGATAATTCTCAGGTTAACACGGTTTAAACAAAACGCTTACAGGAATAGTGCTCTGCAGGCTTTTAAGAATAAAGTTGGTTCAAGCTGAGATTTATTCGGCCAGCTTTTAAACCGAGCCCTTTCTTTAAATCCAATTATTTCGTCCTCGCGGTTCTGTTGTCAGATTGCGTTTGTCAACCCTCCTCCCTCCTCCCTCCTCCCCCCCCCCCCGTCACCAACCCTCTTAACACCGCGAGGTTCAGAGATGTGTACCCAGCATCCAGACAAGTCGCCGCGTCTCGGGCTAATGGAAAGTTAAGAGGCCATGGGACTTGATCTAGAGTAAGTGTCACTGAGACGGATGGACCAGTGGCTAGCACGCTGAACCATCAGTGAGGGGACCAAGTTTTGAGTACCGCAATGCATGGTCGACCATCGTAAAGGATTTTTTTTTTGTAGTTTCCTTCTGTCGTTCAGGTGAATACTGGTATTTATATCGTATATTAAATTGAACTTATATTATATTATATTATCAATATAATTATTTTCTCACATTTTTTATTTTTCATTTGAAACTAGATATATCTGTGGACAAACGAACAATTATCCTAAATACACATTCAAAATCGTCTTGATATTTGAAAATACCTCTTCTCAAAACGCCAGGAATCCTAAAACTCGAAGTAAAATCTCTGTACAAGAACGCTCGAAAAGAGCTTTTTAGAACGCCCGGCGTTTTGCAAATTTGAACTCAAGCACTACGAAGTAGTATATACTCATATTTTTGAACTCAAGACTAGCTTACGTGCCATTTTGCGCGTTTTCATTCGAAGGAGTTTTTAAAACGCTAGGGGTCTGAAAACTCCTGGATGGGGGAGGGGGGTGGCATTCTTGTACTATTTGAAACAGTTTCTCCAAAGAGGGCGCTAAAGAGCGAATACTGGATTAGCGATACTTTTTCGGGGAATTGGTTAGAGCACAAAAAAGCTTTCGTTTGGGTTTTTGGGTTAGGTTATGATCGTTTTCTCGAATTGGCCACCCTCTTTATAAGTAAACTCGCCAAGCCACGTTCACTCTTGGTAGTATCTTTATTCCAGTATTCGCTCTTCAGGCTTCCCACTTTAGAAGATGATACCGAAAAAACAGAAGAAAAGCAGTATTATCCTATACTATAACAGCATGGTCACAGCAACCTTGAAT
>OZ023334.1:28369479-28388779 GCA_964007535.1 Brachyptera risi | reverse complement strand
TATATATATATATATATATATATATATATATATATATATATATATATATATATATATATATATATATATATATATATATATATTTATATATATATATATTTATATATATATATATATTTATATATATATATATATATATATATATATATATATATATATATATATATATATATATATATATATATATACATATAAATATATACATACATATATCTCTATTCAAGACTCTCTTACATCATCAGATTGCAAAAACACAATAAGAATCAATTAATTAAAATATAAAAAATTATCATTACATTTCATCACTGTTTTTTTCATCTATTAACATAGAAATCTTGATACATATCAATGACAATAATTTCTTCCCAATTAAGGTGAAGGATGAATTAGTAAGACCGCCGTTTAGAAGCGGCACCTCTTGGTTGTTTCAGAAATTCAATGTGGTCCTGTCACCAAATATAAAGTAGGAAAACGCGGTATATGTGTTGTGAGATGAGCTTAGAAGTATGGAAGTCTGAAATGTTGAATATTCTATCAGCTAGCTACATCTACAGACCTTTGATAACCTTGAACGTTTGGAAACCTTACCTGCAACTTGTTGATATTTATGGAGCAACCTGTCGCATATGTGGGCCTACTTTGCGAATCCAATTGATCCTGATATTCAATGAAATGTATACTCTTATTGCGTTTTCTCTGTTATTTTCCATCTGGTTGTTGTGGAAATCACTGGAAATATGTATGATAGCTTTCTCATATACTATCATAATATTCAAGCTTTTGGAGAATTTTAATTTTCAAGTATTTTCCCTCCGGATTATTCTGATGGGGATTTTACAAACTTTCCGATTTTTTCCGATAAAATCATTCAAACAGTTTTCTAAAAACATAATCCCATCCTATTCTGGAGTAACAAAAAAATTAGAAAAAGTTTCAAGATGGTTGATTCTTTTCCTGATCTGTATGCCACGCACAAAATTACAAAAAACTAAATGTAAACGAAGCCCAACTGTTTTCGGTATATGGAATGGAAATCTTTGCTACACTCATCCAATTATTATTCACAGACAATATTTTTATTTGAAAACAATCATTCTTGACACCAGGACTGCGCTGTCTGCAACCATACTTCTTCGTCTCAGATATGTCTTCAAGATTCCAAACATTCCGGCACAGTCATATTACAGGTATAAGAACCATATGATATATGAAAATCAGACGACTCTCAATATCACCGTGTTCACCGAACATCATTATTCTGTTCAATTTTAAGGGGACCCAGAGTCGATTTTTTCTGGTTTTTGTGCACATTTTTTTCTGAAATGTGATCAACATGTGGACATAATCTGTTTGAACACATTCATAATATTTTGTGTTCAGGAACTATTTTCAGTTTTTGCTCAGTGCTATTCACATAGCCTCAGACCTGCCAGGCCAAACGTGACCGCTTTTCAACATTTCCTTTTCCTTATTTCAGAATAATAATTTTCAGTACAAATGTACCTTTATCTCAAGATTGCTGCGACCAAATGTGCTCAAAATTCCACAGACGATTTATACATGTATAGTACAAACTTTTAGCGAGAAAATTATTCATTGGACAACACATCTGAGTTGAAAGATATATTAAACAAATAATCCGAAAAATTTGTTATTTATGGAACAAAAATGTTAAATACTATTAATCATTTTCCAAATTCAAATATGTTCTCTCTAAGTTGTGACAGAGATCTGAAAAACATGTAACAACGATTAATATGACTTTGAACGAACCATTCCCGAGAAAAAGATACATGGACATGACTGGTTCAACATGCCAGGTTCCGGGCTCCTTTATAGTGCAAGTGGTTTTGGTTATGGTGCTCGCAGATCGTCGTCATCGACTGACCAGCAAGCACTATCATCTGGAACTTAAGTTATTTTCGCCGTCATCTATTGAAATGATACAGCACTTCATTTAATTCTATTTAATTTCATTTATTTATTGTTCCAAATTGATCGTTACATTTCTGACTAACGTATAAACATACAAAAATCAGTTATATGCACCATATATGGCAGGTCAGGAATATTACATAAAATATATTGATAATACTATAGCAATGAACGTGTTCGTTGCAAAACAAGTTCACTATAACCACTGCGCCATATTACTTAATTCTATACGATGAAAGTGTCTCAAGTGATTAAAGGAACGATTCCAGGGACCGGGGCTCGATTCCCGTCACGGTCGACCATCCTGATAGAGACGGGTAGATAGGACACTCATTGATGCAGCTATACCTATATCTCGATTTAAGAAATATGAAATCACCGTCTTCCTGTAGAAAAAACGCGTTTTTGTGTACCGTAAATTGAGTATCGTTTCGCTCATCCAAATATATTTCATGCACATCGTTTTCCTTGTATACCATCCACATGCAACCATGTTCACATGACCGTACGTATGCTAATGTACACAATAAACATACTATTCGACTAGGAAACAACAAGAGTAGAAACAATGTTGTCTCTACTAATGACGCTGCCACTGCAACGCTATTGGTCACTCTCTGCAACAGGCGAGAAAAGTGCAACGCGTGGTAAAGGTGGGATGGGATGGGGAGAGGGAAGAGTGAGGTAGGTGGTAAGGTCAGAAGGTCAATGTGAATACCCTCCCTTAATATTCTATCTGGATTCGGGAGATTGATAGTTTTTATATGTGGTAAAAAATACGGTTGGCAGAGTTCTTTTTGTTGATTTTCATAATGTGAACTGGCAAATTACACTGATCATAATTCTAATTATAATCACAGTTATTATTGTCATTGAAATATAATTTTAAAATGAAATATTCACGATCGTGTGATAGATTTTCGAAGATCATTGTGATACTGAAAACTATTACTCATACAAATGCTAATATTTCAAATTATGGGCCCACATTTTTTTTCTGTATAACTATAGTCCAAATACAATTTGTTTTACTCTTTTCATTACAATCGCCGAAATTTGATCATGTTTTTTCAGTTCGATGATGAAAAGGAGCAAGGCATATTTTTTCACTACGCACGCCATCACAAATTATAATTGTGAAGATTTTTTCATGAATAATATTTTGTCCATAATATAATGACTATTGTTCTTCTTCAAGACCTTACCAAAAGCTAGAATATTTTTATCGGTACGAATGAGTGGATTGGGGATGAATAATGTTTTCAAAACTCAAGTACGAATTAGCTTCAATTTCCAAGGCAATGCCTTGACTGATTGAGTCACGGGTGGGAGAGGGAAGAGGGGGAATGGAGGGGGGGGGGGGGGGGGAAACGAAGATTTACATCTAGATTTTTACTGAAATATATATTTTTTCCAGTTGAGGCTTTCGAAATCTTTCACATGAAAAAGCAATTCAAATTCCAGTTGAACTGTCAACACGATCTTTGGTAAAATTGCTTTGTTTTCCTTTATGCAAGAGTCGACTGACGGAACTGATGTCAATAAGTGTAGGTCATAAGGTCAAGGGTCAGGTTGTTATGATCGGTATATGTGGCATTCACATGTGTCATATATTGCACACTTTAATCGATAGTTTGCAACACATGAGAATGTCGCATTGTTTTCTCTTATCAGCACGTGTTTGCATCACGTTTGGATCATTGTGTACACGGCACTATCCGAGAACAATTCATTGTGTAGGTTTGACAACAGACTACTGGGACGAGTGGTCGAGTGGCTAGCACACTGAACCATCATTCAGAAGACCGGGGTTCGCGTCCCGCCATGGTCGACCATCGGTTTCCCTCTGTCGTTCAAGTCAATACTGTGCCTAAGCTACAAGCCACGACGACGCCTTCACACTATCCAGAAACACATTACAGAATAACTTTTCATCTAATCATTCTACCATCTTGAATATCATCCACCGACGCCAATATATCTGAGTCATCAGTACAGTGCGTCATTAAACCCAGTATGAATGAATTAATAAAATATAACGGGCTCAAGTTGATGAAATAATAGGAATAGATGAGCACGCGGTCATGTGTTGAGGTTTAGGCACAGCCAAGATACACATGCGGACATATGCATTTTTTTTATGAAACAAAATTGAAATTAAAATAAAATCTACCCAAATCACCCGCATTTTTTCACGGAAAATGCATGGAGTGCGTGTGCACATTGTCTTCTAGTTATATTGTGTAAAATATCGGTATATATTTTCTCATGACATTATACATTATATGTCCACAACCATATTTTTTATGAAGACTAAAAGTTGCAACTATATATATTTTTTCGTCTATATATATTGAATATATATATATGTATATATATATATATATATATATATATATATATATATATATATATATATATATATATATATATATATATATATATATATATATATATATATATGTATATATATGTATATGTATATATATATATATATATATATATATATATATATATATATATATATATATACATATATATATCTATATATATATATATATATATATATATATATATATATATATATATATATATATATATATAAATATATATATATATATATATATATATATATATATTTATATATATATATATATATATATATATATATATATATATATATATTCATATATATATATATATATATATATATATATATATATATATATATATATATATATATATATATATATATGTATATATATATATATATATATATAAATATATATATATATATATATATATATATATATATTATATATAGCCTATATATTATTTTTATAATATTGTAGGCCTATACGACGAGACTAGAGGATAAAAGTTGTTAAAAGTATGACTTCAGAAGGCAGACCGCACAGAGACTCGAATCGATGTTCAAACTTAGAATGTCGCATTATTATCTATACTCCATGCCACGTATGTTGGTGGACCCGATCGACCGTCTCCGTTATACAACAGTCTTGGCGATCGGATGTGTCGACTAGCCAACTAATGTACAACAGAGTCATGCTGACGTCATGCTGTATACGGAGCCGTCTAGGACAGATGAAAACGTTTAACTCAAAACGTTTCAACGGTTTTATTGGATAATGAGATATTTGTCATCGTAGGCCACGCTTTCAGTCACGTTTAATCCGTAATTTTGAACGATATTAGAAGTATATTTCTGTTGAATTATTCAATAATTATTCGAAATGGCTCTTCATCGTAGTTTGTAATGTTTCTCTCCGTGTTATCATTTTCATTCCAATTTGAATTTATACTTTTGTATTCAATTTGTGAATCACTTACCACTCGTGGAGAAATCTCAAATCGTGAAATCAATAAATCGATAAATTAAAGTAGCATGTACGCCCATTTTACAAATATTTGTTTCCATTAACGTGTTCGCGGATGTTCTTATAAAAATCGTCAGCTAGTTTTGGTTCGTATATGATCATTGAATTTAATCGATGATGAATTTTAAATTGGTTTTGTCCTTCATGGCAAGTGTGCATTGAATTGATAAACTATAGAATAAACAAATTCTCGTGGGTTTAAATATGATCACTGGGAAAGGAGGGTTCAACCGATAAAGCGTTATCAGTATCATTTTTATTTCAGGCAATATATAATTATATGCTGGTTTCAAGCTACTATTTATGTTTTAATTTCAACCTTTATTACAATGAATGGATGTTTGGGCTCACGGGGCGTCGTTATTATCATGTCCTGACACTTGGTGTTACCAGATCAGAATCTGCTACAAAGTATTATTAATTATATAAAAGATAATCAAGTGAGATTCATTGAATGAATAACCTGGTCGTTGGTGGGATCGTTAAGCATAATTAGAAAAGAGCGAGTCAAGATTAATTATGAGTTAAAATAGGACATTTGAACATTCCCCAAGTCTAGTTTATGATGCCTGATAGTCAATTATAATTGACGACTCGTGATTGACCCGCCCACAAACGTAACAAAACAAAGCATCCAGTCAAATAGGATGTTTGTTATGTGGGAAAATCGACATGGACATAGACCATCAGAGTATCTCTAAATGCCCACATGAAGCATAGATCAACGTGGCCCTGGCGATAAGCCAGTGGTCAATTACGTAATTGACTAGTGGTCAATTACGTAGAAAATAAAAGTAATGGAGGTCCCTTGGAGAATGTATTTATTTCAAGACGACTGTGATACGTATCTACTATTTATATTCATCGATACAAAAATACTCGAAAGTTTTAATTTATTTGAAGATGTGGTATAATTATGAATCAAAGAGTCGGATATATGAAATTAAACATCGTTCAAATTATTAGGATATAATGATAGTTATCTTTAAAAAATGTATCTTCACTTGAATAACGAATATTTGATGACAAGGCTTCGAACATCGCAATCATTTTCCAATAATTGGGAGATGTCATAACGCTGGAAAGATTATCTTAAGGAAAAATACATAAAGCCCGTCTGAGAAGAAAAAGAAATTTCGTCAATCTATTTTTAATTCATTGTTAAAAAAGGTACACATTATTACTGCGGTAAAACGGAGATGAGCCGGATATATACTGGCACTCATGAGAGTTGAAGGTTCCGATCGACCGTCTCCCCTATTCCACACAATCAGCGCTCGGGTGATTCGCTCCTTCATCTCTCGCCAATGCAAGTATACTTGAATCCACGAGAGATGAAAGTTTCGATCGCCCGTTCCCTCCATCCTACTAAATTAGCGCACGGGTGGTCCGCTCCTTCATCCCACGATTTAATGAGAACACTGACTAGTCCTACATATTACATCACTTGACATTAATAAAGATCAAAAGAAAGAAAATGTGCACTCTGTTGAAACATGACCTCGTTTATTACAAGTATAACAAATACAAAACTTAACACAATCTACCAACAATACAAAAAAAAGAGAAATATGTTTGTAACATCATTTTGTAGGACGGAGTCAGTGCTGTATAGAGTCACATATCTGAAGTTTTTGATTAGTTTCAGTCAAGTTTATCCTACTGGCCTATTTCAACTATAATACATATAACTTTGACCACCAGGGTATCGAGTATATCCACAGCCAGATTTCCAACCACATTTTGAATAATACAAAAAAAGAACAGCTGACACGTTTCTATGGGAAGACACATAAACCAACCTCAAACAATCTATAGCCCAACTAAACATAACAAATTATTAATTTCCAATTTCTTCAATTTTCAATTTCCTAATTTTCATGAAAACCTAGTTGTTTGACGCCAATTGGATGAATGAAATAAAAAGTTCAGAATAAAGAAATGACATGATTCCAAGAACAGAACAAGAGTGAAATAATATCATGAATAGTTGAAGAAAGAAAGATTTGGAACTAAGAGAGAGAAGATGGGCACATAGATAATACGAAGTTTCTCAACTCTCTCAACTCAAATATTATAATTGGTAATCATTCTTCAACGTTCATCATCAATATTTTAACGTTGCTCAATGAGTTACATCATGATTATTTACTATTTTGCAGTGGTAAGACCGCTTTTTTTGTTCCCCGATCGAATGATCGTACCTATAATTTTTTACCTCAATTGGGGATTTTGAGTCAATTTTCGATGATGGTAAGAAAAAAGTCATATTCGACCTGATAATTTTCAGGTTCAAATATAGGTAGGGTAGGCCTACACTATCCAGTCATCCATGAGGCATTTTTAATTCAAACATTGAATTTTGAATTTTCTTCGAACATTCTGAGTTAACGAGAGATTTTTTTCCATTTTTGTGTAGCTAATGGGCACATCTGGTTTATGCATGACGATAAATTATGTTGGTATCAACTATATCACATGTCATGACTATATAAAAAATCTAATATGAATGATATATTGGATACAATTCATCTCAAAATCCAGTTATTTACAATTCAGATATTTTCCATCACAGAATAATATTGAAATTCGCATGACAGTTTATTATATAATTTTTTTATCCACGAGAGATGAAGTTTCCGAGAGACGACTTCCCCATCTCACACCACTAGAGAACAGGTGTTTTAAGTTGTCATCTCTTAAATATATAATTGTATTTCGAAAGGTTGAGGTACCGATAGACCGTTCTCCCCTATTTCCAACATTGGCGCACGGGTGGTTCGCATTCTCTTCTTTACTATATTCTATATGGTGAATTCACTTCTTGTATATTTGATGAATCGATCGCCCGTCTATTCTATGTATAAATCATGTCCATAAGGTGTTTCGAGCCAGCAAATAGTGTGTGTGCTAGAATTGATGATGGTAAGATGGAATGAGGCCAACCCACTTAGCTATATTTTCTCTCAGAGTGTTTACACTCAAGATCATATTGTTTGACAGTGTGACAGATACAGGGAATATACTTCTCAATATTTATTGCTGCTTTCTACTTTTTTATTATTTTCATACTTGTTTCAAAATATACTGGAAAAAAGTGTTCATATTATTCTGTTCACTTCATTATGATTCCAAAAGTTTTGAAATCTCTCATTTATAACTGAGAGGCACATAGCGTCTTGACATTATCTCTTTAGTTAGTTTCTCAACTGTAGACACTGTGTAGACTGAGATGGATTGCACATCCAGTAGTTAGCGCAGTGAACCGTCATTAAGAAAACTGAGTTATTCAGAATCCCGCCATGGTTGACCATCTTGATAGAGGTTTTTCGTGGTATTTCTATCTCTTGAATGTGTTTACTGGGATGATTCTCAGTTAGTAAGACACAACCGTTTTATTGCCACTAACCAAAACATTTTTTTTTTAATAACATCGAAACTTGATACAAAATCATTGCCCCAATTAAGGCTGAGCATGAAAGATAGGATCGTTTGGACGGGGCACCACAAGGGCGATCTTACCACCCTATTTTGATTATTTAAAACTAAACACAATTTATAAAATAATCTTTCATATCACATAATCATCATTTCATGCATAATAAAGCGACGTCAATAGGTCTTGATTATCATTAGAGTGCGTCGTTTAATCCAACATGAAATAATCAAACGAATATGCCTAATTGTGGTTAATGAAACACGGCACCTCCACCCATGAATATGTCTCCCTTTTACGAAACACAAATCAACTGTTGGTTCATGGATAATCCAGTATAAGGAGATGGAAAATTCTTAATTTCATCAAAGCAACCAACAAAGTTGAAGGATATTCATATTCGGTTCTTACAACTTTTCATATTATAACTATATTTCCATTATTTCATTCATCATTTCTCGACGTCAATTATTGACCAATGAATACCAATGATTATAGATCATAGGGATTATTAGTCCTTCAATCTAGCTTTTGGCGGGAAATATGACAAACTCAAACTATGATTTCCGATCATGGCGGCAGTCGAACCTCTATTTCCTCAATGACGGCCTAGCGAACTCGCGACTGTTCAAACCGTCTCAGTCAATTAAGAAATTAATTGAATTTCAGTGTTAAAGTTCTACCCATACATTAGATGTCAATCGATCCGTCCCTCAGCTTACCGGAATTTCTCACTCAATATTGCTATCAGAAAAATATGAGCACTTTTTTCCATTATATTAAAACTGTATTCTTCCTCAGTCACATTTTTATGAGAACAGTTTTATTATACAGTTTCACTTCATCTTTTTTCCTCTCATTCAAAATCTCACTCTCCAAACCAAAACCTCTTCACATAACATATTCTGTTTGAGTGATGTACTCTTTACATAATTGTCTGACCTGTCAGTGTCATTGTATGTATACTAACGTGAGCCGCACAAATGTGAACAGCTTATAAAATAAAACAATTCAATATTAATAAAAACAGCAACTGACACCTGTACAGAATGCTGAGTAAACGATGCGGTGAACAATGAATAACAAAATGCAATAAATCTTAAAACTGAACACTCGGTGGAAACGTTTTAAAAAACCCCGGTCGGAAAAATATTCGCTACTGAAGTTTGGTCGAGAGAATATTAATAACTTTTCAACTGTTGATGTAGGAAAAACGAAGAGTAAAATGAACGTGAAAATAAAACGAAAGTGGGAACATAGTTACATCGTCATAATTACTGCAGAGAGAGAGAAAGAGAGAGAGAGCGCGAGAGAGCGAGAGAGAGAGAGAGAGAGAGAGAGCGAGAGAGAGAGAGTGAGTGAGAGAAGATGATAAATGCGAATGCCTTGAACGATAACCCGCTGTTTATGACATTTTCTCGAACTCATATGAGAACTAAAAGGGAGAAGTAAAACTAATGCAATGGTTGTAAATTATGATTATGACATATTATAGGGCCTATTCGTTTCAGTTTTGTAAATAATTATACAAACCATGGGTTTTTGTTGTGAAAGCTGCGAATTTAACGACTTTTTCTCAATTAGCCAAACCATGTCCTTTGGTGTACATGAATATGGTACAGCTGAACATGAAACTTTTTTCAAATATTCATATTTGGTTCAAAATTAAATATCTTTTATTACGTGAATGAAGGAATTTTACCATTCTCTGATGTTCATCATCGTTCAAAATTGAATTGTTTAGTAGGAGCATTATCATTAACTTCAAATTAAGCTTATTTTGTGTGTTTTTAGGGAATCAAGCAGTGGATGTATTGAGTGATGCACTTAATAATAATGTTACGTTTTTGTTACGTTTTTTACGTTTTTCTAAAATATAAATACTGAGACTACGGCAGATTTGTGTCTACAATTTTGAATATCACGTTCCAAATATATATCACCTGTTATTATAGAAACAGAATATATCGTTTTTTTAAAGAAGTAGCTGTCTACTTCATTTTCTTCACCTTCTCTCTCTCATGTTCGTACCCCCATATAACTTTGCTGGCTGTTGGTGGGGTCGTTGGGCGAGAGAAACATTACAAAATGGTAAATGACCAAATGTGGTGAAAAAAACATTGGGGGCAACTTCAGAATCTCCGTTACACAATGAGAATAAATGAATCTTTTAGAAGGTCACTATCGAGAAAAAAATACTATATAGTTGAATTTTGTTTCATAAAAAAATGATTTCTCATCAGTTACTTGTTGAACAAGAAACCAGTTTCATTGTAGATAATAAAACCTTAGCTTGTACTGATAAAAATACTTGCTAAAACTTCAAGATGGATGTTTGCTGAGAAAATAAAAAGTTATTTCCAGAGAATGAAAAGGTTTTCGTTTTTAGAAGAGAATAAAATAAACGAGGGAAACTTTATCAACTTTATAAATTGTTCCTTTTCATCGAACAAACTATAGTGATAACAATAACAATCAACTCAAGTTTAGGTCATTTATAAACATTATATTCACTTTTTTAACGTGTTGGTAACGATTTGTTGTTTCTCTGTGAATTAACAATAACGACTCAGTGTCACAAACTTTCAGCTCCATTAAATATGTACCTATTCGTCGTTCAGAATCACCTATTCTTGTGACTGTTCTTCTAGCTCGTCAAGAACTTGACGCATCAGTGATGCTGTTGAAAACGTATTTTCAGTTGTGTTCCTCATGAAGATCTGAATGAAAATATCTCATCAATAGTGAATACTTTGGCATGTCTTCACATTTATGTGTGTATAGTTATATATATATATATATATATATATATATATATATATATATATATATATATATATATATATATATATATATATATATATATATGTATATATATATATATATATATGTATATATATATATATATATATATATATATATATATATATATATATATATATATATATATATATATATATATATATATATATATGAATATATATATATATATATATATATATATATATATATATATATATATATTCTTTCTCTCTCTCTCTCTCTCTCTCTCTCTTTCTATATATATATATATATATATATATATATATATATATATATATATATATATATATATATATATATATATATATATATATGTATATATATATATATATATATATATATATATATATATTATATATATATATATATATATATTCATACATATCTATATATAGGCCTACATATATATATATATATATATATATATATATGAATAAACGATTCAAAAGATTGAATTTTAGTGTACTATTTACTCATTATCTAGTATTAAAATTTTGCTCAACGACCCCACCAACAACTGGTTTATATGGGGGTTACTATCTGGGCCCACTGTTTAAATAGGTTATTTTGAATTGTTAAAGCTTAAATTGATTATTTACAGTTGTGTGTTGAATCCGTTCTTGTGAGGTCCCGTCCGAATGATCCTACCTTGTAGCTCTCATTCCTAATTGGCTTAATTTCTGTCACGTTTCATATACTGATGAAAATATAAAATTTAAATTATAATTATTCAAATTTACCCATAAAATTGTCATTTTCTTTCATCCAAACCATCGTTTTCGTATCATTACTTCCATTATTTCAATATTTTTTGTTGTTGATTAGTTCTCATTGTTGTTGGTTTTTATTAGACGAGCTTTAGCGAGGATTCAATTTGACATACTGAAAAAAATTGGTGTTAGTTTTTATGTTTTTTTTTTTTTTTTTTTTTTTTTTGTTTTTATGTTTTTTTGTCGGTTCTCCACAGGTCAAACGGCTACAGCTATCAACTTGAAACTTTTTTTCGTCATGGTTCCTCATCTAACTTAGATCTGTATAGTTTTGTGGCATTATCGGGTGGTAACTTTTTTTTTTATGAATTTTAGAAATTTCAAAAATCCCCATTAGAATAACCCGGAGGAAAATACTTGAAAAATCAAAATTTTTCAAGACCTCTCAAATTTCCGCCGAATATAAAGGAAACTATTAAGCACATTTTGAGAGATTTTTCGCATCAATCGGATGAGAAATAACGAAGAAAACGCATTTATAAAGCATTTTCCCATAAATTTAGGCTATTACGGGAACCAATTAAATCTATAGCAACAAGTGTCACCAATTAATTCAAAACGATTGAAATGAATAAAGAGGAAGGCCGTGACATAACTGATTCTCGTAAGGTTTTTGAACGTTTGGAGTGATCCAAGGTCTGTAGATGTAGATTGGGTTGACAAATTATATTTCATTCTAGATTTCTATACCCCTAAGCTCGTCTAACAACGCGCATCCCGCGTTTTCCTAGTCACAAGTTGAACACAGATACCCAATTAGCAGACTTACTCGTCGCTCATTGGACGTACCCTGAAGGACACTAAAACTAAATTGGACATTTTAGGTACACTTTTATCTGGGCATAGAGAAGTGTTTCTTTCTCTATGGTCTGGGCGACTGTGAACTGAAAATACCTTATTTCAGACTATTAGTCGCGACATTTTCATCGGAATATATCGTAATATTCCGGGGATTTTACTATTTCCCTTCGAATTTGATTTTCTTCATTTTCTATGGATATATTTTGACAATATTCATTATGTTTTTGAATTATTATTAGCAACAAATTTCATCCTTCGTGATTGTTTCCTGCTGTGTATTTTTCTGTGATTATTTGTATAAATTCAAATTTGTATTCATTTCATTTATTGTATTCAATGCAATTGTCCTTTGACCTTGCAGCGCCGGTGGCAAGGTCTCATTCTGGTAATATATAAGACTCAAGTATGAACATATTTGAAATCAAACGTAATAATTCTACAATTAAATGAAATGAGAATTATATGGAATAAGAAACCATACTATACAATAATAGTCTCATTGAATAATTTATATCGATCACAAATGTTTACAATGATCACTCTAATTTGTTCATATATGAAAATATCAATTTAAAATTCATTTTTGAATTATTTCAAATTTTCGTTTTCCTCTATACACTTGCGATTTTTTCAATTGCCCTAGAGTGTACTTGTTCATTGTAAGAGTTTTCATGCCCTTTCAAATAAAATCCAAACTCCTTCTCATATGAAACAAAACACACCAAAAAAACACAGACAATGTAGCAGCTACAGAAAAAGATATGAATTACATATAATAAATAAAAACACAGCGCTAATTACGTACAGCTTTTTCTCTTTTATTGTCTATTTGTCCATATACTATTCCACGAAACAAAATAGAGAAGCGTAAAAACTGAATCGGAGCTGTTGTCTAAAGATACAGAGCTGAAGGTTCATATTCTCACATTGGACACGAGAGAATGGAAAGTCAACATACAGTTTTCGGTTATGTTTTCTCGTCTGCAAGTAATTTTAATTGAATATAAAAAAGAAATAATGAATAACTTCAATAAAGTAGTTGATATAAATGATACGATTGGGCTGACGATGCTTTGTACGAACGACTCTACCTTTTCATCCTAATTCACTTAAGCCCGATTTTACCAATCTTAGTTAGGATGCTAATCCACTAACTATTAATTAAAGGTACGAAAATAACATATGTAACCAATGGTGATAACAAGTTAATCCGCTAACTATTGCTTAATCCAGTTTCGTAAAACCGGGCCTTAATCGTGGAATTATGATTAGTGTGAAGTTTCATAATAATATGTTGATAGTCTCATTGAAGTCATGATCATCTCATTGATAGTCTCATAAAACCCAACGAATGAGGTATAAACATCAATTTGAAATCGTATTATTACATATTTATACTAATTGAATAATTATGTTGTAATTTGTGGAGTATTAATAATCGTTATTTTAATTCTTTAAATTCATTTCATTTATTCTCCTTTACTCATAATTGACATATCACAATATACGGAAGATTACATGGACCACAGATACAACAGATTACAACAATAATAATAACAATAACAGCAACACATGATGAAAAGGAAAATATATTACCGAGTGCAAGAAAGAACAAATCTTGTGTTTGCACTCAGATTATAGGAACTAAAATCATGAAACAAGTCTTTATTCTATATATATAGGCTATGGTAAATTGGACAGGAGATTATCAAAATGGAATATTAAGTATGATAATAACTTCGTGAATTGATGAAAAAGTGGAATTATTTTTATAATTACACTTAATGATGTAACAAATTGATAATCATGATGATCCAACTTAACTATCTATAATGTATCTAAAACTATGTAGTGTTTAACATTTGAAAATAATTTAACCATGTGCCATCGCAAATTTGACTGACTTTCTCATATTGGTTTTAATTTCTGCAGGCTTTGTCGTTCACAGTCTCCTCTACAGAACCCCTATTGTTCTCCTCGTTGAAATCGGGAAAATTTGTATTTATCAACCGATCTCAATAACATGTGAAACATCTGGAGCTACATTCATGACTATTGTTTGCTCAAAGACCCCACCAACAGTGTGTTCGTTTTGGGATAGGAATGGATAATGATAAATGGATAATATATACAAACACCCATGCCTTACTCGGGACTCGAACTCACGCCTGACGGCTGACCTATAGCTGTTCCTGATGTGTGTTTTGTTTACAGATAGCAGATAATCTATCCATACGTACATATACATATACATATACATATTACATATACATATTACATATACATATTGGAACATATTTCCACGAATATTTATACATATTTTAATGTCTATTATTACTATCATGTCCCTTGTTTTAAAAATACTCGTTTTGATATTCTATCCCTTTGATTTTCAAAGCAGTAGAATGCGCAACGAGTGGAAAATTAACTACAATATTTCCTCTCTTCTCTTTCTCTCTCGCCCTTTCTAGCTTTCTCTCTCTCTCTCTCTCTCTCTCTCTCTCTCTCTCTCCCTCTCTCTATCTCTCTTTCTCTCTCTCTCTCTCTCTCTCTCTCTCTCTCTCTCTCTCTCTCTCTCTCTCTCTCTCTCTCTCTCTCTCTCTCTCTCTCTCTCTCTCTCTCTCTCTCTCTCTCGCTCGCTTCCATGATTATATTTAGAAACATCCACCGAACCAATACCCAGTGAATAGATATTCACAATAATACTAATGACCTACTCTCCAAAATTGCATATTTGAATAATAACTGTATTTACATACTCATTTATAAACTAACAATAATTGTTCGACCTGAATCAGTGGATTGTATGGTAACGTAACTGTTTAATGAAAGTTGAAATACAAACAGTATTTTCAATTAATTGTTTATATCTATTAACATTTCATTCCAGGGTTTTAAACACCAGTTTGAACTCACATTAAAATAGCGTACGGAAATGTGAATTGTAAATATCTCTCGCAATAAAAGTGCAACGGTGTAGTTTGTATGCATGTTGAATATGGCTAGCCAATTACCATCAAGTGTTATCTGGTGGTTCGAACGTCAGTTCCGGATGGTAGTTCATTAGCGATGTGCACAGGTGTTTCGAGTTGAAGGTTGGAGGGATATATTTGTATTCACAAAAGAAAAAGGTCATCAACCAATTAAGTAAACATAGAAAATGAGAATAAAAATGTGACAACATTATCTTGAGAAATTTGATATTATTAACGCTTTGGAAAGATACCGGAGAGTTCATTACCGTGAAACTCGTACACAAATTTTCATACCAACCTTAAATCACTACAACTATAAAAATATATTACGATTATTTTTTATTCTTTTTGTTGGTGGAAGAGGTAGGCCTACTTGTTTCATTAAGGCCCAGTATTACCAGGCTAGTTAGTATTTATCTGAGATTTGGTGAAAACGAACAAATAGCATAGGTAACCATGGTGATAACAAGTTTGAACTGTCAGATAAAGACTAACTGAACTTGGTAATACCGGGCCTAATACAAGTAATAGTGCACGCGTTCTGAAATGAGAAATAAATAAAAAATTATTCATTGAATTTTGATTATTTAAAAATAAATTCAATACATTTATTGTGGGTCTGGTTGACTTCTAATGATATATTCCACTCAGTATATATATTCTATTTCTAAATTATGAATTATGATTTTTTTTCTGTTTTCTGAAAGTAGGCCTAACTGTTTTAATAGTATAATTTTCTTATACGTACATTAAATATTTGAATACTACTAGGAAAACGCGGGATGCGCGTTGTTAGACGAGCTTAGGGGTATAGAAATCTAGAATGAAAAATAATTTGTCAACCCAATCTACATCTACAGACCTTGGATCACTCCAAACGTTCAAAAACCTTACGAGAATCAGTTATGTCACGGCCTTCCTCTTCATTCATTTCAATCGTTTTGAATTAATTGGTGACACTTGTTGCTATAGATTTAATTGGTTCCCGTAATAGCCTAAATTGATGGGAAAATGCTTTATAAATGCGTTTTCTTCGTTATTTCTCATCCGATTGATGCGAAAAATCTCTCAAAATGTGCTTAATAGTTTCCTTTATATTCGGCGAAAATTTGAGAGGTCTTGAAAAATTTTGATTTTTCAAGTATTTTCCTCCGGGTTATTCTAATGGGGATTTTTGACATTTCTAAAATTCATAAAAAAAAAGTTACCACCCGATAATGCCACAAAACTATACAGATCTAAGTTAGATGAGGAACCATGACGAAAAAAAGTTTGAAGTTGATAGCTGTAGCCGTTTGACCTGTGGAGAACCGACAAAAAAACATTAAAAAAAAAAAAAAAAAACATAAAAACGAACACCAATTTTTTTCAGTATGTCAAATTGAATCCTCGCTAAAGCTCGTCTAATAAACGTGTTATCGATAGTAATTGATCACATGTTCAGGCCTGAATTCTGACATACTAGGAAAACGCGGGATGCGCGTTGTTAGACGAGCTTAGGGGTATAGAAATCTAGAATGAAAAATAATTTGTCAACCCAATCTACATCTACAGACCTTGGATCACTCCAAACGTTCAAAAACCTTACGAGAATCAGTTATGTCACGGCCTTCCTCTTCATTCGTTTCAATCGTTTTGAATTAATTGGTGACACTTGTTGCTATAGATTTAATTGGTTCCCGTAATAGCCTAAATTGATGGGAAAATGCTTTATAAATGCGTTTTCTTCGTTATTTCTCATCCGATTGATGCGAAAAATCTTTCAAAATGTGCTTAATTAGACGAGCTTTAGCGAGGATTCAATTTGACATACTGAAAAAAATTGGTGTTCGTTTTTATGTTTTTTTTTTTTTTTTTTTTTTTTTGTTTTTATGTTTTTTTTTCGGTTCTCCACAGGTCAAACGGCTACAGCTATCAACTTCAAACATTTTTTCGTCATGGTTCCTCATCTAACTTAGATCTGTATAGTTTTGTGGCATTATTGGGTGGTAACTTTTTTTTTTATGAATTTTAGAAATTTCAAAAATCCTCATTAGAATAACCCGGAGGAAAATACTTGAAAAATCAAAATTTTTCAAGACCTCTCAAATTTTCGCCGAATATAAAGGAAACTATTAAGCACATTTTGAGAGATTTTTCGCATCAATCGAATGAGAAATAACGAAGAAAACGCATTTATGAAGCATTTTCCCATCAATTTAGGCTATTACGGGAACCAATTAAATCTATAGCAACAAGTGTCACCAATTAATTCAAAACGATTGAAATGAATGAAGAGGAAGGCCGTGACATAACTGATTCTCGTAAGGTTTTTGAACGTTTGGAGTGATCCAAGGTCTGTAGATGTAGATTGGGTTGACAAATTATTTTTCATTCTAGATTTCTATACCCCTAAGCTCGTCTAACAACGCGCATCCCGCGTTTTCCTAGTAGTTTCCTTTATATTCGGCGAAAATTTGAGAGGTCTTGAAAAATTTTGATTTTTCAAGTATTTGCCTCCGGGTTATTCTAATGGGGATTTTTGAAATTTCTAAAATTCATAAAAAAAAAGTTACCACCCGATAATGCCACAAAACTATACAGATCCAAGTTAGATGAGGAACCATGACGAAAAAAAGTTTGAAGTTGATAGCTGTAGCCGTTTGACCTGTGGAGAACCGACAAAAAAACATAAAAAAAAAAAAAAAAAAAAAAAAAAAAAACATAAAAACGAACACCAATTTTTTTCAGTATGTCAAATTGAATCCTCGCTAAAGCTCGTCTAAAAATGTCATATAAACTGCTCAACCTTTTTTCCCGTAAGAAACTGAATATATATTCAATCAAACGTTATTCATTGTGAGTTTTCATACATTTTTGATTTTATATTAAAATCGTGTTAATTTTATGGTGACATTTCAAATTTGAAAGTCAATTAAAAATATAAAAATTGATCAACAAGTAACCACAAAAATCATCACAGAAAATCACGTCTGATGATATTTTCAATTATTTTTCTCTTACACTATGAAAAAAATGTGACCTAGAAATGTCATTTACTTTCAGTATAAAACGAATACATCAACATATTTTCATTTCTTTGAACAATTTTCTTTTGATTATTTTCTCTATAGAGATTGTTTTTTTTTCTTCCACATCTATAACCACTTGCCACAGCGATGT
>OZ023334.1:28329479-28366979 GCA_964007535.1 Brachyptera risi | reverse complement strand
GAACCCTCATCTTTTGAATGACGGTTCAGTGTATCAACCACTCGGCCACTCGTATCAGTGCCTGATTGTGGAATATCATGATGTCGAGAGGTCGTTTTATTGAAGTATTTTCTTAAAATGTTCTGAAATAAAATGTTATCGAAAGGATAATTCTCCAAAGATTGTTTCGATATAGTGTGGAGTCGAAAAATCGATCTGTCGAAAGATTGCTCCGTAGCAAGATATAATATTTATCATATAGAAAAGACATAATGGTCGTTCATCAAAAGACCTATGATTTTTTGTCTTTCGATAAAATGTGTGGTAATCGTAACCATTCGAGACAGACATCTAAAGTCTAGACTTTCGTGTAACACATGAGAAACCGTCTTTATACCACAGCAATGCAGCTAACTGATGAACTAAGACAGATTGTGATTGGGTTTCAACAACTTCAGAGCAGAGACAGAGCATTGTCTGTCTATTAAAACGATGAGTGACACCGCTTGAAACATACAAACTGAAATAGTACTTGATTGGTGGATTGAGGGTATGTTCCCATGTGAATGCCCGATTGAAAAATATAATTATCACCATGACAATTATTAATAACCTATTGATCTATTAAATACTATTAATATTAATCCCAGACTTGAGAAAGAAATAGAGTATTCCGTGTTTGAAACGGAGCATATAGCAAGCTATACTAGAGTAGTAAGACATGGCCATAATAATAGGGAAGTAACATGTTTATAGGGTTACCACATTATATATCAACTAAAGAAAAGTTGGGAACAAACAAACAAGTATTGAAGTTGTGGTTGAGATCAGAATTTGGAGTACATTGTTGTCGATGTTTAACAACAATGTGTGAAATCACTTCGAAGAAGACTATATATATTTTATTGTATTGTTTTCTTCTATTTATGGGGTGAAGCGAAGAACAGAATGGTCATTCAGTGATCCATTTTCATTCTATTTTCACAAAATTTGATACAAAAAACTCACAGAAAATCTTTCATTAAATCTTTTTTTGTATTTATATTATGAGAAAACTATGAAACTTTATATTACTTTAATAAACCGTACGTGTTTCGTTTCATTTCACGAAGAGATTGGGAACACGGATAGACTTTCAAAAAAAAAAGAAACAGAATAAAGTTTATCGTTCAGACAATGCGATATTCCTTGTTCTTCTGTGACGTCATAGAAGACATTCTCTCTCTCTCTTCCTCTCTCTCTCTCTCTCTCTCTCTCTCTCTCTCTCTCTCTCTCTCTCTCTCTCTCTCTCTCTTCTCTCTTCACAAAGTCACGTTGTTGAAGTTCAACATTTACATAGTTTGTAGTAACCGACGGATCAACTTGTCGTCATGAATGAAAACTGTTTTTAATGAATTTGAAAACGGTTCTTGGATTGAAGAGAGCAAAGAGGTTAGATGCTAATATTATCTCACCCTTATTATTATTAGTTTCTATTAGTATTGTGTATCTAGTAGATGTGAGTAGAACGTGTTTTTGTAGATAATTGCTAGTATTATCGAAGATGCTATATATACTAGTATATGCTATTATTACTCATTCCACAGGTAAACCCTCAATGGGTTTTGTGGACACTCTAAGACTGAAACATGCGTTGTAAAAATGTTCATTTATCAGATAAAAATAATTAAAAAAAAAAAAATATATTATTATTATTCATTAGTATTAGTATCTATTAGTATAAGTATCTAACATCCTTGGTGCATTGTGATATTAGGACTCTGATTCTGTAACTGTAAGATAAATTGAAGAACGTAAAGCGTGTCCTAGGCCATATGGCACACCATTTTAAAGTATGGGAAAATGTTGGAACACAACGGAGATGGGGCGCTTTCATGTTGGTTTAAAGTATAAAGACCCAGTTGTTCCGTGATGATTTAAAGAAGAGTGAATTTTGATATTTTAAATAATCCAGTAAAATTTTAGACTTTCGAAACCTAAGAACTTAACTTATCGCCCCCAATTTCCAATCTCGCTCGACTAGCTCGGTCAGTTACATATCTTGAAACAAATGCCTATTTGGAGTATTTTGTAATCGTTCACAAAAAATTTACTTCTTCCCAATTTCTTGACTAAATTTTGAGCTATACTGTATAGATATTTATAATAATTCGTTAATATGTATAGAAATAATAATAATTACATAATAATTATGATAGTACGAACAATACCCAGTATTTGAAGGGGCTTACATGGCGGTGATGAGGACTCGGTAAATAGCCGAAGGCGTATGTAGTTTCCATGTATTATATTTATATTGTGTTAAAGACGCACTGTCCTGATGACTGAAATCTATTGGCGTCGGTTATGATATATGAGATGATATCATGATAAAATGATGCGGTGAAAAGTTATTTTGTCAAGTGTTTTCGGATGGTGGGAAGGAGTCTTTCGTGGCCTATTATTTAATCATTCATTCATTCATTTATTTCTTCCTTCTGACAATAAGGAACCATTCTAGTATTGACCTGAACGACAGAGGGAAATCACGAAAAAAAAACTGTCAGGATGGTCAACTTTGGCGGTAATCGAAACCAGATCTCTTGAATAACGGTTCAGTGTGCTAGCCACTCGGCCACTCGTCTCAGTGTGGATGTAGTGTACATACATTTCCTGTTGGATGTATTTTTGTTCAACTTTGCTCAAAGAACAAAACGTAATAATGCGTTTGCAGCAGTTGTGTGTAGGCAGACTGCTTTGTCTGAACGCAAATCCATTAGAATAGCATTATCTTCAACTTATACATTCTGATTTCTCTCGGATGAAGGAATTTCAATTTCTTTCTTCATTAATAATTCCTTGCTTCATTCACGTTCAGTACAGCCATCATCTAGCCGGCCCTCTTTCAATTTGAATGCTACAGTTATAAAATATGATTTATGTATGAACAAAGCACACTCCTACATATTTGTCGATATTGTGAATGGTCATTTTTTGAATAAAATCATTCTATAATTTTTACTTTCATTAATATAGCCATGAGTATCATTCGTGTATCAGATCATTCATACGGTCAACATCTCATTTAATTGTCTATTCTCACTTCAGTGTTATTTATATTCGCGTTTGTTCTTTTGTTTCACCAACTCACTTTTATTACAATTCCATTTTTTTTTCTCAAATACATTTTTTTATATTACTCTTTTGACTCAATTTTTGTATTAGGAGAAAGATTTTTTGAAATAATGTCTCTATTATATTATTTCACAATCAACTCTTATTTTTAAAAAATAATGCATTGTTTTTATACATTTTGCCATACTGTCTCCGTGTGGCAACCGTTTTGGAGGCAGTGTCTTTTAATAAACTTCTCTCTCTGGACATAATTTTGATTTTGAGGATGTAAAACTTCATTCAAAGTCATTGTACTCCAATTATCGGTAAGGATCGTAAGGTAGGGTCGTTTGCAAGGGGCACTACAATTGGGAAATCTTGACATACAGAAGGGAAAAATCTCGTAATAATCTCATTCATAAAATGTGAATATTATTTTCAAAAACATTACAATAGGATTTGGTAACGTACTGAAGACCAAAATCTATTGGCGTCGATAAATTATGAATGAGGTGATGGGAAGATGTGATGACAGTTTTTTTAGTTTTTTAGTTTTTGATAATGAGAAGGAAGGGTCATGTTTTTTTCTGCCAAGAGATCTCCGTAGATTTCACTTTGGATGACAGAGGGAAAACCACGGAAAACCTAGTCAGGATGGTCGACCATGACGGGAATCAAACCCCGCTCTCTTGACTGAGGGCTTAGCGTACTAGGTATGGGGTCTATACGTACTTTTCCACACGTAGTATACATCGATATCAATATCAATATCATTTAATTATTTTTTTTTTTTTTCATTAGATTCAAATAACACATACATACAAGATTAATCAATACGCTCTTCCACAAAGCCAAAAAGGCTTATCTGTGGGATGATGGATGAAATTATTAGCTTGGACAAGGAAAAAATAAATGAAAACTTTTCAATAGTTAAGGAATACAAAATCGAATAGGCTATTTGTATATCCTATATATATGTAGAAATGAAATTGAAAAAATATTATATGATAATTATCATATGAATATACGATATGATACAAATCATATCCACACAGCTAAAGACATAAAAAGTTGATGCACAAGAATAATTCAATAAATAATATGTATATCCCACTGCACAATTGGATCAATCATTTTCAGAATTAGTATAATTAATTAACCATTTCCTAATTTCTGTTTTAACATGTTGATATTTTCTAACTTTCTCAGACTGAGAGGTATTTCGTTGAATAATATAGGTGTCGCATACTCTAACCGCCGTTTCCCATGTTTGTTATTATAGGCAGGAATTTTTATAACTCTAACGTTCCGAGTCTTGTGTTACGATTACATTCGTTGGGTATTTTACATGAGTTATTGTAGTAATACTTGAGTATGAACCGGTAATTGAATAATTTTTTAATTGGCAGAATATTCAAAATTTGATATAAACTCTCGCTATCTGGATAAGGAATTGCTATTGAATGATGAGGTATTATATTTGCAATAATCCTATTTTGAATAGATGTCAAGTTTTGCAGATGAGAGGTGGATGCATTGCCCCAAGCCAGAATACCATAATTAAATAATAATAATAATAATAATATAGAATAATATATATAATGATATATATAATATATAATATATTAATAATATATATATATATATAATATATATATATATATATATATATATATATATATATATATATATATATATATATATATATATGTATATATATATATATATATATAATATATTCAATATATATGATATATTTAAGTTGATATATATAATGAATATTATATCAATAGTATATAATAATCTATAATTGATAATAATAATAATGATGTCAGAAATAATATTTTGTTGATAACGCGATATTCAATGAATTATGCAGTTGGGTACTAATAACATTTTTGCATGATTATTAAATAATTTAGAACAAATTCAATTTTCGTGAAATGCGGTTCATGTTTTGAATGAATGAACAATCAAATTATTTATCCACATTAGAATGAAGTTTCTGATGATAATAATAATCTTCATCTTCTTCATTTATTAATAATCTCTCCTTTATGTTCCTTAATCATACTTTCTTCTTCCACTTAATATAATATTCATCTCTTTCGTGACTTTTCTACTTGTTCCACATTCATAAGTGGCACTACTGAAGCTGTTTCTCACAGACTCATAGTTCAATTTTAACCCAGTTCTGTAACTCCAACACATTTACTAAAAGGTTTTCATTTCAAAGAAAATTTCTCAAAAGAATTGAACAGAACTCTTTTCATATAACATGGACTAATATACAAGTCTCGAGATATGCCGGATTGAAATACTCCATCGTTTATGCTAAAGAGTGGAAGAGACTGTCAATCGGAACTAGTTTCAAATAACTTGGTAAATCCGATCGGATGTTTTTCCTATTGAATAACATTACCGATTAGATGTGTCGATGCGTCAAGTTGTTTACATTCTATGAAACAAAAAGTGAACATTTCAATTTTCTATAGTTGGTAATTATGAATGATGGTGAATATACACCTACACGTTATCATTATGGGTAAATAATGGAGAATGTGTACCAACTTCGTGGACAAAAAAGAATCTTTCAACAAATCAAATCACTTGGGTTTAGAAAGAAGATAAAATGTATCATGTCTTATAGCCACTTTTTTTTTAGAAGGTTGGAACATAAAAAGCTATTCATATTTTAAATGGCTGTGTGTTTAGTTATTTAGTAAACAAAAGTGTCAGAAAGAACGTGTATGAATAGAGTTATATAGTTTTTAGCTTGGCTAGAGTTGATATTATACATAATTAATGGCGTTATAGACGCTCCCATGGCTCATTCAGCTAAGGCACCTCTTGGGAAAATAAAGTAATGTCCGACGTGGGATCGTGTGCTCATGCCCTTGGTTTTCGTGGATATCCGTTTACCATTGATATCTCCATAGTTTTGTTGTTATCAGTCTCAATATTCACCCCAAAATCGTCTAGTTTGGAATTGAAATATATTGGTGGAGGTGCCGGGTTTTTCGAATACGTTCTTTCATATATCTGTTATTTTTAATCATCTAACATGTTAAATTGTATGAGACTATTGATGATATGAATTATAGAAAATTTTTGATCTCTCTGTTTCATTAGATGAACAAAGGGCACACATTATTAGGATCAATTTTACGGAAGGGAGTGATCGCTCAGCCGAGGTGTCGTTTTTTGTAACTAGATACCTATTTATGGATATATAGATCAAATTTAACTTGATTGTGTTCAAATATTATCAACTATCAGCGTGAATATTTATCTTCAATTTTCTAATAAATATGAAATGGAAAAATACGACAATTTAGTCAAGTGATCACTTAAGACAGTTACAATAAGAAAAGAAATGAGTCCTCAGTTTTTTTTTTAACTTATCAAAGTTTCTAGATTGTACGTTGGCTATATTTCACGTTCCATGTCGTCTGTTAATCTGGTTACTCATCCATTGGCGGAAACACAAGTACATTTCTGCATTCTAAAAATGTTGTTGAATTATGTATCTCACAGCAGCTGTCTAGAGCTGTAATGAAATTATATCAATCACTTCTTACAACTCGTTTTCAAATCTTAGTTCACATCTAGATGGCATTTCCGTCCTGATTCCAAGACAAAAGATGTTCACTTGTTTTTAAATAACACATTTCATGGTTTTGACTTGGAAAAGTGATAAGCTGGATGATTAATTATTCTATCTGGGGAGGTGAGATTGCCCATGTTGTGCTCTGTACGAACAATCCTGTAACCAAATGAACCATCCTTGAGCTCTATCAGGAAACAACCAATTCATGGCAATTTTATATGTTGATATAAAAATTAAGCAATGAATAGTAAATTTGAAATAATTCAAATTGAAGATGTTTGGATCGTACCTAAATGGTATGAACGAAATCCACAATTTTTTTAAGAATACACTCAAATAGATAGACTCTACACAGGGCTTATATTCTATGTTACAACCTTTGAAATGTTCATTTTGAAAAACACTATGGGAAAATTTTCATTTCATTTTCTCGAAAGTAACTCGAATGAAATTAATAAGTGAAACTTGATGGATGATTATGAATGAATCAAATCACGAAATTATATTTTCAAATTAAAACTATATATACCCTTCTGTATATAATTACTATGCTAAATAATTCCTTGTTAAATTGGATATTACTCTTACGTCTTCCCTCTAAATCTCTTCCAACTGTCACAGACATACATGTCATAAATAACTCTCGAATGAACGGCCTACCCGTCCCACTAACCCCCCCCACCTCCACCCCCCCTCCCCCTACCACCTCCACCCACCCGCCTATAAAGATTATACACGATACAGCAATAAATCTGTTAGCCAATAGAAGTTTTCGCCATGTGAATCCTGGTGTAAATCACGTATTTCATCCATTATGATAATGAAACGTCAGATTGTGTTCCACAGTATAGGTATATAGTACAGTACAGTAGCTATTCTTCTATCGAGACAAATGGATGGTCGTCTACCAACTGTGTGATATTGTGAGAAATTGTATGATTACATAATCTCGTTATATTTCTGAGGATTTAACGATCTTGGAAAACGTAGTTGCCCTAATTGTAAACCTTGTGATTGACCCGCCCATAAACGTCACAAAACAGAACATCCAATCAAATGTGCTTTGTTATGTCTGAAATTTCACATTTACCTATCAGAGTATCTCTAACTTCCCACATGAAGTATAGATCCAGGTGGCTTTGGCGATTAGCCACGCCTATCACTAGTGGTCAATTGTAAACCTTGTGATGAAACATACCGTAAAGTGCACAGCCATAGGCGTCTGGCAAGTACCAAATGACAAACAATTGTGACCATAGCAATAAAGGGATGAACTGAGGAACTATCACAGATTATGATTGAGTAATATTAACTATGGACATTGTTGTCAAACAAATGCTTGATGATGTCACTTGACAGAAGCCTATACAAATATAACGGTTTATTTGTATGGTATGTTGTTACATGAGATTCTTCTCTCAAGGATACACGTAAATACAGCATAGATAAGCTGTTTTTATAGTACAGTGTGGTGGCTGTTATATGAGTGTGTGTGTGTGGAGGAGAGGGAGGGGGAAAGGGGGAGAAGCAGGGAGTGCGGAAAATCATTCCATTGCTATCCCGAGAGAAAAGAGTTCTTGCGACCGTCTCATTTATTACACACTACACGGGTTTTTCAAGCCTCCATTTCTCCTATATCATGAAATATTTGAATGATATCTCTCTGTGTTGTTTTAAGTGACAACATTCTCCTCCAATCATGTCATCTTCCTGTATTTTTTCTACCTTTTGTTCATAATATTTTATTCAGATTTCGATGTCAATCATTTTTTTTCATGTTTTTTATTCTCACACAAGGAACATATATGTTCACACTTCATAGACCCGTAAAGTCAGAATTTTGACTTGTCCATATACAATGATGAAATAATTACAATAGTGATAATAGTAATAATAATAATACAAAAAGTTCAACAAATGCCAAATAAAATGGCGTATTCAGTTTTGCTGATGCTGCAAAATCACTCCTAGTAGGCTAGACGGGTTTACTGTAGGGATACAATTAAAATCTAATTCACCAATGTAGATGGGCGTGACTTATACGAAGCAGGGGAAATTTTAGATACCTTACTTCGTTATTTCCCTATTTTCCCCTGCTTCACTGTCCACTTGATTGGTTTTTATATTTTGTGACATCACGAGGGCGGACGATTTACATCGGTCAATTGACCGAAGCAGCTCAGACAAAGATACAATGTAACATGACAGTTCGATTAAAGCAGAGGAAAGAATTCAATTGAAGTCTTGAACCCGTGAACCACTATCGAGATAATTCGAAACTCGGCACTTATCGCTCCACGACACTACAACTAAGTTAGATTGAAGTGTGATCACAAGGTTCAGAGCGTTCAAACAAGTTAGTAACTAAAGACATCACCGTCGTGGAACGTTCCATATGATTGGAGGCGAAATACCGTCACAAAGACCTATTCAACCCTACTTACCCCGCTATAGTCCCATCATCCCAATCAACCGTACTTAACTCGCTATAGTCCCATTCCGATCAACCGTACTTACTTCGATGGACCACTCATTCCTTTCAACCCTACTTTACCTCCAAGTTGACTATATGTAGCAACGTACGGATGTGTCCATATGAAATATTTCTTCTCAAGTATGCATTCAAATTGAATTTACTCATGTTTCACCGCCTATTTTTGCCCAGAATATACTGGAGCGTGTGTGTGTATATATATATATATATATATATATATATATATATATATATATATATATATATATATATATATATATATATATATATATATATATATATATATATGTATATTTATATATATATATATATATATATATATATATATATATATATATATATATATATATATATATATATATATATATATAAATTTATATGTATATTAACCTTTATTGGTCCC
Source organism: Brachyptera risi (assembly GCA_964007535.1). Taxonomy (NCBI): domain Eukaryota; kingdom Metazoa; phylum Arthropoda; class Insecta; order Plecoptera; family Taeniopterygidae; genus Brachyptera; species Brachyptera risi. The sequence continues at coordinate 28,357,400 of OZ023334.1, read as the reverse complement.
TGACTCCAAACTGCACAGGAAAACAGTCAATATCAAATACATGGAAAATATAATGAAACATAATTAGATGATTCAATATTGAATACAAAAATTATATGACACTAATGATGAGTGAAAGAATGAAATGAAAGTGAACGTTGATGGATGATAGTTAATTGTATGGATGGTTTCTGAACATTTGAATGGAATCCTTCAGGGCTGACAAGGTTATATAATAAGGTCTTTGAGGTTGATATTCCAATCTCATATTTTAAAGAATCGTATATTAAAAATACATTGTCCGCTAGTTTCAGTACGTTTGAAATCTATTACATTCACTTGGAGAACATCACAACACTGAAATTAGTTTTCAACAAATGACGATATTTATTTCCCTAATTCCTGAGAAAACTAGAAATCATCATCTCAATTCCAGAAATTCCAGTTCACTCATTCATCCTACAGGACCGGGTTCTTTTTCTGAGTCGTGACGTAACATTACTCGATTCTATTTATGTTTCTATCAAGTATTGAAAATGGTTACATCATGACTCATGGCTTCTACAGAACAGAAATATTAATTTCCATTTCTGAAATTGCGATGATGATTTCTAGTTTTCTCTAAAATTAGGAAATTAAATATCGTCATCATGTGTTGAAATCTAGTAACACGGTTGTGATGTTTTAAGAATGCATTTCGAAGTGTCTGGATCGAACACCTCATGTGACCATAAGTGTACTAACGTCGAACTCAGCAAGAGTGAATTGAAAGCGTCGCAATCAGGGGTAAGTTTTGTGTTGTGAAAAATACCAACATGAAAAAAAATGAAGTAAATTTCTTAAAGAATCTTTAAAAGTGTTAAGGTTTTCTAAGTGCATCGTGGACTTGTGTGTATGAAGTACTTCCTGGCTCTTAGGTTGGTAAGAGCGTGATTTTGAAAGGACGACTATTGAATGTTATTCTTCCCCTTTGGCCACTATTTCTCATTCTTTCCTTCTTTCTATCCCTTCTCTAACTCTCTTCCTATCCACAGACCGATAGAAAAAATCCTACGACGAAAACGTACGATGATCGAGGCATTGGTTTCACTCAGTCAGTCAGCCTGGGAAATTGAAATCAAGTCGGGCTTGGGTTCGAATCCCAGAGAGACATGGATTAATCTAAACCTTGTTCATATATATATCACGCTCTAATTCATACCCTCAAATGAATTTGTTGGCAGGGGAGTCCAGTAAACAAATCATCCAACCATTTGATTGAGCGAAGATGCTTTGTTACCATAGCAACTAGAATCAATCCGAGATGCAAATATCAACAATAATAATAATGATAATAATATGTATTTTTATCTATTAAAAATGGGGTGGTAAGATCGCCCTTGTGGTGCCCCGTCTAAACGATCCCATCTCTCATCCATAGCCTTAATCGGGGAACAATGATTCTGTATCAAGCTTCGATGTTATTAAAAAAATAATCATAATATGTTCAAATTGCAACAGATTGATCGTAAGTGTTATATTGCCATTGTGATCTAAAAGAGTACATAATTATGTAAAATAACATGTGGTGATATAACATGAGTATATAGGCAAAGAATTGGATTACTCATTGGGAGAAAAAGATTGATTACGCGAGTATGATTTTTTATGATTGAACCATATAACGTATTTCCACACTAGATGAATCTCAAACTATTTTCTCATATTAACATTACAAAATTGGTACGAAGTTTTGTTGATTTTGTCGAGAATAAGTCCTCAGATGAAGTTGCAGGCTGACAAGGTAGTATCGTTCGAACGGCCTGTCATAAGAGCTACCTGTCCAGCAAAAAAGAAATAATTATTATATGACTTTCTATTATATGAACTGAAGATTTGAAGGATTAATGAACGCTTTAATAATAGGTTTCGGGAAAAAAGAAATTTTCGATATTTGTATTGATCCTTATCAATATTTTTATGAATTGATCCTTCACACTCATTTTCTATCTTCTTAGATGCTTCTTGGTCTCCACTCCTCTTCCCTGTCCTTTTTTTTCCACTGAACAACTCGATGAAGTTTCAGTTTTATCTCGTTCCTCTTTTCATACCTCTTCACTCACTCGTTAATTATATCTGTTTATAGCGTTTTTCTACCTGGATAAGCGACAGCGATTACACTCTTTCCGTCCAAATCGGCCATTTTTTTTTTTGCGTAGGCTCCTAATGTCACAAGACAAAATTGATATAAAAAACAAATGTTCCACCTGTTAGTATTTTTCTAATCAGTATTCGTTAGTTTTTGTGTATTGGTGATTGAAATTTTGAAAATCCCATAAGAATAACAAGGCGATAAGATAAAAAATATTCGTCCAAAAAATTTAAATTATGTGATCTTGTGATAACAAAATGACACCCATGTTTGATATAAGACTTATTACATGATGATCGGGTAGAAGCAGTTCCACACCAAGGTGTGGTGATTTCTATATCACATTTCATATGTAAATATCACGTTCATTTTACAACTCATATGCCGCTAGCTCACCTACTATAATACCGCTTTCCCATTATACTGTAACATATACCTTTATACTGTGGCGAGTTCTTATTTCATTTTATCACATTTCATATGTAAATATCACGTTCATTTTACAACTCATATGCCGCTTTCCTACTATAATACCGCTATCCTCCTATACTGTAACATATACCTTTATACTGTGGCGAGTTCTTATTTCATTTTATCACATTTCATATGTGAATATCACGTTCATTTTACAACTCATATATGGCGCTTTCCTACTATACTGTAACATATACCTTTATACTGTGGCGAGTTCTTATTTCATTTTATCACATTTCATATGTAAATATCACGTTCATTTACAACTCATATGCCGCTTTCCTACTATACTGTAACATATACATTTATACTGTGACGAGTTCTCATTTCATTTATCATATTTCATATAAATATCACGTTCATTTTACAACTCATATGCCGCTTTCGTACTATACTGTAACATATACCTTTATACTGTGGCGAGTTTCTTGATGCGTTACGTAGACTACTCACTATACCATATAAGACTACATTACCATGATAGTGATGCTGATACGTTGTAAACCTGTCAATATTATCTATCTTGGAGATTTATTGATCAAGGCTAATGTTGTTAGATAAAATGTAAGGGAGTTGGAGAAAGATACAAGATGTAGTTAGATAAAGTGCGAGGTAGAAAGCAACATGCATGGGTTTTATTGATGTGGTTAGAATTTTCATAATAAGATTGTATTTTCCATGAGGTGTGATATGTTGTCGATGAGGTTTCGAAGAGATTATTATTGGATTGAGAAATACATTTAGCTAGGTAAAAATATCCGAAATAAGTGGATCAAATTAAAACAATATATTTTGATCGGGTTCTCATGTAAATTGATCACGTGTGGTACGGCCTATAAGATTGAAGCCAGAAGTTTTTTCATTGGTTCGATAAGAGTTACTCAAATGTTCATTTTTAACCCTCTTGCTTGGTCACCTGTGCTATTTTATTTATTTGTTATTCTATTCAGTTATCTTATTTTTAATTATTCTTTGGGGTGGTAAGATCACCCTTGTTCTGTCCCGTTCAAACGATCCTATTGTTCATCTATTGCCTTAATTGAGGAACAATGATTTTGTATCAAGTTCCGACGTTATTGAAAAAAAATTTCATTCACCAATCAGTCGATTTGGGTAACCGACTCTATTACGATCGTAAAAAAAAAAACAGCTCGGAGGCACTTTTTTTAATTCCTTCATTTGTTATATTTTGTGATAAATTGTAATCTCATTCATTTTTTTCATTCAATTTAATCTGTTGATATCGATTTTAAAATTTTCTAATCCAATTTCATTTCCGATTACCTTTAATTCATCTCTTTATTCTTCTGATTGTTTTTTATCAAGCATATTTATGTTTTTTTTTCTTAGTTTCCAGCTGCACTGATTTGTATCCCCATATAACATAGCTGTTAGAAAGATTATTAATCAAAAACAATCATCTCAAATAAATTGAGCAAATTACTGAATTGAATTCTAACACGACATAAATCTATTACATCTTTTGCCACTCATCTGTGACATAACCCAATAAATTATACCATGAAACGCCGTTCAATTTATATTCAACCCGGCTTGTTATGCAAATCTCGTAGCAGACTCTGTAGCTTTTGACAGCCACCCTCCCCCCCCTCAACCCCACACATCGATCACCCCCTTCCCTTTCTCTCTCGCTCTTCAATATCATGATTGAATGAATTGATCTGTCAGTATGTAAACATGTTACTCAAGTACACAAGAAACCTTTTATGAAATTAAAATAGCTTTTAAAGGAAAATGTGTGAAGGATTTGGATTTTGTTACAGTGTGTAAACAGTCAGGTAGATCTATTAATGGTGCTTAAAGACCCCACTTATTGGCTTCTGTCAAGCAACTTAAAGTGATCAACAGTCGTTACCATAGCAACGCGTTGACGTAGTGGATATTGTTTCTTCCAACAATGCGTGACGTCACTTGACAGAAGTCTATACAGTTAGGTTATTTGAGGCTAGAACTATTTCAATGAAAAGTGACTTGGGGTAACTTGGAACGAAGTCATTGTGACTAATTAAGACTAAGGAGGAAGGACGAAATGATTGAATCGCTCAGACGGGCTATCTCAATGGCGATTCCACCAACACAAAGACGAACATTCCAGTTTCGTTATCAAAAAATGGGGCGCGCTTGAGAGCGAATACTGGAATAGAGATACTACCAAGAGTGAAGGTGGGCTTGGCGTGTAATAATGCTGTAAGAGATACCATTTCGGGGAATTGGTTAGAGCACAGAGAGTTAGAGTTATTTGGGTCAGGTTTTGATCGTTTCCTCGAATAGGCATAACCTCTTTCTGAGTGAACTTGCCAAGCCCACGTTCACTCTTGGTAGTATCCGTATGCCAATATGCGCTCTTCAGGCGCCCCCAAAAACCTATATTCATTTTTCAAAGAGACTAAATCAAATTTAGTAATGAGTGAAGGAATAAAAAATAATATTCAAAACTTTTTGAATTACCCGCCATTGATCGAACTCTACATTGATATACTTGTATTCACAAAGGAAGAAGGTGGTATACCAACTAGCTGATTGTAAAAACTTCTGTAACTGTTGATAAGGTTACTGGATTTTCAAGGGTTTTGAAACCTGGTGTTGCTTCTCTTATTGTACACCTTGTTCTGAGTAATCTTTTTGACCCCCATATAACTTAGCTGTTGGTGGGGTCGTTAAGCAAGCAATAATAATCTTAATACAACAAAATATAATAGCTATGAAAATCTGATGAAATTTGTGTTTCTCATGTTGGTCGACTGCTTTTATCTCTCGTTGATACAATTAACGACTCGAAATAGGCGTGGCTTAACCAGTCTGCCAGTTGCATAATATCATTTGTAGTCATTTCAAGATACCCCGATTGGATATTTGAATTTTACTACAGTTCCAACAGCCCTGTTGATTGGACGGTATGATTTTTGACGTCAAGGGGGCGGAGACTGCGAGTCGTCAACTGTATTGATATTGAAATCGCGACCAAAAAATTAAAAAAGCATTCCCTTTCATTCATAATAACGTATCTATACTGAATCCGTTTGAATGATGGAAAGAGAGGAGTATTCTTTTAATGAATTTTAGAGCAATGTCATTTCATCGCAATTAAAAAATACAAACAGGTTTGTAAATGTTCAATTCTTCAATTTGATGTATCAATCCAACAAGAATAATACAGACATCTCATGCGTATTACCTTTAATGTTTCCTACGATACTTGAATTGTATTGAAATAACTCAAAACTTTTCAACAATCGATCTATAAATAACAATTCTGAGTTGATTATAAGAGATCTTCTGCTCCTCTTCGCTCTCTCCCGCGTTCTCTTCATGGACGTAATTACGAGGCCGTTTCAGAAACTGTCATTGTGACTTTTCACGGGAATAATAGGGAATAATGGGAAGTAAATGAGTTGAAACGACAGAATGATAAATTGGCGTGCTTAATTCGATTCAAGGCTAATTTAAATGAAGTTATTTGTGAATATAGTATAAATCACGGCATGAAAACGAGAAGAGACGTTTCATTTGTTCCTCATTATTCTTTGTTTTATCTTTCTTAATATACCGTACTCAAGATATTCTTCTTTCCAAGGAATTATTTTATCAAAACCAATTGTAAACACAGCAGTGGTTCTAGCACTATATCAAATTGTTCGTGTTACACCGATGATAATTATTTTTCACACAATGGCCCCTCAAGAGCTAGATTATTTGAGGGTACACATAAAGCGGTGATAGTGAAATGATGAAAGGTGAAAGTACTTGAACAACCCTATGTCTTATATGCTGGACTTACGAACTCCATTTCCGTCATACTTGATTCTTTATTTTTTTAACAAAGTACTGTAGGCCCATACTGATAACTAAAATTACGATTGAAATGAAATATATCTTATTATAGTTGATCATATTGTATTTAATTAGGTGTCTTTGGGAATAATATAAGTACATGTAAGGACTATTTTGATTTTACCCAATGAATTTAGTAGTTTTTGATGGTGGGAATAATTGATTTCCTTATTTGTTAAGAGATATATAATGATTGATGTAATTGTGAATAGTGCATATATTTTCTGATTTTCATATCATTGCTGACAAATTGTATTATTTCCACTGCTTTGACATTTTGACATTTCAAATAATTTCAATGTCATGCAATGTACCTATTGATTCAATGAATAAACTTTATTAATATGATTATTACTCACTTCAACGACTGAGGAAAATCACGAAATATCTATCAGAATAGATTTCAACAAATTCTATTGATGGAGATGAATAGGGAGATAGCAAGTTGGTCAGGTTACTATAACAACAAGAGAAATTGTTGGCCAATGAACCAACACTCAAGTTGTGACTGGAGAATATAATTTGAAGGATATTCTGGTCCACTTATCACAACGATATTTGGCACTGTTCGAAAAGAGCTTACTCATTCTAGGACCACACAATTATTTCACTGTGGACTTTCTTCCGAGTGGTGGAAAAACGAGTGAATTTTGTGTACACCGATTTCAGATTACACGATATTTCCAGAAGATTTCATGACAAGTGTACGGCTTGAAGCATAAGAAAAAGTCTGTTTCTATCGTTTGATACCTGTTGATTCCCATGCAATACAACATGGTCAACTGGTTTGACGAGGTAGCAAAGAGACATTTACTTCTTCTTCAAGCTGAAAGCTTGAAAGCTTTGAAGCTTTCTTCAACAGAATTTCAGGAGTTGTTAACCCCTCGCTTTCTTCATTTAATTTCACGATGCTTTGTTATTAACTCGGTCATTCGGACCATTCAGATTTTGAGACGGAAATTTGACATGATTGCATCTATACAGCTAAAAACCTAACACCTTATCGATTAGTTATTTGTAAATTGAGACAGATCAATTGACAAAGAAATGTATGTTCAATGACATCCAAATGACATCCAACATCGCGAAAGAAAGTTCACATCGAAGCGTTGACCTTTCTGGAGTTTATTTCACCCCAGACAAAAATAAAAGTATAGCGATATAGGAATGAATATTTTCAATGCTGGAATTTGACAGTTGAATTCAGTAAATTATTCGATTTGCCATTTCAAAAGGAAATTTATAAAAGAATAAATAAATTCACTCAAATACATGGGTAAGTAAGCTATGCACATAACATAATGCACAGTCCATTTTGAATGAATATCCGCTAAGGGCTCACTTCTTTTATACAACTATGGACTATACATAGATTCGTCTAGGACTTTGATTTATTGTCTAGCGGCTGTCTGGTATCATATACTTGTTTGAATGAAAGAAGAAGGTCATCTACCAACTAAATGATAGTAAAAATGTCACTATAAAACGTTATCTCGCTGCAACTTTGAGGTCTCGACTCTTTTGAAACTTGCAGTTGTGTTTTCAATTGTAAACCCCGTCCTGAAAGTCATTATACTTTGAAAATATTACAATTATACGACCATAACTGGGATATTTGTGTTTTTTATGTTGGTTTGTGATCTTCTTCTACTTGGATACAAGTTCACGGGTCCGTACACTTAGCACTCCCTTTCGATGTTCTCAATATTTTGATGACTCCAATCGTTTGTGCTACGTTTGTGCTGGTTTGTGCCGTTGAGATTTTCGTTTGTGATTCCCTCCTTCTGCCCCGGATTCGCATTTCAAAAACGGGGGTGCAAAGGGTACACCAGCCCCAGCCTATCAAAATTGAAGATTTGACCACGCTAATCGTTTGTGCTACACTTGTGCCGGTTTGTGCCGTTGAAATTTTCGTTTGTGCTGCCTTCCTTCTGCCTCGGATTCGCATTTCAGAAAAGGGGGTGCTAAGGGTACGGACCTCAAGTTTAGACCTATAAGCATACTGAGCATTTGCGTTGTAAGTTGAGTTAGATCTACATTTCCATGTAGTTGTAACAAACAGCTTGATTTTGGAGATCAAAATAATTCTCTTCAATCTAGATTTTCAAGTTGTGCCGGTTTATAACCCTCCTCATTAATGTAGAATCTGAATAAATATTCAATTTTTTTCATAAGGGGTGATCAAATTTATATAAAACTTTGTGATGTTGTGTATCGTTCATACGATTATTTATATTCGGTGACATTTCAGATATTGTCGACGGTTAAAAAAAAATCCATTCCGGTATATTCTTATTGTCTTTAACAACTTTGTATGATTTTTCTCAGAAGTGGTTCGAACGATATTGTCGCAAACCATACAATCTCAAGATAGATACTGGAATATTTTCGGCATACCAAGTCAAATTTGTTCCTCGTTCGACATCCGGAAGTACGAAAGAGAACCAGAACACAAAAATGGTTTTATTTTTTCAAGCACGGTGAATTTAAGTCTTCGTTCACAGTTCGCACTCACATCTGAATATATATATATATATATATATATATATATATATATATATATATATATATATATATATATATATATATATATATATATATATAGTTATACATATATAAATATATATAAATATATATATGAATATATAAATATATATATATAAATATATATGTATATATATATATATATATATATATTTATATATATATATATATATATATATATATATATATATATATATATATATATATATATATATACATATATATATATATATATATATATATATATATATATATATATATATATATATATATATATATATATATATGCGTTCAATAGAATATATACTCTCTCGAGCCTATACACGCCTCTATCTGTACGTTTGAATCATCACCTGATGAACCGGAAGCGTATCAATTATTGTATAACAGTAATTGTATCTCACGTTATTCAAGCAAGGACAAATTTTTAACGAAGTGTCTATTCCCACGCCCCGACCCACAACCCGGGTTGTGTGAATAGTCGGCCCGGTCTATTCCCACGCCCCGACTCACAACCCGGGTTGTGTGAATAGCCGGCCCGCGCGGGGCCTTCTATTCGCACAACCAGCGGTCCACACGAAACGGTTCTGGGCAATAGCAGATTCACTAGGGCTGGCTATTCCCAGGAACGAACTCACAACGCACACACCGCGGCAGCACGTAGTTTATATGATTGTTGTCAGAGGGCTCTGGGCTCAGTAGGAGGAGATCGTATTGTGCTGAAGCGGAAACGGGCGGGAAACAGGAATGGACTGGCGTAGGTGCCATTGATACAAATCACTGAGTAGGCCTACATAAATATGAAATAACACTCAAAACACGCGGGTTATACATTTGAAATCGTGTTGACACAGTCAAATGGCCTATTTATCAACCTCACTGCAATTAAAGACGGTGGCTAAGATGGATTATATTCCTCAACTGCCTTCTTCCGCTGCCAGGCCCCTCTGTGGGTATCAAAATAAACTACGTGAGAGCATTTGGTGTGCCCGTTCTTGCGAATAGTGATGGCCGTGTTGGTCAGCTATTCACAAGAACCACACAACCGGTTGTGGGAATAGAGATTACACTTCCTGCCGGCACGAAAGGTTCGTGGGAATAGTGTATGTGCGTCTTGCCGGCACGAATGGGTTGTGGGAATAGTGTTTATTAATCTTGCCGGCACGAACGGTTCTTGGGAATAGTAGTTCAGGTTGCTGGAGGCACAACCCGCACGAACGTTCGTGGGAATAGGGTCGGCCAATTTTTAATACATATAATGATATATAACTGAAAATAATATATCATATAGTTACATATTATATGCTACTAGATTCATATTGGGTTAAAACATACTGGATTTATAAAATTATACATCTATATTCTATATAGTCGCTATCGGTTTTGGCAGTTTCGAAATCTGAGCATCACGATCGCCCGTTTCTTTTGCCAGCTCTGATTCGCCATTCACCGATCGGGTCACAGTGATGATGATAATAATGCAATAATTATGATAAAAATGATGTCGCAATGATAATAATAGATGGACATAATATAAGGTCAGCGTTCTCTCTCTCTTACTTTCTCTCTCTCTCTTTCTCTCTCTCTTTCTTACTTTCTCTCTCTCTTTCTCTCTCTTTCTCTCTCTCTCTCTCAAACACAAAATAATAACCACAACGACGAGTACACAACCGATTTGGTATGCTTCGATATGTACTCATAAAGCAAGCCTGTCTTCTATCTCATTTCACCCCCTCTATATGCACAGGCCCAATAATCCCCTGACATCGTCTACATGTGAATATTACGACTATGACGCCGAACTTGGATCGCCCCGAGTTTTTAGACAACTCTTTTTTTAAATCCCAGAAGCTTTTTCGATATGATTAGACTAGTTAGTTCGGTAAGGTTCTCTCTCTCACTCACACTTTTGTTATCTCCTTCACCTTTCCCCTCCCCTCTCTCTCCTTGCTCCCAGCTTGATATAAATAACGACCCTTGCGATGTAGATTAATAAAAAAAGTTGTGTAATTCTGTACGTACATCAATTGTTGTTTCTGACAGCACGGCGGGTGTGATTCGAATAGAAGTGACTATTTATCTTATTCTATTTCATTTGTATAATTTTTCTTAACAGCTGTTACAACAAATATCTTCGACACGTAGCCTCGATTTCTTAAAATCGTTGACATGCTGAACTTATGACCGTTTGACCCCATTACCCTAAGACCCAATTTTTTCATCGTTTTCTATATTTAAGGGAACACCAGGAGCGTTTTATATTATCTTCTCATTTATCGGAGGCAAATGACTCAATTACAAAATAAATTAATCACTTGTTCATTGTGTTTTAATACATTTTACAATTATGTTGATTGAATTGCACCACTAATACAAAAGGTGTGATAACAGAAACAGGTATAGCTGGCAGAAACATTCACAAGTTTGTTAACATATTGTAGCCCTCTAAAGAGACTTCTCTGTTCTTTAATAAACTTCACAACTTTACTTTATTGAAATAATTCAAGAAGAAATAATTATGAAACAGTTTATATTGGAAACATACTCATGCGAATTTTCATCATATGAGAACCCCAGATATTCATCTGAACAAAGGAAGTGATTTCAGAAATGATATTCACAAACAGAAAATTCTTTATTTGCTGATTTGGATCACGCACTTTGAAGCTCAAAACAGACATTTTTACGATATTTCAACTCCCAAATTGTAATAAAATACAGAATGGGTATGTTTATAACATCTGTCCGTATTAACGTATTGTATTGAATTACTGAGACACACATTCTCTATGAAATATCAAGTACAAAAAGTTACAAGTCCAATTAAAAGTGCAGAAATATAATATTTTCATTTTACTCCATAAAAGGCAATGTTGAATTTTCAAATTAAAAGCTTTGATATCTGACAAATTTGTTCAGAGACAACAATGACTGTTTAAATATTATACGTAGAGTGTGAATATCTGCGATCACACGGAGTTTGATTGATTTTACAAACATCTGCCCCGTAAAAGCACATGGGAGTCGATTTTGCGAAATTTCAGTTTTTTGGGGTGAAAAATCATCAAAGGTATGAGATATTGAAATTCTGATACGAAAGAAATACGTATAGGTATTCTAAATTTCTAATACCTCCGATATGATGAAAAATGAAATTATATTTTCACAGGTGTATTGGTATATATATATATATAGCTGAAACATGTATTTTTTCAGCTCTATATTGAACTACTTGTGAAAATTATTCGACATAATTGAAAGTTTCGATTTATGCCTTCTTGACTATATATAAAAATATCTGATTTCCTTTATATCAGAATTTCCATATCTTGAACGGTTATCATAAAAAAAAAGTGAGTCTGGCTCACTTCACTGAATCAACTGTAATTCACTCTCAATCAACGGACGCACACATATTTAATTGCAAACTTGGAATAAAATACTTAAGAAACCAACGCTTTCAGATCTTCCGGTTTCGAACCCCAGCCCTCAGCCCGACACTTGTTCTAAAGTAGGCCTGCTCTATCGGCAAGATCTCCCTCTGGTATCACCGGCGTGCTGATTGGCTTACAGATTTCTGAACAGAATTGCTTCGGTGGGCACCAGCAACTGTGTTGACAGTCCTCATCCTCAGTGGTGCAGACTTTCTTGTAGACAGAAAAGGGCCCTGTATCGAGCATAAGAAAGACAGTATAAGGCCCTGTGTAGTGCAAGAAGGTCGGCGGTAAGCCCAATAGCATGAGGGTTTGTATGAAGCCTAAGAAAGATAGCATTCAGGACTTTATATAACATGAGAAATACAGCATACATTATAAAAGACAGTATTAGAGTTTAAGTATGAAGGATGAGAGCATGAGAAAGACAGCATAAGGCCCTGTATGGAGCATAAAGGAGAGAACACTTATCCCCACATATAACACCATAAATACAGCGTGAATTAGATCCCAAGACAAAAAATAATACCTTGCATGGCATAGAGCATGAGGAATACGTCATAATTGACCCTCAATAGAGCATAAGGGATACGTCATAAGACCCTTTGTGAAGTATAGAAAAGAAAACCTTCATATATATATATATATATATATACATATATATATATATATATATATATATATATATATATATATATATATATATATATATATATATATATATATATATATTTTTTTTTTTAATTTTTTGATTTTTTAAATTTATTTATCGTACATTGGAATGTTTACATCACATTTGTATATTTCTCTCCCCTTTGAGTAAAAACCTGTGTTGGGGATATACATGCTATAATAGGTGTAAAGATTAAATTAGGTGACATTACATTACATTACTTACAAAATGAAGATAAGCTTCAAACTAAATTATAGGTTACTATCATTTTTAGAGTGCTTAGAAACGAATTGACTAATACTCTAATTATTATAACACATTATTATTAGGATTACTAATTACAGTCAGTATATATATATATATATATATATATATATATATATATATATATATATATATATATATATATATATATATATATATATATATATATATATATATTGATCGGTTATGTGGTTGAATGCGCACAAACGAATGGAATGTTAAAATTATAAGGTTTCAACGTATTGGGCTTCTTTGTTAACAATGTAACAGTCCCAAGTAATCTGATAAGCATATTGTCACACACATGCAGTTATAATTGGATGAACGTGAGTGAAGACTCGATGCGATTCACAAGGGACTTCCCTCTATGTGCCTGTTAGTGATTGGGTCAAATGAATTAACTGGTCATCATCAAACTTTCTTTCCAAATTCGGACTGCGCAAACCCATACTCGAAATCGGACTATATAGTAGTATATTTTTTCAAATTCTTCATTAGTGAAAAATCAAATTTGATGAAAACTCATAAATAAACTTTGAAAGAAATTGAAATTTCACTGAATTCAAACACAAGAATATGATACAGGTCATCACAAATTTACATATGAATGAATCAAACAAGACGTTTCGAGTGAAATATTTGAAAAACATGTTTGTAATAATGGAATGAATACATCAAGATGACTACGGACAGGTATAATCAATTAAAGTTTCATCACAAATAAATTGAGTGACTATTTAGACTTCAAGTTTCAGAAGCAATGCGTATGTAAATATTGATTACTTTTCATGAAAATATCTAGCTGATCTTATACAAGGCTTAAGCTGTGTTTGTCCATCACACAAAAAAACTCCATCTCATTCACCTGAAGACCTGTTTTGAAAACTGAAATCAAGTCGAGCGAAACAGCACTGGTAGCTCAGTGGTAACGCGCTTGCGATACGGGATGTGTGGTTAGATCAGGCCTTGATTCGATCCCATCTGTGTGTATCTTTACATAATTTCCCCGGATTCCTCTCTATAGCCTATGTGGATGCCGAAAATGGTTTGTTTAATCCAGGTTGCGGCAGATTCCCTTCTATACTTCCCTTCTAATTACATAAAAATCTTTAATCTCTTCATTCCACCGTCTCATTTTTTATATTGGATCTTAACGACGCACTATACTGATGGCTACGATCTATTGGCGTCGGTGGATGATGAATGAGATGATGGGATGATGAGATGAAAGGTTATTTTATTAGGTGTTTTGGATGGTGGGAAGGAGTCGGTCGTGGCCTGTTGTTAAGGAACCATCCCAGTATTAACCTAAACGACAGAGGGAAACCACGAAAAACCCCTGTCAGGATGGTCGACCATGGCGGGAATCAAACCCCGGTCTCCCGAATGACGGTTCAGTGTGTTACCACTCGGCCACGCGTCTCGGTCATCGTCTCATCAATAATCCATACGACTCCAATAGATCTTAGTAAGGATTGAAACCAATATAAAAAATAATCCCACGTCGTTTCGAGTCGTACACACGTCATGGGGATTTGCGAATATCCTCATTCGTACATCGTACCCCCAATTAACCCAGCTGTTGGTGGGGTCGTAAGCAAGACGATAACACTAATCATGCACTAGTTAAAAATCAGTACACCTTATATGTTCGTCTACTGCTTTTATTGTTGTATCTGGTTGCTAGAGATCGCTGAGTATACAGGCCCCTTTGGAGATACAGATATGTGTGGAAGGACAGATACACTCGGCCCGGGAACAGTCAGAAAGTGGTCTTCCTCGCACGTCCACCAGCTGACAGATTGGTTTTTCATATTTTTCTAGGAAAACCAGATAGTAGTGGAAATGAATGAAAAATACTGACTGCATAGAGTAATGTATGAGAGTTTTTGAAAAATATTTATTACAATATTTTTCGGTTTTTATGTTTTATTTTGGATTATACTTGATGATAGCTGATATTCATGATTAAATGTAGTATATTGGATCATAGTTATCGTACCGATGGATAAGTAACAGCGTTACCGAGCTGTGCAACCAATCATTAGGGCTTGTACAAAAACCAAAAATGTGCTGTTATCGCGGTACAAATTACATAATATTTCACTGACGTATATATATTGAAATTATATACTTTATAACCTTTACATATAGAGAATCAGAAAAGCAAATATAAATATACACGTAATTTTTTCACGCAGCATTTTTTCTGTCTACATTGGAGTCTACTTTGTAGAATATGTCTTGCACAAATGAGAAAAAATCTCACATCAGGAAAACAAGTAACATGAAGGTTCATTACAATTCGGTTAATGATATAATTTGAGTTTCATTCACCGTGCAGAAATAAAATATCTGACAATTCACACCTTCATGTTTGTTAGCTCTGGAAAGAGTCTGCATTGAAATTAGCATGAGTGGCATATCTCATCAGTACAATAGCTATACAATCTAATGTGGTACCAAGATTAATATTATATTTTTTCCTCAGCTGTAAATTTATCTCAGTAGATTTCGATTTATTCATAATGAAGAGGCAAAGTACGAAAGTATTTTCTAGTTTTCAACTGAATGAAACATTCAGAAATTTTCATTCAACTATCAATGGGCCTGGTTTTTATCGGCTATGATGACGTAAAACTAATCAAAAGACAGCTCTTTAAAATACCTAGCAACATTTACAAATCATGACGTATCTAAATTTGACAAAACTTTTCTATATTGACAAAGACGCCTATGTTGTACCAAATGATGATTCAATCAATACACCATGATTCAATCAATTCAATTATTATGAATACATATTAATAGACAAATGAGGCACTGATTAGCGAATTGACTTGTTATCACACATAATTACGTGTGTATAGCTTTGATAACTTGAAAATAATTCTAAAACAATGACATTTCTCATTTTTATATTTTTATTGAGAAACTATTTATACATTACCTGGCTTGGCTTCGATGCCCGAGTCAGTACATACGAGTACAACTGCCAATGCCACCA
This sequence comes from Brachyptera risi, assembly GCA_964007535.1. NCBI lineage: Eukaryota > Metazoa > Arthropoda > Insecta > Plecoptera > Taeniopterygidae > Brachyptera > Brachyptera risi. The sequence goes on along the minus strand of OZ023334.1, from coordinate 28,341,042 downwards.
ACACGAACACTATCTTGCTGATCATGGTTGTCCAGTCACTTGTTACTGGTATCGGTTCTTTTTACTGATACTTCTCTGCAATTTCAGTACTTATCAATGGCCTAGGATCAGGTACTTATTACTGTTATAGGGTCAATATTTTTGGGGGAAAGATGTACTATTTGTCACTGATATAGGATTAATACTTTCTAATTGAAGGATCACGTACTTGAAAGTGCAGTACTTTGCCCGGTATCAGGTACTTTTTACTGGTACATAATCAATACCTCTGCAACTAAGAAGAACTAACATACATCTAATACATCGTGTACCAAGCACGGTGACATTAATGATCCATTATTATTGTTAATATGGAGCAATAAAGATAAAAACGTTACACTATTAAAACCAAGAGATTACAATTTATGACTATGTATGGAACACGTGTTGTGATACCAACCTATTTCATCATAATATAAAGAAAGTGACTCGACTCGAGTGTTGAAAGTGAAATATTTTCAAGGTCAGTTCCCGAGTCCTGGGTCCCGATTGCCTGTAGCGCAACTATCGATTTTATATCGAACTATATAAAACAAAAATGCTCAACAATACTATATACGGCTCAGTAGAATCATAATGTTAGTAGTTGCATTTGTTTTTTACGAAAATTATAGATTTTTTTTCAAGTTCAACAATGTCACCGGTACCGTAGCCAATCTTATCTTCATCTAGTTTACAAGGGGATCCGCTAAATCGCGACAGGTAATAGGAACCTTTACCTCTGAACTGACCGCAAGAAACCACAAATGCTTTCCATGTTATCAGTATGTGAGTTGGATCACCTTCTTTAAATTACGATACTATAGGTTGGTATCACTATATTCACTACATCGTGACACGTATCACGATGTAGTGACACGTATCACGATGTAGTGACACGTATCACGATGTAGTGACACGTATCACGATGTAGTGACACGTATCACGATGTAGTGACACGTATCACGATGTAGTGATAAGGCGAACGAAGGGAAACAAACGGGCAAACGCAACCCTCAATGCATCTAGATCAGAAACAAGGCTAATATGGATCATTATCATTCTGCTGTCATTCATAACACATCTTTGAGAAAGCGCTGCAAAGTATGTACCAAAAATGGTAATACCGCTTCTGAATGCAGTAATTGTAACAATTGATAACGCAGTCTCCACCCCATGACGTCAGAAATCACACCGTCCAATCAACAGGGCTTTTAGAACTGTGGTCAAATTCAAATATCCAATCGGAGTATCTTGAAATGACTACAAATGATATAGATCCAACTGACCTGCTGGTTAAGCCACGCCCATTTCGAGTCGTCAATTGGCTACACTTCAAATGTGGTCGTCCATTTAACTACACAGGCACAACCTCAATTTGTGAGAGCTGTCACAGTACCGAACTATGATAACACTAATAATGAATTGAGTATACTCAGGGTAACAAATTAAATCGAGATCATTTTCCCTGCACCAACCAAGAAAATAAGATTAATAGTGAAATTTCTGAAGAGATCATAAATCATAAGTCTTCGGGTGAGTGACAACATGGGGCGTAATCTTGCACTAATAGTTCATGAGATTCAGTCATGCTCTAATGTCCATCATGATTTAATTCTTGCTCACCTGCACCAAGAGATTAAATATAGCAAACAGATGATTCATAGGTTATACAGATTGAAAGAAGCTCTACGTCACGAATTTCAAATTCTGAGAAATGCAAATGTTTTTAATCAGGATCTCTTAAAAGGCCGCCGGCGCTCTACACGGGCTCGTTGTTCGCTCGCTTCAGACTCGAGTTTAACATGCATCGTGTGCTAGGCGCAACCCATGGACTAGCCCGCCGAACTCAGATTCACGTGAACGCCGTTAATTCCCTAGCTCACACTTTTGATATATTTCGCATTTTATATTTTTTTCGGTATTCAAAAATATGTATCCAGGTTTTCGCATTTTCGAAATTTTTTCATTTTCCATTTGAAGAATTTGAAAAATTACAAATTTTTGGTTCATAATTCTGTGAATTTGATAACCTCCGTTTTTCAATTATTGACAAAACGCAAAAACAATCATATTGATATCTCAAAATTTACGGCCGTGAGAGTTTGCGGCGTGAAACACGAGCGCCTGCGGCCTCTTTACAACACCAATGAGCCCCACACCTCCAATATAGAGCAAACAAAGGCTGATGATAATAATAATAATATTGTGAAAGATGAAAATTTGAACTCGAACATTGAAATTATACCGATAGATTATAATACATATTATACCGATAGATTAATTATATCAAGTGTTGAAGTGATGTAAATGTTACGTACTATGTTCACCTTGGGATCAAACACTGAAATTGGAGAAAGCATAGATACCGTTATAAATAACTAGGCAAACGCGTTATGTGTTTCCGCGTTGATGGATGAGCTGGAACATATCAACTTATCTTTGGATTGGTTATTATATATATATATACACCTTGAGATCCAAACCATTACATCACTGCCATCTTATTTTTCATTAATAATTTATATAATAATAAAGAAGGCTTTGTTTTAATCGTTTACAATCAAGTGGTGACACTTGTTACTTTGATTTAATAGGTATCTTAATAGCTTTGAATAATTGACACAAATAACATTATATATTTTTTTACATCGAAACGGCTGATTCGATTTGAGTAAAAGTTCGGAATAATGTGTATCATTATCAGATTGAAGTTCTCTGAGAATTTTAATCCTCTCAGATGAAATATTTTTCACGAATGTTTTCCTCTGGCTTATTCTAATGGGATTTTTGAAAACTTTGGAATGAGTTTTCTCAGAAGTGGTTCAACCGATCGCGCCTCAAAACTATACAGTATCGAATTGAATAAGGATACTTGTGTGTGCCAAGTCTCAACTGATTTTGAATTTTCGTCTGACCTGTGGAGCGCGAACAAAAAAACAAAAAACCAAAAAAAAAAAAACGGGCACTTTTTTTTCGGTATAGTGTAATTGAGTCTTCGCTTCGCTCATCCAATTATGGTATTTTTTTTTTACATCGGGTTTTTAACGACGCACTGTAATGATGACTGAGATCTATTGGCGTCGGATGAATGATTAATGAGATGGTGGGATGATGATTTGAAGGTTTTTATGGGTGATGGGAAGGATAGTGGGAAGGAAGCGGTCGTGGCCTATATCATGGGAACCATCCCGGCATTAGCCTAGACTACAGAGGGAAACCACGAAAAACCCCTGTAAAGATGGACGATGGCGGGGATCGAACCGGGTCCGATATGCACCTTCATCTCCCAGATCACATGAAGCGAGTGCGTTAACCACTCAGCTAGATGGTATTTCTTATCGCTATTTGATGAAATAACTGAACAAATTGTAAACAATGGACTACATTATGGATACTGATGGTAAATAAAACACTGATATTTTGTCTGATGAAACTTGTTATTACCTTTGGTTACATGTTATGTAAGTACCTTAGCTGATGGTTAGCAGATTATTCGTAATACGGCCTCTCAGTATATTTAACTTTCACGTTGAAGTGATCAATATAAAGTTGCTCAGGTACTATATTTTAATTTCAACTGTTAAGCGTATTTTATCATATACAACTTTTTCATCTTTTCATAAAAACAAAAAGATGAATTGTTGATGACGTATTATTGAAACATGTGTCTCTTCTCTCAACGTCATGAGAAAACATGATGATGTTCATTCTTTCGAATTTAAATTTTCAATTATTACACGCACGACTGATTAAAACTGAATGTAAAACTGATTTGAAAAGAGAATTCTCCCAACGTTTTCTTATTTTCGATTCTAGGAGAATATGGCAATATTCCATTAAATCGATCGGTTGTCTCCTGATGTATAAACACTACAGCGCGCGTGTTTCGAGCCAGCAAATAAAAGCGCGCTCACAATGCAAGTACTAGGAAACGATGTGTACACACAAAAGAAAGAAAGATGAAAGACCGGTGGAATCTTTTTCTTCGTAAAAAGACTTTTTACTTTCTTCACTTAAGGCGATTGATTCATGTGAAAAAAGTTTCCATTTTTCATTTCACATTTTTCTTTATCGAGAGAAAAGTGAGAATGGGTAAACTACGTCGTAGAATATGTTTTGAAAAGAAAATCACTCTTATTGGGTGATACGTTTATTTGAATTCGAAGAAAATTGATAGTCTGGTAGTAGTAGTGCAGTCAAGTCAAATGACTCTGGTAGTTATTTGAGTTGATAGATCGTTGTTTCAATTGTATCCAAGGTAGAAGAGTGATGCGATCCACCTGTGCGCTAGGAGCGTGGGATGGGGGAGACGGCAGTTGAAAGATGTCATTACTATGGTTACCCCTGCAATTTGTTTCACTATCTCTCAGGACCCTCACTTAATAAACCACGCAAAATTTCGTGCTAATGCTAGCTAGTTCCAAGAGGCTTGGACTTCAATTGGTTAATGTTCACTAAAAAAAAAACCCACCAACAATGACAAAATATTATACAAACAAATTCACGGTCTCTTGGACTGAATAATTCATTACATTTCGAAGCCCACCTCAAGAGCAGTACTAGGATTTTTTGCCTACAAGAATGGAAATACACAGAGACCAGAGACGTTGCCATGACAGCTATCTCTCCTAGTGTACATTAACCAATCCAAGTCTTGGCCTCTTGGAGCTAGACAGGCCTGGCACAAAATTTTTCAGGTAAGGGTCCAGAATAATACCAACTGAATATTTTTTGTTTTATTATTGTTTGCTTAACGACCCCACCAACATCTAGGCTATATCCGGTTACGAATGAGAGGGTGATAATTAAACTATGAAGTGATGATGAAAGAAAGTACGTTTTAAAAAAAAATGTCTTATGTGGGACTCTAACCTACGCCCAACGGTTACTTCAGTTTCTGAAGCGTTGCCTCAGCTGACTATAAGCTCCCAAGGGCGACTGAATTTGATATTACGGGGCCTGAATTCATCACGTATTTTTTTAAAATTATTTGAAATTATATATCACCATCATAACAAATGTAAAAGCCACTCTCGGTAGCTCAGTTAGATGAGGCATCGTTTTAGAAACTGAAGTCACCGTTGGGCTTGAGATCGAGTCCCGCATAAGGAATGAGTTTTTGTAAAAGTTCTTTCACTTATCATCACATCATAGTTTTATAATCACCTGCTCATTCGTACCCCCGTATAACCTAGTTGTAGGTGGGGTCGTTAACCAAACAATAATTAAGAGGCCTCTTTATATCTTGCCTACCGGGTTGATTGCGGACGTTCGGGGCCCAAGTTGGCAACGGAAAACCAATCATCGTATCAACATACAGTTTTCCGTCAAATGATCACTAGTATTCAATACTTGCTCGTACGAAGAGCTTTAGTTCGTGGCATGTTTTCAACCCTTTCAAAATAATTGTAAAAACTCGACATGTTTCTACCTGTTTTTAATTGTTTTTACGATTTTTTTTTTCAGAGTAATTTAATACAAATTATTATTTTTGGTGAACGTAGAGGCACAGATATACTCATTATGGTTTTATTGCGAACATAATTAGACTGATTGGTCTTACCGTTAACCCACCATGTGTTGGGAGCTAAAAGTCTGCATTGACGCTTTTTGTCCTGTTTTGTTCGTGCCCTGCAGGTTTTACTCATGTACGTGTTGTGAGATGTGAAGTAGCCTCTTAATCAAATGTGAAATATTTTCATTCAATAAAATCACCTGCAAAAAATGGTATGTAGGCTTAATCTTCTTTTCGTGTTTTTTTTATTGCGTTTTAATGACGCACTGTAATGATGACTAATATCTATTGGCGTCGGATGAATGATTAATGAGATGATGGGATGATGAGGTGAAGGTTTTTATGAGTAATGGGAAGAATAGTGGGAAGGAAGCGGTCGTGGCCTATACTGTGAGAAACATCCCTGCATTAGCCTAGACTACAGAAGGAAACCACGAAAAACCCCTGTAAAGATGAACCTGGTCCGATATGCCCATTGCCTCTCGGGTCACATGAAGCAAGTGCGTTAACCACTACACTGCATGTGCCGGTATAGCTTATTTGGTGTGTGATCAACTGTTCAACGGCGCTGTTGCAACATTCACGATTATAGCCCTCGTCTGATACTAGCTTCACGTGTTGTGACGTCACGACTCTCATCGCGTGACATAATCTTGTGAATAGCTTACAATAATTCCCCATAGGAGGCGTGCAGTGTTCTCGCATACAAATACCAGATTTATGCAAAGATACAAACAGCCACACTTGCTCGGGATTCTGATCGGCAGCCACGTTTACACTTCACACAAACAAAAACAAACACGACGACGTAATGGAAAAGATGAAAGTCTTGATAGAAAACTGTGGATGGAAAGAAAGTGTATGGAACGTGGCGCAACCTTGAGAGTTTTTTTTTATTCGAGAGATATTTCCACTTTATCAAATCTTCTTTTCTCCATGTTATTCTATTTTCTCTCGTGTGTTATCCGGAGCTTATGATGCATAAAGTCGGGTGACGTTCGTGTGGGTGGAGAAAGTTACATAAACACTTCTATCCCAAATGTAATTCACAGCCACCCAACTCCGCTAGGTCGTGGTAAGGTGATATATTGCAGTGTTTCTCTCTCTCTTTCTCTCTCTCTCTCTTTCTCTCTCTTTCTCTCTCTCTCTCTTTCTCTCTCTTTTACCCTCTTTCTCTCTCTCTCTCTGTTCCTCTCTCTCTGTCCCTCTCTCTATGTGTCTCGTTCTATCTTTAACTCTCTGCCCCCTCTATCTTTCTCTCTCTTCTCTCTCTTTTACTCTTTTTCTCTCTCTCTGTCCCTCTCTCTCTCCCCCTCTCTTTCTCTGTGTCTCGTTCTCTCTTTAACTCTTTGCCTACCTCTTTTTCTCTGTATCTTTCTCTCATTTTCTCTTCTCTCTCTTTCACTCTCTTTCTCTCTCTGTCTGTTCCTTTCTCTCTCCCCCCTCTCTCTTTCCCCTCTCTCTTTCTGTACCTTGCTCTCTCTTTATCTTTCTACGCCCCCTCCCTCTCCATCTGTCACTTTCGCTCTCACTCTATTTGTCCCTAGACCACTCTCACTCTCTTTATCCCTCCGCCCTCGACCACACACCTTTAATCTATCTCTCTCTCACTCCAAAGGTATCTCACTCAATACATTAACTCGCTGTGAGATGGTTCTGATAGTGGAAGGTGAAAGGTGAAAGGTTAGAAATGTGTTTTGTAATGTGCAATAGAGGGCAGTAAAGGTGCTTTCTGAAGATATCGTGCCATCTAGATCTGTCTGTTCACAGATAGAGGCAGCTAAACAGATAGAAGATGTCAAATTAGCTAGATTACTTTCATTGAGAGTGGGCACTCATTCGAGAGAAACTCAATCGTTCGCGTAATTAGATGAGCAAAACGAAGACTCAATTTCACCGTATTCGATTCTGTTTTCTTCTATTTGTTGGCGCTTCACTGCATGGTCGAACGCAATAACGGTAACTGTTGATGGCATGCACATATCATCTTACTCTTTCTCTTTCTTTGACCTTATCTTTGATGATCTATATCATCTAGCTATCTATATCTATGTAGGCCCATCAGAATGTTCATATTGTAGAACAAGTTGTATTGATTTATCTTAATTCCGTATCGATCAATCTGAAGTCTTGTAATGTATCATTATTTGTTGTATTATTTGTTTGATATACTATAATTAATAATTCGTTGATAAATCATAAATGATGGCTTACTGCCATATACTCAATTGTAATGCTATTTATAAGTTATATTGTAAAATATGTAGATTGTGTACCGATTTCCTCGAAAGAGGGTTAAAGGAACACTACTTCTACTACTACTACTATACTACTACTACTACTACTACTACTACTACTACTACCTAGGTAGGTTTGATACCTTATTACACAGTATATTAATAGATTGTTAGATAGGGCAGGAATAGGAGGGCCTTTACTTTCTTGGTTTAAAAATTATTTGTCCGATCGATCCATCACTGTGAAATTTGGAGACACTTTTAGTAAATTAGAAAAAATATCATCAGGTGTACCCCAGGGATCGCGATTAGGGCCTTTATTAAACCTGCTTTGTGCTTTATGCTTTATGTGAACGATATGCTGCAACAAGTAGAAAATTCCAATATATTTTCATATGCTGATGATACAGCTTTAGTTTCAGTTCATCAAAATTTTACACAAGATAATAATAACCTTCAATCAGACTTCACTAATAATCTAAGATGGTCACATGATAATGGATTGACGATAAACTATGAAGAAACAGATGTCATGCATATACATTCTCCTTTTAAAAATCACAAAAAAATTCATTTGTTTTACCATAGTCATTCATGCTTACATCGCAACTTTCAAAAAAATATCAATTCACTGTGTGTCAGATGCAGTTGTACCACCCTTATAGATAATGTATTCCAACACACATATCTGGGCATGTTAATTGATCATCATTTTAAATGGGTCAAATATATAGATAGTTTATGTAAAAAATCAAGATAAGCATCGTATAGTATTCGAATACTAAAGCCTTACGTTGATTTTGGTGTATTAAGAGTAGTTTATTTTGCTTTAGTCGAATCTATTTTAAGGTATGGAATTCTAGCATGGGGAGGCACTATTGACATCTACATCAATCAAATACATAATATTCAAAAACAAATTTTCAAAATTATGATACCAGTTAATGCAAATACATCCGTTCAGAGCTGTTTTTTGAATGCCAAACAACTACATAAATTCATATTTATAACAACAAATTACTTTTCAACAGAATTTAAAATTAATCTCCAGCATCATTATCGAACTAGAAATATGGACAGATTTGTTCTCCCTCAGGATATTTATAATAACTACGGTACTCAAACCAAAAGATTTTTAATTTCATAAATGTTCATTACTTCGTCAACGGAAGTAAGTTCCTTGCAGAAAATATCAGAAATTGAAAATGTATTAAAAAATCAATTATTATTAGAGCAACTTGTATGAAATGTTGGTGTTTTTCTTCATCTTTTTTTTATATTCCAAATATTATCTTCTATGTTTCTGTTATTGTGTTCTCGGTACTTATTTTCTGCTATAAAGATGTTTCGTAAAAATTATAAACCTAATGTTCAGTTAATAAAGAGGTTACTATAAGTTAAATGCAAAATGTAAACTTTATGTTTATATTATAATTAGTTTATGCAAGATGTAAACTTTATGTAGCCTATATATATTTCAATCAGTTTATGTACGTGATCCAAAAATATAAAAAAAAAATTATTCATGAGAATAGACCTACAGACAAACCACATTGGTGGCTTATTGGGTCTAGAAATAAATACTTCATATACATTGGATAAATAAAGAACTTTGAGAAACCAAAAAAAATACTTCTACTACTACTACTACTACTACTACTACTACTACTACTACTACTACTACTACTACTACTACTACCACTACTACTACTACTACTACTACTACCACTACTACTACTACTACTACTACTACTACTACTACTACTACTACTACTACTACTACTACTACTCGATACTGTCTTTTTTTGAGGCGCAATCGGTTCAACCACTTTTAAGAAAAAACATTATGAAAGTTTGAAAACCTTCACAAGAATAACTCTGAAATAAAAATGTGGTGAAAGATTTATCCGAATAACTTATATACAATAATTCTTCACATAAAATATAGTTTTGATGTAACCGGCACTCTTGGCTCATGGCAAAGCACTTGGTCCATATGGCCGAGAGGAGAGGTTAGAATGGGCCTTGATTTCTATCCCCGCCACCGTCCATCTTTACACACGTTTTTCGTGGTTTCCCTCTGTTATAGCCTAGGCAATTGCCTGGGGAATGGTTACTAGCGACCTTCCAGCTATCCTTCCCATCATACATTATCAAAACTTCATCTCATTATTCGATATGATCGCATTTATCATTGATCCGATTCCAATAAATCTCAATGGTCATTATGGTGCGTCCAACTGGATATTAATAGATCAATGGAATGGTGAAATCATTAAATTGATATTCTAAAGACTAGTGTTGTTGGATTTTACAACGTGAAAGCTTGCATTTTTAGAAGAAACCTGGCTGTTGCAGCAGACTGCTGATTTTCAACTTCGGTATTAGAAGCAATCAAGTTTTTTGTATTGAAATGCAGCTTAATATTTCCAGCTATTATATCCAATGTAGCTGTGAAATCTACACATATCCAATATTTAGAGAAAAGTTCGATTTCCTAATAGAAACAGCAAAACAGTTCTGTTCAAATCTGTTGCATGTTTTTCCATGCATTATTCTGATTGGTTCTTGTCAATCCCTTCCACCCTGATACACTTTCTCTCTCTTTCTTTCTCTCTCTCTCTCTCTCTCTCTCTCTCTTTCTCTCTCTCTCTCTCTCTCTCTCTCTCTCTCTCTCTCTCTCTCTCTCTCTCTCTCTATCTCTCTCTCTCTCTCTCTCTTTCTCTCTATCTCTCTCTCTCTCTTCTCTCTCTCTCTCTCTCTCTCTCTCTCTCTCTTTTTCTCTCTCTCTCTCTCTCTATCTCTCTCTCTCTCTCTCTTCTCTCTCTCTCTCTCTCTCTCTCTCTCTCTCTCTCTCTCTCTATCTCTCTATCTCTCTCTCTCTCTCTCTCTCTCTCTCTCTCTCTCTCTCTCTCTCTCTCTCTCTTTTGCACACAAGCAGAAACAATTTGCATAAATACAATTGAATTGTTACTTTACGCCACCCGCAATGAGTGTTCGAAACTCCCAACAACTACTATTAATTGATAGAGAAAGAAGGTCGATCGACACCTCTCTTTTCATAACGAATATTCAATTTTAAGAATACATTTTCTTCACAGAAAACTCTCGTTTGTCTTACTTTTAATGATGGAGTTCTGAAATTGAATTCACTGTTCCGGAAAATTGGATCGAAAGAGAAGAATATTTACATCATTATACGAGTATACTTTGCACTCACCACGAGTTTTGTTACACTTGATATAGTTCTTGAAATTTACATTTTAATCAAGCATCTCTTCATTATTTCCTTTTCCCAGATACCCAACAATGGAAGTGACAACTAAAAATAGGCGTGGCTTAACAATCGACCAGTCAGATCTATTTGATTTGTAGTTAGTTTTGTATGACTATAGTTAGATTACATCATTTTGTGTCATTTTTATTTTCAACTCTATCTATTATATTGTGAAGCTTCATGTTTGTATTATTTTGTGACACCCATATGACACATATTTCAAAATGAACCTGTCTTCATCATGTCAGAAGAATGTAGTACAACAGAATGTGTAGTGGAGAGAGAAATTAAATGTACTGGTAGAAGATTTGGATGCATAAATAAATAAAATGAATATGTTATTTGTGATCATTGAGACATACCCTGATTGGATATGTAGAATTTGACCCATTTTGAACATCCTATTTGATTGGATGTTATATGTTTTGTGTCGTGAAGCGCAGAAAAAATAAAAATGACAATTGCAGGGAAGGGGTTCTATCCAACCAATTCTGGAGCAGTATTCTTTAAAAA
>OZ023334.1:28320228-28329279 GCA_964007535.1 Brachyptera risi | reverse complement strand
AAAAAAAAAAAGTATTCTTTAAAAACGTTGTCTTCCAGTTCCGATTTTACTTGTTTCTTCAATTTCATTGACGACTAGTGTGACCTGACCATTGACGTCACAAAATATGACATCCAATCAAGTGGGCTGTTTATTGTGGAGGAAGGGGGGATTCGAAATTGCCAATCAGAGTATTTCAAGTTGTTTCAATAATATTGGAGTTGAAATTCCTTTCATTTTTCAATATAGTTAGGCCTATACATCATTGAGTGATCACAAAATACGCACGAAGCTTGATTCAGGTTGATCTGTGATATAAGTATAATAATGAGTATAATTATGATAATAATACAAATCATTATAATAATAATGAGATTAATTCATATATTATAATAAATTCACAGCATAGGCCTATATTCATTTACAAAACGAGTCTCGTCAGTATAATACAAGATGTTTGGAACTTGTAGAATAGTTCGTCGATATTATTAAACTCTTTGTCCAACAGATAACGTTTCACATTTGTTTTGAAAATATCACAAGATGCCATACATGTCAATTCTTTGAAAAGAGCGTTATAAAGTTCCACAGCGTCATGATCAAGTCCAGACTCAGACAGGGCAGCGTGGTGACTCACATCTAGATGGTCGATTAATAAGCCACAACCAGTCATCAATAGAGTGCATCGTTGAACATAATATAAATAAATGAAATCATTGTGTTTGACGACGCTCTGTGATGATGAGCATGATTTATTGGCGTCGGTGATGCATTAGATGACAGAGAGATGTTATGAAAAGTTATTGTATTGGGCTTTTGGGCAGAGAAAAGGAAGCAGTCGTGGCCTGCTCTGAAGGAATCATCAATTATTATTCACTTGAATGACATCAATAAACCTCGAAAAACCCTTGTCAGGATGGTTGACTATAGCGGTAATCGAACCCCGGTCTCGTGAATATTCCTCTCTTTCTTACTCACATCTGCTATATTTCACTTCGACTTCCAACTTCTCTCATTCTTACTACCTTACATACTCTTCAAACCAATTCATATACTTTTTCACGAGTTCTTCAAACAAAACATGTCCTCTAGTTACAGTAAAATAATAGAGATTTTGTTTTACGTCAATCTCTCCATGTTATTCAACACACTCCTTTCGAAGAAAGGAAAATATTCGCTGTTCGTAATCCTCTTATCCCCACCCACCCATCTTCCTCCTCTCCCGTTGTTTCCAGATTCTTTCCAGTCACATGCCCGGTCTCATTCTCCTAATCCTCCACAACATCTCAAATCTAAAGTCATTAAAATGTTGGCCAACTATTTTATAGCCTATATTAAACCACAAGGATATAAAAATCTATACAGAAAGTTGAAGTTTGGAGTCTTCATAATCCTCCTTTCTTCTCGTTCATTTTACTCTTGATTGACCTAAAAAAAAATCATTCCCGGTCTGTAGGCCTTTAATCCCTTTCCTTCCCCTCTCAGCCGCATCCCCTTACCCGGCTCCAGAGGCATCCAGAAACCATACCTACCAGCACGCGTCTAATCCTGGGGTAGAGCCACGTAAACATCCCCTCCCACCCACTCTACCAGATCAATAAAGCCTTTTACTGACGTCACAATACCCGTTGACCAATCAAACATCTCGATTTCGTACGATTACGTACCGTCGACCAATCAGATCACGCATCGACAGTGTAATGACGTCATTTTTTCGTCTCGACCAATCGGGTGTCGCCTGGTGACGTCACGAGAGATGCAACACGTGGCATGTTAAGTGAGGTTATGTTTGACAAAGTGGTTGGTCTTTAATCAATGTCGTTACGTCACGGTAGGCTGCGATTTGTGAGGTAATTTCGCTGTCAAGGGTTGGTGTTTCTTTACTTTTATGGGATGAAAAAGAGATATGAGTATTAAAGTAATTTTAACGGAGATATACGCACTATAAAGGATTAAAGGTGAGATTCATCGTGAAGTGTTTTAGTGCCTTTGTATAAATTATAGTATAACATTTTTTCCAGGGTTCAGTTATTTTATTCTCATCTTTCCATATACTTTATATACTATTCTTTTACATACCACTATACTTTATATATTCCTACTGACTGTCGTATCTTTACTTAAATAATCCTGAATATTCAAGAGAATAAAATTCACCTGATTGTATCATATTTTATTCATTACAATTATTCTACCACCGAATACAACAACATAATTTTTACTATCATATGAATTCATGAGATGTAAATAAAAGATACGATAGTTTGGTTGATTAAGTGTTCATTCCCGATTGTCACAACGTACAGGAGTAAGGTTCCTGGATACATTTTCAAGTCAGGAACCAATAATTGAGGTTTATTCTACATAAGAATTATCCAAAGAACAAGCAGGTTTTTTGAAATGGTTTCTTTTTGCTCACAGTACGTTTGACTGTTCATAAAACATTAGGTCATTGTGTTACGTTCTCTATTCAGCTTGAAATTATCATAAATGGATATGAATGACTGAAATAAAGCAATCGAGTAATGTGACAACAAAATCAGGGCAAATATAATGGATGAAATGAATATGAGGTATTTGGGAGGCGAAGAACGACAGAGAAAATCGAAGAAAAAGTAATTGATGATTAAAAAGTATATCCAAGATTCTTCATATTCAGCATAAGTGATCAATTTGAATCATCCATGCTTTATGAACTCACCATGGTTTACTATTTACAGTTTTAAAAATGAGTAGCTCAATTGTTTCAATGTTGCTTGTAAACTTGATTTTGAAATCAGGTTGTGGTTTTTTTTTTTTGGGGGGGGGGGGGGGCAAACAAATTAGAAACATCACAATCAAACAAAATTCACATCGCTTATCCACAAAGCCTTTTAGCTTCATATTAAATTTCACATATATAAATAAATAAACATGTCTATATCGCTAATCCTTCAATGCATATATTGCGTTAGTTACATCACATATACATTGTTTTCATAATTCGAAACTATCACCAACATTTCACGATCAGTTTCGATACCTGAAACTTTCATTACAGTAAAAGTAATACCAACTGTGTAAAACAACGTTCTGAATGGGCACCACAGCACTTAAATTCACTGCTACAGGTAAAAAAAAAAAAAAATGTGCGATGGTTGAATATTTCAATTTTGACATTGGAAATAGTTGATAATTTCTCAAGTTGAGAATGTCAGTAAGTGTTTTAGTTGTCAAGTGGATGACAGCCAGCACACGGTATAGCACAATCGTATTCTCACATTCATTCAACTCTGCAGAGTTATGAATGTTCCCAATTCATTTTGTTTTCATTCTCAACTACTTATTTCCGACAAAGTTAGAGAAGAAAAGTTAGTAGGCTGAAAACATGTCGACTTGGGTATGCCAGGCCCAATTAGTAATAAAATAAATTCAATTTCACGCACCAATAAAAAAATGCCATTCTCTCCACGAATAATCGAGAAAAAATCATTCTTTCTAGTTATTCCCAGTTTTATCCTCTATAATTTTGTTTATAGTACTGCTGCCCCTCGAGTTTTCCGTCTCCGTAAACTCTGTACACATCAACTGTAAATATCTGGGCTTGAGCGTTCAGCGGAAGCAATTAGGGATAGTATAACATATTGTTTGTTCAACTGGCGTATGGGATATAAGAGAGACCAGTGAAGCTGAACAATGTTCAACAGACTAGGTTTAATTCGAGAAGTTTTGTTTGAGTAACGGAAAACACATTAAGGCGTCCCTAGTCTCCATACGTCGAAAAGTTCCCGCAAGGGTGATTATAAAGATAATTTTTTCAAGAATGTTTTTTTATTATCATAATGACATATAATTATGAGTACATTTTATAGACTCGCAAAGACAGAATGTTGACTTGTCTGCGGGTCTATTAACAATTACAATACAAAATAAGTAGACTCGAATTAAGTTAAATTGTCTGGACAATGAAAAGCAATTGAATAATAACAAAAACGGATTTTGCGATCTATACTTTGGATTAGAAGTCGGGTTTCCTGCCGCCAAGGGTTTAATGATCTTTAAATACTACCTCCAGCATGTATTTACATCCAGGCCATCTGCATGTTCACGAGAGACCATCTCGATATTTTAAAATTGAATACTCATCACCCTGCAGCACAACACAAAAGGCTCAAATGATCTTGCTCAGGACTATTGCAGATTGACCACCATATCAAGATCAGCCCTTCAAGCTGGATGGTAGAAGGATATATAATCATCTTCCCAGGGAATTGAAAGAAAGCAACAATAGAACTGGATTCAAATCCAAATGAAATAATTTCTTACTGAATAATTTATTTTACAGCCTGGACGAATATTTTTTATACAATTGATTTACTGTTAATTTGTATCATTTGTTAATTTTTATTCTATCATCTGATGTGATTACCACAATAACCTTGTAAATTAACCATGTAAAAATACAATACTGAATACATAATTACACAAGAGAATGATACAAATGATGGAAAATAAACGATTAAAATAATTGATAATGATATTTTTGTTTCAAGATGTTTATTTGTCAATTCTGAGAATATGCATTAAGGTCACAATAGTCTACAAAGCCTGTAAACAGGCTTATCTGTGGTTTGCATTTTAATTACAACACATGAAAAACATAACTGATCCAAAATAATTACAGGTATAGTGATGGCGTATTTAGTTTTGTGATAATAATAATGATAATAATTAATGAATGGTCATTCAACTAACTGTAACCGGTGCTAAATACAAAATTAATAAATACAACATAAGATGCAGATTGCATACGATATATTTTGTCGAAAATGCTAATAAGTGAATTTTTTTTTTTTACCCGAAGTTGGACAAATGTAACATAACACTCGGCGTTCTTGCCATCGTTTTTCACCTCGCAGCGTACAAAGTACAAAAAACATAGAACCTATTGTGAATGTTCATTATGGATTGAAAATATTCTAGAAGATGCTTCGCTGTATGGTGTGAAGCAGTTTCACTACAATATGTTCGTCCGGAAAGTTAATGCGATCGTTTATATGTTCTGTTGGTATTTAAAATGTTGGGTTGTGGGTGGGTTTCCCGCAGGTGAATAGCTTGATTTTATTAATTTAGTTACTTTATAGGCGATTGACTGTACCTATTAACTGAAGATTAGTGACTTGAACAAATAGCGAATTATCTTAATTGTAGCACCGCCACGTATGTTTTCAGTACTTTCGTTATTTTTCTTGATTTATTTTTATATTGGGTTCAACGACGCACTGTAATGATGACTATATGATCTATTGGCGTCGGATGAATGATTAATGAGATGGTGAGATGAAGGTTTTATAGGTAATAGGAAGGATATTGGGAAGTAAGCGGTCGTGGCCTATAACTGTGGGAACCATCCTAGGATTAGCCTAGACTACAGAAGGAAACCACGAAAACCCCCTGTAAAGATGGAAGGTAGCGGGGATCGAACCGGGTCTGACATGCCCACTGCCTCCCGGGTCACATGGAGCGAGTGCGTTATAAGCACTCAGCTACCTGTGCCGGTACTTTCATTATTAATTCACTATAATAAGTAATACTCAATTATCGGCTGGTACAACCGGCTATCATAAAAATAAGGAACTTTATCCACGAGAGAAGAAGGAATAAGTCAACATGAAAGACACAAATATCATATTAAACTTGTATGGCTGAGGCACTTTCAGAGTATTGTACTAGTCAAACGCGAAATATGCGTTGTAAGATGAGCGAGATATCTCAATAAGGTATAAAAGTCCTTAAAGTAGTTTTACCCTTGCTACTTTATCGACTCTGGTATTCTACACACCTTGATATCTGAATAAGCTATTAAAGTCGTTAAAGTAGTTCTACTCTTGCCACTTCATTGACTCTGGTATTCTACACACCTTGACGCATATAAAAAATACTTCATTGTTGGTCAACTCTTGAATCTAGAAAGCAGTGAATCTTGACAACTTAATTCTGTCACAATTTGTATGATGTATTTGAAGAATATTATCAGTCATTTTATTTTTTTTCTCCAAAACGAATGATCAGAATTGCTTAAAAAATCTTAATAATGTGTAAAATCCATGTATACACATTTAGAGAAAATTTCATCTCATTTGGAGAGATTTTATTTTTCAACATTTTCCGCCCAGCCAAATCTTATGGGGTTTTTAGAAACTTTGAGATGATGATTCTCGAAATCGGTCCGACCGATTCATCCTAAAAACTATACAGTTCTGAGTTGGATGAGTTTGCGTGTACAAAAAAAGTTTCATGTTGATCAGTCAACCCTTGCGACCTGTGGAGTGCTTACAAACAAAAAAAAAAAAAAAAAAAAAACACACAGACAAAGCCCTATAAGAGTGGGATGGAGACTTCGCTACGCTCATCAATAATTTCCCAGGACAAAAATACCGATGAGAAATGAAACTGAGTATTCTGATATATTTATAGATCCATTTTTTCACTGAAACTTTCACAAAAATGTTTCTGTTATATGCGATATCTTCTTCCTTCATAGATGTAAGAATAAACACACTTGAACTTGATCTTATGAAGATACATTTTAGCATTCCATTATAAAAGTTTTCATTCATAACACACTTGATCAAAGTCACTTTAATCTTATGTTCACACTCTAAAATATGTATAAACAAATAAAATGTGTGTTTTTGTCAAGTTTTGATGTTTTATGGGGTGATAAGATCGCCCTTGTGGTGCCCCGTCCAAACGATCCTATCTTTCATCAATAGCCTTAATTGGGGAACAATGATTTTGTATCAAGTTTCGATATTATTAAAAAAAAAAAAAAAAAGTTCTGATCCAACTTTTTCTTTTTCACGTTTCAAATGCGCACAAAATCAGGCTAATGTGATATTTCCAATATTCTCAATAGTAACAGACCTGAAGTTATCATGAGTTATTTGATTTCATCATCTTACAACCAAGATGGCCGTGATATCCAAAATTATTTCAATTCGATTAAAATATGAAGTACCGGTATTCTTTCAAAATTACTTCAAAATTAATTATCAAGGTCTTGCGAAGCAACCTTAAAGTCAAGAGCGATTGAATAGATTATTTCTATATTTCAAAAATAACAGACTGTTCATACGTACCAACTCACGAAGAATGAAAGTTTTGATTAAAAGCAAACATCATGTAATAATAATTGATGAGCGTAGCGAAGTCTCCATCCCACTCTTATAGGGCTTTGTCTGTGTGTTTTTTTTTTTTTTTTTTTTTTTTTTTTTTGTAAGCACTCCACAGGTCGCAAGGGTTGACTGATCAACATGAAACTTTTTTTGTACACTCAAACTCATCCAACTTAGAACTGTATAGTTTTTGGGATGAATCGGTCGGACCGATTTTGAGAATCATCATCTCAAAGTTTCTAAAAACCCCATAAGATTTGGCTGGGCGGAAAATGTTGAAAAATAAAATCTTTCCAAATGGGATGAAATTTTCTCTAAATGTGTATACATGGATTTTACACATTATTACGATTTTTTAAGCAATTCTGATCAGTCGTTTTGGAGAAAAAAAATAAAATGACTGATAATATTCATAAAATATATCATAAAAATTATGACAGAATTAAGTTGTCGAGATTCACTGCTTTCTAGATTCAAGAGTTGACCAACAATGAAGTATTTTTTATATGCGTCAAGGTGTGTAGAATACCAGAGTCAATGAAGTGGCAAGAGTAGAACTTCTTTAACGACTTTTATAGCTTATTCAGATATCAAGGTGTGTAGAATACCAAAGTCGATAAAGTAGCAAGGGTAAAACTATTTCAAGGACTTTTATACCTTATTGAGATATCTCGCTCATCTTACAACGCATATTTCGCGTTTGACTAGTTAGATGAGCGTAGCGAAGTCTCCATCCCACTCTTATAGGGCTTTGTCTGTGTGTTTTGTTTGTTTGTTTGTAAGCACTCCACAGGTCGCAAGGGTTGACTGATCAACATGAAACTTTTTTTGTACGGGCCAACTTTCACAACTTAGAACTGTATAGTTTTTGGAATGAATCGGTCGGACCGATTTTGAGAGAAATCATCTCTAAGTTTTTAAAAAACCCATAAGATTAGACTGGATGAGAAAATTTGAAAAAATGAAACCTCTCGGAAAAGAATAAAATTTTCTCTGAGTGTTCAATCATGAATGATACACATAATCACCATTTTGTAAGCAATTCGAACCAGCCGTTTCGAAGAAAAAATTCAAATAACTGTTTGTATACATCAAATATATGGAAATGAGCCAAGATTCACTGCTTCCTAGATTCGATATTTGCCCAAGCATTAAATATCCTTCATATTCGTCAAGGTGTGTAGAACACCAGAGTCGATAAAGTGGCAAATGTGGGACTGTTATTACACCTTATTCAGATATCTCGCTCATCTTACAACGCACATATGGCGTTTGCCTAGTAATAATGCTATAGTGTTGATGGATCGACACAGCCGCTGGTCAGTGATGCATAATAGAGAAATCAGTCGACCGGAAACTGAATATAAAACTATTATCAAAACTTGTACAAGGGCGAAATACAAATTCAACATGATGTTTTCTAGACTCGTGCGTATTCAATTTACTACAATTTCTTCTCGTATTATATAGGTTCATGTGCTCCGAGAGGGACCTATCCGAGCGTAATATTATCAATGCCAACCTAACATAATTATAAACGATCGAAGTGGATTCACATGAGGTCACGTACTTTTGTATATAACTGTACGCGGTGAGGTAAAAATCGACGGTAAAAATATCAGGTGTCACTGTTTACATACAATTGATCACTACATCTTCATTATTTCGAAATTTAAGTCAATAACATTTTCTCACAATTATTTTCCACATCTTATAATGTATATTTTGATGTTTATTTATCTTGCAAGGTTAAAGTTTTACGATCATTTATATCTCAAATCCCACTGGCGGGAAATTTCAATCTTTGTTGGCTATGAGTATACGTCTGGAAGGTAAAATATAATCTAAAACCATATCCGAATATGAAATATGTGTATTCAGTGTGCACCATATAACCCATCTGCTGGTGGGCTGC
>OZ023334.1:28142728-28317728 GCA_964007535.1 Brachyptera risi | reverse complement strand
CTGCCCGGATGGTATTGGCCAGAACTCGAAGGCCAAGTCTCCACCCCTTGAGCGCCGGGGTTCGAGCCCAGAGCAACGCATGCCGTTGCAATTACTTCCCCGTTTAATCTAGGAGGGAATATAACCTCCGTACAAAAATAACACTCTGATACCAACAAACTCATGAGACACTAATATTAGGATACCATGATAAAATATAATTAAACCTAAAAGTTATACACTGCAATAAAGATATAAATGTCACTCATTCTTATAAACTCAAGTGAACCAACCCCTGGTCCACTTTGTCCTCATTTATTTAATTGCCATAATAAAATATAACAAGCCGGCGAGTCCTTCACAATAGGTACCCGCCAACCAAACGTTATGGCAGATTTACCCTAAATTCTTTATTCTAAACCCTTTATATTGGGTATGTATAGGCTTAACGCTAATTCTTCAACTATATCTATGCGACCCAACCCTTGGTCCACTTCTTATCTATAAGTGACAATAAACATAAGAAAAACATAATAAAATATAATGTAAATCGGTATATACCGACCAATATTTCTAACCATACCCTAAATTCTATATACATTTGAGTGACCATAAATCTCGGTCAACCTTTTTGAAAAGAAACGTGACAAAACAACAAGGGTAAGAGCAGAGTCGATAAAGCAGTTCTACCTCCTGTAGAGGTCGTTCGACTCCCTATGCTGGCAATGCTAATAGTTGTGCTAAAATTAAATTGCCACCGGGAGCGCTGACTATACTTATTACCGGAGATCTCAAGTAAGCATCATTCTTCGTGAACTTCTGGTTGTATTTGCATTTTTGATCAATGAAGCCTCATTCATGATACAGCTGATCTGTCACGAAAATTCAATTTACTTCTTAATGATCAATAAAATAGAACTTGAAGGTGAATTTCGCTGCTGGTTTCAAAGTTTTATCCAACACGTTTAGATACCGGTAATGTTAACATGATAGAAATACTTTTAATTTCAATATACAAGTCTAAGCAGCTATTAAAACATGTCGAGTCAGAAAACAATAACCTAAGAAACTGAAAATGATCAAACAACTTAACTTGTCAACTGTCACTTTCAGCAAAAAATTTAACTCGAATATTATAAAATCAGTAGGGCCTATCACCAGCAGATATTTGCATTGCCAATCTAGAGACTACTTTCTCTATGGTACCAGCCATAGGCTTCAGTGAAAAATTAGATATATTTTAGAAACATTCTCCAACATTTGTAGCTCACTATCCAGTACATCAATACCAGTAGGCTTACCCGTAGCTAATTCAGGCCTAGCGCCCTGGCCTAGATGATTTCCTACAGTTCGGCAATAAAATGCACATGATAGTGTCAAAACAAAAGTATTATGTATCCTAATGTCCTCAATCCATCTAGTTTTGACTGGAATCGATATGAGTTTGGGCAATAGATGTATTCACTTATCAATGTATACATACACACAAATGACCTGACTACAAACATTTGAATGGAATAAAATAGATAGTCTTGGTCTGAACATGTGAATAAAAAAAGCAGGATTGGGCTAGGAGTAGGCCCAGACCAAAAGGAGGAATGTGTGTATAGGATCGAGCCTAAATAATGTAGAATGTCAATCTTGAACTAACCCAATGAGGGACCAAAATTATTTGAATTCCTGAAATTACAATAGATTGTCATCTCTTGGCACCTGTGATTGAATTGATAGGGAGTAGGACATGATGCGAGTAAGAGGAGGCTATAAACAACATATTTACACTCATATCATAATAGATGATGCACTCAATTTATTACATCGCCATAAAAATAGTATATACTGAAGAAACACAGTGAACTGATAGAATATTATGCGATCTTGAATTACTATTGCGAGGAGTAAGAGCAATGAACATCTACGAAGAGTGTAGCTGTGATCTTTCAATAATTCCAACAATTGAATATATTTTCGGCACTGAGCAAAGGTTCGCCGTTCGCTTCCTATATTCTTGGTTTGCTGCTGTAGTAGTAAGAGTATGGTCTGGAAGCCAAGTTCCGATTGTTGTCCTAGAACGAATAAATACAGATTGATTCACTAGATGTGTAATATTCCTTTAATTTCAATATTTGAAAACATCACATAACAATAGGCGGAGTCAACCTGATCCAAGGATCAACTTTGTGTAATCAGAACTACATTCACATTGGATTTGGAAAAATATCACACAAGAATATTCTATTGTAGGCAATAGCATTGCAAGTCTAGTAAGATCGAGCTCTAAGATCTAAGAATGAGTAGGTAAGGGATTTATAATGTTTACAAAAATCTGTCTTGTGGCGAACTCAAACTTTCACTCGACTTGACTTCAAAGCAAAGCTGAACTTATGCTGAGACTGCCCACTGATTTGCTAGTTCCAAACAAAACGTAGGCCTAGGTCTAGGTCATTGAGTTTGTCATAGGCTTACCAGGCCTACTACTAATTCCATGCCTTAGTTCATCTAAGTTATGTCATGTAGGCCTAGAAATTGCTCTAACAATGCCACTCCATACTACTAGCTAGGGCCTAGTAGAGTGAGCCTAGGCTATACTATCTAGTCCAGCCTCTCTAGCTAGGCCTAGGTAGGCCTACTAGTACTATAGGCTCACTAGGATAATAAATGTATAGCCTCTCAGATGTTGAATAATATTGTCTTCTCCCTCCTGATCATCAGATATCAACGTTACATAATTGAAGTAGGCTAGCGTGAATATTTACTCACCAGTAGGAATTAGATTCTTGGTGATCTGGCAGTCTCAAGTCAACACTCGAGAAATTGTCGACTCAGTCCGCAATAATATTTGTCGTCGAGGCGTAAATCCAGGTAATAACGATTAGCAACGAGTCCTGATGGAGCGCATTTCAATGCAATGAGTATTTCCTGATCGTTTTTCGAGAACTTCATCATCACTTGGAACCAACGATTTTAAAAACCGTGTTTACAATTAGGCCTACACATGCATTTAAAATGTCCACTGTCGACATTCAAAAGACGTGGTTGACAGCATCCAGCACAACACCAATCGTATTTCATTGTGAAACAAAATTTACCAAACATTCACAGATTCTTGAGTTGGTATATTCCAAAATCTTTTGTTGTAAACTTCACTTCTAAGCGGTAATAAGTATAGTCAGCGCGCCAAGTTGTAACACGGTAAACTACACTAGTCGGACGACCTCTACAGGAGGTAGAACTGCTTTATCGACTCTGGTAAGAGTATCATAAAATCTAATAGAATAACCAGAGATGAATGTATTTACAAATTACCAGTACTTCGCAAGTGATGATGTATCTCACTCATCAATGTAAATGTCAATTGGGTAGTCTAAAAAGTCATAAACCCAACCCCGCTCCCTTATGGTCCTAATGGGATCTATTGGCATCTAGTTTATGACTGACCCTCGCCGACTACGTAGATTGTATGAGTGCCTTTGTTCCGATGTATTTTCCGTCCTCTTCTCTTTTGACCCAACTTTCTCATGGCTAGCTGTTGAGTTTGTATCTGAGGTAGCCCATTCAGGCCTCGGGGTAAAACGCATAAGTTGGTCAATATTGTAGTTCCCAATGAGCTTGCCGTCTTCGATGTTGTTTAAGACGTACACATTTTGCCCTATTCTATCCGTGATGACATAAGGCCCATCTCGTTTCTTAGACAGCGAAGATGCCACCCCCTGCAGCGCATTCGACAATACATGAGTATCTCTCCACACATGATCGCCGATTTCAAACTCATCCTGCCGCCGGCCGCGATTATATACTTTACGCCTTCGACCGAACGCCAACGCCATTGATTTGTGTGCCATTTGGCGTGCTTCAGTCATTCGTTCAATTAGCCGGTCGGCAAATCCTTTAGCGACGCCCGAATCAGGTGCTCTCATCGGTGGTCCATCGACGTCGTTGGGAAACCTTAACTCCCGGCCAAACGTCAAAAAGGCCGGTGTAAAACCGGTGGTTTCAGACACCGCCGTTCTCAAGGCGAACTTAATTTCATTGAGTTTCTTATCCCAATTCCGATGCTCTTCTGTTAAAGTAATTAAACATTGCTTGATTGATTTGTTTGCTCTTTCAGTTGGGTTTCCTTGTGGACGGTACGGGACCGTTTTACGAGCCTTGATTCCCAATCGCGAGCAAACGTCCTTCCATAGTTTTGAAGTGAATTGCGGACCATTATCACTCCTAATGTCCGATGGATAGCCGAAAGTAGAGCAATAATTCAACATACAGTCCACCACTGACTTGGCCGTAGCTTGCCTGAGAGGATAGATTTCGATGAACTTAGTGAAATCATCTATGATAACGAACATGTATTGATGTTGACTTGTACTCCTCGGATATGGCCCCATTAGATCTACCGATAAGGCTACGCCCCCCTTTTCCGCCAATCGACTGTCCATGAAACCTGCTTGCTTTCTAGTATTTTGCTTAGTTTCCTGGCAAGCCACACAACCCTTCACATATTTGGTTGTATCGTTGCGCATTCCAGTCCATGAATAGCGGTCGTGTAGACGCCGCAGCGTCTTCTTGACTCCTAAATGCCCTCCCAGTACATCGTGAAAGTTGTGTAGAACAGTCTTTCGCAGGGAAGCAGGCACCATTATCTTGAAAACCGACGTCGAGTTGTTATCAGCGTCTTCGTCTTTCCCGGGCACGTATTTCACCAGGACTCCATCACTCTCTACTATGAATGATTCGTCATCTCTGTCTCCTGCTTCATACGCCTCTATAATAGCAACCAGCTTGGGATCCTTCTTTTGAGCGGACCTCCACATTTCTCTATCACTGAGATCGACTGCTTGAATGACTACAACCTCCCCTGCCGTGTGCCTCCCCACGACTTCCCCTGGAATCAATGGCAAATCCGGCCCTTCCACCAAACCTGGCTCCACCACTTCCGGATGGCTATCTCCTTCAAACGTCAATCTCCCTATGATTTTACCTTCAGTATCACACTCCTCCACGTCTGATATTGGTAGTAGCTCGTCCACCAGTCTCGCACTCTCTTCCCGTTCCAGCTCCTGCTCAATGGGAGCCCTACTCAACGCATCGGCGATCACATTGGTCTTGCCTCGCCTATACCGTATCTCACAGTCCAGAGGCATCAATCTCATAGCCCAACGCTTCACTCTACCTTTATTCCACTCCGCAGAGAGAATAGACTTCAGACAATCATGGTCGGTCTCAACTTTGAAATGTTGCATATCAATATAGGAATGAAAACGTTCAACACTCCAAATGACGCTAAGTGCTTCAAGCTCTGTGATAGCATAGTTTGCCTCAGCTGATTCCAATGTTCTGCTAGCGAATGCAATGGGCCTCAGGCCTAGGTCGCCTTCTTGCAGTAGTACAGCCCCTAATCCTTCGTATGACGCATCACATTTAATAGTGAACTCTTTATTCATGTCCGGTAATGCGAGACACGTATCCGCCGTGATACTATTACGTAAAGTGTTAAATGCAATATTTTGCTCTTCGTTCCACGCCCACACTACTCCTTTTTTCAATAGTTTATAGAGTGGCAAGGCTATAGTTGCAAAATTAGGTATATAGTCCCTGAAGAAATTCGCCATGCCTATGAACCGCTGTATTTCTACCACACGCGTTGGCGTAGGGAACTTTACTATAGCTGCAACAATATCGGGATCTGGGAATGACACACCCGGTCGAATAACATGCCCCAGAAAATTTATCTGTTGTGCACAAATCTGTACTTTTCCTGGATTGATAGTTAATCCAGCTTTTTTCAATCTATCAATGACGTCCGCTACATCGAGCACGTGCTGCTCGAAACTTGGTGACCATATGCATATGTCATCTAAAAACGCCACTGCATATTCGTACGCCACTCCCTGCAAGACTTTGTCAACCAGTTCTTGAAAGCGGAAGCTAGCCCCCTTCAGCCCAAATGGCATCTTTATGTACTGAAAGAGTCCTCTGTGACACACGAACGCTGTCTTCGACCTGTGTGCTGGTTCAACGACAACCTGATGATAGCCTTGAGATAGATCTAACGTCGACATGAATTTAGCTTTACCGAGATTAGCCAATACCCAATCGATTCGTGCCATAGGATAAGGATGTACAGTGGTGACGGCGTTCAACGGCCTATAGTCCAAACACATACGAAAACCCCCCGTGCGTTTACGAACTAAAACTGGAGCAGACGCCCACGGACTAACACATGGTTCAATTATCCCGTCAGCAAGTAGCTTATCTATACATTCATCCAAGATTCTTCTTTTAGTTTGATTCAAAGGCCTTTGTGCACATCGCTTAGGTAGTGCATCGCCGGTATCTATACTATGCGTCAATAGGTCAGTACTACCTGGCTTAGTAGTGAATACGTCAGCCCTCGCTCTCAACATTGTTAACAGTGCTTCTCTCTCACTCATAGAACAATTAACAAGTTTACACATCTGTTCAATACAACAATCCTCATTAGGCCTACTTACTATATTACACACTAATGACACATTTTTATTCTCAAATGGTATAATTGCCTGTCTTGCATTACCTAAGGTCCACCCTTTCTCTGCTATATGAATTGAAATACCAGTTTTTAGTAAGAAATCTCTCCCAAGTATTACAGGCGAACAGAGCCCAGGCAACAAGAAAAAAGTTTGCATTGTACTATCGGCCCCCCAGTGCACTTTCAATGTCATGGTGCCTAAAGTTTCCACTTTCCCTTTTGCTATTTGCAACCGGCTAGTACTGGGTTTGACCCTCAGCTTCTTTTCTCTAATCATTTCAAAGAACTCACTGCCCAGTAGGCTAACGGATGAGCCACTATTCAAAAGAGCAGATTGCGTAATATCCATGATCTTGACTCGCAGCAAAGGTTCATTGCTATAACGATCACTTTCACATGGTGTAGCTGCTAATGAAGACTGAAATAGCAGTCCTTCTTGAACCTCTGTTTTCTTAGCAACGATTGTGTGGGTAAGAGCAGGACAGGCTGTGTTGTGTGGAGGACACGGTGTCCTGTGTGTGTGTACGTTGTCAGGCTGTCCGTCTCGCCATGATTGCTTTGCAGCTACCTCTGGCGTGACTTCTGGACAGACTGTGATGTGTGAAGGACATGGTGTCCTTTGTGTGTGTACGTTGTAAAACTGTCCGTCTCGCCATGATTGCTTTGCAGCTACCTCTGGCGTGACTTCTGGACAGACTGTGTTGTGTGGAGGACATGGTGTCCTGTGTGTGTGCACGTTGTAAGACTGTCCGTCTCGCCATGATTGCTTTGCAGCTACCTCTGGCGTGACTTCTGGACAGACTGTGTTGTGTGGAGGACATGGTGTCCTGTGTGTGTGCACGTTGTAAGACTGTCCGTCTCGCCATGATTGCTTTGCAGCTACCTCTGGCGTGACTTCTGGACAGACTGTGTTGTGTGGAGGACATGGTGTCCTGTGTGTGTGCACGTTGTAAGACTGTCCGTCTCGCCATGATTGCTTTGCAGCTACCTCTGGCGTGACTTCTGGACAGACTGTGTTGTGTGGAGGACATGGTGTCCTGTGTGTGTGCACGTTGTAAGACTGTCCGTCTCGCCATGATTGCTTTGCAGCTACCACTGGCGTGACTTCTGGACAGACTGTGTTGTGTGGAGGACATGGTGTCCTGTGTGTGTGTACGTTGTCAGACTGTCCGTCTCGCCATGATTGCTTTGCAGCTACCTATGGCGTGACTTCTGGACAGACTGTGTTGTGTGTTCGACAAGTGAAGTAGTAGTGATTATGGATATGTGTTATGACGGGAAAATCGTGCTTTCCATTACTCACAGTTTTTCCCCGGTCCACCTCTCCGTGGACGTCGCCTACCTCCGAGACTGGTTGGGCGGCTGGACACTCCCGTTTTTTGACCCGCGACCTCCTTCTTCCGCATCTGGGCAATTCCTCCGGAAATGGTTCCTGCTGCCACACGACCAACACTCTGGTACCGAAATTGGAGGTGTATCGGTGTCTGCTCGATGACGTTGTGGAAGAGGATCATAAGCACGAGCCCACGCTGGTACGTGATTATACATGAAAGGATCCAGAGCTGCTACCCCGACTGACCAATAGTCGCCGCCTCTCACACTATCCTCAGCGTCCGGTCTAACAGCCTGCACCGCTGCTACAGCCTGTGTTGTTTCTTGTAGCTTGGCGCCGCCCTCTTTCCAGGCCAGTGAAGGTTCGATCGCGTAAGCCGCCGATGGTGGAGGACGATACATCCGATCTAGCAGAATACTTGCTTGTAGATCGGGACCCGCGTCCGCCAACTCCCTCAGGGTCGTGAAAACTCTTCCGTGTACTAGCCGCCTGAACTCAGGATGCATTTGGTCCTGCACTCTCTTCAACTTGGCATCCTCTTCGACTTCCTCCCCGATTTGATCGTAATAAGCGGAAATGGCTTGTACAAACGTGGACAATGGCTCATTTGGATGTTGCGTTCTAGAGTCCAGTTCTCTTTTCAGCAACATTTTATAATTCGTCGGTCCGAACTGTCTTTGGAAGGCCGCACAAAATATTTCCCAATCGACAAATCCCCCACAAAAGTTCCACCACATTAACGCCTGACCGGTAAGCGCAACTGGCATACCTCTAGTGAGAAGTCTATCTTTACTAATGTTCTGACTAGCCGCAAACCTATCCAACTCTTTGATGAACTCTGACGGCGTTCTTGAATCACAATGCCCCTGGAAGGTAGGCAAAGCCATGCGTAACGGCGCCCACGAGTCTTCTTGATCGCGGTCTTCTCTACTGTTCGTGGTTTGTTGATGTCGCACTTCTACCCGAGCTCGTAACGCATCTTGCACGATATTTCCATCCAATGTGTCACTCGCTCCTAATCCCAACAACTCTCGCAAAAAATCAGCCGGTATTTCAATAGACATTTTATTACTTGGTTTGGATGTTCTGTTACTATTGACCACACGCTCGCCTTTCACTCGCCCAAATCGCAACTGCATAAAAACAATTTCACTTCTGTCCGTTCTTTTTCAATCAAAAAATCTAAACTAATCGCACTTAATTCAAAGATTATAATGTTTGATCCTCGGCTCGAGCCCCCATAAATGCAGCGACAACGGATTATGATTATAGGCGAGATGAAGGGAATAGGCTATAAATGATAAAAAGACTAATAATATGTTCAACTATAGGAGTTTATTCAAGAGTAAATATGATCGTACATACGAGACGGACAACAACTAGGTCACAGGGAACTCCATCCCTTCCTAGGTCCTACCTCATCGAACATTTGGACATCACTCATCTCTCAATCCTTCACATCGTTATAAACAATTGCACGCAAAACCACCCTTGCGCATGCGCGCCCTGCCCGGATGGTATTGGCCAGAACTCGAAGGCCAAGTCTCCACCCCTTGAGCGCCGGGGTTCGAGCCCAGAGCAACGCATGCCGTTGCAATTTTTATCAACTTTAAATAGTGGGCCTGATCTTTTAATTCATGGACATATTGAACAATTCAGTCATTTTATGTTGACGACAAGAACTTTTCGACCATCTTTCTGATGCATATTTTATTTAATTTGAATTCTTTGTATACTTTCTCTACAATTTCTATACTCTTCACTTATTATTATGTCCATCTCAATGTTTGCTCTCAATATTATCTTATGGTTTTCCTTTATTAATCGTTTATTCACATATTATGTATATTTGAGTTCTGATCATGTGCAATATACTCCACCGAATAGTTGATTGCAGATAAACTGTGTGACTTATTATAAAACTCGAACTCACGTCTCTCGGAGTACAAAAGGCGAGGTTAAATAAGCAGTAAACCGCAGAGATGTTGCTCTCACAAAGGTCACAATTCTATCAACTATAGAGTAGACGTGGTAAGAATGAATGATATATATATGTTAGTTTGGACTCAAATTGTCGGAGAGAAATATAATGATGTATCATGTATTCTACTTGTTCTAACACCTTTTCTATTCTGTTTCATTGTTATTGGATGGGGGTAGCGAAGATTTTCATTTCACTTACTGGAAAAGGTTGGAGTTTGTTCTCATGTTTTTATTTGTGTGCACAGTATACCAAAGAGAGTGAAATTTAAATATATAGGTCTCGAGGATGCAACAGCTCTGCTGTAAAGTTTGAAAATCAAAGCTGCCATTTTGGTGACATTGCACTGGATATCTTATGAGATTTGTGAACCTGGTATTCTCCATACAAGCACTAATTATGACCACAATTGAGTGCCCAATTAGTGCTACTAAATGATACTGGTCCAAAGTTTTTCATTTTCAGTTCTTCGTTTCACCAACTAGCAGATTACCTCGCATATTTTACAGGTTGATCTGTAGCAATTGTCACCAAAATGGCGGCCTTCAATTTGCAATGATAGTGCTGTAAAATCTGAAAGAAAAAGCTTGATCGCCAGAAAATGGCTTTGGCGGTGGCATGATTGATCCTTCCATTCTCTTATGAATTAATAGGGTATTGCGACATACAGGTCAGACTAAGTAACCAATCGACTTGAAGTTTATTCTGGAACATTGAAATCTCACCATGCAGAAAATAAAGATTTGTTTTTTGAAAAAAAAGCCTACTTCTTTAGGTTACAATATTGAGAATTTGATTCTCTCAGAGCGCGTCATTGATCGAGGTAGTTGAT
This sequence comes from Brachyptera risi, assembly GCA_964007535.1. Lineage (NCBI taxonomy): Eukaryota > Metazoa > Arthropoda > Insecta > Plecoptera > Taeniopterygidae > Brachyptera > Brachyptera risi. The sequence continues at coordinate 28,307,098 of OZ023334.1, read as the reverse complement.
ATTTTTGTTTTTCTCGCTTGAAATGAAATTTTCACCATCAACATTCTTCTAATAGGCCCATATGTTTCTAACACAGTTTAATGGATTTCGATTCGGTCGTTTTGAAGAAAACGAATGTATTCAACAATTATTAATCAAGATGATCTCATGTTCGAATGAGTTCAATATCCTATATATGAAAATGAATTGACAATAATCATTATTTATTTGTAATTTTCTGTGCTTAGCAACCCTTTTGTTGACTTCTTTTCGGTCCAAATATGGGTTTATTTCTTGGTTTGTTTGTTTATGCTCGCTTTTCATTGTATATGCGACCTTCGCAGGTTGCAAGGCGATATATATTCAATTGAATTCAGAGCTGCACATATTTTGGTAACAATCGATTTAGTCAATTTGAGGAAATTGATGATTGATATTTTAATAATACGCGTAAGAAACACATGGCCAATAACAAGCGAGAAATACTTTCATCCTGTAGGAATACTTAGGGATCCTTTGTAGGGATCCTGTAGGTGTACTTTCATCCTGTTCTCTCATCCTGTACAATTTTCTAGGTGGAACAACGATGAAAATGCTGGTCAAGCTCAATGAAAATCCGATACATTTCAAGAACGAAGTGTTCATATTTCTATCAGGCCTATATTATTGATTGAATATTCCGTCGGTCTTCCAAATCTGAACCCTGCATTATATAAACATGCTGTTATTTGAAATTATCGTTATAATTGTTTAAAATCGATGACTGCATCTATTTTACACGCAGAGTAGTATGAATGACATTCTATTTTCACTTTTGGGTTTTCAAGAAATAACTTTAATAATAAAGTTTTATTTCACTGAATTCTATATAAAGTTTAACTCTCCAATATTCCCTATTGTTTTTGTCACCAGAGAATTGGCAATACGGCCTCGACCGAAATCCACTTGAACTTCACCTTTCACACAACTTTCTTCACAAATTGTTGGTCACGATCTGTCGTCTCGCCAATTCTTCGCCAATATCGATCGACCGTTTCGACCAAGCACCTTGTGAAAGTTTGAACTTTGGTCTAGACTCTTTTATCGGGTTGTCGGATTGTTTTCTCTCGACAATTGATTCTGATCTTTGTCGTTGTCGTTAGGGTGGAAGAGTTAAACGATATCGTCATCGTTTAGGTGGAAGATTTGGACGGAGTCGTTGCTAAGGCCTACTGAATTGTGATCTATTGTTAGGGAGAATTGGAGATAGAGATATAAGCTTGGTTCTAGAATCTAGGGCTTACTCTCTGGCTCCCATGAATCGGGTTTATATTTTATTGGAAGTAAAGCCGGTTTTTATGTACACTCATTGTTATCCAAGTAGTTTACTTTGAATAGAAATAATGAGGTAGGTTGATCAGTTGCTAGAGCACTTGACTGTCATTCTGGGGTCCGAGGTTCTATTTCCATCATGGTGCGCTAACCTGAATGAGCGGGTAGACCAGTCGTTGGCGCGATGAACTGTCATTCAGGAGGCCGGAGCTCGATTCCCGCCATGGGTGACCATTCTGACTGAAGTTCATCGTGATTTTCCTCAGTTTTCAGAATGAATACTGAAGCTATCCCAACTGTCCTGAAAAAACTGATTGAATATTATTTCGTCTCTTCGTCTCTCTCTCTCTCTCTCTCTCTCTCTCTCTCTTTCTCTCTCTCTCTCTCTCTCTCTCTCTCTCTCTCTCTCTCTCTCTCTCCCTATATATATATATATATATATATATATATATATATATATATATATATATATATATATATATATATATATATATTCTATATATATATATATATATATATATATATATAAATATATATTCATATATATGTGTATATATATTTAAATGTTTATATATATATATATATATATATATATATATATATATATATATATATGTATGTATATATTTATATATATATATATATATATATATATATATATATATATATATATATAAATATATATATATATATATATATATATATATATATATATATATATATATATATATATATATATAGATATATATATATATATATATATATATATATATATATATATATATATATAAATATATATATATATATATATATATATATATATATATATATATATATATATATATATATATATATAAATAACGTCTATCAGTGCCTGACTCATCTGAAAGCATACATGAAAATGAACATTATCATATGCATTTGTTGATACAGAAAACAAAATATGAATGGAATATGGCGGAAAAAGTGAATACAGATCATAAAATATAATATGACAATTTGGCATAGATGATTGAAATCATTCAAATGATAAATATTTGATAGTCATGAATGAGATATCCTCTGTACCAACAAAATTGCAAGTTAAAATGGTGGTTCATGAATCAAAATCACAAGATTATCCGAACGACTGATGACTTATTACAAAATGGATTGAAATGCATTGAAAATTATACAGAATGATGTTTTTTCATTGTCATCAATTTCCTTTTTACATATATAATAAATACACTCAACAGTAGAAAAAAGTCTTCAAGGTAGACTTGACTTTGGGAGAAAGAAGAATATTACAGACTGTGTATTTTTAATTTTTAATTTTTATATTGATTTCTTGAAATTTCTTCCTTGAACTGATAACAGAACCTCTCGAATCTAAGAATACAACTTCCAAATTCTGATCTCACCAAGCCCTCACCTCAATTGCACGTTCTATGATATGAAATAGTGAAAATAATACATGCGAGTTGCCTACATTGGGATGCCGTACTAAAACCCATAGCGTTATCCCCAGCACTTGCGCTTAATGATGGTCTCAAGTGCAGCTATTCATCGCAGGTAGCGTAGTGTACGACGTACCTACGCTTAATGCCATGCTTTAAGCTTGGATTTAAGCTTGCTTTGTGTTCCATCTCGTGTCACTTGGTATGTGAGTGCGGTTCACATAAGCTGCTAGCGGCTGGAGTAGTATTCTAACCTGGTAATAGAATATGTAAGACTAGGAAACACTCCACGTGGGGTTGAAAGAAGTGAAGAGGTTCAGGGTATAATACAATATATTATCATATAATTTGATATAGTATAATATAACAGATATAATGTTCTGACGAGGTTTATACAATACTATATGTTGAAAACAAGTTGAATAAATACAAATACAAATACAAATACAAATGTCACATTTATAATTTGTTTCATGAGCACGGTTGAAGTGAACTAACGTATTGAACTGACCTATTGAGTATGATTACTGATTTTTTTTTGCCCCAAGACCCCACCAATAACTGGGCTACATGGGGATAATATTCAATTGATCATACATGGATAATGTGTGAAAAAACCATGACTCAAGCGAGACTCGACCCACGTCTGACTTTACAACAGTTTCTGTATCAGTATCTCAGCTGGATGAGCTAGTGGTGTTCGGGAGGGGGGGGGGGGGGTACGCAAATGCTACTCATCAGTTCCTGTATCAGAAAAAATTATATATATATATATATATATATATATATATATATATATATATATATATATATATATATATATACACATATGTAGGCCTATGAATGAAATATCTCTTTTTTTCTCTTTCTCCTTCTCTATCTAACTCTCTCATTATTCTCCTCCCACTTACATCTCAACCGCCCGTCTCTCCATCACAACTCGACCATTCCAAACCGCAACACCCGAGCTATAAGCTATTGATCGTTAAACATCCGTTCGTTATCGTTATCAGCGTCTCCCAACTCTTAACGGTCCTAACGGTCTTAGCGGACTTAACGGTCGTCTGCTTCCTTTAATTGATCTCTCATTCTTATCTTCGCGCCACAATGTTTCTTCGGCGAGCCGACATCGAAACACCCGAGCGGTAGTGTTCTGTGATAGGGGAGACGGACGATCGGGGAGATCGACCATTGATACAAGAAACAGTTATAGGAAGGGACAGAAGTATTGATTGAGTTTTTGTTTGTTATCAGTGTGAAAAGATCGAGGGTTGTAATGAACTGAGAACCGCGGAGAGAAGTCCGCTGTTGAAAGTAAATAATTTATCACTTTCAAGTTGTCAGCAGTGAGGGTTTACGTTTGGCGTTCAAGTTTAGAGTTATTTCATGTGTTACCTTTTTTGTGTGCTTTGAGAACTTGAAACATAAGAAAGTGTTAGATAGAGAAAGGAAGAGGCAGATAGGAAGAGAGAGAGAGAGAGAGAGAGAGAGAGAGAGAGAGAGAGAGAGAAAGACAGAGAGGGGGAGGGAAAGGGGGTTGGAGTATTATGGGTTCATATTTGTTAAAATTAATCGACGAAAAAACTTGAAATGCTTTCCAATGCAGGCCCAAATCATTCACTGAACCGTCTTCTTCATGAAAGAAAAATGAATAATAATAAAGTATCTGTTAAATTTTGAGTAGAGAATAAATTAATATAACAATTCAACGAGTTGAACTTGTGAATTCATTCACTAAACCAACACAATATATAATTAACCAAGCGATCAACCAATTGATGAATCATGTTTTCAGAAATTAAAATTGTTTTGCAAATATTAAGACTCATAAAATAGGTGCAAGTATAATCATTTTAAGCACAATTTTGTGGTTACGCATCTCAAACTTCAAAGGTTTAAATGCTTGATGATTCTTCGTTAGATATATATTATGTATCTGTATTTCATAGTCTCGAATAGTTGATATGCATGGATTTTGGATTCAGTTTTGAACTTTTAACACAAATACGAATTATATTTCCAACAAAATCAACAATAAGACAGTCAAAAAAAGTTCAAAACAAATAACAACTGGCTTAAAAAGGGATGACAAATACGACAATTATTCATGATTCTGTTGATTTGATCAGAATGCGTACTTCTGAGAGGATCTATATTTATTGATGACGGCCGTCGATGCCCATAAGATTAGGCAGGGCGACTCTCCTGCCTTATGACGTGTCATGACTTAGTATGCGATTTTATGCAAAACCGAGCTATATCCATGTTGAGTTCGAGTAATTATCCAATAATTTCCACTGAGACGTGTGCATGGCTAGATGGTTAATACACTGAACCGTCATTCAGGAGACCGGGGTTCCATTCCCGTCATGGTCGACCATCCTGACAGGGGTCCTGTCGTTCACCGTCATACTGGGATGGTTCCTAAACAACAGGCCACGACCGACTTCTTCCCACTATCCAAAAAATTACTGATAAAACTACCTTTCATTTTATCATCACATCATCTCATATATCATTCACTGACGCCAATAATCCGTAGTCACCAGTAGAATGCGTCGGTAATATCAATACAAATGATAACATTAAATAATATCTTGAGTAGTTTTCATTGCAAATTATGAAAGAAAACGGTTCTACAAAATAATAGTTGATTGTCAACATATAATATATCATAAGTATTGTCTTTCTTGTCTCATCACAGATGTTGACAACTCAATTGTTTTATTTGTATAACTCTATGGGATGCCACGAAAGCTGAACTTTCATGTTGTCACTTCTGAACACTTGAAAAAACTATGTGGAAGTATAATAAATTATAATTAGTGTCAACTTGAAATAAGAAGCGAACAACACTTCGCCGCTTCTTTGGTTTAATTGCCATTTTCAATGAAGAACTTCTTATAAGATGCTAGTTTGTAGCTATTCCAGAGTTTAATTAGATTTTGTGAGAGATTCAAATCTCTACAAATTTCATCTTCTGAACAAAATAAGGCAACATCACGAATAGTAACACATTATGAAGTAGGAAAACGCTATATTTATTCAAGTTGACTGATAAAAAGTGGTTTTTGATGTACTTGTATTCACTGAAGATAAACGAGAATCTCAGGGTTAAATGAGCGGACAATATAGATGAATGATGTCTAAATAATATATATCTCATCCAAGACTCGAACCCACGTCCAACTTGTCTATACAGTTTCTAAATCCAGGGCCATGGATAATTCTTCCAGGGGGACGGTCGAACAGTCATTTCGTATGACTTGTGTGGAATGCATAAAACAAACCGAGACATTCAATCCTTTTCATCGAATCAAAAATCTATTTGACATTTTCACCATTTTAAATATTCTATTTCTATTTGTTTTCACCCAGGCGTGTTTGCCGCGATTTTGTAAGTGCTGATCGAGAATCAAAGCACTCCATCGATGCATAATTTACTAACTCGCCAAGTTCTTTGGTGTCCAACGATATACATGGTATCTTTCTGTTCTATTTCCAGTTCGGCATATCACGGTCTCTATGATCACCATACTGGTCGTTAATCAAATTGAATCACATCAATCGTCAATGGAGTATCTGTATATTTGAAGTTCATCGTTGTTTGATGTTTGTAATTATTCTGCTTTGGATACCATATCAAGATATTTAATTCAGTCCTGTTTAATGGGGAGTTAACATGTTTATCATAATGTCACTATAGCAACTAAAACATTTGAGCGCAAGAAATCTAACAGTGGAGTTATGATAGACAATACAACTTGAAATACTTTGTCGTGCGTAGTATCACTTGGAAGAAGCCTGTACCAGAAATCTATAATCCACCATAATTTTTTTCATACATACTTACTTACTTACAAACAAACATATCTGTATATATATATATATATATATATATATATATATATATATATATATATATATATATATATATATATATATATATATATATATATATATAGAGAGAGAGAGAGAGAGAAGTCTTCGCTACTCTCATCTGATGACATGTCCACTTGTTCACATGATTCAGGTGATTGGGGTTCGATTGCCGCCATGGTCGACCATGCTCACAGCGGTCTCTGGTGTTTTCACTCTGTCGTTCAGATTCACATCGGTATGGTGTATTGACAACAGGTCACGACCGACTCCTTGCCACCATCCAAAAGTAATAAAATCATCTCACTATTCCATCGACTCATTATCATCCACCGACGTCAATAGGTCTTTCAGTCATCATTACAGCACGACGTGAAACTCAATACATATTTGTTTTCTTCTTTAATACCATCAAAAGCTGATACAAAAATATATTGTTCCCCAATTAGGCTATGTATGAAAGTTAGGATCGTTTGGACGAGGCACTACAAGGATAATTTTAAACCCAATATGAATAAAAATGAAAAATGCTGATATCTGAACCATTTTCCTCTCTCTTTCATTGCAGTGTTGGACGCCAGCTCCAAGTGGCCGGAAGGTCTGCTGACCGGCAACCTCGTGCAACTCGGCAACTACGACGAGTGCCTCGAGTTGCTCGATATCGCGACCACGGCCGGCACATTCAGCGGCCAGCTGTGCATGGCTGACCTGGTAGCTGACGACCGCGGCGTCGGCGAGGCTCAAGACACTCCGCTGAGGAAGCACATACGTAGCAAACACATTGTAAGTATATGTATAGCTGCATTCACACTCTTCTGCTTTTCTCGTTTATTCTGCTTCACTTTTCGGCAGCGAGATTTTTTTTTGTAATCCCGGTTCTGAATGGAAATAAAAACATAGGTACGAATCACAATATTTGTATAATGATAACTCCGTTTTTGTTTGGTCGAATTGAGAAAAAATATGAATTTTTAATAATCCCACGCTCAAGACCACACTGGAATGGTTATTTTGTTGAACAAAACATCGCTTCGAGAAACGAACCAAGAACCTCGAGCAAAAGAACCAGAGACGGATAGATATATGTCTTTATTTGTAATTGTATATTTTTCAATCGAAAGTGCGAGTTTCGGTGTTGCGATCGCTCTGCCACCTAACTATAGCTTCAGATGCTAACAATATTGCTGTATCGATGTGTGCCTACGTAGTACGTACTCACTACGATATCTACGATAACTATGAAATCCATCGACATGATACACGACGTCGTAATGACCTACCTGTGTAAAAACATAGGCTAATTCTGTATAAGACAGGACCGCAATATTCAGTGTCACGTTTTTATAACAACCCACCATAAGACATCAAATCGCTTTCCAGCATACCTTTATTTAAATCCAGAGTTAAGAGGCTGCAGGCGCTCGTATTTCAAGCCGCAAACTCTCACGACCGTAATTTTTGAGATATCAATATGATTGTTGTTTCATTCTGTTAATAATTTGAAAACAGAGGGTACCGCATTTACAGCATTTTGAACCAAAAATTTGTGATTTTTCACATTCTTCAAATAGAAAATGAAAAAGAATCGTGATTGCGAAAACCTCGATAAATATTTTTAATTACCGAAAAAACATAAAATGTGATATATCAAAGGTGTGAGCTAGGGCAAAAACGGTGTTTACGTGAATATGAGTTCGGGGGCTAGTCTATGGGTTGCGCCTAGCACACGATGCATGTCAAACTCGAGCCTGAAGCGAGCGAACAACGAGCCCGTGTGGAGCGCCTGCGACCTCTTAAGTTATCTGAAAATACTTTTCACTCTGTTGACGATTTTTTAGCTTCCAGCTATTCTTGAACAATATTTCATCATACGTATATTGTGTAATTTATGACGTAGGTCTATGTCACACTATTTGTCCAGTCTCCGATGATACAAATCATTTATATTAAAATTATCCTTATTATTATAATGATATTATATCACAGGTCAGATTGGTAACTGAGACATGACGTCCATAATCCAAGCGTTCTCATTGGTCACTTTTAGTCTCATTTAAAACTGATTTCAAACAAATTATCGTTGCTTGCAAATGCGTTATACTATGGTTATACTATACGCGGACTCTGTTTCTGTTTTGTAATTGTTGGCTGTTGTTGTTGCAACATGTAAATACTTGACACTGAGTCGGTGTTCTCAAATTGAGGATAGGGATTGCAAGGTGGAGCTTTTGTATTGGGAACCATAAGGCTGATCTTACAACCCCTTTAATACTAGAACGTATATATATAGTGTTACTTCACTCAAGTCGGTAACATACACGCTATCAATATAGAAGCATGAAGGGCCATTGCTTCTAGTAATTAATATAGGGTCTTCATATCTGGAATCTAGAATGTGGTTTATTATTACAGTTATTCATGTGTTATATTCATATTTGAGTGTACTCATCCCCCCCTCTCTTCTCTCTCTCTACCCCGTAATAACCTCAAACCCACAAACAATGTAATACTAACTAACTTCATATTTAGCCTCGAGCCGAGCTTGTCTTTGTGTAGAAGACATTAAATAGGTCCATACTTGTTAGTCAGCATCTACATAGATGGAGAGAGAGAAAGAGAACGAGGAGAGAAATATGGAGTGAGAGGGAGAGCAAGAGACAGATGAGAGAGATATAGAGATAAAGAGGGAGAGAGAGAGAATGAGAGAGGAAAAGATAAAGAGGGAGGAAGAGAGAAAATCTGTAAGTGTAAATAAACAACCCTCTAAGCTCAACTAAGTGTCTCTTGCAATAACGCTCTAAGGATTTAAATCATTTAGCAGGGTGGCGTTATAAAATAAAACAGCAGCTATTGAAGTAGATTTGATGAGTCGAAATGAAACCAAATATATATAATTCGTCGAAATTGTATTCGATTACATACCTAAGCTGAATAAAACAATAGAATCATATGTTTTGATAATCAGACCATTGTTATAATACGTGAAAGAATAATGGAGATTTAAAAGGGTGGTGGAATGACTACGCTGTCGCTAAAAAAAAACTTCAAAGAAAGATTTGAAATGAATTGAAAAATATGAAGAATCGAAGAAGTAATACATATGCCTATATAGATTACTGATGAAAATCGAACCAAAATCGAACAAAAAATGGAGATTTTTTTCCCGATACAAATTTTTCAATTTCAATTGTCTTTATTTTTGTTGCTTATTGATACAAAAAATGGCGATATTCAGATTTTAGTATGGCTAAAATATTCTGCTCTTCCATATAACCAGTCCTATTTTAACTTATGAGCTATGAATGAAAAATGATATGATGGGATACAAACAATATGGTGTGAATGAATATAATAATAAAACAGTATGAAATACGGTGTCTAGAACTGACTTTACATACAGCTGTACTGTTAGTCTTTCTTCACTTTGCTATTTATCTGCCATACACATCCGATCTTTGTGTAGTCTCTTCACTGCAGCTTTGAATGCATTTTGGCTTAACGTCTTGAACTGTTCAGGAACTGCGTTGTATAGCATAGTGGCATTGTATTTAAAGGAACCCTTAAATTTGGTTGTTTTGTGCTTAGTAATACTGAGGTGATTGTTATTTCTGGTAAGTCTTGAATGAATTTCACACCGTCGCACTAGCTTCGTTCTCAGGTAAGAAGGTATATCAGTGTTTAGAATTTTGTGGGAGGTATTAATCATATGAAGCTGTCTCCTTTCTTTCATTTTGAGCCAACCTGCTTTTCTGATTGCTGGAGTGACGTGGTCTCTCTGTTTGATGTGGCTGTATGAGTATCTGATACAAGCATTTTGAATTTTTTGTACTTCATTCTCATCCTCGCAGCTCAGGTTAGGACCATATATTGTGTCACAATAGTCGAGCTTGGAGATAATTAAAGCTTCAGTTAAAGCTAATTTTGCCGAAGGTGGAAGAAGAGACTTGAATGGCCGTAATAATCTGAGTTTGTGATAACTGGACTTGCGAATGTTGTGAATGTGATTGGTGAAATTAAGTTTCTTGTCTATTGTCAGTCCTAGATTTCTAGCATGTTCTGCAACGGGTAGGGCGGTATTGTTCACAGATACTTGGAAGTCTTGTGACATCTTACTTCTCTGTGCATCTGTACCACTTGTTAGTGAATTGTCGATGAACTTACCCGTCCAATATTTCGCAACAGATTGCTTCTCATGTTCCAATAAAACAAATTGTGTCATTTGGGGTGTTTTCTAAGACGACAACCTCTCTTGTGTCTCACCCCAACGGTCCTACAATACCAAGCTCAGCCTCAATTAGGCGAATATTTTCGGTAGCTCAGTCAGCTGAGGCACCACTCTAGACACTGAAGTCACAGATGGGCGTGGGCTCGAGTTTTTCATAAGGCATGAGTTTTTGTTAACGTCTATTCACTTATCATCACCTCATAATTTCATAATTATTTACCTGTTCATTCGTACCCCGGCATTACCTGGCTGTTGGTGGGGTCGTCAGGCGAACAATAATCTAATCATCATCTCAATAGGGTGACAATGACTTCACATCACGTTATCGATGTTTGGGTTTATCGATGTTTATCGATGTTTCGATGTTTATCGATCGATGTTATCGATCAAAAACAGTAAATCATATAGTTTCTTCAAATCCAACCTTGAACATCATCTTACTACTACATTCCGTATACTATTTCTGACTACCTTAGTGCATAGCTCTCTTTCAATATTTAATATTATTATCATCCTCTTCTCATATTGTACTTTGAATATTACTTCTTAATTTTGTATAATCCTCTCTTCATATTGTACTTTGAATATTTCTTAACTTTTCTCTTTGTGCAATATTTTATTTTATTATTGTTACTATTCTATTATTTTTTCACTGTATATGACAGTTCTATAACACAATTGTACATTCATGCTATATTTATGTATGACACTGTGTTCCATTGCATAAAGATGTTATTATTATTATCACATTTTTCGATAACATTGTAAGCTTTGTAAGCCCATATATTAAACCTGAATTGATGAGAGTGGAAGTACGTTTACACTTCTATGTGTACGTACAGCATGCTTGAGCAACAGGCAACATGCGCTCAGCGCACGTATCCGTTTACTGGTAAGCACTTCGACGACGCCAAACTTCAACTTCAATTTGTGATCATTTCACCACGAACAATTCTCCAAACTTCCATCAAATATCTTCAACCAGACTTTATAAACTTCTTCATCTTGTTGGAACATTAATTACCGAAATAAAAGTGCTGAAAGCTGACAATATGTCCTGTCAAGTGGTTTGTGTACAGCTGTGGAAAATGTAGGCTCAACAGTTCAGATAGGTGAACAAAATTATCCGTTGCATTTTGGGTGACAGCGCACGTAGCAGATAGAAAAGATAAACCTGGTCCATCTCCCAGCGCTCCTATCAAGTGTTCATAGCAGACGAAGGAGGTCGCTCTCTGATTGGTCGATGCAGATTGCAATTGTTGCTCAACGTATGCTGCGCATAGCACAGAGCAGAAGAGTGAACGTACAGTACATTCACACTCGAGTCCTAGCAAAGTTTTTTTGGTCTGCCAGTCTCATATGGTGATCAACTCACATTTCAAAATTGTCATATTTTATAATAATAATAATGAAAAAAATTTATTTATAAGTACCGTTTTATCCTTGAATCTATCAATCACTGCTCTTCCCAGGTAGAATTTGAAACTATCAAATTTTTAGAGTTTTTCAGCGGCATTCATAGTTTGAATACAACAGTAGTATGTGCCATGCCTTTCAGATTTCTATATACCTCAAATAATATTGACATTTCAGTTTACTGTTACTGACATCTGAGCATACATGAGTGTAATATTGCGATCATATGTAAGCAGAGTTGATTGCTCGTATCACTACCACACGAGTGTCAGTCGGAGAGCTCAAAGATTTCGATGGTGAATATGTACTACATTGTTCTAAAAATGGTATTTCGGGAGGTTGAAGCAACATAATAGAGAGGACGACTGACGTAACCCTTAACACATCTCGACCCATCATTTTGAATACTTTTTACAACCATATCTTCGTTACTATAGCAACTAAGAGAGTCAAGTATCACTGGTCAGACGACCAATATACCGTCGTGAACAACAATTGAATCTGTTCGTACTTCAGTTATATCTGATACTTGGAAGAGGGAGAGAGAGATGGAGATATGGAGAGAGAGAGAGAGAGAGAGAGAGAGAGAGAGAGAGAGAGAGAGAGATTACGATAATACTCGGCAAAGTGCCAGTTATTGTCACACAAACCCATGATCGTGTTGTTCATAGAATAGTTAGTATCATTCCTTTATACTCGCCACTCTGTGGAAACACGCCAAGGGCTTTTTATCTGCAATTGTTCTCGTTCTCTCTCAAGACTCTTTTCATACTATCTTGCTTTGTGCATGCTCTTTCTCACTCACTCCCTCAACGACTCACCTCTTCGGGTGCCCTTTTATATCCTTCACTCTTTCACCCTCTTTCTTTTTCTCTTCTACACATTCTTGTTCTTTTCTTTCTACCATTTATTTCCCACCGTCCCACCACACATATGATTAATGTCTCAATACCTAGAGTCTGTAGGAAAAAGTCAAAAGACCGTGGGGAAGAATTAGATTGCAACATGTTATAATGATATGTTCTTATGAAGTAAGGTGAAGTGATTCATAGTCTGAACTTTACGTTTGGTTAATTGCCCTGTCTCGTACGACATTAAGTGATACGAGCAAAATAAAGTGATTGATAGTATATACTCGTATTCACGGGAGAAGTATGTCGTCTACCAACATTACAAAAAGGAATATATCGCCGTTTTATTTGTGTAACCAGAGTCGATAACGGAGCTAGTTCTACCTCATTTACTACTCTAGCCTTGCCATTTTATCGACTCGGGTAGGCTTATAACTTTGAAATATTTAGGATTTTATGATTTCAGGACTAGGTTCACAATAAAAAAATCCCCATCGTGAAACGAGATTGTGAAATCATCGAAGCTTTTACAGTAACTCAGTTGGTGGACGACCTTCTCCTTTCGTGGATACGAGTATACCGTTGGACCACAAACATATTGCAGAAGTATCATCTAGATGTTGGATTTACTCCGACCAGTTGGATGAACGTAATTTATTACTCTGTGTGACTTTCTTCACAGCGATAGTTCGTTGTACGTTTACGCACTTCCCCAGTCAATCGAGTCAACTGAGTGATATATATATATATATATATATATATATATATATATATATATATATATATATATATATATATATATATATATATATATATATATATATACATATATATATATATATATATATATATATATATATATATATATATATATATATATATATATATATATATAACACTTTGATTCCAGCTTTATATAACCGAGCATGACTAAAACGACGCGGGTTGTTATGACGTGTTCCAGACCGACGCCACCTGGTCGGTGTGCATCCCGTCCACGTGTCAGCCGCGTGACCTCGAGCGTCACCTGTTGCACGTGGTCGCAAACATGGCGCCGAGTAACGTGTCGCTATCTGTCGGCCACATTGAGTGTCACAGCAAGCAGAGCCGGCCGACGTTCCAACCCAGCGACTGGTTTGCAGTGTAAGTCGACTTGATTATCCGTCTGATTTCAATTTTATACACCCGGTTCAGGTTTTACATCAGCAGACGATTTAAACGTTTACATTTTACATTTTTATCCTCTCATATAAGTGATGACTATTAATTGAGCTACTTGTTATCACGAGAGAGGAGGACTTTTTCGAGTTTCACTAAATAATTCTGCAAACTTTAGTAATTGCACGTATAAGAGTTTTGGAATATTCATTTGTGTTCCGAATAGTTGGCCTCGTCTTCATGAATTCAAATGCTCTGATTATACCATAGCTATATATACAAATTTAGCGGTGATGTTTGGTTCTAATTCCAACTCTCGTAGACTCAAGTATATTTTATCAGCTCACAGCTTATTGGAAACACAGAGTTCATAAATTTAATCAGTTTCTAGTTTTACTTTCGTTTTATAATCGAATACAAATTTGTATCAGTTATCAAGAAAGCTGTGACAGCTGCAAAGTTGCATACGTTACTCATATCATCTAATCTCGGTATTTCTCAAATATAAATCTCATTTAATGACAATGGTGTACGGAGGTATTCACTTTGCATTCTTATTATTCATCTTTACATGTGTAATTATAAGTTTATTTTGTGACTTTGCTGAACACGATTTAATTACATAGATAGAATGATACCAGATATTTCAAGCACTAATTATGTCTCAGATAAAATAACAATGGAATAAATTGTCCGTAAGATTTACATAAATAAACCGAAAAAGTTGTATTATTTGAGTTGGAGTGATTAAATACAGATTAATCAACTTTATATTGTCATTATCACATATAAGTATATGTTCATATATATACATTGAACTTTAAGTAATCAATTGGAATCACAACTATAACGATACATAATGGAAAAATATCCATAATATATATTATATGGTTTTGGTGGAGGTGCCAGGTTTTTTTCAAAAAACCACACAGACTTTTGTACAGCTTACATTTTTCGAATCGATATATCGAATGAAAAATGGTATTCAGAATTCTGAATATATATTAGTGTAAGGAATATTTCATGAATAAAATGAATCAATATACTTCAATTTTGTATAATATATTATATGATATAAGGTATAATATATATAGGCCTATATATATATATATATATATATATATATATATATATATATATATATATATATATATATATTCATATATATATATATATATATATATATATATATATATATATATATAAATATATATATATATATATATATATATATATATATATATATATATATATATATATATATATATATACATATATATATATATATATATATATATATATATATATATATATATATATATATATATATATTCATTACAGTGTGTGTCTCGAATGCAGAATATTAGGCGTTATATATTGAACTGATTTAACTGAGGATGAATTTCATTCATAAATGAATAATATAATTTCTATGAATATATTTCCAATGTATCATTCGATATAATAATATGACATGATAATTATCAAAATGACTCCTCGAGATGTCCTTATGACGTGATGTTTCGCCAATCGGATACCGGTATAGTTTGTTTTCTGTACTATTTTCAGGGTAGTCCTATTGGTTTTCGCGGTACTTATCTCTTCTAGTACTGTATATGACCTCACAACCAAACATTCAGGCAAGCTATTCGTCCTCCACATCTACTCTCTTTAGCTATTCGTACGTCCTGCATGGAACAATGCGTTCAATTATGATCCGTAGTGATTTCAGTCATAGATTAAAATTGTTCATGAGTAAAATCCCATCTCAGTCACCACTTGTTCTGGGGGATGAAAGAAAACTATGATAATTTTCATTGAATCGAAATTATCATCAATTATCCGCAAGCAAATTGTAATTTTTCGCTTTACTGCACCGTGGTGTTACTTTTTTGGTTGCAATAATTGAAGATTTTTTGTTGCCTGTTATTTGAAAATCAGCACGATAGAATGGGAACGACGGATAATATTATAACTGAAGGAGTAATAAATAACTCTGAATGATAGAATTTGAAGATGCAGTCATTTTCAAAAATAGTATCGAATTATCAACAATTTCCATTCATATTCGCAAATATTATTCGTTTCAAATATAAGTATGAAGGAGAATTCCAAAAATTTAGTGAAGCTCAAGACAACATAATATTAAACCGATTCATATATTTGATATAAATAATTTTTCAAAATTGAAAATGAACGAATAAGAAGTGTTTCTGAAATACCTCATTTGAATATAAAATATTAACATATCAATAATGCTTATCCGTTTCAGCTAGATAATTTAATAATTTTCTCATGTTTGAATGGTTCATTAAGAAAACGATTGATTTGTGAGTGACTGAGAGGGTTGAATATAAGCATGGGTCAACAAAAGAAACTCAGGACTACACTGACCAATTGTTTGGAATATTCCATCAGAATTGAAATCATATCTGGAATGACTCATTTTTATATCACATTGTATAATCACCATTATTGTTTATTCGATCAGGGGCCTCATTTCTGTACGTTAGTCTCTTACGTCTGTGATCACTTATCTCATTATCTTTAATTTCTTATATATGTATGCGATTTAAATTATTGTGACTGTATTTTATATTTGTTTAAATAACCAAATACTACAGTTCACAATAATTTTCACTTCCTCTATATTCATAAATATATCACATTAAAGATATGACAGCTCAAGTCAAGTGATTCAACACTCAAAACGAAAATGAATGAGGCCCCAGATTATCATGATTTTATTGGAATGGTGCTAGATTTATGAAATACATTATTTTATTAAGAAACGGTGAATTTATTGGATTAGTTTTATGTTCAGCCCTATAAGTGCCCTGTCTCTACGTGAATCCACCACGGAATTGAACACTTTAAGGGGACAGTGAGGTGAAACTGAAAAGTCTCTTAAATAGGGGAATAGAAGAAAAATTCACTCTGAAACTCATTTGTAGAAGAAAAATTGAAATTTTCAG
Source organism: Brachyptera risi (assembly GCA_964007535.1). Classification (NCBI taxonomy): domain Eukaryota; kingdom Metazoa; phylum Arthropoda; class Insecta; order Plecoptera; family Taeniopterygidae; genus Brachyptera; species Brachyptera risi. The sequence continues at coordinate 28,289,865 of OZ023334.1, read as the reverse complement.
ATTTGAAAAAAAAAATCGGGGGGGCCAACCGTGTTGACTACCCCCTAAAATGTGACATTTGAAACATATCCTTACTTCTTTCTCAGTTTTCATTTTTTTCCATTTTTTTTTTTTCAATTTTTCACAATACTCCAAGGTTCAAATCTGTGCATCACTTTTTCCAAAATCATCCTTCTTTGAGACACGAAGAAAGAAACAAAAATTATTTTGTTTTTGCAGCAGCGCATCTGTTCACCTTTTATTTATTTGCAAGTGCTAAAAGAAAAAAATGGAAAAACCCATCCTTGAATTTGTTATTGATTGTATCTTGAACATGTTCTGAAAATTTCACACAAATCCATCAATTATTGTGAAAGAAGTAGGATTTCTGCTTCTCAAATTATAGTCAATAATTGTTCAGAGTTATTAATGCTTGAAGTTCAGGTATAATATATGTTTCAATATATTTTTGGATAGCGGTTCCACACATTGGTATACTAATTAATTTATTGCTAATTACCTGTACATCACATATTATTCATAATAATATATTTGAAAAATGGATAGTCTAGGCTACATAAAGAATTAATGAAAAAAACCACAAAATATTCAGTTTTCATGGTAGTTTCACCTCCTCGTCCCCTTTTAACCTCTCAATTTCATGCCACGCGGAATTCAAGTCTCGAATAGAGAATATACAATTTCGATCTGTAAAAACATGATCAAGTTTGTATTTCTGGTATGCAAAAGCAATCAAAGAATTTCAAACAAAATTAATCCATTGGAAAATATATCATGGTATAAATATGATCAATAAAACAAAACTTTCGAATTCAGAAATATAAAATATTTGAGCCAAATAAGTCATGAAAATACATATACATTGTATGTAATGAAATTAAATTTGAGCATAAATGTAAACTAAATGTAATTACAAGTTGAAAAATACAATCTATGGGAAATCAACGAAATAACTAATGAAAAATAAGTTTGAGAAGTTTTAATGACGAACTCTTCTAATAGGTATCAAGAAAGCACTGGTGATTTAGGAAGATATTTTTACCATGACGTATTCATTCTCGGATCCACGCCCGACGGTATAAGTTTCTTTTGCAATTCAAAAGCGCGAAGCGCTTTCTTCATATCAATATAGTAGCTCGATTTTTCCGTCAAAGTAAGTTAAATGAACAGTCAGGAATTTTACTTAGGTCCGGTATTACCAAGTCCAGTTAGCAGTTATCTGAGACTTGGTGAAAACAAATATCCCAGGTAACAATGGTGATACCAACTCTTATCTGCCTGTTGGAGCTACTCCCACGTTGGTAATACCGGGTCTTAGAGTTTTTTATCAGTTCACTTCACTTGAATGGGACGGAAACATCGTGCCACCATGTTACTAAGAAACCAGGCATTTTCTGACTGAGCTAGCCTCCAGATTTTTGTAAAATTTTGATTCGGGGCTTGATCTTAAGAGGGGGAAAATTGAAGAGAGAGTGTTTTTCTGTTGAATTGTTCAATTCTCCTCACGCTTGGTGGAATTTACAGAGACTCTGCACTGTCCGTAGTGATTTGCATCGTAGTTGCACTTGTCATACTTGCTATTAATAATCTCTTGATCAGATTCAATTGCAAGTATTAGGTATCAGCTTGCGCCTATAGTTTATCATTCTAGATGATATGATGTATTGATTGAGTTACTAAATAATTTTGGAGGAATTTTAGCCATATCGTTATCATAATGCAAACTGTCATAGCGAATTCCCTGATGGACACAATATTACATACCACATAACATATTACATAACATTTTGTAGTGAAACTGCTCCATACTATGTATAGATGTTTCTTCTAAAATACTGTCGATTCACATAGAAACATTAACATCAGGTGGAATTTTATAGTTGAATGTGTTTTGGGCGGAAAGTGATATTTTCAAGCAATCGTGGTGAAAGTGCTCTATACAATTCAGAGGAGTAGGCTTATATATAAAATACTGTAGGTCCAAATATCCACACTGAAATGGCAATTGTTTTATGAGGTTCTATTGATCGCAACATTTTCAGAGTGGAAATGATATTTGAAATATCGTATTGTCACTTTCCGTCTAAACATATTGGAGTTGAATTGCTTTATACAAGTTTAACGAACTGCTAGTTAGTGAATTGAGCAATACTTAACAAATTAACTTGTTATCACTCTCTTGATTACATATTTTATTTTCGTATCTTAACTTATAGTTAGCTTAAAGATTCTAATACACTGTCGATCTATAACGAACATTAATTAGGTTATACATCATTGACGAAATGAAGTTGTACATCCATGTTCTTCGGTCGTGGCCTGTTGTTGGAGAACCATCTCAGTATTCACCTGAACAACAGAGGGAAACTACGAAAAGCCTCTGTCAAGATTGTCGACCATGGAGGGAATAGAACTTCGGTAATCTGAATGACAGTTCGGTGTATCACCACTCAACCACTCGTCTCAGTTAAATCTATGACTATCAATAACGTAACGGGATAAGCAACATGGCGGTTTCCATTCGCACCATGCGTATATCAAAGGGATGCCGCCTCACAAATGTTATGATGATTTGCTGGTATTATTGTGTGTTGATCTATAAAAGTAATAGATGTAATGCAATCTATGAATCCAGCTCTTTCCAACTGCATTGAGCAATATTGGAGTAAATTCCATTTTAATTAGCCAATCTAAATTTAAAATACGTCTGTAAAAGTATTTAGTCCCCTAGTCAAGAGCCCTACTGTTATATTTACCATTTGATAACTGGATAATTACTCATCATCTACGAGAAAGATTAGAATCAATGCAATTGTACAACTATGTACTATGCATTGGAATACGAGCCTTATACGTACGATTTGATTTGAAATTACGAATCTCAGAAATGTACACGAAAGCGAGCTGATTCCACCATGGTGAAAACGGCCTAATGTTAAAAGGATAGGACTTACGCCATGTTGCTTATCCCGTTACGTTATTGATAGTCATAGGTTAAATGTATATGTATGTTTGCCCAACTATATATATATATATATATATATATATATATATATATATATATATATATATATATATATATATATATGTATATATATATATATACATATATATATATATATATATATATATATATATATATATATATATATATATATATATATATATATATATATATATATATATATATATATAGAACCAAATCAGTGGAATTCTAACCAATAAATCAGTTAAACTAGGACATTTGAAAACTTTGTCAATGCATTTCGAATCATCTGTCAATGTTTTATTCGAGAGGTTATCTATGGAGAACTGTCATCCAATAACTGAGTATTTATTACAACCATGAAGAACGTGTCCCACAGTTGGAGTTTCACTGCAGTTATGCCAGATAATCGCAGTGTTTTGTGGACAGAATAGTTTCATTTGCAAGTTGAATTTTGAACTGAAGTGAATAAACAAGCATGTAAAATGAAAGTTCAAGAAAGAAGTTCAAGTTCATTCCATTGGTATCATCATCAATAAAAATCATGATTCAAGAATAAATACAGAATCACAAGTAACAATTGAATTAAAATTTGACAAAATCATCATAAAAATAGAAAGCATAAAATTATAATATCATTACTTTCTTTATAACACACAACAAAATCCAGTCCTTACAATTCCCACAAAACCACCAGAGTTGGCTTGACTGTGGTTGTACCAAAATGAAGGTTGATACATTGTGACTGTTCATAAAAATGAGGACCGGTCTTATGACTGTACCCTAAAACATCCACTTAGGCACTTAGGTCCACTTAGGACTTAGGTATCTCACTTAAAGCTGAGGACACTTAAACTGTGGGGGTGTTTTATTAGTGCTGTATAGTTTCAGTTAGTATTATATAATACATTCACTTATTGCAAAATTTCAATTTTAACAATAGAATTGAAATGTCATTAGAAAAAAGAATTTGAAAATGAGTTTGGAAAAGTGGGAATAAATATCTGTTCGCCCCCTCCCCCCCAAAAAAATAGTTTCATACATATTATTTATCTTATATGTGAGAAAAGTTTTCAATTCTTGTTGACATGACGATATGTATGGTTGAAGGTACACTACAACTGGGAATACATATTCAAATGACATTCAATTTCAATTTCAATTTCAACATGTTTTTTTATCCTCATTAAACAATTACATGACAAATATGAAATCGAATAACAAACACATGGAGATAACAACAAATAAATTCAATACGAATATAACGGTAAAATGAGAAGAATAAAGAAGAACTACCATTAGTGTGAAATAAGTTGATTAATAATAAGAAGCCCGCATAAGAACGAATTCTTGTGTGCGGGCAACATAACTTATGATTATTTAACAAAAGTTGGCTATGAAGCGAATAATGAAATAAGTAAAATAAATACATCTATTTTGTAACGAAGAAGACAGAAACAAATTTTGAAACAACTAGAATAAATATTTGTGAAATTACTCTTGATTGAAAAATGATCAGTCATGATAATAATAATGACGATAATAATAATAAGAAGGAGAAGAGAATGCATAGCATGATAGATTATAAGCGATAGCAAATACCAAGTGAAATTACAATTGAGTTATATGAACCAAAACACTGATGGAAAGCAAACATTGAACACATATTATTAACGAAACATTCCAAAATTTCCATGAAGAGCATAGTTATTTTGGAACCATAATCACAACAACAAATTACCGTGTCATGACAACAATATAATTTAAATGTGGTTTTTCGTGTCATGTATGAAACTCACCCTGTAGTTAAATATTCAATAATATCCAGCTTGTTAGTCATAGACTAATTTGCCTAGTTACAATAATGTGATCTTTATTCCGTGTAACATAGCGTTGTGTCAACATAAAAGCTAAATAGAAAAATTCTCCACATTGTTTTCCCCATTAAAACTGCAAACTGTTTTAAAAGTAAATTAACTTCGTCTTCTAAAAGAACAACAACAAGAAGGAAAGAAGAGCTATCAAGGAAAATGTTATCTATATATACTCCGTTCCTCACGAGTTGCTGGTAACAATCGACCGTCCACCCTATCTGTTGACATTAGACGGACGCGTGTTTCGAACCGTTAGACACAATGTATCGTTCAGTTGAACGTGACGTCACTAACGACAGAGTCGTTTAAAAACGATAATAGTGTCTTGTGTCAAGATGACGCGATCTTGAAGACAAGTAAGTCAGTGTGATTTAATAACACAGATGATGTTGTTATGGAGATATAAAATAGTGTGACCTTTAACACAACAGTGAAGCGTGCAATTTGAAACAACTTCTTCGAGCTTGACTGATAGTAGTAGCACAGTTGCAAGTTTTTTTCAGTACCAGTCAGGTGGATGGAAAATTCCAAGTATTTATTTATCGGTTGACCTGACTAACCGGAACGGAAAAATCGTAAAACTGTTTGACTGTGAACCAGGCTTCATCACTGGAAGGCGTCGTTCTTCCGGTCAATATTTTGAATATGTTTTTTAATTGCTGGCTGAAAATAGTTCCATGAGGTAATTAATTTTCAGTTATCAAACGGTTTATTCAGAAAAATAATCAACATTCAGATTGCAAAAATTGCTCAATTTAAGAGATGATTGCTCGTCGTTTTGAATATAAATATTGATAAATGGATGTCCCGATTTAGGAAATGTAGGAGAGTTAGAAACTGAACGGAACGTTTCCGCCAGGACTGAAAAGAAAACACAACCGTTTAAAAACACAATCATTTGTATTATATCGAGAAGTAAACTTTTATCTCATTGTTATAGTTATGCCACAATTTTTCGATCTTCTATTGAAATTACTTCTCAGAAAAATAGTGTTTTCCAATGTTTGTATTGCTTTAAATCAAGAGAAAGTTATAAAAACTCCAACGAATAGTCTGTTGTATAAACTTAAAACCGAAGTGTTTACACTTGACTCGGTTATAGTACGTACGGGAATACAGTAAGACAGTACCTGAAATTATATTCGCTAACCAAAAGCAATTTCACAAATGTTCTCGACGCGCACTCGTCATGGTATGAACCACAATTGTGAGTGACGTCACTAGAGGTACACTCACCGACATGGAAAATAAGTCACCAAAAACGCGAATCCGCTGGAAAACACACGTACACTCCTTTCTATTTTATTCACCATGCAAATTGAAAAGTGTTGAACATCATCATTATTGTTTGCTTGACGATCCCATAGAAAGCTAGCACGTTTGGGGTCAATATTGATTGACGTTTGAAATCCTTCAGAACTTATGACCAAATATGTCAATTGCCTTAAATCATAGAAAGAGTCTACATCAGGGCCCAGATTCACAAAAGGTCATAACTTTAATCCGGCTCAAAGTTACGACAATTTCTAGACATAATACCATATTTCATCCATTATTTCTGATTTTTTACTCCTAATTTCTTATTAAATCCAGTATTATTATCAATCTAATATTCATTAAAATAAAAAAATAAAAAATATTGGATCAAATATGGTATTATCTCTAGAAATTGTCGTAACTTTGAGCCGGATCAAAGTTATGACTTTTTGTGAATTCGGCCCCAGGGTTGCATATCCATCTTTGGAAAAGCTATAACTCAAGGTTTAACAATAGATTAAAATAACTCGAAGAACAAGAATAATGAATATCATGAATAATATGGAAAGATTAAACGTACCGCTGAACGTTTTTCCTTGTACCTGACGAGATTAGAAATCGCAAACAATATTACGGGCAAGGTCAGATGAAAACTAGTTTCACCTGCTTGATTATGGATTGGGTTTATCTGGGCTAATTTTGGGGATGGCATAATAATAACAACAACAACAACAACGACGTCGACGACCGCATGGTGTGCTATTGGCCCGATGAATAATGGCTGGAATAACTTTTCCCCTTGACTATACAGAGAATAACATAGACAGTCTTCTCAACCACTAACCTCAATTTTGAATGTTCGACACCACCGACCGTTGTTGATGATACACTGTGGTAACCTATGATCGTGGCCTCCAACTATCAAGTTGTATGTTAGCGGTTCGAAACTACACTTCGATGGTGTTATGGGATAGACGAACGGACGTTTGTGATGGTCAACAGTTGAATTAGAGTAGATGTGTACTCTATATCACGGAGAAAACACCAACATTTGATTTCCCTTGACTCATGGAATATTTAAAACAATAAAACATTCTTTATACGAAACAACCAAACGAACAAACAATTGTCTGAGAAAAATAAACAAACTATGATAGATATACAGAACTATAACCTATCTGTACTTTAAGTTGAATACATGGGATCTTCCTTTAGGCTATCTTCCAGATAGTATATTATGTCAGTTTAAGTTATTGTGGAAAACTAATTTTCTCCTCTATACAATCATTTCATAGGCTAAATCAAATCATTTATTTGCAGTACAAATACATTAGAGCACGAAACATTCATAAACATACACAAATGATGACGATACCTTTTCTGGGAAGAAAAACAATATGAGGTGAGTGTGTTATCACCATGGTTATCACCATACCATTTGTTTTCACCAACCATCAGAATAAGGCTACTGTACTTTCTAATACCTGTCCTTATAGTTATAAATCGCATGAGGATGAATGAGAAATTTAAATAACGAGCTATATACTATATATTTTACAGTATTTCACTTTGTTCTCAATTGTTTTTGTTTCTCATAGTCTATATAAACATGAAGTCTACCTATTGTACCGATGGATGAGCAACAGCGTTCCAGAGCTGTGCAACCAGTAATATATTGAAAACCAAAAATCACTTTCCACCACGACACAAATTACACTTTAATATTTATTATATATTGCACCATGCTCTTAACGTATGGTTGGAATTATATATTTTATATACCCATAATGCGTGCGAACAGAGAGGCAAATATATGTGTTCTCATGATTTTTCCGCTGAGCATTTCTTCTCTTCTGTCTGATTAAATTGAAGCCTTGTTTAAATAACACATGATTACACATCCCTCAGAAATAAAAAAAAACAGTACACTCTACACGATCAATAAATCTTCGAGGATCACACATAATTATTAATTTGAACTTTGCGGTACTTTTACTCTCGAGCTTTGTGCTACGAGCAACATGCTTTGAGCAACCGGCAACATGTGCTCATGCGCACGAATACGTTCACTGTTGAGCTTTGTGTTGTGTGCAACATGCTTTGAGCAACCGGCAACATGCGCTCAGGCACGAATACGTTCACTGTTTAGCTTTGTGCTGTGTGCAACATGCTTTGAGCAACCGGCAACATGCGCTCAGCGCACGAATACGTTCACTGTTGAGCTTTGTGCTGTGTGCAACATGCTTTGAGCAACCGGCAACATGCGCTCATGCGCACGAACACGTTTACTCTCGAGCTTTGTGCTACGAGCAACATGCTTTGAGCAACCGGCAACATGCGCTCATGCGCACGAATACGTTCACTGTTGAGCTTTGGGCTGTGTGCAACATGCTTTGAGCAACCGGCAACATGCGCTCAGCGCACGAATACGTTCACTGTTTAGCTTTGGGCTGTGTGCAACATGCTTTGAGCAACCGGCAACATGCGCTCAGCGCACGAATACGTTCACTGTTTAGCTTTGTGCTGCGAGCAACATGCTTTGAGCAACCGGCAACATGCGCTCAGCGCACGAATACGTTCACTGTTGAGCTTTGGGCTGTGTGCAACATGCTTTGAGCAACCGGCAACATGCGCTCATGCGCACGAATACGTTCACTGTTTAGCTTTGTGCTGCGTGCAACATGCTTTGAGCAACCGGCAACATGTGCTCATGCGCACGAATACGTTCACTGTTGAGCTTTGGGCTGTGTGCAACATGCTTTGAGCAACCGGCAACATGCGCTCAGCGCACGAATACGTTCACTGTTGAGCTTTGGGCTGCGAGCAACATGCTTTGAGCAACCGGCAACATGTGCTCATGCGCACGAATACGTTCACTGTTTAGCTTTGTGCTGCGAGCAACATGCTTTGAGCAACCGGCAACATGCGCTCAGCGCACGAATACGTTCACTGTTTAGCTTTGTGCTGTGTGCAACATGCTTTGAGCAACCGGCAACATGCGCTCAGCGCACGAATACGTTCACTGTTGAGCTTTGTGCTGCGAGCAACATGCTTTGAGCAACCGGCAACATGTGCTCATGCGCACGAATACGTTCACTGTTTAGCTTTGTGCTGTGTGCAACATGCTTTGAGCAACCGGCAACATGCGCTCAGCGCACGAATACGTTCACTGTTGAGCTTTGGGCTGTGTGCAACATGCTTTGAGCAACCGGCAACATGCGCTCATGCGCACGAATACGTTCACTGTTGAGCTTTGGGCTGTGTGCAACATGCTTTGAGCAACCGGCAACATGCGCTCAGCGCACGAATACGTTCACTGTTGAGCTTTGGGCTGTGTGCAACATGCTTTGAGCAACCGGCAACATGCGCTCAGCGCACGAATACGTTCACTGTTTAGCTTTGTGCTGCGAGCAACATGCTTTGAGCAACCGGCATCATGTGCTCATGCGCACGAATACGTTCACTGTTTAGCTTTGTGCTGCGAGCAACATGCTTTGAGCAACCGGCAACATGCGCTCAGCGCACGAATACGTTCACTGTTGAGCTTTGGGCTGTGTGCAACATGCTTTGAGCAACCGGCAACATGCGCTCAGCGCACGAATACGTTCACTGTTGAGCTTTGTGCTACGAGCAACATGCTTTGAGCAACCGGTAACATGTGCTCATGCGCACGAACACGTTCACTGTTGAGCGCTGTGACGACGCCATAGCTCGACTTCAAATTGTGGTTTTCTTACCATGAAAAAATATTCAAACTCACACCATATATCTATCCAATCAAAATATATGAGCTTTTTGATATTGTTGGACCATTAACTACCCAAATGAGAGTGTCAAGAACTGATATGATCTCGCGCATGAATATCAGTCGAAAAAATGGTTCTGACAGTTCAAAAAACAAACCTGGCCGTGATGAAAATCGTGACATATTGTTGGTCTCAACGCAGTTGCAAAAAGAAAAAAGAACCAAAGAAAACAATCTCTTGACGCACGTTGCACGTGTACATGCAACCGGGAGAAACTCGTTCTCTGATTAGTCAGCGCATGTTGTCGGTTGCACAAAGCATGCTGCTCGCAGCTCAAAGCTCGAGTGTAAACGTGACTTTATTCATCACGCGATACTGAATGAATGAATGAATATTAGGGTTTTAAGGCGCATCGACAGCGAGGTCATTTAGCGCCGCGATACTGAATTATAACCCTCTTGTTTCTTAGAATTAGAACCCTCTTGTTTCTTAGAATTAGAACCCTCTTGTTTCTTAGCATTGGAGAGAATCTGTATTGCCGCCCTCGGTAGCTCGGTCAGCTGAGGCACCGCTTCAGAAACTGAAGTCACTGTTGGGCGTGGGTTCGAATCCTGCATAAGGCATAGGTTTTTCTAAACGCGTCCTTTCACTTATCATAACTTTATTATTTCATAATCACCTGCTCATTCGTACCCCCGTATAACCTAGCTGTTGGTGAAGTCGTTAAGCAAACTATAATCAGAGTCTGCATTAGAAATGAGCATGAGTTGCGTATTCGTTGGGTCCATAGATATAATCCATGATATAGATATTTGTTTATGTTTGGCGACGACTGCCTTGAAGTCTTAAAACAACTGAGAGGGCTTTTATACGACCTTTTCAATCCATCATTAGCTCAGCCTTGATTGAGAAACAATGATTGTACATAAAGACGCCGATGTGGATGAAAAATCTCAATTTGTTATCATCACTTACATTTTCAGAAGAATCCTCTTCAAAACATTTCACAGAACCAAATTAAACCATTTCAGAATAATTTGAATGCATACATTTATCTCTGTCTATCTCTTCTCTCTGTCTCTTTTCTCTCTTTATATTCTCTCTCTCTCTCTCTTTCTCTCTCTCTCTCTCTCTCTCTCTCTCTCTCTCTCTCTCTCTCTCTCTCTCTCTCTCTCTCTCTCTCTCTCTCTCTCTCTCTCTCTCTCTCTCTCTCTCTCTCTCTCTCTCTCTCTCTCTCTCTCTCTCCGAAATGACCTGTATGTCTCTCATTCGCTTTCTCGCTCTCATTCTCTTCAAGTCTCTCTCACTTTCTCTCCGTTTTGAAATTATTCAAATTTAATGCAATAGTTACGTAAAACGACACAAGTTCTGAATGTATTCAGTGCTCGGAGCTTCGCGACGTCACCAATTAGCATTTAGTAGCTTTGCTAGGCCAGTTATATACACAACAACATCGCTCTCGAATAGTCTATGATGATATAATGGTTTTCACGAGTATGAAATGTTCGAAACACCCGCGCGTTAATGGTGTACGATAGGGAAAACGGTCACTTGGAACCTTCGTTTCTCGTAGATACAATATATATTTTATTTACGTGAGATGATGTACGCGAATCACCGTGCGTTAGTGGTGTGCGATAGGGGAGACGGTCGCTTGGAATCTTCAACTCTCGTAGATACAAGTTCTGCACGCGAGAGATAAAAGCTTGAACCACCCGTGAGCTATACTGAAGTAGGAGTCGAAATTCAAAATACTGTTTTCGAAACATTGAAATGCGTTCTGAATGCGTTTACATATCACAGTAAAAATCGTTTAGATGACATAATTCTGGTACTTTGTGTGGTGATGGCTGACAATAGATGAGAGAGAGAGAGAGAGAGAGAGAGAGAGAGAGAGAGAGAGAGAGAGAGAGAGAGATTGAGAATAATGAGTGGTATGATGAGTTTGTAACCCGAGGGGTTAACAACTCATGAAATCTGGTGTACACTTCTCACGAAATCTTCCTGAATCCCATTGAAATCTTCTTGAAATCCCTTGAAATCTTCTTGAAATCCCTTGAAATCTGAAATTAGGTGTACACCAAATCTACTGGTTGTTTAGCCCTCGTTATAACCTATCTCGTGTACACACACACACACACACACACACACACACACACACACACACACACACACACACTCTAGATCTCGTAGCGAGAGGACGTGTTTTCGTTTAGCTCCTGCAAGGTTAAACCCGCGAGTATACAGTGATACAGTGACAAGCACAGCTCATCCACATTCCGTGCATTCGAAATTCGGTTTCGTGTTTAAGTTGTCAACTTTTCACAATTATTATTTCTTTTTATTATTGGAATAATTATTACCTTTCTTTTGATGTAGACCACAATTTTGTGGTATTATTGTTTCGTAGTTTTTTGTCGGTTTTTAGGTGTTCGCTGTTCTGCCCAGCCACCTGATAATATAGTATTTATTTTTCGTTCATAATATGTAAGTTTTATATTTTTGGGGTGAAATTGGTGTTCTTCGCTGTTCTGCCCAGCCACCTAATATATTGTCTATTTTTCCGTTAAACAATCACAGTGTCTTCTGATTGCTTTATTTCCATTATTTCACTGCCTGACATTGTTCGGATGTCAGGCAGTCGTCACGCAGCAGTAGGCTAGTCCTATTGTTGCACCCAAATATTATTTATAAGCATCCACAAATATTATTATTTTGAAACTTTGAAATGGCTGGTTCGTCTTCGCTCAGCCGTTTTGTACCCATCCCTGAAAACATTAGCCACAGGTTTTTGACCGAACCGAATAACAATGTCACAGTTTTGCCTTTGAGAGCAGGATTGAGACGCGCTTCGTCAAATGACGAATTACGTATCAACCCCACCGAATCGTATAACATCCCAAGAAAATCTGTTTCAACTGAGAATAACATCTCGAAACCAGACATGGTTCAGCTTGAACCAGTTTTAACTGAGAATAATAAGCCTACACATCGCATTTTGACCCATCAAGGTGATAGGCCTAGAACGATGGCGCAAGTCCTCGGGTCTAATCACAAAACGCAACATTCGGTTACATCTCGTGACCGCCCATCTCCAGCGTTTCCTGCGAAGGATCAAGCTATTGTTATAGATTCAATAGAAGGCGTAACTATCGCTCAGTATTTGGGTGCTGTAGCTCAGATAGTGGAACCGAAGAATGTAATGTTTGCATCGCGAATGTCACAAGGTAGAGTGGCATTTTATTTCACCAGTAAGGCTTTAGTGGACAGTTTCATCCTCGACCACGGTGGTATTGTGATCAATGACCTATTCCTCAGCGCTAGGCGCTTGGTCACAAAAGCAGAACGTTTAGTTCTATCTAATGTGTGTCCCAGTATTCCACATGAAGCGATCGTTCAGCAACTTGCGACTTTTTTGAAAGTTGTATCACCGGTTAATTTCATCTCATTGGGAATTAAGGGCAACGGTCTGGATCATGTTATGAGTTTCCGCAGGCAACTTTACGTTGTACGGGAGGAGACTAGATCACTACCGGATTCAATCCTAATCCCTTTCGAAAATGAGTCATATAGAGTATTTCTCTCTTTCGATGACATTAAATGTTTCAAATGCAAGGCTTCGGGACATGTGGCACGAGCATGTCCGAAAGCAACCGATGTACGTCAACAACAACAAAAACAGAACGCTATCTCGACAGAGAGTGAAGAGTTCCCCCTCTTGGTTCAGAAGAGAAAAGCACCCAACTCGACGGTAGATAGCAATGGAGAGAATGCCACAGCTATTGTGGAAGACGAAGTATCTTCTAACATGGATGTAGAAGAGTCGACAGAGAGTGACATCCTTGACAATTTAGTGGTTGACACCACTAGAGATCTCTCCATTCCTATTCCAAGTAGTACTGGTATTAGGAAAAGCAAACCTCCTTTAAAAAGAAAGAAGACTTCTGAGGATGAGAGTCCACTCGTTGGGTTGGAGTCTGACGTACTACCAGAAGCTGCCATTAAGCTGCTCCAAGAAGCAGAGACAAATCCCATATCCATCACCACTTTCATTCAATTCCTGAATGATGTTAAGTGTAATGATCGCCCTCTTCGTGTAGCCCAACGTTTCTCTGATGATATACCCGGCATCATCAACATGCTGGACTTGATTCAGCCAACGATTCAAAGTGATCGAGCTCTGAGAGCCCGTATCAGGCGACTGATCGGGAAATTGAGAAAATCGTTTGAGTATTATATCGCGACCGGTGATGACGCTGCCTCTTTGACACGCTCTCTCTCTAACGAGAGCCTGTCCTCGAGTCAGCTCGTATAACAAAGTAGGCGAGAATGAGTGTTGAATTATCGTTTCTGACACTCAACACTAAGAGTGTCAGAAGCGAGTTCAAGTGGATGCAGTTGGTTTCGTTGCTGGAAAGACATTTCCCTGATGTAGTTATACTACAGGAGACAAATGCCCACCAGACACCTTTCCCCTTTCAATATTCACAATATATATTCCATTTCAATCCTCCAGTGCAAACTTGTACGGGAACCATTATTGGCCTACGAAAATCTTCTATATTGAGCCTTGGCGATCAGAACAGCATCGTTCCTGGTTACTTGCAGGAGATCCGCCTAGAACGATCCACTACTAATCAGATTCTATATGTATATTCTATTTATTTACCACACATACTCGACGAAGCAATGAACATCCTCACACAGTTGGAATCACGTATAGCCACGCTCAAGTTGTCGGGGGGAGCCCACAACCTGCAGTTTCTGATTGGAGGTGACTTCAATACAACACTCGACCCCAAGAACGACAGATCAAGCGGAGATGAACGATATCCACGTGTCGCTCACCTTCTGCAACGCATTGTCACACGATACAACTTATCAGACCTATGGCGTGATTTTCACCCTGGAGAACCTGGCTACACATTTGTAAGCAATGCCCCTTATTACACAGCATCACGACTTGACCGGTTTTACTCCTCACCACAATTTTCAGCAGCAGTGAAAAGCGTGAGAGTTTTACCCTCTTTTTCTGACCACCTAGGGATAATAACGACACTTACAACAAGTTCACCCAGAACACATCCACCCTACTGGCGTTTTGACAACACACTTCTTCTTGACCCGTCTTTTATGGACACCATTCGAGAAATGCTTGCTTCGTTTGACGACGAACAACAAATGTACGACTCCTTGAGCATGTGGTGGGACGCTCTGAAGCTCGAGATTCAAATCACATGTAAACGTTTTGTTCAGTATAGGAAGCAAGAGTCAGATGTGGCTTTTCGTAGACTAGAAATTCGGGTTGAGAAGCTTGTGGCCGAAACTCGTATCGAAGGCAGAAATATGAGCGACCTCTCTGCTGCAAATGAACACGCCCGAGATGCATATTCTCGTCGTAGTGAACAAATACTATCAAAAGCACGACACGATCATCTTCTAACTTTAGATCGTCCTGCTAGCAACTTAATGGCACAAGAAGCAGCGCTATCTTTTAAGCCCTTGTCCAAGCTACAGTCGAATGGTACCATCTTCTCTGATGCACAGTCTTTGTGTAGTATCACAAGAAATCATTTTCTCGAAGTCTATTCGGCAGAACACGCGCTCATTCTGGAGAACTCTTCACTATACGAAGATTTGCCCACACTCTCCACACTAGATCGTGAGCGTTTGGATATACCACTTACTCAAGTTGATTTTCTGAACGCTCTCAAATTACTGAATAAGGGAAAAGCTCCCGGAATTGATGGTTTAACACCCGAGTTCTATCTCAAATTTTGGCCTGAACTCAAAAACTATTATTGTAGTGTTTTTGATGAAGCATTACAGAGAGGCAGTCTGCCAAAATCAGTAACGAAAGCAGTGCTCACTTTACTGCCAAAATCAGGAAATAGACTTGATATCAACAACTGGCGACCAATTTCCCTACTTACAACTGATTATAAGATCTTGACGAGAGCACTTGCTTCGCGCCTGAGTAGTATAATGGCCGGATTAGTGCATCCTGACCAAGCATACTGCGTACCCGGACGCACCATAGTTGATAACCTCCATCTTCACCGGGATATCATCGACTATGCCAATAAAGAGAATACATCCCTGGCGTTACTATCCCTGGACCAAAAAACTGCTTTCGATAGGGTTAGCCATGAATATCTCTTCCATGTTCTAAAATTATATGGATTTGGTGACTGGTTCTTATCAACTTTAAGAACAATGTATGCTTCTGCGACCAGTTTTGTTAGAGTTGGTTCTTTCTTGACAGCACCAATTAGGCTAGGACGGGGCATAAGACAAGGTTGCCCTATGTCTGGCCAACTCTTCTCTCTGTCTATTGAGCCATTCCTCAGGCTATGTCGTACACGACTAACTGGTTTCCCTCTACCTTCTGTTCAAGAGCGAAAACTAGTTGTACCCGCCTATGCGGACGATGTATCAATTTTTGTTCATCAAGACGATGACTTCAATCGACTTCAGGAATCATACACAATCTATGCTGAACAGTCTGGGGCTAAAATGAACCCACTCAAGTCGACAGGACTATGGTCAGGCAGTTGGATTGGTCGAAACGATACACCACTCAGTTTTACTTGGTCTTCCGAAGGGGGCAAATATCTTGGTGTGATGCTGGGTAATGGTCCAGAAACCCAGAGACACTGTTTTTCAAAGTTGGAAGAAAAGGTAACCAACATCCTCACTCATTGGCGGCTTCGATCGTCGGCAATGTCGTTACGTGGACGTATACTGATTGTAAATCAATATGTCGCTCCACGCCAAGGTACACCTTTCAAATCTTACCTCCACCACCAGCAAAAATGACAAAACTTCAAGGAAAAATGGCAAACTTTGTATGGGCTGGTCGGAGACATTGGACACGACTTCGTGACCTCTGTGCTCCGCTCCATCTGGGCGGCTTGGGCCTTGTTCATCTGGCATCCAAAGTGAACCTATTTCGAATCATATTTGCACAACGCTTCATAACGGGCTTAGAGGATCATCCAGGCCATGTCATGACCAGGCATTTTTTGAGAAGTTTTAGAGGCCTTGGTCTAGACTGGCAAGTGTTTTTCTGCCCACGGATCAGTGGTCCCGCAACTCGCCAAACTACGGATTTCCTCCATACAGTGCTGCGTGCATGGGCGTCTCTTCACCCTCGTCCACAGTCGTACGCATCATCCGTATGCGGACTTCGTGATATACCCATGACATCAACCTTACTCATTCCATCTTCAGCCTCCCCTTTCATTCCCTCTTGGTTTTCACTGCAATGCAAGACCATTGGTGACCTTCTCGATGGAAGCGAGTGGCGGCTGTTGGAGGAAATAGAAGGTTTTGCAAACCTCCCACCGCGACTCAGACAAGCGCTTGCTATCAACTACAAGCACATCCAAGCATATTGTCACTTGCGTTTTCGTGACGTAAAGGAGGTGTATGGTCCTGAACCGTGGCCTCCTCCTTGCGAGTACTATCGGGCTCTTGAGGATAAGGTTGTTACTCTCGAACCTAAGTCGGAAAGGCGTGCAATTCTTATAGACATAACAGCATCGGTGCTCAATCTAGATGGTCCGATGAAAGGCCACTGGTTTGATGCCCCCGTTTACTGGTCCGCCTTATTTCACGCTCCCTCACTCGGCCTGGATGCCGAAGTAGCGTGGCGCTTCACGAAAAACCGTTTGGCAGACCCAATTTTCCTTCACATTGCGGGATTGTCCGCTTCACAGCTGTGTCCCTGGTGTCACGCAGAGGGGACGGCATGGCACATGACAGTGGTCTGTCGCCGCGCCACGTCCATGTGGCAGCTCGTAGACATCCTTCTGAAAAAGCTTCTCGGCCAGCGGCATAGACTGGTGCTCCGGGAGGTGTATGTCGGGTTCAGGCCCGACACGTTCACGGCCCTCCAGACCGATTTGGCCAACTACCTTCTGGTGTTGGCCAAGAGCACAATCTATCGCCTGCTTGTAGCTTATTTCAAAGACGACCGCGTCCCCTCGCCCTATGATGTGGTGCTCAAAGCACGCATCAAGTCACGCATAATGAAGGAGTATGCGTGGCATCTAGGGCGAGGTGATTTCGACTCCTTCAAGGAAAAGTGGTGCGTTAATGAAGCTCTTTGTTCCTTGAGGGGCAGGGAGCTCATTTTCAGCCCCGCTCTCCTCACCGGCTAAGACATCTTTTCTTTTCTTTCTCGTTTTTCTTTCCGTAAAAATTGTTTTTCTTTTCCTTTCGATTGAATTAAATCGTACTTGTTTTGCCCTCCACTAATTGTGGTGATGTGCGTGTAGCACCCAACTGTTTTACTTTATTTTTTGAATCCTTGGTTTATTTTATTTTCTTCTCTAATCTTGTCAATTAATGTTCGAGATTGAGATGTGTTAAAATTGTGTTTTTACGTTACAAACGTCATTATGTTCTGTTCCAGTCTGCCTGTTTTGTTTACGAATACGCTATTATTATTTTCAGAACTCCAGTGGTAGAAGTTGATACCCTAGAGGAACTGGTTTTTTTTTAACTCCGTATCGTTTATTTAAAAAAAAAAAAAAAAAAAAAAAAAAAAACATACACACACACTCATCGCAAAGCACCGCAGCGTCACATGACAAGCCAACGGCTACGATCAACATTAAGCAGCTTCTAAAGAAGTATCTTGACATACTTTCCATTTTCATACTTCCGTCCACGAATGAAGAAGTTTGTTAAACAACTTCATAAACACAAGTATCATTGTAATGTCTACATATTAGTGTGACATTCTGGGTATTATAATGTTCTGATCAAGGTTTACGATGAAAAAACAAGTATATATATATATATATATATATATATATATATATATATATATATATATATATATCATTGCCTATCATTGTGACATCTATACATGATGATTGTTGAACAATTTCCAAGACGTCAACTTTGAAGATAAAAAATAAACTATATGTCAGTTGTGCAAACGAGATATATATTGTGTCCACGCCACTGAGCACTCAACTCGTAAAGACGAAGAGCAATATCACTGCCATCTTGAGACGTTCAAGTAGCCGACTACACATGCTTCAGGCAAACACGAGTGACTTGTCTTCGAACTCTTACCCCACCTCTCTGACATTCCAAGCCTTCGAGCACCAACTCTGAGATTACCAATGAACGTGTAGAGCGATGCTATTTATAGAACGACGGAGCTACAGTTTCAGTATGTGATGTCAGATCTAGAGGAAAACCCTGTAAACATGATCCAATCTTGATTGGACGCTGTAAGCAGTAAGACTTGATAAACGATAGGCTCACGTGAAAGGATAGAGCTCAAGTTTTCAATCTGCGAACTCTCACGGTCGTATACTTGAGATATCCATTATTTTTCAATTTGTATATGTTTAGATACCCGAGGTTCGTCCAATTATATGAGCTCAATTTTTATGAAAACACAAAACATGAACGTCTTATGAGTAAGAAAAACAAAACTTGCCCGTTGCCGAGAACTTGGATTTGGAAAATATTAACGCAAAATAAGCAAATTATATCTCAGATGTGTGAGCTAGGAGATTAACGGCGCTTATGTTAAAATCAGTTTGTCCTGTCCTTAGCACACCCCTCCCCTCTAAGCTTCATTTTTTGAGCTTGGCCAGCAAATGCGAAATCCATGTTCAACTTAAACTACCCGCTATTAAATATTTCAGCTCAGTCTCTTTCAGTCAGTCAAGATGCACTGACGTGAAAACTTAAGTCAAATCTGGGGTCGTTTCGTGTCCCTCGCGAGTATTTTTTCAACTCCATTTATCACAAACACAATCGAGCACACGATCAACCTATTAACTTGATCTGTTTGTGGGATCGTTAAGCTAACAAAACTCAACAAGTGATGTTGTTAGATGAGCGTGGTGATACGAAAATGTAAAATGCAATTGCAAATCTTGGAGACAGGACCGTTGGATTAATACTATCTTCGATATCTTCACTTAATTTGAAGAATCAATTTGAAATCCAAAATCGAACTGATTCTGGTCGAGTAAATTGAGGGAAATTGAAATTAATGGTAACATATCATAAAAGCGTCGGAAGGTGACAAAGTTTTTTTAATCCGATAATTTTGAACATCAAACATCAAACTTCAACACCATCGTTAGAATAACTTCAACAAACTAATTTCTGTATACAAACTTGAAACATTTTCTGAAACAGCAAACCTGATATGACAATGTCAAGTTGTATTTAATTATCAAATGTGTATTCTATTCAACAGTACACCGTCACAGCCTTCTGACTGCCTTCTCCGCGTACTCTAATGGGCGTGTTCTGTTAAGCCCCGCCCACGATTCGTTGCCAGCGCTGCACGGCGTCAGAATGTTCAATCGAATATGGGATAATTTAGGTCAGCGGTATACGAGGCCGATGGTGACGCCAGCAGTTAATGCTGACAAATTAGATGAGGTACTACCACTGTTGATTTACACACTTTGGTAAAGTGACCAGAGTTATTACATTTGTCACGTCCTGCGTTATTTGTTGAATACGACCAACGTTGATTTACACAAGTTGTTCTAGTGACCAGTAGCATTACATTTGTCACTCTCTGCATTATTTGTTATACATTTTTAAATATTTATCCACTTATCAACTAATTATTATCTGGAGGACTAGAATGAATTAAATAACAAAAACAGAAATAAGATGTTATCCACTATGTTTTTTAAATACAGGTTTTTAATAGATGCTGTCCAATTTGAATTTCTTGATTTGTTTCCATTGATATGTCTTGATGAGCAGAAAGATGGTTCAATTCGAATAAATTGAGGAGAGGTCCATGTTCCTTTATATTGGGCTTATGGTTTCAAATTTTAACTCGCCTAGTTTTTGAGAAATGGTATCAGCTTTGTTCAAACTGATCATCTTTTGTGTTCATTACTTGTTGATATCCAAATTATAACAATGTTTCAAAATGAAAAATAACTCACAATTCCCACTATATATAGTACCAGAAAAATTCATAGTTAAGATAGATTGTGATTGGTCAACAATGATGAGTAACGTCACTCGGACGAAACTCATTGGTTGTCTTTCATTCTAGTATTACTCTGATTGGCCACACATTTTCATCGCCAACTTCAGCAACTCCATAGACACAATCTTCTTTCTCAGCGGTCTGCTCGTCTCTTACAACTTCATGAAAGAACGACACAAAGGCAACAAGTTCTATCTACTGGTATTCTACTTGCAGAGATACATGAGGTAACCTCATACTACTTGGAACCTTTTTACATTCACACAAGGTCTCCTTGATCCCACCTTGTGGCATAACAGATCGTAATTTTGGTGATAGTTCGCATATATACAATTTACAACCATGTACAGCTTGAAGCATAGGTAAAAGTCTATTTGCTACCTGATCGAACCAGTCGACCATGTTATATTCAAATTTTTAAATTTCAACATGTTTTTTATTCTCATTGAACAATTACAAGACAAATATGAAATAGAATGACAACACATGGAGGTAATAACAAAATGAATTCAATACGAATATAACAGTAAAATAAGAAAAATGAAGAAGAGCTACCATTAGTGTGAAATAAGTTGATTAATAATAAGAAGCCCGCATAAGAACGAATTATTGTGTGCGGGCAACATAACTCATGATTATTTAACAGAAGTTGGCTATGAAGCAGATAATGAAATAAGTAAAATAAGTACATCTATTTTGTTAACGAAGAAGACAGAAACAAATTTTGAAACAAGTAGAATAAATATTTGCAAAATTAAACTTGATTGATCAATAAATGGCTATGATAATAATAATGACGATAATAATAATAATAATGAGAAAATGTATGGCATGAGAGATTATAAACAATAGCAAATACCAAGTGAAATTAAAATTAATTTAGTTATATGAACCAACAAAACACTGATGGAAAGCAAACATTGAACACATATTATTAACGATATATTGCATATGATCCTATTGCATAGGATTTAACAGGTATCAAGCAACTGAAACAGACTTTCACTTATGCTTCAAGCCTTACAACCCGACTATAATTATGAAACATCGGTATGTAAAACATCAATCACGAAACTTGAAGAAACGATAGTCGTACACACTCAAAAACTTGAAATTACATTCGATACTTTGAAATGTATTCGAATATATTCGAATTTTTAGTACCGTCAGTTTATTTGGTCACACAATACATAGATTTCAGAAATCCACTTCAATTGGACCTATATCACATTCAAAAAAGAAGATGTAACAAAAAGTCAATCTCATCATTGTATCTATTTTGAGATGAATCAACAGTAGGCCTATACATGATGTACATAAAAAATACGTAGGCCTATACATACTAAATATTTTATGATTATACTAATCTCATGGTTACAACATGCTGAAAATTGTACTTGACAAAATATATGCTATATGACATTAATTATGATAATATCTCAAAATGAAAATTTGAAATAAGATTCAACAGATTAAATGAAAATGAATTATCATAAAAATGAAATAAAAAAAATTAAATCTTGAAAAATATTAAAAATTAAAAATTAAATAGAGGAATAGAAAACTTTCTTGAAAATTCTAGACGAATTCTGAAGAAGCCGTATCATTGATGAGCGTAGCGAAGTCTCCATCCTACTCTTATAGGGCTTTGTCTGTGTGTTTTTTTTTTTTTTTTGTAAGCACTCCACAGGTCGCAAGGGTTGACTGATCAACATGAAACTTTTTTTGGACACGCAAACTCATCCAACTTAGAACTGTATAGTTTTTGGGATGAATCGGTCGAACCGATTTTGAGATACATCATCTCAAAGTTTCTAAAAACCCCATAAGATTTGGCTGGGCGGAAAATGTTGAAAAATAAAATCACTCCAAATGGGATGAAATTCTCTCTAAATGTGTATACATGGATTTCACACATTATTACGATTTTTTAAGCAATTCTGATCAGTCGTTTTGAAGAAAAAAAATAAAATGACTGTTAATATTCATAAAATAAATCATAAAAATTGTGACAGAATTAAGTTGTCGAGATTCACTGCTTTCTAGATTCAAGAGTTGACCAACAATGAAGTATTTTTTATATGCGTCAAGGTGTGTAGAATACCAGAGTCAATGAAGTGGCAAGAGTAGAACTACTTTAACGACTTTAATAGTTTATTCAGATATCAAGGTGTGTAGAATACTTGAGTCGATAAAGTTATCATTATTTTATTATTATTATTATTATTAACTCTTGCAGTTGCACATAAATGCGCGGTGGCAAGTTCCCTATCAATCCTATCCTATCGCCTCCCTAACCTTCTGACGGAATATCTTCAACCCTATTTCATCCTCCTCAAGTATACTTCTACTAAGCCCATTCCAATCCCTACCTGTCCTATTCAAGAAAGAGAACTTACCGACATCTAATCTAGCCCCCTTTATAACTACTGCTCTATCATGACTTCGCCTACCCCCATACCCTGACTCATTCCTTACAATCAACCTATTCAACTCTCCCCAGCCCCCTTCTCCTTCCATTACCCTGAAGAAATTACAGATCCGATCCTCCTTTCTCCGTATTTCCAATTCCCGCCATCCCAAGTCTCGGATCATCTCAGATGGACTCTCCAATATTCTCACCCTCTCCCCCCTTTCATTCTCCCCCCATTTCCACCTCCTAACCCTACCTGTAACCCTTCTAACTGCAATCCTTTGCACGCTTTCACAAAGTAGCAAGGGTAGCTGTAGCACAAGTAGCAAGGGTAGAACTACTTCAAGGACTTTTATACCCTATTCAGATATCTCGCTCATCTTACAACGCATATTTCGCGTTTGACTAGTTTTAACAACTATTCTTCTGCCCCCTTTTTTTATAATCGTAACACTGTGTTATTAAATGAAAATATTCAACTATCAAAATGATTCAACATCCTGTTTCTCCTGCAGGTTCACTCCTCCCTTCGCCATGATGATGCTGCTGACAGGAACGTTGTTCCGACATATTGGGGACGGACCTCTGTGGGAGGCGCGGACAGAACCCAACCGGCAGAGATGCTTGGAGAACTGGTGGCTCGGGTTTTTCTACCTCAACAACTACATTAATAAGGATAGACAGGTATGTTGGTGGGGTCAAACAATTATCAATCAATCAATCGAAATACAGATATTTACTGCTTATGCAACTGCTCACATTACTGCTTATACATTACTGCTTACAATAGTGCTCAGATCACTGCTTCAATTACTTCTTGCATCATTGCTTACATCAGGTTAGATGTTGCCATTTTTTTCTCTTGTATAGAGCAGGAAGAAAATGGTCGCATTCCGATAGCTCAGTTAACTTAGACCCTGCTCTAGAAACTAAAGTCACCGTCACCATTGGCGTGGGCTTGAGTCCTGCATGAGGCACGGGTTTTTGTCAACGTCCTTTCACTTATCACCTTATGATTCCATTTTAATTTTTATCCGGACCTGAAAAATAGCCAACTATTGAAG
Organism: Brachyptera risi; assembly: GCA_964007535.1. NCBI lineage: Eukaryota > Metazoa > Arthropoda > Insecta > Plecoptera > Taeniopterygidae > Brachyptera > Brachyptera risi. Next base: position 28,265,529 of record OZ023334.1, on the reverse strand, counting down.
GAGTCGTCAGGCAAATAATAGTCTTCAGGAAGACAGTGGAATGAACTTGATGAGAAAGATTTCCAGAAATACGACTAATCAAATATCGAAACATTTAGTGGAAGAATACAAAAATAAGAGGCAAAAACTTTATCACACTTGACTTGTAATTTCTTCATTTATTTTTCGTATTTCCAGTCAATTTTCTAATGGATTTCACCACCAGTGCTATTATGCACTAATACCTCTAGGCTGATGCGTGTATTGATAGTAATTACGAAACGGTGGATTGTGATGCTTGAAACTCACCTGCTACATGTATGTCATGTGTCGTAGTTGGAGTGTGGGTCTAGTTGTTGATGTTGTTGTTGTTGGTGATGTTAATGTTGTTGTTTTTGTTGTTTCAGTGCCTGGATCAGAGTTGGTTCAACGCTGCCGAGATGCAGCTCTTCTGGCTGTGCCCGATCATACTCATACCGCTTTGGAGGTGAGTTCATATCGACAACCAGGAGAAAATATTAAAAATGATGAGGAAAAAATCGGACAATCTCGAGAATCGATAGAAGGAAACTCGAATAGGAAAAAATGAATGAATTCAAGTTTTTAGAGATGGAAAATGATCACAAAATAGCAACCAGAATAATTAACAAGAATTGTCAGGGAATTATTGGCCACAACGAATGAAAGCAAAAAAAATACCGATTGAAAATAAAATTGATGGGTGAAAAATAAATCATATACAATTCAGATGGATATATATTCTTTTGTTCTTATTTTCACTTTTTTCTGTCTTTTTATCATTTCATTTCGATTCGATTTTTTTTTAAATTCATCTCTTTTATAAATTCACGATGATAATCATTCTTCATTTTCCGTGAATTTTTATAAAACCAGCACCTCCACCCATGTAAATATCATTTGCATCTGTTTCAGATCACCTAAATACGGCAAGAGTCTGCTTGGTTTCCTGATAGTGGCTGGTATAGTGATAAGATTCATCGTAGCTTACGTCTACCAGGTACCAGTGGATCTACCAGGGCCAGCTGGGTGAATATTTATTCAATACTATCATTATATCTAACATTTATTGGCTACTGAACGTTTTTTCACTTCAGGACCCCTATTCCTGAGATAAATGAGATGTGAGAAAAATAAAAGTGAGTGAGAAAACGATTATCTCAATTAAAATTGCCGATTTACCATTACCAATCGGCTATTTTAAGTGAGATAATCGTTTTCTCACTCACTTTTATTTCTCTCACATCTCATTTATCTCAGGAATAGGGGTCCTGATCAGATAAATTTTCATGGAATATTCATCCTTATATTCTTGAAAAGTTTATCTGGCTTTTTTAATCTGCTATGTTAAGTTCGTTCTCGTGTTCTTCTCTTGTTCCTCTGTTACTTTCAACCAACTTAGCCAATATCACAGTATGATGATGAATCTCCATTGTTAGAGTTAGTAATAAAATGGAGATACTCTCAATTTATATTATGTTTCTTTCTTTTCTCTTTTATTCTAGTAAAGGGCGTTTGCTGTACTGGCCAACGCACACGCGCTACGTGCCGTGGTTCGTGGGTCTAGGCGCCGGCTACTACCTCCACCAAGCCGAGCACGAGCCGCCACTCATGTCACGTGGTATGGTCACGTGCGGCTGGACGCTGAGCGTGATATGTCTCGTCACGCCCAGTCTGCTAGCCCATCCATTTCATCAGGTACACTGTCTATACCGGTAGAGAGAAAAGCTGTTTGTTTTTCCTGCACTACCTGAACTATAGTTCTGGTTCTTGCACTCTCGTGTTTGTTTGTAGCCGTGATGCTGCGCCAAAGCTTCACTATCGTGGTTTTTGGTCCAAGTTCACTAGTCTAGTTCAAGTGGTTCTGCACCAGCCACGAAGCTGGTGTGCTTAGTTCAGTTCAAGATGGCAGGCGTCAACATTAAATTGTAGGCGGACACTATGTAGGCTTACAAATTGTTGACGTTCAAATTTGTGTCGATGAGGATGAAAAATCATATATTTGAATAAGGGTTGTAATTATTTCTCAAGCAAGTTGACATAAAGAATTTTTCCATTTTCCATTTTCAAAATTTACGTCTAAGGAAACCGTTGAAATCGACTGTCGTGTTTGTTTGTACCTCAACATGTAGGGGATCATTTCCTGCACCAAACACGTAATACGCACTTTCTTCCTGCACCAGCAACACTTTAGTTCAGGTTGGTGGAACCCAAACAGGCTGATATAATGTTTCTGCAATTGGTTTTTGAATGGTACTGTAGCGACTCAGTCTACAGGTTTTGGACCAGAGAGATCTAGTGGGTGTTGAGTGTTTATATTGTTGGGTATTGTTGTTCTGTTGTTATTAGAGAGTTCTTGATTCATTCCCTTTTGAACTAGAATCGAAGTAAGATGTGCTTAAGTAACGTATACATAATAAATATCATTTTTACTTACTGAGTTAACTGAGTTTACTTTGCTGATAAGTTGCACCACCAAAGTACTAAAAGTGACTAATGGGAGCGCTGAGATTTATGACTCCATGAATCAGTTACCGACCCTTGCTGGACCCCTATTCCTGAGATAAATGAGATGTGAGAAAAATAAAAATGAGTGAGAAAACGATCATCTCACTTACAATGGCCGATTGGTAATGATAAATCGGCCATTTTGAGTGAGATGATCGTTTCTCACTCGTTTTAATTTTTCTCACATCTCATTCATCGCAGGAATAGGTATATAATACCTATATAATGGTTTATAATATAGTAGCAAGCTACGTAGCATGGCTCGCTGTGGCGCTATTGTTATTATCACTGCTTCAAGTTGTCACGTTGTGCATGGCTTGACTCCCGGCGCAGTTCAATAAAAAAAAAATAATAATAATAATGATAATAATAATAATAATTGTATATCTAACGCAGAGTTGTTGTGAAAGTGCATTTCTGTTTTCAATTCGACCTCACAAACGAAAATATCTACATGAATGTTGTGACTTTTCAGTACTGTTTTCAGTTTCATTTAAAGATTGACTTGCAGAAAAATTTTCACTAACAGCCTATCCCCTCTTTGGGACACAATTTTGACTGAAATATCATTAAAACTTGTTTTCGATTACTCGTCCATGTGTTGGATAATAGAAGAGTTTTTTTTTAATTTCAATTAGCTATATAATTTGTCATATGATTTTTCAAATATCTTCGTAATAAGGGTAATAATTTTATGAGAAAAAATTTGGAAATAAAAATTATCATCATATTATTACTATATAGGAGTGTATGAGTGCTAATGAATGCACCAGATTACACTGGGGTACAAATATGATTCTCTCAAAAATGTTCCATTTTATATTTCTTTATTTTTATTTTATTTCATTTTTCATGGTTTTATATGAAAACATATGAATATGTGTAAGCCAGGTTTAGTACTAGATAATTTAGATAGGATATAGTGTATAATGATGGATTGAATCGAATGTTGAAATAAGAACTCATCAATACTATAAAAACAGCGCGTCATGAGAAATTTGTGAAGTCCACCGTTGAATTATTTTCCAAGAGCTTGATGTCAGAGGGTAGCTGGTTGAAGCATCTTCTTTCCGACTGGATCCCTCTAGCAGTTGATGTTAGTCTGAAATATTCGTGTAAGAGATTTGACTATTCCCTGGTGTTGTGGCCATGGTGGCTGTTGTCCTTGAAGAGTTCCGAGTTGAGATGGTTCTTGGTGAACACGCAGATGGCTTTTATGTATACTAAGGGAGTGGAAATATGTTCAGCTGCTTGAAACCTGGTCTGCAAGAATCTCTAGTTCTGATACCCAGGATAGATCTCATGATTCGCTTTTAAGCGGAAAACTCTGATATTCTGAACAGCTGAACCCCAGAACATTATACCCCATACTGGAGCACCGGCTGCACACTCGAGAAGTAAAATGCTATCACCGCTGAAGTGTTGACTTGACGGGCCAAAGTTCGGATAGCGAAGTTCAGTTTGGCTGGTTTCATTAGAAGAGTCTCAATGTGGGGAACCCAGGACGAGTGGTGATCAAGTGTAAGTCCGAGGAACTTGCCGCTTACAGTTGTTTGAATGTCAGATGGGAGTTCAACTTTATTGCCACGCAGCGTGAAGACCATGATTTCAGTCAATTGGCCTGGTTAAGCTGCAGTTTGTTAGGGTCAAACCATTTCTTGAAATCCTTGATAGTCGACGATATCTCAAGGTCTGGATCATCGATCTTGTCACTCTCATTGCCGTACTAAAATCGTCTGCGTATTGGATTACATTTCTATTGGGCTTATTACAGCAAATTTTGGGTGCTAGATCATTCATCAATATGGAGAACAACAAAGGTCCTAGTTTGGATCCTTGTGGTACCCCGAAACGTATAGAATTCCAGTTGGATTTATTATCCAATCCACTTGGACGAAAATGAAAATAAAATGATAAAATCAAGAGATACCAAAAAAATACGTAATTTCACGAACGTCAGTTGAATCAATTCATTTTCAGATAATTCCACCATGGCAAACTAGTGAGTAGAAATAAAAAATTAATGTGTGTTTGTCGGTAGTATGAAGTTTCAATTCGTGAACATTTCCAACCGTTCACAGATTTTTGCGATAATATCCAAATAATATTGGAAGCTGTAAATCTCATTTACGCCACTGGTTCCAATTGAAAAGCTCAATCCAGGTGATATTGTGAGATGGTCATAATTTGTTTTCCGATGGTGATCATAGTCACTGAGTTCACTCTATCACCCAACATTCATTGTTACATCTGCCTAGATACATTTGTTTGACTCTTCAATAGAATAATTTAATGTATACCTTCCGATTGTCACATGTCTGTATAAGCTGATTTGGAGTGATGTCACATATTGTTGTAGTAAGTTGACAACAATGTCCTCCAAGGTGTGTTCTCAAATGACAACTTCAGTAACAGTTTGTTTGTTTGTTTGTTTGTTTGTTTGTTTGTTTGCCACCAACGTTTCTTGTTGTTATGGTCACCTGACAAAAAAACATGTTATCTCTCTATTCAGTTGCCGACAGAAAGCTTGTGAACTTATTCGTGGGCAATCAACCCTAGCTTGACGCTTGACTATCTGTCGTCATGAACCTGACATACAAGGGACCTTGGGTTGAGATAAAATAAATCATCTCAGGGACTGTAAAAAAAGTCTCATACGAACACGGTAAGACACTCCAAAGACAAAACAAAGTCAAAGTGATTTCTTTGTTATACAGCTCTCATAAACTATTTTATAAATAAGCGTCAGTATTTTTTATAGAAAAAAAAGAAATGAACACTTTTTTTGAGGACAGCAGAATATCGTGTTGAATGTATTTATTCAGCGGAAGTAAAATTGAGTTGAACTTATACTTTGGTTTCAACTTGACGAGTTGTTTTCAAGGGAAAGCTCTAATCCGTTGTGAGTCCGAAGAAATGTTGAAACCTTCTCTTCAAAGTTCAGTTTGTTTTAGTTTTTAAAGTTGATGATTTGTTTGCTTGTCACTATAGTTTCTAGATGGTGATAATGTGTGGGCGATTTACTTCTCTGACTGATGTAGTTATGATCTTGAAAATAGTATATAAATTAGCAGATGGAATTAAAATTTGGGAATAAAATGAAATTTCTGTAAGAATGAGATTAATTATCCAATAATATATATTTGTGAGAGCCATAGCGTTCAGATACAAGTTCTCAGTTCTGAGATCTATTAGAAAACTCATATATATATATATATATATATATATATATATATATATATATATATATATATATATATATATATATGATTTTTCATGAACAATTAGGGTCCCTCTCTCTCTTCCCTCACTCAAATCAAAGTTCATATGAATCTGGATGATCACATACCTTCTATGATCCTCCGCCATCTGGATATACTATCACCTTTTTTATTTGAGATTTCAATGTTATTGAGATTTTACATATGTCAGGTTACCACACCAACAAGAATAGTTGGGCACAAACAAATTGTTACTTAAGTTGTGTTTGGTGTACACAATCTGGAGGAAATTGTTATCAACTTATCACAACAATATCACTGGGAAGAAAGCCTACTCTGCTGATTCTTTAATTCACACCAAGCTTCGAGAACATCCATGGAAACAGTTGAAATAATCATAAAATAATTATGTTATATTCTGTTCCGTTTCCATGGTTTTAGTGAAGATAAAGTGATACATAAAGTCTGTATGTGACTATGGAAACTATATAACCTCCTTGTAACAATATAAGTTATGATTGACTTAAGTAATGAATTATCGTAATCTTGGAAACTTCCCTCTCGAAATGCAGTTTCAAACATTTTAGTTTCGAAATTCTCACTCAAAATTATCCGTGTGTTACCAAAATGTTTCCCACCAACGGGACATTTTTTGGTGAACAATTATTCACTTTTCATATTTTCAACTTTTATTTGATTTAGTCCTACATTCCGTATTATGTACAAAAATAGATCTCAAAACTAGTTTTTCATAACGCAAAACAATGTTTAACAGTGAAGGTTCAATTAATAAAATACCGGATTTGTAAAATTATCATTTTCACACAAACAAGAATGGAAAAACCTCCTGATGATTATTGTCGTTCTACACCTGCAATCAACAATGAATCAGATTCTATGCCCGATTTCCGATCATTGCCGAAGTCGGCGAACTACTTCGGCGAACTCATCGACAAACTGAGCGAAAGTGCCGTTCAACAGAGACCCACGTCGTCCAACCAAACATTACCAACGGAGGAGCAATTGGTAAACACTAAACTGAAACGGTATCACTCGTTCGTCGCGTTGAAACTTCAGAGCTTTATCGAAACAGACGAGAAATCAAAAGAAGAAATCAAAAACGTGAATAAGGAACAAATAAAGGAAGAAATGTGGGATATTGAGGGTTTGTTCAAATCGAGTTATAATACTGTTAGAGGTACTTCGAATTATGTAGTTTATCCAGTGACCGAGATAATACCAGATTTTTACAACAAAAATGGTGGAAATGTAAAGAATAATCCGTTCAGAAAACAGGCTGATTACGGTAAATCAGGAGAGAATCATGGCGTGTTGGAAATGTCGAATGAAGGTCAAGTGAAAAAAGTATGTGAGGAAGAAGTCGATAGAAACAAGAGAAAATACGTAAAAGAGCAATCGGAGTTCGGAAGAAGTAGATTAGATGAGGATAGAGATAGAAAGAAATGGGTAGCAGATGTCGACGAGAAACTCACTGGTAAAGGAAATGTGAAGTTGGAAAATGAAAGGAGAAAGGAAGAAGAGAGAAGAGATGGAGGAAAAGATGAAAGTGTTAAATTGGAGAAAGTTGAATTTGAAGAAACATTGAGTTTATTTTATCTCGGCACACACAAGTTTCTACATGACATGGCGTTCAGGAAGTCTGAAAAGAGATCAGATCATCTGCCAAGCTCAGAGTACGTACGCCACTGTAATTATCATACTGTACAAATAGTTCCGAATCAGCTATCAATAATCAGATGCGCTTATTGAAGAAATTTGCTTATTTTATACTAAAAAAAATCGAGGTTCGTTTTTGATAGGTATTTTATTACTCGGCATACAGATCACACCGAATAATGTTACAACAATATTATTGTTTCACCAGAATAGGACTCAATTCGTTTTTTTTTCACAAAATAGTATCTATATTTATTTTTCAAAACTTATGTAAAGTTTTGTAAATCCCCTTGGGATTACCATTGATCTAAATTCTCATGTTTAAATTTCATCCGATTGAAATTTCTATCATTCTCATGTTATTGCATTTTTAATGCGCAGGTTTTTCCTCAACATAGAAATGGTAATTTATCGTGAGCTTCGTTTTTTTTTATTTTTGGTATCTCAGCATCTATTTCTGAAATGACAAACTGTAAATTCATGCTGCAACTTTCTTTGCCTTTCTTATGTTCGTGTGCGTCAAATATGGAGTTTTAATTTTTATTCCGGTACCACAATCAAACCCTGATAATTAAGGCTTTGTAGTAATAATAATTCCTTCATTAAGACCATTGATTTTTCTCAAAAGATATCAATCACGTGAATATGCATATATAACATATGGTCAAACATTAAATTACAGAACTTACACAGACATGTAAACAGAAAAACATACAAATAACAATAAATGGACAAACTGAATAGCGTGGGCGATTCAATTTTGTCATCTGGGATTTTTCTTTCTTGTTTTCTCAATGAGAAAAAAACATGCTGTCATCGAGTATATTTCATACAAATATATCGTTCTTCTAACCACATCGTAAATGCTGCATTCACCTAGTGATAAATGAAATACTCTTTTCCTTTCCCACAGAAATCCAAGAACCGAATTTCCACCACGAACAAAGTGGGCTGACATTCCTTTAACAAATCCAATACCTAAAATACCTTCTGTACATTCCAACTCGACGCCACATTTATGGGACATTCCCAGAACAATAGAAACACCCAGCGTTGCTACTAGATACCATTCAGAAACTAATCCACAACTATGTGACGTCATGACCGTGTCCAAAGCATACGAGCAACAAGGAAACGATGTCAATTGTGACGTAGACGGTGACGACGAGGGAGAGAAAAAGCCGGCCAGTGTGAGTCTAGTGGTTTACGCGATGAAAACACGACGGGAATCTCTACTGGCCGGTAAGAAAAACAAGAAGATAAACACGTTGAACAGTCGACAAGACGGTCGAAGTGGATCGATGAAGAAGTCGACGCAATTTACCGACGGGATTGGTGGTGAACGATGTGGAAAACGGAATAGGAGTAAATCGAAGAAAGCTTGTAACAAGCGTGTTGAGAATAGAATTCCATCAATAAAAGAAAGGAGAGTTATTGTTGGTAATATGGGAAAGATGAAGAGAAAAGAGGTAAAAAATGAGTTGGTTAAAAGTGAAACAAACGAAACGAGTTCGAACCGGAAAAATATCGGACATTATAATTTGGTTCATTCGAATAATGAAGAACTGAAAATCAACAAAGAAAAGGATAGAAAGAATGTTGACAATAGATTCAATGTTCGAGATGAAAGTAGAGAAAATAAAACTGACAGTGAGAAAGTTTTGTTGGGCCGCGTTGGTAATATTGGTTCGAAATCGCTGGAAACAGGAAGAAAGAAAAATATTAGTCTTGATTTCAAAAGTGAATTGAGACCAAATCGTGATAAACTCTTCTGTGATCGTCGTGAACAGTTCGAAGAAGAGAAAAGTTGTAAAGTTGGTGAAGCTGGATATGTTATATCGTCAGCATCATGTGGTTACTGCGAGACTCAAAATATGTTGAGTGAAAACATAATTCAAAATAAATCCAGCGGAGAGGAAAGGCTGGAAGATATTTCAAGACCAAAACCAAATACTATACAAAATAATCTCATTCTTGAACCAAGAAATGGAATGTATTTTCATGATGAATCATTCATGTTTATGAACGAGTCTCATAACAACAGAGATATATCGACTAATGGAAATCAAGAGACATTCCAAGCGACTGAACATGAAGACATGGATAAAGAAGAAGTAAATCTTCCAAATCAGAACTTGAACACGAATATGAATTATTCAAGAGAAAAATTAGTTACAAGAAAACAGGCCGATGACAAAAGTTTAGTTGCAGATAAAGTTGTTGATTTGAATAAAGACCATGACCCAAATGAATTCACACAAAACATTGAGAATGCAAATACTGAATATAAAATATTGATACATGAAAGATGTGCTGTCGGTACTAACAGAGTCGAACAAACAGAAATTACTATAATCGACTCAGAGCCAAGAAAGCGACAACAATTCCCAGAAAGTGAAGAGAAGATTGTCAATTTGGCTTCAAATCACAAAGGCGAGAGAAGAGATATCGATAATCAATTACAGAATATGGTTAAAGATTCGATTAATAAACGCTGTATGGTGGAAAATATCTCTGCGGAGATTGTTAGATTATACGTGGAAAGAAAAACAGGACAGTGCGGAGAATTGATTGAAACCAACAGAAAATTTGAACATTTATTTCCAATTATGAAGAGAAAGATCGACGATAATACATCGAACACTGATTATAATGATTCAATCTACTATCAAGCAACCATTCCTCGGAGAAATTTCAATACACAATTGGAAAAATTTGGATGTAATTTCGAGAAAAATTCAAGTATAGAAGATAATTATAAGAAAGCCAATAATATGGATATAGATTATGAGATAGCTATGCCTGAAAGAAAAAATATGACAGAATTCGGGAGTACATACATTCTGAACAAAAAACGTGAATGTGGTTATGATAATACATTGAATGAAAGGTTTGAACCGGAAAAATGTGAGAATGTAATGGGAATGAACGCAGCTAAGAAAAGTGTTGCCGCGTTTCAAGCTGAAATGGAAAAATCTTGTTGTTTCGGTTACATCTTCAAAAATACAGAGAGTATCGATTCTTGTGATAAGAACAATACAGATGATTCGATTGTAACTGGCAATCAATTGAATGAGTTAAAAATTGAAGAAATTCCCCCCAAAAATGCAGTCTCAAATAACAACAACGACAAACAATACGAACAATTTGATATAAAAGTCAAGAAAATGTTGAAAAGGAATGAAGAAATGAATTCTAAAAATAAATTGTGGCATGCCATGAAAAATAAGGTCATCTCTCCGTCTCTAACGTCTCCTAATGACAAAGAACTCAATCCAAAGACAATTCTTGGTGAAAAAACAGAAACTAATGACGTGTCCAGAGTTTTTCCATTTCAAATGAAACCAGATCTTGTTGAGGAAGATAAAAGTGATAAACTACATGTTCCCCACCTGTTGAATAATACATCACGTACACAAAGTTCAACAGATAAAAGGAATGTGTTTCAAGATGGTATCGCGACAGGTGGTTATTCTTCTACGAAATACTGTCTAGATGATTTAAACGACGAGTTGGTGAAGAAACTTTCGTACGACGTCATTCCAGACCTGAAGATTGTCGGCTTCCAGAAATTGGGCAAAGAGTCCGGAAATGCCATGAAGATAATCAGTCAGATCTCTGGCGCTGAGAAATATAATTTCAAATGTTTTCATTTTGATCCGAATGTTCCACTTTCTTTCGAAGAGAAACCTGATAAAGAAAATGAGAGATCCATATCTAAAAATATGAACCTCTGTAATGGAAATATCTTCAAGGACGATTCGAATGGTAGAAAAAAAGAGCATGAAATTAATTCTGAGTTTGATGCAACAAATACGCAGGTTCATTCTTATTTGACAAATGAATTCATAACCGATGATGTGATTCTTGAAAAAATCAACACAACAAAAACAAAAGAATTATTGAAAAATGTTTTAGCACCTCTCAATGATTTAAAACATTTGGGTGTTTTGAATATGAACTCATCAAACATTGGAAATGAGAGGGAGGAAAATTTCTGTTACACTGAAAATAATTCTATTCTCAATACGAAAAATTTGAAGAGTGGGCCTAGTAAAAATGATTTTTGTCATGTTTCACACAAATCAGCAAAATTGACTCTCAAATACGATTTGGATGATACATTTGGAAACGTGAAGAAATATCTCAAAGAAGAATCTGAGATTACAAATAAGAGCAAGAAAGAGACAGTTACATATACAAACGATGAAGAAAATCTGGACAAAATTTCAATCAGTACCAGTTCATGTATAGAGATACCAACTGTAGAAGAATTTTCATCTGACCTAGAAAGTATCTCAGACGGAAGTTCGGTGAATAATGACTTCGACGTTGATAGTTGCCAGGGAAGTAGAATACTCAGAATGTATTCTGAGGAGATTAAAAACAATCCCGATGATGAAGAATCATCTAGTCAAGTCAATATTCTCCTGCCTGAACGATGCATTGTTGAGAGTGAATGTTCAGTGAAAGATTCGAATGTGAGTTTTGATATTTGGGCGTGCAGAAAAGAAAGTGGTGACAAAACGGGTATCAAATCGTTAAAAGAAGGTAATATTAGTGATAAAATTAGTAACTTCACTTCTGGATGTAGATCATCAACTACTCAGATAAGTTCCACTAAAAGTAGAGATAGAAGCACTGAAAATGTTGTCAGCAATATCACAAAAAGAAGTAGCAATATTACTTCTGTAAGCAGGTGCTCCACTATTCCGGTCAGTTCCACTAATAGTAGGCAAAGTACAAGTGAAGATGATGTTAGTAATATCAGTACTGAAAATAGAAACATTACTAAGGAAAGTCGATCCTCCACCACGCAAATCAGTTCTACTGAAAGTGGACAAAGCAACAATTTCAACGAAATAGATATGGGAATATTTTCAGTCTGTTCCAGTAGTGTCAGAAGCACAGATTCGAAAAGCTCGGATTTAAGTTCTTACTTCGATTGTGAAGAACTGTCAGACAAAAACTTTAATGTCAAAACCATTAACATTATTGAATTAGATATTCCTGAATCTGCTTTGAGTCTGGTAGGCCATGAAGGAGGTACATCGAACTGTTGCTATGGCAACCTGAATCAATCTTACTCAAAAGAACATTATAATGTATCTCATAATTCCGACAACAAGCACAAGAAATGTAAATATAAAAAATCTCACAGCTGTCCTAGAGAAACAAACAGTTGTAATTCGTTCAACAATATACATCAAACAAATCCTTTCGCCAGTAATCTCTTGGAAGAGAATGATGAAGCATATCAAAACTACTCCAAATGGCATAAAATATCCGATCTGAGAGGAATTGCTCCTGACAATTACAACTGGGATTATAATTATCACTCACCCCGACACCATTTAGAACCATTCAGAAATGATAATTCCAATGAAAATCATACATTTGATGATTTTCTCAGAAGTAATATCTGCATCAGCGATGAAAATGATTCAGAAAATTCAAATGAAAGGAACGGAATCGAGTATGGAGATTCGGACACGGATTTTTTAAACAGCAAATGTATGAATAAATCACCAAGAGTGACGAATTTGGATTTAGTGCGAGAAAAAGTGGAATATACTAGAAGACATATGAACATTTCGGATTGTAACGGTGAAATGCCGGAAGATTTCGATGGATTCGTTGAGAAGAGAGTCACTGGTGGAAACACGTTGTTGACAAGTTTGGTTTTGAGAACCTTCACGACGGAGTATCTTGAGCCATTGAAGTGCTTTGTCTTACATGAAGTGACGCATTTCTTGGGGAACCAATGGGTGATGAGTACGTATATGATGGAAGATGGCAAAGAAGTTGAGAGGAAAGAGAAGGTGGCTTATGTGATGAATCCGATGCTGCATGTGACACAGTCGATTAGATCGGTGGTCGATAAGATGTTTGCTATTACTTCGGGGATTTTTAGAACTTTTCAAAGTGGAGAAGAAAAGTGAAAGTTTAGTTTGTTTGGTGATTTCAATACATTGAATTGACTCGATTTGTTGAATAACAAGATTTAAATAAATGAGATTGTGAAATGGACTCATGTTGTACATTCATTCATTCCCCAAATAAATCAGGTAACAATACGGTATTGATGTGAATATGGAAAGGAAGAGAACAACAACTACAGAGTTGGATGTATTTTTTCAAAATTGTCATCTTCATTTCAATAATTACCCTTCTGATTCGTCATTTGTATTGGTTTTTCTTTAAGAGTACTCATTACTTATCTTTATTCCTTTATTTTTTCCTGTTCTTATTATTATTTGATTGTTTTGCACAAATGTACACTCCATGAAATCATCACCCTCCGTATCTCAGGAAGCTCAAGTAGCGCTTTCAAAGCTGAAGTCACCGTTGGAAGTGGTAAGCACTAATTTTGTAAGCGTCCAATCACTTACCCTCACACCATAGTTTCATTACCACCAGCTTATTCGTACCCCCAAATAACATAGCTCTTGGTGGGGTCTTTAATCAAACATTAACTAGTGGTTGTTTTATTTGTGTGTTTCAGCCTGGTTATCAGTATAACCGTTTCTTAGACTCGCTTTACCTCAGTCTCTTCAGACCAGCTTTCGCATTCGGGCTCGCCTGGCTCGTCTACGCATGCGTCACTGGTTATGGAGGTAAGCAGGTTTCCCTCAGTCACTGGAACAATCATCTATTTCATTCAACACTTTTCTTCCTTCAACATAATAATATATGTATGTAGGTGTATACAGAGAAACCTCCTATTCGAAGGAATAAAGATTCTGCTATCAATACAGCTGCCACGTGGACGTGAAATGATTAAATACAACTAATGAATTATTCAAGACGACTGTAAATGATTATATAGAACAATATACCCCCCTGTTCTGTTTTGAATCATGACGTAGGCATTACCCGATTCTGTATCGAAACATAAACAGAATGGGGTGCCTACTTCACGAGATGCATGTATGCTAATAGTGGTGAACTGAAGATCTTCTTTTGAAAATAAGAAGACTCAGGCGAAAGTTGCAACAATGGCATTCATAAAAAATATCTAATTGTTGATAGAGCCATTGTTGTTTCATTACTAATATTTTGCCGACCATATTGAATTTGGAAGAATATTTTGTTTTACTGGCGAATAGCTGCTTGCTATACTTGTATCCATGAAAGAGGAATGTCTTCTACCAACATAACAAAATCACCCTTACATTTATGAAGTAGCGATATTTTCAGAGTTTAATAATTCTCCCGGGATTTTCTCAAGTTAACTATAAGAAACGAAACTATGAACAAATCTAAAAGGAAACATAACCTCAAAAGTTGCAGCTTTATAGATTGTGTAGTAGGAAATGTATTTATAATGTTATGTTGAAACTGTATTTTATTATCACATATTGATCAAAATACATGATATTGTCATCGTCATATTATAAAACTATCACATAAAAAATGAAAAACACACAGCTGGCCAATAGCAAATTGAAGTCTCACAAATACTAGTATATAAAACAGGGCTGCAGGATTTTGATGGTTAAAATTGAATATAAATAGTCTTCTAGAAATTCTTCAACGCTATAGGCTTCTGTCAAGTGTCAAGTGACATCACTTATTGTTGCAAGAGACAGACAACAATGTCTACCATTTGGAATTTACCAATCAGAATGTTTGGTAGTCCACCAGTTCGCTGTATTGCTACGGTAACGATTGTTTGTCATTTGTTACTTGACAGAAGCCTTGGTGGACTACCAAACATTCTGATTCGTCTATTCCAACTGGTGGACATTGTTGTCTGTCTCTTGCAACAATAAGTGATGTCACTTGACAGAAGCCTATAGTAACATTCATTGATAAGTAAGTTCTTGAGTTTAATTTTGAAAGAATTGTCATTTTTTATTCCAAGAGGTGAAGCATTATAAAATTTAGTCCCAAGGTCCTTTTTCAACTTTGACCAATGTTGACGACGCGTGTTTCAGGCGTGGTAAACACGTTCTTGTCGTGGAGTTTCTTCCGCGTGCTCAGCCGCACGATGTACTCTTTCTACCTGAGTCACGTGAGCGTGATGCAACTGACGTCGGCGTCGATCAGGACGCCTATCTTCATCGACGACACGTTCGTGGTGAGCGACACACTGTGACGTCACATAGCACTCAGTGTAGACCATCGACACCACGATGTAGTGATGCAAACATACTTTATCACTAAGAAACGTGATTTGTGTTTCCGCATTGATAGATGAGCTAGAACATATCAACATATCTTTGATTATCTTTGATGATATATGATATCCACATTGAGATCCACACAGTTGAGTCACTGCCCTCTTATTTTATTTTATTCTAATTGATTTCTTTAATAATAAAAAAAGGTCTTGTTTTGATCGTTTTTAATTAATTGGTGACACTTTTTGTTGCTTGGGTTTAATTGTTAGGTATATCTTGATAGATTTGAGTGATCTAGAAACATTGTTTTATATTTTGTTATATGAAAACGGCTGATCCGATTTTAGTGAAAATTTTGAATATTGTGGAGGCTATCATTGAGATGTTGAAATTATGTGAAATTTTGAATTCTTTCGAAGAAAATATTTTTTACGATTTTCTCCGCTGCGATATTCTTATGGGATTTTTGAAAATTTTGAATTGATTTTTCTCAGAAGTGGTGAACCCGATTGCGCCTCAAAACTATAATGTATCAAACTAGAAGTGAACACTTATGAAGGTCAAGTTTCAACTGAATTTTCATTCTCGTTTGACCTGTGGAGCGCGAATAAAAAACAAAATTGAGAAATTGAAATT
Organism: Brachyptera risi; assembly: GCA_964007535.1. Classification (NCBI taxonomy): domain Eukaryota; kingdom Metazoa; phylum Arthropoda; class Insecta; order Plecoptera; family Taeniopterygidae; genus Brachyptera; species Brachyptera risi. The sequence continues at coordinate 28,249,364 of OZ023334.1, read as the reverse complement.
TCTGAAATTGAATCTTTGCTCCGCTCATCCAATAATATGAATAAAACGTATCGACTAGCATCTTCAAAGTGAAATAATTCCGGGGTCAGAATTCGAGTCCACAGGGTCCCGATTGCTCGTAGCGCAACTATCGCTTTTATATAGAACGACAATGCTATACAATGCCATCGGTACACTAACCACTCTTATCTCTATCTAGTTCACAAGGAAATCCACTAAATCATGACAAACAATCGGGACGTTTGGCTCTGAACTGACCGCAAGAAACAACAGATGCCTTCCATCCATGTTATTAGTTTGGGAGTCGGAACGCCTTATTTATATTATGATAAAATATGTTGGTATCACTACATCGTGGCTCAATCAAGGCAGTGCCTCCACTTCCAATTCCTCGTCTGTGTCTGAATTTATCGGCGTGAAATGACCTAGTTGTCGACGAGTCGTAAAACACATTCATTCATTCATTCATTATGTATCTGCATCAGTATAATGTTTCTCACGCTAGACAGCGCGACAAGCGAGCTGATGATGGCCAACCACAATCCTCAATTCAGTCCGCTAGAATAATAAATGGCAGATATATGAGAGAGGATTGAAGATGCTGACGTGAAATAGAATCAAGTTTTGACATCATTTTGAAGTGTCGTCGTGGTATATCCACTGTAAAGTTCACAGGACATAGGTATAGTGGGCGATGTCGAGCATTCACTGAAACACATTATGTCTAGGCCTAATCAAGATGATGAAATTTTATGTTTGAATATTTAAAAAACTATAAAGGCCTACATTTCGATTTTCTGGCTCCAATACGTCGGGTCGGGAAGTGTTGAATACCATTATCTGGGAACTCTCATATAATGCCGTTTGGCCAATCCTGTCGCATCATCATCCTCATCTTCGTCCTCTTCTACGCTTTCTTCTTCCATCCCTACTCATAATCGTCATGCTTTTCACTGCTTTCCATGCTGGTATTTGAAATATAACAGAAAATAAATTGGATCCTAATTATTTACTTAAGAGTTATAGTACCGTATCAATATTTTAATTATATATTTATAATTTTGTAGGCATTTCTTTGATATCTGAAGCCAGTCGACCGTGGATATGAGTCAATATTCTTTCATCTATTATCACTTGAACGTTTCACCGTCATCAGTTCATTCTTACCCCCAAATAACTCAATTTTTGATGGGGTCGTTAAAACAAGAGTAGGCCTAATCATCATCATTACAATAAGAATATAATTCGTTAATATTTGGTGAATTTATTTTTCAATATCTTTCCATCCAGGTGCTCAGGTTTATTGGGGGCTTCGTGATCTCGGTGGGAGCCTCGTCTTTGCTGTGTCTCGTATGCGAAATGCCGTTCGTCTTTATCGAGCAGAACTTTCTAGCCAAAAGTAAGTCATTATTTCTCCTAGATGCGTTTATAGTCATCATCTCAATATATTTTCCGTTCACGATGGAAATGTGACTACGCATTCCTAAACAGGTGCCCATTCAAAGAAAAATTGATGAGAATTGGAAGAATAGTGAAATCGAAAGGAAGGTCAAAGGTTTTTCCTCGAAACAGATGCATGATAAATAAAGGAAAGGATGATTTGTATAGTAAAAAAAACAAGAGAATTCAAAGGAGAAAATACGCATTTCAAAAAGAAGATCGAAGATTTGTTCACGAAAGAACCGTTGAACGACTATTATACCTCGTTCTCAATACAGAATTCAACCTCAGTTAAGTATATAACGTTAGTTGAGTCATAATATGAACGGAACTTGGTTAGTAGTTAACTCTAGTTATGTCTTAACTAAGTTTCTAGAACTCAGTTATAACATAACATATCGTTATAACATATCGCATATAACTGCGATTAAAATTCACCACCTTCTCAAAGAGCAACATCATTCGTATCGCCACATTGTTGGTTCAAAGCAAACCCTCCATATTATTAAACATCATGGCTCTGTTCAAAAACAAGGCGAGATAATGGAGATATCAACAGAAAATCTGTGAATCTTTAAATGCAATATAAAAATTAACAACCATTTCATCGCTGTCAGTGTGAACACTTTAACTCAGTTAAGAACGGTGTCATCCATGAATCATGATACTAACTGCAGTTAGCTTAACTGCAGTTAGTGATCCTAGTGTAAACGAGGTATTAGTGACGACCAATGGTGAGTGTGGCTTATTAAAAGGCTACCTAGATTTAAACAGATTGAGATCCCTGATTGGCGGTTTCGAAAATCTTCCATCGTAAAAAGCCCACACGTTTGAATGTTATATTTTGTGATGTCAAGGGTCAAGAAAACGAAAGGGTCACTCGGACCGAGAGAAATTACTCAAAACAAGTCAAGTTCAGTTAGCTGAGCATATTCAACTGGCCGCGATTAAACAAGTTTTTCCCGTCGCACATTTGATTGGCCAGTGTCATTCGATATTTGGTAGGAATATAACATGTCCATAAGCAAAAAGTTTTGAGGTCAACTTCTGATTCGACACTTTCATTCTATAGTTTGTTTTAATCTCTCTATTTTCACGGTCAAATCACATAAACTCAACAATTCGATCAAATAAATTTGACAATACAATTTTTCATACTCGACAATTGAAATAATTGAATTTTACCATCAAATGACTTGAAATCATACATTGAATTCAATTAATTTGATGAAGTATGGAACCATGTAAACAAAGCTAATAATATTGTTGTTGGTCACTTATTCCAGTCGGTCACAAACCCGAGAAAAAAAGAAGAAACACACCCGACATTATCGTCACCGGCAAAGACGAGGTCACCAAGGTCAACGAACCCGACGCAAACGGCGGCGTCGTCTCCAACGGCAACGGGGTGATCCATCACGAGCACAAGGACAGCATGAGCGCGACCGAGTCGTACAAGACGGCCGAACTGAACGGGTTCGACCTGGACAACGGGACAATCTGTTCGATGAACGAACAGGACTGGGCCGACTGGCACGAAGAGAAGATGAGGAACACGGCGGAGATGGTGATGACGGAGGAGAAAGAAGAGGAGGAGGAGAGTTTCAGCTTGAGACAGCATCCGGTGACGTACGAGAGGCTCACGGAGGAGAACGGGCTGATGAGGGAGACGGTGGAGATCATGATGGAGGATTGCGAGAAACAGGAAGAGGAGGATGAGGATTATTTTATGGGGAATTTTATTTTTTGACGATTGTCTTGGGAGTAGAAGTGATTTTTCTAAACAAAAAAGTAATAAAACATCTATTTCTGTCTTGAAAAATATTGTATATACAATTATTAATAGAATATGTGGAGGTTACATTTCATATATATATTGGGATGAAAAAAAAAGTTCACCTGTATCTTTCACACCTTCTACACGTCAGTATTGCGAAATTAATAATTTGAGGATCAGAGTTGAACATAATTTTAGTGAATTTCAAGAATCTTATTGGTATATCTGATCAACAACTTCAACATATGAACTTCAAACTAATCCCAGATAAAAGTTATACTCTACAGCCTACGGCTATATAATATCCGTATCTCTTTTTTTATATTGGTAACGATTGAATGCCAATGGCACAGAGTGAAAGAGTAGAACTGAGCATGACACACAATAAAGATTCGATTTGAAAAGCTAGAGTTTTCATTTTTTTCTGAAATAAGAAAGCTAAATACGTTTTAGGCGGTCATACAGATGTGTATTTTTTAGCATGGGTTCCACCACGATTTTTTCCTTCTCTTCACTCACGAAATTTTATACGATATCGTACACCGATTCCCACAACGTTTTTGTAATCACTTCACGTTTTTTTTTTTGTCAACAAACTTTTTCATATCCACAGCTTCTTTGAATCCAAGCAATGGAACATCTATCTATAGCTTCTGTGGCATTACTTTATACATTTTGTGCTCGTGCTAGCTAGCTCCAAGAGACTAAACGTTTGATTGGTTCATATCCACCAGAAGAGCTACCTGTCACGGCAACATCTCTAGTCTCAGTGTATTTCCACTGTTGTTAGCACAAAATTTAATTTCTTTTCATGAGGTGGGCTCCGAAATGTGATTAATTATTGAAGTCTGAGTGAACGTGAACGTGAATTTGTAATTATGTTATATTGTCATGGTAGGTAGCTCTTGTGGTGAACACTAACCAGTCAATTTCCTGGCCTCTTGGAGCTAGCTCTAGCACGTTAATTCAAGTGGTTTGTTAGGTAATTGAAGTTCAAACAATTTTAACGACACAATTTCAGGGTGGAAAATACTCCTCCTTATTTTGGTCTCGTTCGTTACGTTAGTGAAATAGTGACGGACGACCAGAGAAAATGTGTAATGGAAACATTGCTTCCTGATTCTAAAGATGTTTGAAACAATTCTTGAAATAGTTTGTGTTATTGTGTCGCAACAATATGAAAACATGCTGTTTTATCATTTTTGAATATAATATGATAATAATATGAAATATTAATATTAATACATAATATGAATATTGATTATTTGACATCAAAGAGTTAAATTGCGATGGTTATATTTCATAAGTTTTTTGTAAGCCGTAAAACTAACTTCCAAGTTCCAGTAATTTTTCATTTCGAAAATTATACGAGAGAATTAAAATGTATTTCTCCTAATATATTATGATGCTACTCCACATATGTTCTTCAAAAATCGATCACAAACTCTATGTGTATGCTTACATTAATGCTCACACACTTAACTAACAATTAGGCAACATAAATAATTCAAGAACCTCAAATATAAACTCATAAGTGTTGCCTATGTGAGTAGATGTTGAAAAGATAGAAAATAGAGCCTACTTTTAAATCAGCACAATTTCTTCACTCTACTCCTTCTTCGCTGACAACATCTTTGGCGCATTTTAACAAACATTATTATATTGGTTATTCGTTCTTTCATATACGTTCCACATAAAAAAGGAGCAATTGTGAATTGATTGGTTAAAAAGGATATAATTAATTGATTTATCGATTACGGTGTACATTTTCAACGTTTTTAAAAAATGCGATTTGACGTTTTTTATATCAAGCATAATTAAGCCTTTCACACTTCTGCTGGATGGGTTGATAACTTGTTCATGTGGGTGGTCAGAGGAAGGGAAGGAAGGGGGGGGGGGAGAGACGATGGATAGGAGGGGTGGGGGTAATTCAGAAACGAAAGAGGACATAGTGGTTATTATTTTTTATATTTTATGGCAGTAAATGACAAATAAAACGAAGCCAAATACGAAGTGTCAAATATAATATTATATATATAAAAGTACGTGATTTGAAATGTTTAAATGCGCATAAACGGAAGCGGTATGTTTACATTGGTCAGCAATCGACTAACTTTGCAGATATGAAGACACAAAAGAAAAGTGAAAACTCAATTGCACTTTCCGATATTCATGGAGGTATTGTTGAGAGTTTTATGGGCCAAACGTATATCAAATATCATCAATATATATATATATATATATATATATATATATATATATATATATATATATATATATATATATATATATATATATATATATATGTATATATATATATATATATATATCTGATTTCTAGTTTTGTTCTAATGAGTTGTTCTTCACAAGACCAATGAAAAGATACTGTAAGTTTATCACAAAGCTTGCACATGCGCGTGGCTCCGGTGACGTCATGGTTGTTATTGTAATGTGTAGGTACAGACAAAATAGTGATGAAAGATATTAACAGTTGAATCTTCTAGTTATTATCTGTATAGGCTATTCTCTAGATATACTCAAAGCAATACTCTATTAGGATCTAATATTAGGCGATAAATAATTCCATCATATATATATGGGTAAGAAGTGGACATTTTATATATTTATAATTTTCATCGATAATATATTAGGAATATTATTTTTCAATCAGAGCTTATTGAAATATGAATGTCAAAAGGCCTCGGGCAGAAATTACAAAAATACATATAGCAAATTTGGAAATCGATTGACCAACCGAGCAATTTTGAGCTCGTCTACAATGATTGAATGCTTAAAGGATAATCAATTCGAATGTTTTTTATATTTAATTCTGAGTAAGTGAAATTTCATCCTGGGTTTTTATAATCACAAAGATATATAATCATTGATTCTCAAAAGTGTTACCGCAATCCAATATCGTAACATACAAAACAGAATACATCAAGTGACTTATCTGAAATTGAGAGTAGGCCTAATAATGAGTTTAAAAATTTAGTCTCCGGGTCTATGGAATTTTTTTACGATTTATTCTCACCTATTTGTATAGAGTGTATGCTATTTTATAGTGAATACTTTTCGTTCAATAACTATCTGTAACAAATGATATTTTATTTAAGAAAAGAATAAAGTAATAAAATTAATTTCTGCTAAGAAGTGTGTGCTTAGGTTGTGATTACGTGAAGATAATTATATTTGTATGTTTAGAGATGTTATAACGTAGACCTCTGAATACTTACGTCAATCTTGTTGTTTGTAAATTGACATAAATGGCGTACTTAGGAGCTGGCTCTGGATGTATAAAATATCTCTGGAAGATTAAATTATTTATTTAAATATCTAATGAATGGATCATTCACTGAATATGGAAATCCATTTTATTCAAATTGAAAAGTATAATCTGTGGAACATAGAAAATTATTCTACATGATCAAATCCAATTCTATTCACAATATTTCTACACAATACGTAATATTATTTTTGACATAACTATATAAAAATGTTGTAAATTTTGAAAAAAAATACCTATTATTCGTTGATCATCTCTGGTAGATGATGATATGTATATTTATCAATTATATCCAGAAATATATATATATATCTATTGGAAAATGAATTATTTTTGTCTTGTAAGAAATTGTCAATACTATCAAAGTCAATATTCAAAACACTCTTATTTTTCCCTAGTTGATGGTGAACTATTCTATGAAATTTGATTGGAAATTATGAATATATATATATATATATATATATATATATATATATATATATATATATATATATATATATATATATATATATATATATATATATATATATATATATATATATATATATATATATATATATATATATATATATATATATATATATATATATATATATATATATATATATATATATATATATATATATATATATTATATATATATATATATATATATATATATATATATATATATATATATATATATATATATATATATATATATATATATATATATATATATATATATATATATATATATATATATATATATATATATATATATATATATATATATATATATATATATATATATATATATATATATATATACATATATATATATATATATATATATATATATATATATATATATATATATATATATATATATATATATATATATATATATATACATATTCATAAATTCAAGTTATTTATATATGTATAAATATTGAAAATCATCAAACGATTGATTTTGTTGAACAAAATACAAACGAAATTATGAGAAATATAAAATATCACCATAATTTTCCAAGAAAGGCAGGTCCTGAAGTATAATTTTGAAATTGTAAAATATCTCGATTGAAGTGTACAAGCGAGACAATGTTGAGTTGAAAGTTGATAACTGAAAAGTCGAAATTTTGAATAAAACAAAGAATAAGATTGTAAAATAAATTCATGAGAATAAAATATTTCCCACTGCACTTTTTGATGAGATGAAATTCCGAATGATATTTTTCAATCTCATCAAACAAAAATACTGAATGTGTCCTCATTTTTATTTCATAAAATTTTTATTTTATTTCATAACGAGATAAACTATCACCCTACAGAATGTAATTGTTGTCTGATAAATGTATTCACATTTTGCCATAATCAGAACCCAAAACTTTGTTAGGCTCTGTTGTTGCGTGTGTAATTCTGTTGTTGTTGTGTTGAATAACACATTTCAACAAGTTCAGCTCTTCAAATACTACAATGTGCATGTATCACAATACAAACGACTTCAAACGACTTGGGAACGATTTCATTTTCACCATTGCGGTTTTCAAAACAAACTTATCTTCAATATGTTCTCATCAAGTACTTAGTTTCGGAGAAAAAAAATACATACTCTTCACAAATTAAAATAATACGTCGCTTTTCAGAATCTATTGACTTTCACTATTGTTTTCAATACATGTATAATACATAGTTTGAGTAGTGTACATGAGTTTAATGTGGACTCTTGGAATTTAAACTGAATTTAAATTCCATAGTTAGTTAAAAATGTGAAAATATAACTATTCTGTACTTCAAATTTTAAAGAAAAACTCTGTGAAAATCCTCAACTAGAAAATATTTGTTTTTCTTTGTGAATAATTATATCTATTATCACTTTAATGTTAAAACAACTCACATATAAGGTTCATTTGCGAACCTTTTGGAAACGTCGAAAATACCTGTTTTGTATTTTTCAACTTATTTTTCATGATTTGTATGAAAAGTGAATTAATTATCACTAAAACTGTTAACTGCCAGTAAAATACGATTCTATAACTTTCTATACACATGTATATATATCAAAACTAATTCACTTCATTTATAAGAATTATTACGAATTCGTAATTTTAAACAGCATAGAAAACTAATATACAAAATAATGCAGACATTAAAATAGTTATACAACTAATCCAACAACAATAATAAAAATAATAATAATAATAATAATAATGATAATTACTAACACTCTTAAATATTTTATAAGTACTATAAAACTGTTAGAGCCTACAATCTGAGGCAGTTGAAAAGATATGTTACGCTTTTTTTATTTGAATGAACTTGTTGAGTTTTCCATGGTCTAATCCGTCAAAATAGCGTATTTTCAGAAAACGAATGATATAATGAATATGACAGCTGTTGTGGACTGAATTGAGTTGACCTTGTAAAATGATCGTTTAGGCGTTATGTGCATTCTTCCTTGAAAAAACTGCTTGAAAACTTCTCGGTACCCTCTTGTGTCTTTAAAAGGGTTCCGTGAGGGTTCTCTGAAATAAGAAGTATCGATGTATACATAGGATGCTCATTGTATTTGTTTATTGTTGTACTTTATATACCGTACGTATAACCAATGTACACATTCTCATTCAATGTCGTTGTACATTGTTGCTTCACTTTGCTCAACACTCTACATATTGACATGATGCATTGTTGTACATTATCGCTTCACTTTGTTGAACAATGTTCATATTGACGTGAACCATTGTTGTACATTGTTGCTACACTTTGTTGAACACTGTGTATATTGATATGGTACATTGTTGTGCATTGTTGCTACACTTTGTTGAACAATGTTCATATTGACGTGAACCATTGTTGTACATTGTCGCTACACTTTGTTGAACACTGTGTATATTGATATGGTACATTGTTGTACATTGTTGCTACACTTTGTTGAACAATGTACATATTGATATGGTACGTTGTTTTACATTGTTGCTTCACTTTGTTGAACAATGTGAATATTGAGATGAACAATTGTTGTACATTATCGCTTCACTTTGTTGAACAATGTTCATATTGACGTGAACCATTGCTGTACATTGTTGCTACACTTTGTTGAACACTGTGTATATTGATATGGTACATTGTTGTACATTGTTGCTACACTTTGTTGAACAATGTACATATTGATATGGTACGTTGTTTTACATTGTTGCTTCACTTTGTTGAACAATGTAAATATTGAGATGAACAATTGTTGTACATTATCGCTTCACTTTGTTGAACAATGTTCATATTGACGTGAACCATTGTTGTACATTGTTGCTACACTTTTTTGAACACTGTGTATATCGATATGGTACATTGTTGTACATTGTTGCTACACTTTGTTGAACAAAGTAGGCCTACATATTGATATGGTACGTTGTTTTACATTGTTGCTTCACTTTGTTGAACAATGTGAATATTGAGATGAACAATTGTTGTACATTATCGCTTCACTTTGTTGAACAATGTTCATATTGACGTGAACCATTGTTGTACATTGTTGCTACACTTTGTTGAACACTGTGTATATTGATATGGTACATTGTTGTACATTGTTGCTACACTTTGTTGAACAATGTACATATTGATATGGTACGTTGTTTTACATTGTTGCTTCACTTTGTTGAACAATGTAAATATTGAGATGAACAATTGTTGTACATTATCACTTCACTTTGTTGAACGATGTTCATATTGACGTGAACCAAAAATTGATACAATTGATACAATTTGATAAAATTGATACATTGTTGCTTCACTTTGTTGAACAATGTAAATATTGAGATGAACAATTGTTGTACATTGTCGCTACACTTTGTTCAACGTACACGCAATCTTTGTATACTGTATTACGAAGCTGCACTTTCATGTGGAACAATTTGATGTGAATTGTTGCGTTCTTAGGTGAAGAACAAGTTGTACTCTCTACATTGTTGTGAACTAATCATTGTTGCGAAATGTACACTTCTACATCTTGTAGGTTGATGTGCACTGTACATTGTTATATAATGTGCACAGTTGTGAATTGTAAATTGTTACATAATGTACGTTTTTGTAAAATGTACGTTGTTACACAATGTACATTGCTGTAAACTATACATTGTTGTGAACTTTGTAGATGGTTGTACATATTGTGCACTGATGTATCTTGTACATTGTTGAGAATGTACACTGACCTGTTAATAAAATCTTTGTCTTTAGACTTTGGAAACGCTCAATATGTTAGTACTAATACGCCTGCTCGCTCAAACCATTAATACACGTTTCTTATATCATTCTTAGAAAACATGAAAAATTTAAATAATGTTAATCTTTCATTATAACAAGAGAAAATAACTATGTTATGTAAAAAATGTGTTATTAATAAAACTTTGGCAATATTTAATTATTGATATTTATTTGATGCATGCACTAAACATTCATGATTATTTGTATTGAAAATATAGTAGGCATTTCTCTCAGAAGCCATAATTTTATGTCATTCCGTTTATTATTTATATTGGGTTTAACGACACCCTATACTGACGACTACGATCTGGCGTCGGTGAATGATATATGAGATGGTGAGAGGACGAGATGAGAGATTATTTTATTACGTGTTTTCAGATAGTGGGAAGGAGTCAGTCATGGCCTTTTGTCAAGGAACCATCTCAGTATTGACTTGAATGGCAGAGGGAAACCACGAAAAACTCATGTCAGCATGGTCAATCATGGTGGGAATTGAATCACGGTCCCCGGAATGACGCTTCATTGTATCAATCACTCGGCCACTCATCTCAGTGGTTTCGTGTGAAATCCTATCAAACTCTTTCTCCCTTCAGGCCCTGTATTTTAAATTCCAGTTAGCCTCGAGCAGGCGTGTGAGAACTCTGATTTGAGTGGGGGTGGAGAGTGGAGAGTGGAGGGTGGAGGGTGGAGGGTGGAGGGTGGGGAGAGCATAATTGTCAATCAAAATGTAATATATATATTTTTTCTCATTCAGCAGTCAGAGGCGGAACATTTCAAACCCTCTTATTGTCGTTTGACCATCTTAATGCCAGGATTACCAGCGTGGGAGTAGCTCCAACTGGAAGTCTGGAGTTGTTATCACTATCGTTCATAGCCTTCGACTATAGGCTTTGTGATTCGGGGTCATAGAAGCATATTTAACGATTTTATTATTGAGGTAACGCATATTCTGACGAAAGTGAGAGGGTGTCAAGTCATATAGAGTGGCCATAGGTACATTATAGTGAGTGGAAGTATTTCTACCTTCTTCCTTATATCTGTGAAATGATCCTAGTGGGGAACTTTTGCCCTATGAAGACTGGGAATACCTCAGGACCAGGCGCGGCTAAAATGTGACGTCACAGAAAGCCCGAGAGATTCCGAACTCAGTCGAAGCCCCCAAAAAAGAGAAACTCTGAGGCTCAAAAAATTATAAATCAATCTCAATTCATAGGTCACAAAATATCCATGTCACAACTGAAATAATTTATGTATTTTTTTAACAAAAAGTAGAGTAGAAACTAGGGTAGATTCGAATCCTATCCTAGCACCATCGTACTATGGGGACAGGTCATCAATACGTCACAAGACACTTTTGAGAGACAATTCTAAAGAACATATGACATGATATTCCGTTTACGCAATCAATAGATTTTCCACTGTGAAGTTACTGTCAAACACGGTCGTAACTACGCTACCTGAAATTTGGTTTCCAAAGTGATCTCGGCCTTCTAGAAATTATTGTCAACTCCAGCACTGCTTACTTGATCAGCGTGAGTGATCAAGTCACAGTGAAATAAAAACAATAATTCCGTTCGATCTTGACATATTTTTCAGACATTACTTTGACAGTTAGATCGATACAGATGAAATATTTGTTATTTTTAAATCATTGACACAAAGACAATCTAGATGTAATAGAATTGTTATGGCTGGAGTCTGTGTGTTCTGGTGGCTTTTGTGTTAGTAAGTTTTGAATTTATTTCTCGAGTTTCATTTAACAATTTGTAATACCATAGAGACTAAACTTATCAATTGACTTCTCTACCTGTTTGTGTACTTGGCATTTGTGAATTGAATATTCAACCTGGACTATAATACCCAATTGATAAAACTATGTATCGAATATAGAGAACTTTTTCATGTAATATAGCCAAATAGTAAAAACTACAATATGTCTACAGCAGGAAAAGTTGAGGTTATGTTTTCACATTCGTTTCGAACATGTGCTGAAATATAGTCAAGTTTTTAAAAAGCAGAGAAAGCTGTAGCCAAACTTCACACATTGACACACTCTTTCTACACTACTTTTCAATCTCTTCTCAAAATACAAATAATTCGATCATAAAGGAAAATTCATTTTTCATACTTCTCTTTTATATGATATAATGTATTATTCCACCATACGCGTCTGGCTAGAGTCAAGGCAGGCGTGGGCTCGAGATCCGTACAAGTCATTCGTTTTTGTGAATATCATAATGATTTATCAGCCATGTTCAATGTTAATCAAATAACGTAGCTGACAGCAATTGGAGGGGTCTTGAATAAGCATAATGAATGATGAATGAATGAATGAATGAGCATAATAATGAATGTGAAAAATGTTCTATGTTCTTTTGTTCAATAAAAAAAGGAAAAAAATAATTTAAGAAAATATCACTGACAGTTTTTTCAGTTCTGAGACCCACATTTCCGGTCCTACCAGTGAACTACAATAATATCATCGCCAAAAATGTAAACACATACGAAAATAAAAATCAGTCAAGAGCTGATGCTCAATCTAGGGCCGACTCTTTTTCAAGTATTAATACTGCATCAAGGGCTGAAGCTCAAACAGAAACTAATGCTCAATCCAGGGCCGGAGCTCAAACTGAAACCAATGCTCAATCCAGGGCCGGAGCTCAAACTGAAACCAATACTCAATCCAGGGCCGGAGCTCAAACTGAAACCAATGTTCAATCCAGGGCCGGAGCTCAAACTGAAACCAATGTTCAATCCAGGGCCGGAGCTCAAACTGAAACCAATGTTCAATCCAGGGCCGGAGCTCAAACTGAAACCAATACTCAATCCAGGGCCGGAGCTCAAACTGAAACCAATGTTCAATCCAGGGCCGGAGCTCAAACTGAAACCAATGTTCAATCCAGGGCCGGAGCTCAAACTGAAACCAATGTTCAATCCAGGGCCGGAGCTCAAACTGAAACCAATGTTCAATCCAGGGCCGGAGCTCAAACTGAAACCAATGCTCAATCCAGGGCCGGAGCTCAAACAGAAACCAATGCCCAATCCAGAGCCAAAGCTAAGAGAGAAAGTGATGCTCAATCCAGGGCCGGAGCTCAAACAGAAATCAATGTTCAATCCAGAACTGAAACTAAGACAGATGTCGATTCTCAGTCCAGGGCCGAAGCTAAGAGAGAAAGTGATGCTCGATGCAGGACTGGAACTAAGATAGATGTCGATGCTCAGTCTAGGGCCGAAGCTAAGAGAGAAGGCGATGCTCAATCCAGGGCCAAAGCTAAGAGAGAAGGCGATGCTCAATCCAGGGCCAAAGTTAAGAGAGAAGGCGATGCTCAATCCAGGGCCGAAGCTCAAACAGCAACCGATGAACAGAGATCAGGATTTTCTGGTACTATCTACGACAGTTTGTTCGAAATATTTGCGCCCACTTCGCCAGTGGTTGACAACGAGAAATGTAAACAAGCTAGCGAACAATATAAGGAAGGCTTCAAGAAGAAGGAAGAATGGGCACTAAAAAGTGAGTAGGTCTATTACTCATTTCTCCTTCTCTTTCTCTCTCTTGCTCTCTCATTTTCCACTCTGCTTAGTTGACTTTATACTTATAGAATAGTTGCAATTATTCATATTGAAATCAAAATGAATACATATATAGACGATGAATAGATACATTTTCCAAAATTGATGAAACAGGAAGTCGTAGCACCATATTAGGATACTGACCGACCAAATTGCAACCTTCAATACATCTCGATAATAAGCTCTACGATATAGCCATGTTGCCAAACTAAACACGATCGTTTCCCCGTCCTGCCAGTGCTGGACGCGAGTGCCAAGTGGCCCAAGTCTCTCATGGCCGGCAACCTCGTCCTGCTCGGCAACTACGACGAGTGCCAGGAGATACGTGACGTGTCGTCGTCGGCCGGCACGTTCAGCGGTCAGATGTGCATGGCTTACCTGAAGGCTGTGCGTAAGTCGTCAAGCAGGTCGCTGGAAGTGATGAATCCCGTCATCGACATACTGGAGAAAGCCAAATACTCTGAGGTATTCATAGCAGATATGGACCCTTATTCTGTAACTGTAAACGGAATGAAAACCCAAAGAAAGCGTCAGAGCCCATATGATAGGCCATACATACATCATGATAAAGTACAGGAAATCGTCGAAACAAAACGAAGATGGGCAGCTTTCATTACTTTTAGAGTTACAAAATAACAGCCAATGATGATGGAGTTGCCTCTTATACACCAAAAATATCGTACACCGAAAATGACGTACATCATGATTTTTGGGAGTACCGTTATTGTGGACCACAGTATTGTGCACCCCGGTATTCTGAACCACAAGAAGAAGATAAAATAGATCCCAGCATTGTGGCCCACTTGATTAAACCCAAAAATTGTACAAATACTTTGATTTTTTGGCCCTCAATATAGTGGCCCATTAAACTAGAACACGGGGGTCCAGTATATCTTTTAGAACGACTGAATTGGTATTGTGGACCCCAATAAACTGATACACAAAGATACGTCATTGTTAACCTCAATAAACTGGACCCGGATATTGTGGCCCACAAAAGTGTATTCAAAATGTGGTGTGGATATAGTGGACCACAAACTAGATATTCTGTACCCCAAAGCTTGTTAGACATACTGCACCCCGATATTCTGGCCCTCAATATAGTGGCCCACAAAACTAGAACACGGGGGGTCCAGAATATCTTTTCCAACGACTGAATTGGTATTGTGGACCTCAATAAACTGATACACAAAGAGATCGGCATTGTCAGAGCGAAAACTGCACCCCGATATACTGCCCCCCAAACCGAGCTAAACGCATTCGCAGAGCACCAGCTTAGCTCGGTTTGGGGGCCAGTATATCGGGGTGCAGTTTTCGCTCTGACAATGCCGATCTCTTTGTGTATCAGTTTATTGGGGTCCACAATACCAATTCAGTCGTTGGAAAAGATATTCTGGACCCCCGTGTTCTAGTTTTGTGAGCCACTATACTGAGGGCCAGAATATCGGGGTGCATGCAGTATGTCTCACAAGCTTTGGGGTACAGAATATCTAGTTTGTGGTCCACTATATCCGTACGACATCTGATACTTTTTTGTGGGCCACAATGTTGGGGTCCAGTTTATCGAGGTTAACAATGACAGATCTTTGTGTATCAGTCTATTGGGGTCCACAATACCAATTCAGTCGTTCTAAAAGATTTACTGGACCCCCGTGTTCTAGTTTTGTGGGCCACTATATTGGTGGCCAGAATATCGGGGTGCAGTATGTCTAACAAGCTTTGGGGTACATAATATCTAGTTTGTGGTCCACTATATCCACACGACATTTGGACACACTTTTGTGGGCCACAATATCGGGGTCCAGTCTACGGGCTCCCATTTTCGGTGTACTAGTCAAACGCGAAATATGCGTTGTAAGATGAGCGAGATATCCCAATAAGGTATAAAAGTCGTTGAAGTAGTTCTACCTTTGCTACTTTATCGACTCTGGTATTCTACACACCTTGATATCTGAATAAGCTATAAAAGTCGTTAAAATAGTTCTACTCTAGCCAATTCATTGACTCTGGTATTCTACACACCTTGACGCATATAAAAAATACTTCATTGTTGGTCAACTCTTGAATCTAGAAAGCAGTGAATCTCGACAACTTAATTCTGTCACAATTTGTATGATATATTTTATGAATATTATCAGTCATTTTATTTTTTTTTCTTCAAAACGACTGATCAGAATTGCTTAAAAAATCGTAATAATGTGTAAAATTCATGTATACACATTTAGAGAAAATTTCATCCCATTTGGAGAGATTTTATTTTTCAACATTTTCCGCCCATGCAAATCTTATGGGGTTTTTAGAAACTTTGAGATGATTTTTTTTCTCAGAATCGGTCGGACCGATTCATTCCAAAATAATACAGTTCTAAGTTGGATGAGTTTGCGTGTACAAAAAAAGCTTCATGTTGATCAGTCAACCCTTGCGACCTGTGGAGTGCTTACAAAAAAAAAAAAAAAAACACACAGACAAAGCCCTATAAGAGTGGGATGGAGACTTCGCTACGCTCATCAATTAGAGCAACCCCATGATGATGAGTGGTTAGAACGGGGACACTGAAGAGCGAATATTGAAATAGAGATACAATCAAGAGTGAATGTGGGCTTGGCGTGTAAAAATGCCGTATAGGAGCTACTATTTCGGGGAATTTGTTAGAGCACAGAGGAGCGGTGATTAAGGTTTTTGGGTCAGGTTTTGGTCGTTTCTTCAAATAGGTACATCCTCTTATTGAGTCAACACTCCAAGCCCCGTTCACTCTTGGTAGTATCTTTCTTCCAGTATTCGCTCATCAGGCACCCCGTCAGAACATGGGCCCCTGAATCTCTTCCACGCCATCTAACGGCCAAGCCTGTATGATGGATCTCAAGGAGGAGTCTAGACTTCTGAATTAATTGTGGTGAAAGTGGAAATAAAAACTGAAGATGTAAATACTTCAAGATCTATGGGGCTGAAAATGTCGATTAGAACCAAATTATAGAACGGACCAAAACGTTCACGCTTTTCAGTTGTTCACACGCAACCGACGTCACATGAGCTAGTAGTCACACGCGTTGCCACCAGGTTCAGTCCTATTCATGAAATAACAAGATTAAAATATTCACAAGAGCTACCGGCACAGTAGCTGAGTGGTTAGCTCACTTGCTTCGTGATCCGGGAGGTGAAGGGACATATCGGACCCGGTTGGATCCCCGCCACCGTCCATCTTTACAGGGATTTTTCATGGTTTCCCTCTGTAGTCTAGGCTAATGCCGGGATGGTTCCTACAATATGGGCCACGACCGCTTCCTTCCCATTATCCTTCCCACTACCCATAAAAACCTTCATCTCATCATCCCATCATCTCATTAATCATTCATCCGACGCCAATAGATCTTAGTAATCATTACAGTGCGTCGTTAAAACCCAATAAAAACAATAAAAAAAAAAAAATCACAAGAGCTTATAAATCGTTACATTGGTCCATTAGGGGAATGGCATGTGTGGCATTGGCTACCATAGCAACTTTTTGATAGTCCAGGACAAACAAAGTAATGCTGAAATTGTGATTGTGAAACACAATAGACAACAAAAAGTGACTTGAGTGAAAACTGTTTTAGTTTCATAAACGAGTAACTTTACTAATCAAGTACTTCAGTACTCAGCACTTTAGTATAAAGTAACTAAGTACTTGATACTTAATACTTAGTAACTTCACTTCGTTTTACAGACATCTTAGCATTCGAAGTGATAAATGGTGAATGACTGCTGATGAATAAACTGTAATCATTGTCGGTTCCTTGCAGACAAACTTAACGTGGGCAGTGTGTGTTCCTTCCTCTTGTCAGAACATGGACGTGGAGCGTCATATGACGTATGTCTTCGACACGATGCGCACGAGCACGATGGGAATATCTGTGGAGCGCATGGACTGTCTCAATAAGGACAACAAACCTTCTCTCGATTGGGCCGACTATTTTGCTATGTAGGTACTTCATTCACTAGTGTAAACCAGAGACGTAGCTCTCCTTCAGAGCCTTTCCACCAATAGCTTGATGCTGAATAAATAAATTAATGAAAAATATTCAACTCCACTATAGCGCTTTGATGGTTCGAATCTTCAATTCTCTTGCGTAATTTTTGTCCAGAAGAAAGGAAGGTTGTATAAACGATCGTTTCCTCTATTCCTCACCACTAGCGTACTGGTGGTTCAAGCCTTCATCCCTCGCGTGTAAATTGTGTCCACGAAAGGAAAAAGTAGCTAGCGATCGTCTTCCCTAATTTCAGACCACCGAAGTGCCACATGTCATGAGTAGAACTATACCACTGGGTAGTTAAGTTCAATTGCCTTGAGAAGCAGCTATACAGGCACCCAAATTTTCGAGACATGAACTCTCACGCCGTAATTCATGAGATAGTATTTCAACTTTTGTTCAATTTTTTGTATTCAAAGAAGGGATGTTTACTCAAATACAAAATTTGGAGTAAAAATAATCACATTTGCGTTTTTTGAATACAAAAAATAATTATTCGTATTCTTGAAAATCTAGATACATATTTCAGATTATCGAAAAATATGAAAAATGGGAAAAACCTCAAAAGTGTAAGCTAGAGAATTAACGACGCTTATATTAAAACGAGTCCAGCGGGCTAGTATATGAGCTGCCCCTAGGGTTGGCCCATCATACTCTCCTCTACGCGCTCCCCTTTTCCATGTGTGTCTGGCTGGCAAACGCAGAGCTCGTAATGAACGCCTGCCCTAAGTTATTTTTGGGTACCAATAACGTCACGTTTACACTTAAAAATGCTGGAAATGTTTTGTTGACAGAGTGGTACTGGTGGTGTTCGGGTTGACAGTGGTGGCTAGCACGGTGTACGACTTGCGCACACTATACTCAGGCAGGTATACAGAAAATACTCATTTATTAACTATCCTTTAGACGTACGAGACGCTTAAAGATAGTGATGGGTGTATCTTATTGATCGACCACCTAGATCTTTGTGATTTGAGATAGCCTGATTGGAGATTTCGAAAATCCTTCAAGTAAACAGCCTTCTTGATTGGATGTTATGTTTTGTGACTTTAATGGGGGAAAGAAAAAGACAGAGGTCAGTTGCACGAGGAATTGACCATCGAAGGCGTTACGCCGTCTACAACTATAAGGAGTGAAACTTGTACAAAAAATTTAAAAATCTCATTATCGGTAGTGAAAATCAATCATGTCCCATGAATCACGTGACCGAAGTATTTATTTCATTTGTATATATACAAAATCATTTATAAGGAGTCGAACCATGGACCTACGTATTCAGAGACACAAAATACCTCCATGCAACGGATAGATTCGGAGGTAGCATTGTTATGACAACATCAGAAATAGTTGGACATCTCGTGCGCACGATCTTCTACGCAGCGGCTTCGATGATCATTCCTCGCGGGGATTGCCTTTTATATGGATTGATTTTATATTATCATTAGTGATTCCGTTAGATAGAAAAGTGACAGGCAATATTTCAATAGATACCAAAAATGTTGAGTCGAATCTAAAAAATGTCGGTACGATGGGAAGGGAATAATTTGGTGAATAGCATGCAGCGCGTATTGATACAGTTCTTTTCATTTTTGAAAAACTTGATATCGATCATTGTAACGACAACAAATTGGTTGATGAAAATTCCAATCCGATGTAGAATTGAAGTCCCATAAGATCGAATCGATAAAGAATATTGAAATTTGAAACCGCAACCCAAATTGAAACGCAATGCAACCCAGAAGGTTAGGGAAGCGGTCAAACGTCGTGACCAAGTATAGGGAACTTACCACCGTGTATTTATGCGCAACTGTGAGAGTTAGGTCTATGTTAATAATCATGATAATATTAAATATATCATTGATTGTTTTTATATTATGATGATTTATTATGTCAACAATTCAGTTTAAGGTAGAGCATATGTTTCTATTCCTGCAAATAGTATTTATAACTGTTGTGGCTTTCTAATGGGTCAATAAACTAAAAGCCTCCATCCACGTAACTTCAGTTATTCATCAGCAGTCGTGGCCGAGTGGTTAAGGCGTTTGACTCGAAATCAAATTCCCTCTGGGAGCGCAGGTTCGAATCCTGCCGATTGCGTTTATTTTTGTTTCAATCTTTAGAGGAGGAATCGTGAGTTGATCCTCTGCTAGGCTATCAGCAGACTTTATACAGTGGTTCATCGGACGGAAGTACAATAAATGTCACTTCGATTATTATTATTATTCATTTATGACAGTTGTTACATTGTTTACTGATTTCAATATTTGTTTGTGATATTCAATCTTATTGTGATGTATGTTTGGTTGAATGTTATTCCTAATGAGCTACACCTTTTATTAACTACGGTATTTTAACTCTGACTGTTTTAATTTCCTGATTTGACTATCCATATGGATTAGATTTCAACCTCACTTTTACCACCTATTATGTGAGACATTTTAATTCCCAATTGGATGAGAATAAATAAATAAATATTGTTGTTGTTGATCGCAACCTACACTAATTTGAATCAGCCTGATCTAATCAACTTATCCAACCTAACCTATCTTCTACCGTTCAAAAGTCATCACCAAACAACTGATGTTTCGCCAAATCAACTCCCATGGACTTTTGAGATGAAAAAGTGGACATATTGAATCATCCCCGTAATAATTAATATACATGAAGAGTACAAGTGGATGTTTTCCTGGTGCATGTCACATTTTTTCCATTGACATCGAAACTTGATACAAAATCATTGTTCCACAATCAAGGATATTAATTTAATTTGAGACAAATATAGTTTAAGACAATACACTACTCCACAGTGCTGTTTTAATTCTGCGGCAAGTACCAGGAAAAGTCACACTTGCACGCTTCATTTATATTGTTGATGTGTTTCTAGAGGATCGTAGAAGCATTCTGACGGCGTTCAGTGCGTACTCCAATGGCTGCGTTCTCCTTTCTCCCGCGCAAGACATGATGCCAGCGCTCCACGGGGTCAGAGTGATAACTAGGGCGTGGGACGAGCTGGGGCAGCGGTACACGTGGAACAACCTCTCGCCCGCCGTCAATGCCGACGTCCTGGATGGAGTGAGCCACTTGATTTCCTCTTACTCACTTTCTAGATAAGCGGGGGCGCCTGAAGATTATATACCGGAATAAAGTATATTAGATCGTGTGACATGGGATTATGTGTCAAACCTCACCTGAATCCCTGGCTACTTCTACAACCATCCATTGAGAAGTACCCCCAACTCCATGTTACACGACTGAGTCAACTTTATTCGCGCTTTATACAGCGCCCTCGTTGTGCGTACCCTGAATTATTCTAGATCAGCACAATATAACTAGCGTAACTAATTGAAAACCAACAGACTTACCTGGTATCATACCGAAAATAGTAACTGTTTTTCAATCATTTCTATTCATCCTTGTTCATCCTTCCTTGCATCATTCCCGGTTATTTTTTCCTTCTTTCCTTGCTTTAGTTCTTTATCATTTATTCCTGGTTCAGCATTCGTAAATTCTCACTTATTTCATCCCATCCTACACTATAGTAGCATAATGAGTTCATAAACGACTGCTGTCTCTTTTCTCAGTGGTGCTCATCCTTCAATATTGACGAACAAGAGTTTCATTATGGAACTCTTGAAAAGATTGAAGTGTACCTATACTCTTTTTGAATCCGTCCTTCCTTACGTTCTTCCTGATCCAACTTTTCTTCCATCCTTCCATCGCTTCATCTCCTTCCATTCTCCTTGGTCATATTTGTGCAAGCATTGCTTCCTTGATTCCATTCTATTCATACTTTTATGAATGAGCTCCATCCATCCATCATTCTGAACTCTCTTATCCTCCACGCCCTTTCTCTCCCCTTCCCTCCTTTTTTTTGCTGCCTTATGATTGTGGTACTTATTTCAATGTCCTCTCTAATCTCTTCTCCCTCTCTATTTCTCTTCCTCATCACCTTCTCGCTTCCTGTTGCACGCACGCGCAGTACTTCACCGACGTGCCACATCTGTTGATCGTCAACTTCAGCAACTCGATCGACACGATCTGCTTCATTAGCGGCCTGCTCGTCGCCTACAACTTCATGAAAGAACGACACATGGGCACCAAGTTTATCTTACCTCTGTTCTACTTAAAGCGCTACATCAGGTACACGACATCACCTTTCAATCACTGGTAGTCACCAAACGAGAGGAAACCAAAGAGACAAAGAAAAATAATTATTTGTTAATACCAGGAAACGACATTCGAACTGTCGATTTAGTTTTTTGTGGTTAAATTTTCTCTATAAGCTACGACCGAGTTCCGGTATGCTTTACCTTGAACTATAGCTATATGAATGAGCAACTCATGCTCATTCTAATGCAGACTCTCTCCAGAGCTCAGAAACATGAGGGTGAACTGTTGGATCTTTCAGTTTTGAGTGGTGATTGAAGTTCAAATTATATTGTGAATCGAATTATTGTGATCTTCTACGTTTAAAAAAAAAGGAAGAGTAGTGTAGGGCTATACAGTATTTTCCGATTGGAACGAGATATATACTATAGAGAAGACTTCAATGTAGTCAGAAGAAAGCTGCGCAAAAAGATTACGTGCATACGTATATTTGCCTTTCTGTTCTTAAGCATGAAAAAGTTAACGGATTACGAATATGATTTAAGCCATACGTTGAACGCAGAGTGCAATATATAAGAAAGTGGTGTAATTTGTACCGCGGTGAGAGTATTTTTGGGTTTTTTTTATTATATAGCTGGTTGCACAACTCTGGAACGCTGTTGTCCATTCATCGGTGTGATAGCTATAATTCAAGGTTTTACTAACTACGTTACTGTCACTCCCACTCTCAGCATGGCGTTGTTCGAACGGACCTATCACCTTTGTACAAATATATATTACTAGTGGGTCCCGTCATTTGAAACGTGACCTCGAAAGACCTGAAAAACAGTATCGTGAAGACTGACGTATGATGGACAGAATGAAGCAGCACATTGACGTACTATTAGTGCGATTACTTCAACAAATATCCACCTGACGTTGTCGAATGATACACGCAGCTCTCCCCCGTGTGTAGGTAAACAATGAAAGAACACAGAACACGCAGTTCTAACCTATACTAATAGCGTCTCTGCTGGTATGTCACCTGTCAGTTACGTGGTGCGAGGAGGGGCAGTGGGTGAGGCGGGGGAGACCCTTTCCCCTCCACCCCTCCCTCCTCCACTCTCCTCATCGCCTCCGCCGATTTGTGTCGGGGTACGCGCGCACGCGCGTTACGAATACACAGACTCTCTCATCACGCACAGATCTGGAGAACTCCATGTATAATACTTAGGTTCACCCCGCCGTACGCCACCATGATGCTTCTGAGTGGGACGCTGTTTCGTCACCTAGGTGACGGGCCGTTGTGGAAGGAGAGGACTGAGATGCCGCATCATAACTGCAGGAGAAGCTGGTGGGCGGGACTCATATACTTGAATAACTACGTCAACAAAGACTATCTGGTATATAATGTCTACTCCAACTTGAATTCATACTTGTGTTTGTGTAGTGTGTACACATTCATGTACATTCACACAATAATTGCATAGAATAATATGAATCAGAATGTTATAATAAGTAGAACAAGAAAAAGTAATTTCAGACAAAAGAAGACATGAATGAAACAAAGAAAAAATATGAATATGAATAGGAATATGCAATTATTGAAGATTTATCACTCTCGGTGTAAAATATTGAATTTTTAATCCTCTCTCAACTTTGTATAGTTCATTTTATAATTAAACTTTTCGGATACGATCCAATATCGAGATATTCAGGATGTTATAGCTATGCCATAAAAGATACGCCTCAACCAAACAATTTCCAAAATGTCTACTATTAACATTAATTATTTCCTATGATTTGGTGATCACCCTCGTGGTGCATCTTCCAAACGAATCCAGATTGTCAATCACTAAATGTGACAATTGTATCACAAGCTAAATTTGGTGTAATAATGTTGAAATCTTCTCTCACTTTAGAAGTTATCTTGATGATTATTTTGATTGATTGTCGATAATTACTCAAATTTATTTCCCCAACCCTTTGACGTCACAACACATAACGTCCAATCAAGTCAAACTGTGATATATTTATATGCACGAGAGGAGAAGTTCGTCTACCAACATAACAAACACAAATATCACCTTTATGATTGTATGGATTGGAAGTGATAGTTTCAGGGTATTTTGATTCATCAGGTTGAAGTTTAACAAGAAACACAACTGCATCGTTCAGAAATATAGATTCAATGAAGTGACAGCGAAATTGTGAATTTACAGAATATACATATATATATATATATATATATATATATATATATATATATATATATATATATATATATATATATATATATATATATATATATATATATATAGCCCGTTGATGACCAACAACTACAGTGGTGAAGTTTAACATGAATCAACAACTAGAATAATTGACGTAGTGACTTCGAATTGCCAACTGATTATTGCTTGTTCCACAGTGTTTGTCGCAAGGTTGGTTCAACTGCGTGGAGATGCAGATGGTCTGGATGAGTCCGGTCGTTCTGCTACCTTTGTGGAAGTAAGAGTCAACACTTCCACCTATCGTACAAAACAGAAATTTTTCAAATTATTTCTCAAATTTAAAATAATTAATTCGTCAAAGATGAAATGATAACTATGATGTTTTCTTCTACAGACGCCCAATGCTTGGCCGAGCCATGCTAGGTTTCTTCATCGTCATGGGCGTAGTGATAACGTTCATCGTCGCGTACGTTTACGAAGTCCCGGTCGGGCAGATGGATGAACACAGGTACGAATGTATTAGACAGATGTATTAATCGATATGAGTGTCAGGTTTGGTAACTAGAATAGTTCGGGCAACCAAACCGATACTTGAGTGGTTGCATTGTTAATCTGTTGAGTTGTTGATTAGTGAATACAATTCGGAGGAAATTTCTGTACGCATAATGTGTGATACCACTTGAAAGAAGCATGTACAAGACATGCAAGTGGAGAGGTGAATGAAATGATACTTCTGAATAATTTCACATTTTTAACCATTTTTTCTCCTGGTCTGGACAATCTACCGTATATATCGAGATTTTTATCAAGTTAGTACCGTTCGATTACCAACATTCGAATAGCTCCAACTGGAAGCTAGCTGTCATTATTCCTTTCGATAAAAATATAATTTCATTTTCATCAATCCTCAAAATACGGTGAACTCAACTTCGCCATATCGAGTTTTAATGACGGTAAGCATAAGGCAAATGGATACCATCTTGTAATTATTAACAATTGATTTGAGATATTTTCTTTGTTTGACAAAGTTCATGAAGACTCACTGATCGCTAGGGACCTGAATTGTATCTTCATTTCTGTATTGAGCCCGTAATAATCCCCAAATTAATCTAGTTGTTGGTTCGAATTATAAAAATACTTCCTGCCATAAGGAAGCTCAACAAATATCTAAATGGCAGTTCATAATAGATTTTTAGTGACCATTTAACCATGGTGACCATGGTGGCGATCAGAGAAAACAAATATGAACAGCTTTCAGTGAAACATTTGAACCAAACTGAACTCATTTTTATTTAACTACGAATGCAAACTTGGATTTTTCATAAAATATGTATTTTAATTATTTGAAACATCACTTTCTCTCTGTTGTCAGCATGCACGGTATCATCTACTGGCCGACGCATACGCGGTACACGCCTTGGCTAGTCGGGGTCGGCGTGGGAACTTTGCTACAGCGTGCAGAACACGATCCTCCCGAGCTGTCAGTCAACGTGGTGCGCTGCGGCTGGGTCGCTGGCATCGCCCTCCTACTGGGACCGAGCCTGCTCGCCTACCCATTCCAACAGGTGGGCGACAAAGTCACGCTCCTACCAGCGTGGACGATAGATAAACCACGATGCAGTGATACCAACAGACTTCGTAATTCAATAAAGAAAGTGTACCCGATCACCTGGTAAAAGGGAAATATTTCCGGTGAAAAAAAATCTTTGTCCAGGTTCCAACTCACAGCTTGTGTCAGATATTCATCAACTTAATACTTGTATCTATGGAGAAAACAGGTTCTAACCCTATTCCCCTACCCCCTATCCCACATCACTAGCATATGGGTGGTTTGGGCCTTCGTCTTTTATGAATACTAACACACCAATACATGCGAATTAAGAAAAAACCTAAACTAGACTCTTCAGCATACTTACAGACCTCTCGTCCTAGTCGGCAATCACTGTGTACTTCGACCACCGCTTCTGAGGTCCATCGGCTTGACTAACCGATATCTATCAAGTCACAATCTGACACTTGTCGTTCTTTCTGGCGGTCGGCATAGTGCTCAACCATGTGCTCAACCATAAACCAGTGGAGATTCAGTGGTGAGGGTGAGAATGGAAATAGCTTTTTTAACATTTCTCACCTTGTCTTGGAAATATATTAAATCGTTGGGTTACTATACTACTATCTATTCTGCTCGTGTATCCGTTTCAATCAACAGGTTGGCCACTGTATACTGAATATCTCTTGAAAATGCCTTTCATCTTATCACCCGATCAACTAATATGTCATTCGTCGACTCCAATAAATCTTATATATCACTAGGCCTACTGTGCATTGTCAAAACCCAATATAAATAAGATAATTGGCTAGATAGTGATAGTCTTGTGTATTCTTTTTCAGCCAGACCACGAATACAGCCGGCTCGGAGACTCCCTCTACATCAGTCTCTTCCGGACGTCCTTCGCATTCGGCCTCGCATGGCTTGTCTACGCATGCGTCACAGGATATGGAGGTATAGAATCGGGATGAAAAATGTCATGTGAGGGAGAGGAAGAAGAAAATCTTCTGAAGAGTAGATAGCATTTCAAAATATAGACTTGATAATGTATATTTCACTTATTGGAAACATTGGGGTTGTTCCAAAGACGATGTATGTGATTGAGAGACTGTCCCGCAATGCCAAAATGAAACTAACCCACACTCTCAACCATATAATCTTGGTGCATAGTCCCATTCAACTATAGCCCACAGAACATTCACTGCGATTGCCTCTGAAAATAACGTCCTGAGCCTGGCTAGCTCCAAAGGACTGGGACTTCGTTTGTAAAATGTTTACTAGTAGAGCTAAATACCGTGACAATTCCATAGAATACCAAAACCACGGTTCCTTAGATCGCAAATATTTGACATATTCCGTGGCCCACCTCATGAGCAGGGTCAATATTTTGTGTTAACGAAAATTTGAAAACACAGGCCATGGTATTCAGCTCTCATAGTAAACACTATTCGAACTATGTTCTGATATTTAGGGACTATAACTAGCCTTGGCATGTAGTTTTCTAGGTAAGGGTCCTGCGCTTCATCACTACTCCCTACCATTGATTTTGTACATTGAAAATTCAATGTCCCTACCAACTTCTCAGGTTGTAGTGTCTCCCCTCTAGGTCCACGATCATCTGATTGTTCCAGGCGTGGTGAACACGGTCTTGTCGTGGAGCTTTTTCCGTATCGTGAGTCGCACGATGTACTCCTACTACCTGAGTCACGTGAGCGTGTTGAAGCTGACGTTGGCCTCCATCAGGACGCCGATATTTATCGACGATGTTGAACTGGTGAGAGAGAAAACAATATTGAAATCTATGCAATTGTATGTTGTACGCTTTTTGAGGAGAAACACAATGTCGGTATGAACCTGTCGTGCAGAGACATATGTCGTAGCATTCTATTGGAAAACCACTCCGGTATCTCGGTTACAAAATATGTATTTGTAAAATAGCTGAGCATTCCACAATGATGCGGTTCGTTTTTTGTGAAATAAAATTAATCACCTAATAAAGTAAGACATGAATAAAGTATTAAAAAGTATTATATGAAGTATTAATAAAGTAGACAGTGCAGTCCTGGTGTTGAAGTTCATCAGTTTTAAATAATCAAAATGGGGTGGTAATATCGCCCTTTTGGTACCCCGTCCAAACGATCCTATCTTTCATCCTTAGCCTTAATTGGGGAACAATGATTTTGTATCAAGTTTCGATGTTATTAAAAAAAAAAAAAGTAAGACGAACATCGGAAAATTGACATTTTTGGAAAAAATCTCTTCTGAAGGAACACGAAAAACGTCAATCGGAAACTAAAAATGAATTCAAATCCTAAGATAAAAATGATTTGGAAAAAATCTCAGTTGATTTTTCTGTTCTCAAATTTCACAACAACCAACTCCAATTAAGCTTTATTCAGTCTAGTATTTTCGGTTGTACGTTGGAATTTGATGAAATTTTACCTTGTTAACCCTCTTTGAATTGACTAATCAGTCAATTATTCTGAAGGGCTCTTCAAAGAACTGTCACATTTTCCAAGCAATAAAATATAATTGAGATATTGGTATATTTCTCTTGACTTGTCTGTCAACAGATTGTCTTGAACAAGATACTTAAATATTGCTCCATGTGTTTTAGTTTATGAAATATATCGGTGGCATGGTATATGCGTACATTGCTTCCTTCTTGCTCTGCTTGATCTTCGAGATGCCTTTCGTCATCATGGAACAACATTTCTTAGGCAAAAGTAAGCGCTTCTGATTGCACATGATGTGAGACTTGATGAACCATTTTCCTATATTTGGTAACGAAATTTGCTAGCTATACAATACTAGTATTAGAGAAAGAAGATTGAGAAGTTTCAGAACGATCGTCTCACAAATCCCACATCATTAACGCATGGATGGTTCGCGCTTTCATCTTTCGAGGACACACATATAGCAGATAAAATTATTAAACAAAAATATGGACGATTTAATACACTGAGAATAATAACTTCTCAATTTGATGTAGATATCCTTATTCATGTATCCGTTCGCATCCATATTAGTAGATTTGACGAAATATCAGTTTTTTTGATTATTTTGATCGGTATGAGATATAAAATACTAATATAATGGAAACATATACCCTCTTAATAATTCCAGTCTTATTTGAATCATTTGGTCAGCTAACTCAAGAATAGAATTAATTCTATATGTGGGTAAATTCAAATAGAACTCTATTGAGCAATTGCATGGATTCTCGAATAGGTATAGCATCAGGACCCTTACCGCGACTTTTACTTGAGATAACGTCCTAAATCAAGCTAGCTCTAAGAAACTAGAACGTTGATTGTTTATCGTTTACTAGTAGAGCTGGATTATATAGCAACTTGTCCACTTTTTGTATATTCTATTATTATAAGCACAGTATCCTAGCCCTGCCTGTCAGGTGGGCTACGAAAAGTTTTAAGTATTCACAGTTCAAGTGGCCGTAACTGTGATACTATCTTGCACTGGCAAGGTATTCAGTCGTCCAGTGAATAAAAACTAATCAAATTTGTATACCTTTGGACCTATAGCTAGGCTTGTGCTATTATCTTCGGTGACAGACACGATAAAGGTTCAGAAGCACCGCTATATTTTTTCGATCAAGTTGCATTACTTGAAATAAATCCAAGTTGCTAGCTTGACTACATTCCATTAGAAAATCAACATCTTTCATCCAAAATGCGTGTAATTCAATATTGAGAATGAAGATAAGGAAATGATACAAACAAGTAGGGCCCGTAGATATGAGAACATATGCAATTTAGCTGTATACCTTCGAAAATGTCAGTATCAAAGATTATTAATTTGAAACATAATCATCATTTTGAAGGAATAAGAAGCATTTAATTATTTAGTAATTGAATGTTGATATCTTACACCCATCAAAATGTATACCCAAAAACTGAATCGATTCCCATGAACTCATAACGCAGATTACTCGTCATGTCTAGTCGTTTGCCATTTTGCAGGAGGAGTTACCCCTCTTTTCACCCAAACAACCAATCATTAATCTTCTCACGTTCTTTCTGGAAATAGTGTAGGGGCCTATATAGGCTATCTTTCAATTCTTGAAAGCCTTGTTTTTTATTTGTTGTGTATAGTCGGACACGTCGAGAAGAAAGTGATTCCAAGCGGCCTATCAACGACTAGCTTCCACCACATGTATGAGTACTCACGACGTCGCTCATCCAGCACCTCCGAAAGACTCACGGTAGTGGCCGAAGAGTCCGAGACCGGCAAGACAGAGAGGCGAGGTAATACCTTAAGAATACTTGATAATCTTTCGGAATCAATATGTTGATGATATCTTTGTATTTAGAACTTTCAGAAATATATATATTTCGGAATATAGAATTGAAAATGAATCACCGTGTCATATTGTATGGAAGTTATGCCAACTTTCCGAGTTGCTGCATTTTACCCAATCAGTCGACATTTGCTGTCTCCCAGGTTACAGCTGGAGAAATCTATAACACTACCGTGCTTAGTACGCTCTTCAATTGACTACTGATCGCTCCTTTATTCTTCTTGTTCCAGTATCATTCAACCTCGATGACGAAAACGAAGGCGGCTATGCGATGAAAGACAAGAAAGATTCTCGTGAAAGATTTTCCACTAGCAGACATATGATACGCAGCACCGCCGAACTTGCTCCACAGGCCGCAAGCGTAGAACGCGACGAAGACGGCAACCCCATCGTACAATCGTATAGTCGGCAATCACTAGCGAACAGGGACGGAATCTACCGAAGCACCGCCGATCTTGTCGACACCACTCGAGCAGTAAGTGCAAGCAAGAGATCGTTATATGCCGGTGGTAGCACGATGTCAGTTAAAAGATACGACGAAGAGAAGGAGAGAGGAGCGGCGGACATGGAATTGGTCGAAGATGAAGACGATGAACAAATCTCTCTGTCAAGGAGTAAATCACGTATGGTTGTTGATCGGAAGAGATCGCTGAAGGAATTGCGGATGAGAGATTCAGCGGATATGGAGATGGTAAACGATGACGATGACGATGATGTCGATAATGAGAAAATGATGAAGAGTATTAGTTTGAATAGTTTGTCAATGAAGACGCAGAAGCAGGCACAAGATGAGCCAAGCACTAGTCAGCAGCCGACTGGACGACGAGATTCGATATTCATGAAGTTTGTGCCGAGTAGAAATAAAAGTGTATTGAAAAAGAGTTCGACAAGTAAAAATCGCGTAGAGTGGAAACAGGAGGCGGAGGAAAAAGAGGAGGAGAATAATGAGAAGGACAAAAAAAAGGGGAAGAAGAAATAAGAAAAAGGAAAGAAGACAGAGATATTACTAATATTGCCATTTTGAAAGTGATTATTAAATATTTTGATATGGTATTATATTTGTTTTAACGCATGTAGGAAGACATGTAATGGAAGTTATGATATTCATTCGACAGTTAGATCATGTTTGGTCACTTAAAAATTGAAATAGTATCACCTCATATCAAAGTGGTTGCATTATTTTAATGTTGACAAGTTGGTAATAATTTGAGACGTTAATCTGGTGAAGCCTTTGTTCAAATATCCATTGACTGAAATCTGAATACATAAATTTCACAATATATTATCACGATATCAGAATATATATGCGACCCTGCTTATGTAATCGACAACTATAGTAGGTATCTTTCTTACTTCTGTATGATGGAGAAGAACTATAGAAATATCAACTGGAATAGTAGGCCAATCAGCCAGCGCATGTTTGCTAAGAGATCTTCAAAGTGGAAACTTGTGACGGTAAATAATCTGGTGACATGTGGATCAGCTGATATACATTCGACTGTCACTTCAATGAAGCAATCTTGGACAGGTAAATATACAGATGTACCAGCAGCCTGCTGATTTAAACTTGCGTGTCAGTTGATTACAATGTTGACAAAAGCAAAACTTCACCGGGACCACGGTCTATATGTATAGGTGTTGTATAGGTCTCTCTCCATGCCCTGGAAGGCTGATACCAACAGTACTGCTGCACAGTGCTGCAGCAGTGTAGTGCAGTACAACAGTGCTGAGGCGAGTCATGTGGTCTATTTGACATTGACAGTTGACGTCTTGCCGCCAACAATGACGCACATTTGGTGCGCGCATCCGTAGAGCCTCTTTTCATCTTTCAGCCTCTTTTCATCTAGCGTTCCGCACGGATTTTTGTGGTACTAGCAGCACTGTTGTGAATTTTGTATTATCAGGAAATAATTTTCGTACTGTCACCATTCTTGTTTTTTCTTTAATCTACGGTCTGTCCGAAACTTACCATTATTTTTGCCAGTATTTTGTCATTATTTTCATGATGGTCCCAAATTATCAAGTCTACATAAATACATGTAGATAGATAGGTCTACCTATATTATAGTCTGAACCCAAACCCAACTATCCAAGACACAACACCTTCCAGCTTCTTCCGATTTCACATTCTATGTTGTAATGATTGGATAGCAATCAGCAATGGTCACACATTGTGTACATTGAGTGATTGTTTTATATAATCACAATTTCCGTACTATTTTGTTGGTCTTCCAACTCATCTATCCCAGGGGCATGCCCTGGTCCCCTATCATGTAAATGGGTACGTTTTGGGAATAAAACATGATCAGTGGATATTAAGGGAGTATACCCTACATAACCATGAAAGAATACTCAGGGTACCCCAGAGGAACGTCTTCTGTGTGTAGGGTATTGATTAATCATTAGGAATATGCATTTATTCTATATTGATTCAACAACAGCTATAGGACTAGTATTATTCCACGTTGAAAATAAACACACTTGGTGTGATACCTAAAGTGAAGAATAATAATATACCTGTACAATACGATAATGTAATAGGTGGCATAGAACATTTTCACGATTAGTGTTCTGATTGGTCCTCGAGTCCTGATCTAGCTCGCTCATCCAATAAGAATCAGGCTCTGAAACTCAGAAACATTTCCGTATGATAGTGCATGTATTTAAGTTACAACAATGTAATGTACGTGTACAGTAATTGCTTTATAATTTTGTGAATCCTGTGTATAAATGAAGCTAAAAAACGATGCGAGTTGGTAATATGTAGTTGTCGTGTGAGATTTCGATTGTTATATTCAAATTTGAAACGAAAATGTCGACAGAGTATATGCTTCTGTTATATTGTATTATTCCAATGGTATCGGCTTCTGTTCCCCAAATCGTTTTACACGATCTAGTTCCTGTATTAAAACACTGGAATATTCGATATTTAACTGTTGTTGTCACGGATAATGGTAAGTTGATGGTGGTTGACTTGAGTGACTTATTTTCACTTTCTCAGATAGTTGATTGAGTGATTGATTGATTTATAGCAACAGAAAAATACATTCCCACTATGGTGATAATTTGATAAATGGATAACTGAATAAATTGCCCATCTAATAACTCGTGAGGTGGGCTTGGAGATATTATGAATTATTATTGTCAAAGACCCGGTGTCCAGTTTCAATCCAGTTATCGTTATTATAAGAGTTTGTAGACAAATACAATTTTGGTAGCCATAGTGATAACAGGTTTCAACTTCCAGTTATAGAGCTAATTTCACGTTGTTAATTGTTTTCAACATCGTTTTTATCTTTCTTGGCCATGGTAACTAGCTTGTATATTTGTATGCATTAGACAGTAAAAATTCTGACACCTTGGAGCAGATGGAGCTAGATATATGTAGGAAGATTCTTAAGTGGACCATGATTTGTGAGGTGAGAGGGTGTAGTTGCTTCAATTACAGGTGACGACAAGGAAATGGCGAGCTCCAAAAAGTATGTGACACTTCAGAGAGACGGTGTGCTAGGAGATGTCAACTGGAATATAGTGCGTTCTGAGAATATTGGTGATTTTTTCTATGAAATGGGTGCCATTTTGTGCCCGCTGTATTCAGACTCACAGAATTACATTACTGACGTGAGTTAGATATTGAGAAAAAAATAGTATGTAAGTAATCTTAATATATATATATATATATATATATATATATATATATATATATATATATATATATATATATATATATATATATATATATATATATATATATTTATATATATATATATATTTATATATAAATATATATATATATATATATATATATATATATATATATATATATATATATATATATATATACATATATATTTATATATATATATATATATATATATATATATATATATATACATATACATATACCGGCACATGTGGCTGAGTGGCTAACGCACTTGCTCCATGTGACCCGGGAGGTAGTGGGCATGTCGGACCCGGTTTGATCCCCGCTACCGTCCATCTTCACAGGGGTTGTTCGTGGTTTCCCTCTGTAGTCTAGGCTAATGCCAGGATAGTTCCCACAACATAGGCCACGACCGCCTCCTTTCCACTATCTTTCCCATTAAAATCCTTCATCTCATCATCCCATCATCCCATTAATCATCCATCCGACGCAATAGATCTCAGTCATCATTACAGTGCGTCATCAAACCCAATATAAAAAAATAATAAAAAAATATTTATATACATATATATATATATATATATATATATATATATATATATATATATATATATATATATATATGTATATATATATATATATATATATATATATATATATTCACATATATTTATATATATTCATATATATATATATATATATATATATATATATATATATATATATTTAAATATTTATATATATATATATATATATATATATATATATATATATATATATATATATATATATATATATATATATATATATGATTGTGGGTTTTATTTTCAGCTGGTGCTGCGATCTGGAACGAGCACCCCTTTGTTCTTTTACTCTCTTGATTCAATCATACCCACTTGGTTATCCTCCATTCACATCTCTTACACCACCAGCGTCTACATTCTACTCGACAATAACCCTAGAAGATTTCTCGCATCACAAGATACCAGTGGTAGCATCTCAACATTTCAAGGCAGCAGTGTATTTTCTACATATGCTACTGATGCGAATGGAATCAGTCAACGACAGCTGACAGTACAGGACAACGATACAAATACAATATTGACGACGCTAAATTACAATGACAATTCAGATTCACCAATCAATCAAGGTGGTTATAAAAAATGGCCAACAATTCAAAATAACAATGCCACATGGAATTTGAAACTTGATGTCATGGCTAGTGAAGAATGGTTGACATTACTGGAAGTCTATCATTTGAATGAGAATAGCACGAAATTGCAGATGAATCAGGTTGGGCGCCAATTGGCTGATAAAAGAAGATGGAAGTTCGACGAAAGGTGTGATTTGATGAGGAGATCAGATCTTAAAGGTCTTCATATCAGAGTAGTTTATCCAGCTGTAAGTTTTCCTCAGAAAATAATTATAGGCCTAAATCAACCTAATTTATTTGTATTAATACCACTCAATTGAAAATATTGCAAAACTGAAAATATAAATATTGGGAATATCACTTTTTTTTTTTTTTAAGTTCATGTTTATCCCGGGTGATCCAACTGGACTAACTGCCAGCTTCCAAAAAGCTGCAGATATCATTGGGCTCGCCATCTACACTCTGAATGCAAGGTAAGAGTTGTAATTCGTCATTCCATTTCAAAATAGTATCAATAGTCACTAATGAACATTTAGTTTTCATCATTTGAAATTGCCACTTGGTATAGTGTCACAGATTCTTCATGTTGCAGTTCACACGGTCCACTTTGTTGTCTTTGTCTTCTACTCGAACCTGAGCTAATTGAAGCTGCAACAAACAGGCATATAATTCAAAGATATACAAACGAGTGATCAAAAATGAATAGTTCGCTAAATATTATTGTTGACAATTATCCCATATACATCATGTTATTTTCTCAGAATTATTTCCTTCCTCGAATTCAAAACCTCACTTATAGTCCTACATTTCAAAGTTGATCTAAAACGGATGGATGGATTCACTCCCACTTTCCGTACGATTGGATTATGACTATGATTTTGACATGATTACGATGAAAGTTTTTGGTTCTGGATTACGATAAATAAAGTCGATTTCACGCAATCGCATGCCATGTTTAGAAATACACATACTATGTGATATAAATAATATAGCAGTGTATATTGAGTATGTGACACTTCCGGCATCAGAGCGTTTGGAAGGATTGAAAGTGTATGGATTTCAATTTTCAATACCACTGCTGTTTTTATTTTAAGTACATACCCAGGTATGCACATGCAATCCGATCAAATTCATTCATTCGATACGGACGAAGTCGTCATAATATACAAATTACGGTAATAAATTATATGGTAGGCCTAATTGAATCTTGACTGCCCATTTTGATAATTCAGTCAAGACTGTTCAATTTGAAAACTCACTCCAAGTCCGAAGTGGGGTCAGGAATTGAATAACTGTACTAAAAATCCACTGTATTAAAAACCAATTGACATGAAAAAAAAATTGTAATAAAAATTAACTGACCTAAAATTCAACTGACCCAAACTTATATATCTTCAGCAACCTGAACAGAAATGAAATCGAGTAATTTGGCTCCTCCCCTTCACAAATAATTATTACCACTCATTGAATGTTCTATATTATCTTTATGATCAAGATTAGGTGGGTAAGCTTTGTGTCCAATGAAAATTCTGAAAAGGAGAAGCTAACCCTCCCACTTTCACTTCTGTACATGATGCTTGAGAACCAGGAGTTTAGTTTGCATGGTTTTTAGTAAAGTTGGTTCATAGGTCGGTTGGTATTTAGTACAGTTGGTACCTTCTCGGAGTCGAGTAAAATAAAAAGCCAAACCTCCCACTTTCACTTCTGTGCATGATGCTTGAGAGGCAGAAGTTCAGTTTGGATGGCTTTTAGTAGAGTTGGTTTATAGGTCAGTTGGTATTTAGTACAGTTGGTACCTTCTCGGAGTCGAGTACCGTATAATGCCTGAGTTTTGTGAAGATCATTCATCTATCGTCTGCTTATTCTTGACTATCAACACCTTGTTGTTAGTGGGGACATTTGCCACTTTACAAACCCGTGTAGCCCCAACACGCTGCTCACTTTTCTTGTACTTCCTGCTGATCTCAGCTGATGAATCACATTATTCGTGTTGCCGCGGTGACTCTGCGGTAACGCATTCGCTTCTGGACCTGAAAGTTACCAGTTCGAATTACGCTGAATTTAAACTTTTTTCATAATATGGGGCTGAATGAATGAATATTGGGGTTGTAAGGCGCATCGACAGCGAAGTCATTTAGCGCCTGTGAGCCTATAGTTTCTGATAACTTTCTATTATCCTGCTTTGCATAGCGAAGTAAAAAATTGAAATATAAGGTACTAATACTGTGAGAGTTACCATTTAGCGAAATGACTAGAGCACAGAGAAGCTATATGGTTGGGGTTATTTGGGTTAGAGTTTGATCTTTCTCAATTTTTTTGTTCTCGTATTTTGTAGGTTCAATTGAGGAATACCTATACCGCCCTGTAAAAGACCTATACTGAATTTTCTCCGAATAAAAAGTTATATTTCCCTGTTTATTTTGAAATAGTTGAAGCGAGTTCAGTTGTTGCGTTGGTGCCAATACGGGATTGTAAAGTCGCGTTCCACAGAATAATAATCGGTTGAATCTGCTCTCAGTATTGCAACTGTGGTGATGCATGACGCCAACCTGATTGGTTCTGCTAACGACGAGGGCGAATGGACCGGTTACATGGGCATGCTTCAACGACGCGAGGCAGACATAACGTTCCTCTCCACCAACCCGTCCTCAGACGTGAAAGCTATCATCGACGTATCTGCGCCATATAGGAACAGCGAGTAAGCAAGTAGATCATTAGATGAGCGTTTGCGAACAATTTTACTGTAGCCTACTTTGGAAAACAAAACTGTTTTTTTTCGCGCTTCACAGGTCATTTGGAAAATTGGTTTGTGATAGTATCGGTATACAGATGTATTATTATCTAGCTTGATACTGTACAGTTGCGGATAAAAATCAGTTGAGCCATGATTGAAAAAAATTCCATGGCTCAATCCATATTTCTACATATTCCATGAGAATAGGATGATACATATTCAATATTCTACAGACCTTGTGAAACCTTACTGGCTGCCTGTTGATGTATGCACCTTGAGTTCCAAACAGTTGTGTCAGTGCCTTCCTGTTTTATTCATCACATATTTTATTCGTTCTGAATTAATTTGTGAATCTTGTAGCTTGAATTCAATTGGTTTCTTAATAGCTTTGATCGATTGAAGAAAACAATTAGGAATGCCTTTTCTTCATATTTCCCATCCGAATGTTGTAAGAATCACTGAAAATATGTAGGCCCTATAGTACCGGTAAAGTGGGGTGACTTTAACCCACTGGTATGACTTTTCCCTTCTGTTGAAAAAAGTTTCAAACCACTACAAATGAGAAAGTTTTGATTTTATCGTGTCCATTTTTTTTCATCTCAATAGATTCGTCTCAAAATTTAAATACGTACCAAAATAGGTACGATACAGTTAAAACTTTCTCATTTGTAGCAATTTGAAACTTTTTTCATCAATAGGGCACAGTCACACCAGTGGGTTAAAGTCACCCCACTTTACTATAGTTTGTTCCATATTCAATATGAATTTCAGAGCTTTTGATACATTTTTGTTTTTCAAGCAATTTTTCAAATTTTCTGATTCTATTTTGAGTAAACCGTCTGAACGATTTGTTTGAAAAACCATCTCAACATATTATGATGTAACACCAACATACAGCAAATGTCTCGAGTTGATTGGTCATTTTTCTTGACCTGTAATGCCGCAAACAGAATTACAAAAAAATATATAAAAACGAAACCAGATTGTTGTCGGTAAGTGAAATGGAACACGTCTTCGCTGATCATCTAATAATCGACTGAAAGAATATGAAAAAAATATTTCCAGATCGTTTTATTCCAAAGGAAATATATCCAACTTGTTTTTTTTCTTTTATTCAGTTACCGTCTGTACGTCCGCAAGCCTGAATTCACCTACTCCCTCTCCACGACACTGAGCTGCTTCACTTTACCACTGTGGCTCGTCAGCGGCGTGATGGTCGTCTCACTGGGACTGGCGTTACACGTCATCACTGACGTCACGGGCAGATATGACATCGACCACGGACCGCCATTCAACTTAACCGAATCTTGGCTGAAAATACTTGGTGATGTTTGTGTGAAAGGTCAGTGGTTGTTTGTTACAGTTTTTTTTTATCCCAAGTGAAGTCACCAATTGTTGAACAAAACTGACAACAATGTCTACCGAATAACAACCGAACTTATGGTAGAGTAAAGCCTAATTATACCCAACTATGTCACACATTGTTGATAGAGTCTAACAAAATGTCCATAAACTGGTATCAACTAATCGCAATTTTAGTTATTTTCTCATTTCTCTGTTTTGACATAGTAACGATTGTTCAAGAACATCACAACCCTGGAACTCGATTTGAATTAAGAAGTTCGATATTTACTTTCCTCTAGTTTTAGAGAGAACTGGAAATTTGTATCATCTCAATTTCAGAAATTTCCATTATATTTTGTATCCTCCAGAAACCATGAGTCATGACGTAGGCATTACCGATTCTGTATAGAAACATAAACAGAATCGAGTAGTGTCTACGTCACGACTCAGAAAAAAAAATAGGTCCTGGAGAACAATAATTGGTTACAATTTTTGAAATTGAGATAGTGACTTCTAGTTTTCTCTAAAATTAGAGAATTAAATACCGTCATCATTCGTTGAAATCTAGTTTCAGGGTAGTGGTGTCCTTTAAATTGTATTACCCGAGAGTATGAAGGCTACAACAGAGCTGAGAGTAGAGCATGTCTAGGCCCTCTTCAGCCGTACAATTGTTCAAAGGCAGTCTCTTTAAGAAGCTCAAGCTGGTCGCGAGTGGCTTAGCACACTGAACCGTCATTCAGGAGACCGAGGTTCGATTTCCGCCATGGTCGATCATCCCAACAGAGTTCTCTTTTGTAGTTTTCCTCTGTCATTCAGTTTGATACTGGCCCTTAGCAACAGACGAATAGGCACGACCGACACCTTCCCACTATCCAAAAATACGTGATGAATATCCTTCCATCTCATCATATCTTAATCTTATTCATGTTTCATCGACACCAAGCAGTATAGGGTATGCCTACAGTGCTTCGATGAACCCAATTTGAATAAAAGTACAACTTTTTCGTGAAAAAAAGCAACTTATCGTGTTTTATTGTGGGTTGCATACTTCTACTTCAAATTCTAAGTACGTGTTATTCAACAGGTTGGGATCGTCTTCCAGTGTCAATATCAGGACTGGTACTTTGTGTTACTTCTCTTGTCTTTGGATATATGATCAATCTGTACTACGTAGCTCAGTTACAAGCGGGCCTCACTGCTAAGCTGACAACAATGCCTTTTACCGACCTCGATGGCTTGGTCGATACGAATGTGTATAATATTATTTTATACGAGAGCACATATCCACATGATGTGGCAAAGGTGAGAAAAATAAAATACATACATTTGTTCATTATTTTGTTCGAGTTCCAACTGATTCAGTACTAAAGTTAAATAATATTTTCAACGAATCCGCATCTTTTCGATTGTTTTTAGTTGTAATTTTGAATAATGAAATTCTCTATTTGGATTTCACAATTTCCAGTCTATGATATTTGAATTTGATAATGTGACCATCTGTTTTTTGAAATATTTGAAATATTTGAATGGTTAATTCATACATTTTGAAAAATGAAAGAAAAAACTCAATTTGTGACTGTGATTCTATATTCACTGATTTTCCAACTGTCAATTTTGTAGTTTTGTAATTCGTATGATCTAATATGCATTCATATAAATATATATATATGTATATATATATATATATATATATATATATATATATATATATATATATATATATATATATATATATATATATATATATATATATGCATATATATGCTGCATTTTCCTAGTTTTCATTCCATACAATGAAATTGAACTGTTTTGTGGTACTCGTGCACTTTGTCCCCGCATGCACTCCACTCAGACTGCCACCAGTGGCGCCTGGAAGCGTGTGCACGACCTGATGGTCCGCCGCAGCGACTCGTTCTACACGGACTTCAAGGCCGGCCTCGAGCGTGTCTGCCACGAGAAGACAGCCATGATGGCGCTGGGCGCCATCACAGACGCGCTAGTCAAACAAGCCTCGTGCGACATCGTCGACACCAGAGAGTCGTTCTTCACGAGAAACCTGGACTTTCCGATAAGGAAAGGCTTCCAGTACGGTCATTTGATTAGTTACTAGTGAGTATTAGACCAGGAGTCAACTACTGGTGAGTTTCGTGTACAATTGTTTTCAGATTTCAAGGGATTTCACAAAGATTTCACGGGATTTCAATGAGATTTCAAGGGATCACAAGAATATTTCTAGGGGTTTCAGGAAGATTTCATCACAAGTGTACACCAGATTTCAGGAGTTGCAAACCCCTCGGTATTAGCAGTAGTTTTTATTTGTTGAATGCCTCCATGCACTTTATAGCTATAGGTAAAGTGAGGTTATGAATTAGTGAAAGATAACGGAACGATGAACGGGAGAGAACGTTCAAGAAACTCATTCTGTGGGATATTTTTCCAGTCTCATTTCAATGTTGCATGTCATGTCTTGGTAGTACATTTCGTGTGTGATCTGAAGATGTGCATGAAGAATTTAGCTTCGTTCTGCCAAAAGAGTGTCTTGAAGTTCCAGTAAATCACAGCATAAGCGTTTGTAAGAGCGAGATTTTATATGAAATGTAATGGCCATCCGTTACATAGTCCTACACACCTTAATTTCGCACTTAATCAACTCACTGCCTTCCTCATTTACCTATTTATCATTTCAGTCGTTTTATGATCTAATTGGTTGTACTTGTTGCTTGATATTCGACGGTTTTATTTATGTCTTTTATAGTCCATCTGATTTATGTGAAAGTTTGGAATTAGGTGGAAAATTCATGGACTTGAATTCTGTAGAAATATGAATCTATATCAGGATGGTTTTTTTTATATATTCCCTCCTGATTCTCATGAGGTTTATCAACATTTTCAAATTCTTCTACTCATGAATGGTTCAACCGATTGCGTCTCAAATCTGTACAGTATCGTGTTAGGTTATGACATATGTGCATGCCAAGTTACATAAAAATATTATCTCTCGTTCAACCTGTGAACCGTGAACAAAACAAAACAAAAATTCTTTGATTTCGTTAAAATTGAGTTTTTGCCTCGCTTATCCAATCATGTATGGACCTATCTACTTCTGAGTTTGTTGTTGTGGTTCTAGTATACGACGTAGTGCCGAAGGAGGACTGCTGAATCGCTACCAAAGCTTTCCAGTCGACGATGGTGGCGAGACTGATTTCGAAGAGATTGAGTTTATTCACGTAATCCCCTTCCTGCTGCTTTATGGTTGTGCCATTAGTTTCTCCAGCTTGGTTCTTTTTCTTGAGTTGTGCCACGAGAAGGTTTATGGCCGACAAGAGGCACTCAGTCGGTAAAGCATACTGCTTCATTCACGAACACGAAAATGAATAATGTTGATGTTTGACACATTATTTCAAGAAAAAAGAAACTTGTTCACCGTTCACAAAATAGTTTGTAGACCTACTTGAAGTCAGGAAAATAATTGGATCCCTTTGAATGAATTGAATTCAAGTAAGCCTGTATTCAAAATATTGAAAAAAGAAGCAGGAGTGGTTGAAGCTTTGTGAAATCATCTGCACCAGACTTGAAAAAGACCTCTGAAAGAACCTCAATATGATACTATTAATAAATAGAGTGGATGAAAATCCAATTCTTGATCAATTCGAATTGCAGAAACTACTTGAAGAAGTCCCGATTATTTCATTGCATATATATATATATATTACATACTTCAAAGTTGTGAATCAAACCTACTTTTTGCAGAACCAACACCAAAGATTCCAAACATCCAATATTATCATTGTCATTGTGAGTAATATGTCCCTTTGAATCAAGTTTTAAATTTTTATTATTCGAATATAGACCTATAAGTGTGAACGTATGAATGAACGACAAATCTTCTCTCTCTTACAGAATAGAATAGCCTCAACAGATTGTAACTAAAAGTATCCTTGGTTTTAGCACCAAATATCTCCACAATGTTTCCTCAAAAATATAGAATATGATTAGATTGTTTGAACTAGTGAAATAGACCATTATTAAAATGTTGGTAGTCTTGGTTTTTTCAACCAATCTCACTTGACCATTCCATATATATTATAAAACTATTATTTTTAAATTGTAAGACTATCTACTATTATTTGTTTATAAAAAACCACGAAATGTTTCAAAACCAAATTAAGTGTACCAACCGAACAAACTGA
The DNA here is from genome assembly GCA_964007535.1 of Brachyptera risi. Classification (NCBI taxonomy): domain Eukaryota; kingdom Metazoa; phylum Arthropoda; class Insecta; order Plecoptera; family Taeniopterygidae; genus Brachyptera; species Brachyptera risi. The sequence goes on along the minus strand of OZ023334.1, from coordinate 28,205,779 downwards.
CTGTTAACCATGAAACTTAATGAAATTATTAAATAAGACACTGTCTTGTTATTGAAATGGATACGGAGATATCCATTGAGACGATAGAAGGAGTATTCGGAGGAGACGCCATCAGCTATGCGTTGTATCAACGGGGCTTCAAGCTGGGCAAGACTATAGGAGAAGGTTCTTATTGCAAGGTAAGTGTGTACCACTCTGCGATTTCCCTCAGTATAAAGGTAGGTTCATAGAGCCACGGCAACACGAATTTGCCGTGCCGTCAAAATGAATGAGTCAATCACAGACTTGCCGGGCTTGTCGTTCACTGTGACCTTGAAAGTTGGTTCAAGTTGAACATTTTGCCGGACGACAGACTTGCCGTGATGACGTAGACGATATCACGGCCACTTTTCATACTCAAACTGTTTGTTTTGCTTACGGAGTATCGACTGTCAAGCTCGATCACTGTCGACGTTGCCATGGTTATCGCATCGATTCGATATATAATTGCCTTAAGTTCGCGATATGATTGATCGTTTTACGGTGGTAGTATGAACGGTAGAAATCATTTGATGTCCTACTGCACCCGACATGATTGCTGGCCGGCAGAAATGCCGTGGTTCTATGAACGTACCTTAAGCCTACAAATGAGTTACTCGTGTAGGACAATTACGATATTAAATTAGTCTCCCATTGCATTTCGACGAATATTGTCAGCATCACATTATGTATCTGTTGATTTTTCATCTTGCACGTATCAAGTTTTAAGATCATTTGTATCTGTGAAATCACCCTGGCGGGAACTTTTCGCCCTACGGAGACTTGGTACGCTCATAATTGAAATGATCCAGGTAAAAGCCGCTCTGAAGACTCTCGACAACGGCATTACTATCCACGTGGCATGCAAGTCTATCGACAAGAAGAAGGCCTCGGACGATTATGTCGGCAAGTTCTTGCCGCGAGAAATCAGCATCATCCGTCACATCGTCCACCCCAACATCGTCCAGGTGTTGGACATCCTTGAGATGGACGAGCGGGTGTTTGTGTTCATGGAGATCTGTTGTCGGGGCGATCTGCTGGAGTTTATTCGGGCGAGGGGAGCGCTCACTGAGCCGCACACGAAAATGTTCTTCAGGTAGGTGAACGATGTGGGTGGGATTTTCATCAGTAGCGGCCCGGTGATCGTATACGAACATTATATTAATAACTTGAGAAATATACATTTTTTACCGTAATGATGAATGATTTGTAATACTTTGGCGTTACATCATACAAATTATTCGGTTCATAAGTTAGAATTGGAAGTCAGTTTTTTAATTGATGATCAAAATAGTTTTTGGTGGAGGTGCCATGTTTGCAAGATTCAAGAATCCAGATCTCTTCATCGATGAACATCACAACCCTGAAACTAGATTTCAATGGATGACGATGATATTTGTCTCCCTAATCAAAGAGTTATCTTATTTTAATTACTCTTTGGGGTGGTAAGATCGCCCTTGTGGTGTCCACTTCAAACGATCATATCTTTCATACATTGCCTTAATTGGGAAACAATGATTTTGTATCAAGTTTCGATGTAATTAAGAAATTTAAAAATTTTTAAAAATAACGATGAATAATGATCATTGTAAATTTCAAAGGGCGTCACAGCAATCATATGCGAGTCGTGTTCTGGCGGTCATCCACGTCACAACTAAAAACGTCTGGCCCAGTTTTAAGAAATTATAGTTATTGCCAAAATAACCAATGTGGGGGGAGTGAGACTCTAACTGGCAGATTGAAATTTGTATTACCATGGTTACCCATGTTATTTCTTTTTACAAACTCCCAGATAAATGCTAACTGGACTTGGTAATACTGGGCCCAAGTGGATTAAACGATAGTTGGCGTATCAACTCGTTATCATTGTTACCAACTCATAGTTAGCAGATAGTACTTGACTAAGGCCCAGTATTACCAAGTCTAGTTAGTATTTATCTGAGAGTTGGTGAAAACAAATACCACAGGTAACCAATGTGATAACAAGTTTGGACTGTCAGATAAAGGCTAACTAGACTTGGTAATACCGGGCCTTAAACCCGGTATTACCAAGTCCAGTCAGTCTTTATCTAGAGTTGGTGAAAACAAATAACACAGGTAACCATAGTGATAACAACTTGTATATGCCAGTTAAAGCTACTCCCGTGTTAGTAATACGGACCCAAAATTCGTAAAACTGACTCAAAGTCACATTCCAAATTTCAAAATGAGACATGATTAATTCCTAATACTGGTTAAAAATATATTATCTGATGGGACTGGATCATCTCTGCCCAAACTCGACGTGTTCGTCAGCGTACTTGAACCGTTTCAGGCTGAATTGTTTTGAATAAACCGTTTTCCGATTGTGTGATAAACGTACAGTCATTGTTTCACTAGAATCTGCGTCTTGAATATTCCAACTGTTGCTAGGCAGATGATAAGTGCAGTCGACTACCTGCACCGACTGGACATCAGCCACAGAGATCTGAAGTGTGAGAACATCTTATTGGCCAGTAAGAATACGATCAAGATCGCCGACTTCGGGTTCGCTCGGTGGTGCCGCGACAACGAGGGTCGCCGCATATTGAGCCGCACGTTCTGCGGTAGCGCCGCGTACGCAGCGCCAGAAATACTACAGGTAAACCGCGGCATTGAACATGTCACCCATGGCGACATCTGTTATGTATTGATAATAGGCCTGGTGTTGTATATTTGTATTTTTATAGTGCTATCCTTATATAGCCTACCTGCATTTTTCTGTATGATTTCGACTAGACCCCATATCAACCTCAAAATTTAATTCATGATTTTGGTAATTTTGTCCATTCTAATATTGGTAAGCGTACCAAATATCTGGACGAAATTTGGACTATAGGACTATATTTGGGTGAACATGTCAGACAAATAACCATGGTGGCTATCGGAAATCAACCAATAGCAATCTTTCAATATCACTCGAAATAAACTGAAGTTGAAAAATCAGTTACCAGGATGCGTTGTTGAGCGTTGCGGCTACCAACTAGTTTCTGTTTTGTACGAAATCGGTCAATCTGTTTTTGGAGAAACCGAGTTATTTTCTTTTTGTAATTATGAAACGAGAGAAAGAATATGCAGGCGTATAAACCAGTAGAAAATACTCCCCTATACCTGTACACAATTCTGAAAAGTGACCGAGATATTCGAATATAGGTCCTTACGCATGAAAGCTCCACTACTGGTTGTGCACAGCGGTTCCCTAGTTCCTGATCGGTGTTTGTTCTTCCTGCAGGGTACTCCTTACAACCCCAACATGTACGACATCTGGTCGCTAGGGTGCGTCCTCTTCATCATGCTGACAGCGACCATGCCGTTCGATGACACGCACGTCAACCAAATGCTCAAAGTACAACTCAATCATCTCATCACATTTCCGAGCAGAATCGCCAAGTTCATCTCAACGGACGCCAAAAAACTCATCAAGTAAGCTCAAATCCAGGTCATGCCATCAAGCCTTCAACTATCCACCGCTGTGACGTCATCTCGTTCACATAGTTCACCGTTCAGTATAATCAAGTAGTTGATGTGACGTCAGTACATGGCCATTGCGCATGACTTTCGTACTGCTGTGACGTCATCTCGTTCACATAGTTCACCGTTCAGTATAATCGAGTGGTTGATGTGACGTCAGTACATGGCTATTGCGCATGACTTTCGTACTGCTGTGACGTCATCTCGTGCACATAGTTCACCGTTCAGTATAATCAAGTAGTTGATGTGACGTCAGTACATGGCCATTGCGCATGACTTTCGTACTGCTGTGACGTCATCTCGTTCACATAGTTCACCGTTCAGTATAATCGAGTAGTTGATGTGACGTCAGTACATGGCTATTGCGCATGACTTTCGTACTGCTGTGTTGTCATCTCGTTCACATAGTTCACCGTTCAGTATAATCGAGAAGTTGATGTGACGTCAGTACATAGCTATTGCGCATGACTTTCGTACTGCTGTGACGTCGTCTCGTTCACAATTCACCGTTCTGTTTAATAAACTAGATGATGTGACGTCAGTATAGATCCACGGTGTGTCACTGCGCATGACTATAATACTGCTGTGACGTCATCTCGTTTACATAGTTCACCGTTTAGTATAATCAACTAGATGGTGTGACGTCAGTACATGGCCAAGGTATGCCAACGCACATTCTGTCGTACCGCTATGACGTCGTCTCGTTCACAGTTCTCCGTTCTGTATAATAAACTATAGATGATGTGACGTCAGTATAGGTCCACGGTGTGTCACTACGCATGATATCGTACTGCTGTGACGTCATCTCGTTCACAGTTCTCCGTTTTGTATAATCAACTAGATGATATGACGTCAGTGAGAGCCAGGGTATGCCATTGCGCATGTTCACGGGTGATGAAATGACCACGCTGTCGGTGTCACCCAAGAAAAAAAGAGGAGTTTTATTAGATAAGGATCCGACACTCCCTGCAATTCAACCAACGGGGGTCTTATGCAAGATTTCCCCTCCTCATATGAAATATATATATATATATATATATATATATATATATATATATATATATATATATTTATATATATATATATAAAGTTGATCACCCATAAACTAACACTGATGGGTGATTGGATGATTGTGGCAAACAATTTGATGGACATTGTTGTCCACCAATAACAACAATGCGTAACAACATGCAATAGAAGGTTTATGGAATGCGTTGATTATTTTACAATCATGACTTCACTACCACACTTTATTTGTGTTTAGGAGGATGCTGGAACCAGATATAACAAAACGTATCAACATCAACCAAATACAGCGACATGATTGGTTGAAATACAAGAAGCATTCAGCAAGAAGACGTATCTAGATTCATTGGTAGCAACAAAACTAGTCTCATTGTTACTAATAACAACAGAAGAAACGATAATACCAACAAGCGTTATTGTTACCGATATCAAAACAAGAAATACCCTCCAAAATGCATAGAATGCATTTTATTGTAAGAAGGAATCAGAATTACTTTGATGTTAATTATTTGAATGTGAGAGTTCTTTCAATATTTTGATGCATGTGTCTTTTTTTATAAATCGAATAAATGTTCAAGTTAGACCGTATAATCATCTCGTTTTATACATCCATGGTTAATGAATGAACAGATATATACATTAAAGCTTCATTCTCTTATTCACTTCTTGTAGCCTACTCACTTTTTCAATGGCATTGTTCAAAGGGAAACATATTATATATTTTGTCATTCAACTATGCTTATTTCGCGTAGCTTTCTAGATTATTATTTTGAATCACCATGATTCATGAACAGTGTACAGACCCACAGACGAGTCAAATCTTACGTGACTTTATGGGTCTACGTTATTATCAAAATGTACTAATATAACATGCCAATATATATATGTAGGCCCTATATATATATATATATATATATATATATATATATATATATATATATATATATATATATATATATATATATATATATATATATATATATATATATATATATATATATATATATGTATATATATATATATATATACATATATATGTGTATATATATGTATATATATATATATATATATATATATATATACATATAGAGATAGAGATATATATATATATATATATATATATATATATATATATTTATATATATATATATATATATATATATGTATATATATATATATAAATATATATATATATATATATATATATATATATATATATATATATATATATATATATATATATATATATATATATACGTATATATGAATATATATATATATATATATATATATATATATATATATATATATATATATATATATATATATATATATATATATATATATATATATATATATATATATATATATATATATATATATATATATGAATAAATGAATATATATATATATATATATATATATATATATATATATATTTGAATTTAATCAATAGCTATTTTCACAAGACTGAAAAATTTCACAATCTTCAAACTTTCTTATGTTTATAGGAGCCCGTCGGTAGAGCACATTATTATTGCGACATTTCACTAGTGTGAATCTATCACCAATCTACTGGCGTAAAAGTAAATCTACCAAGATTATTGAATATTTTGTTTGGTCGTTGTTTGATTAACTATAGTTACCGGTAGGGGTAAGAGGGGTGAGGAAAGGTAAAGTAGGGGAGAGTGGGGTGTAGTGGATAAAGCGCGCGTCACAATTGATTTCCAGCGGCTCGACTTCACACTAGCAACGAAATAGTTTTCAGTTATCTGTTTGATCGAAGACGAGTTGAACCTTTTTGACATATTTTAGCATATTTTCTCTGATTTGTGTATTCAAGAGAGCTATCATCATGGCCGCTATCGTTATTACTATCAAGTGAACAGTTGAAAAATCAAAATAATTAGAATAGTCTTTAAATTTGTGTAAAAAGTAATAATGAAATGATAATGAATGAATGAATTAATATTAGAGTTTTAAGGCACATCGACAGCGAGGTCATTTAGCGCCTGAAAATGATAATGATCAATATACTTGTTTATTAAAAGGTGTAGGCCTATCCTATTGAATGCTGACTGAATAATATTGAATTCTGTGACTTTTTTAAAATTCTCTATTATTGAGTGAATGTCTTTGAAAATAGAGCTTTTTAAATTGAATCGATTACAATTTCGGGAATTCAATAGGAAGGAAAAAGCGTTATATAAAAAAGTTCTGTTTGCTAATTTCTAAAAAAGATTTCAATAGAATACAAAATTCGTTTTTTTTTTTATTTGAAATGACTGTGATAACGGAAGGTCGTGTACGAAAGTTGTACACTGCATATGATACTAACAGCCCGTTCCGTCGTGACCAAATGTACCGCAAGAAATACACGTTACAACATTCGAACGCCGCTCAAGAAGAAGTGTATAAACTATTGACAGGTTCGATTGAGCGGCCAGTGAGTTCAAGTTTATCACCTTATTTACCCTTGCCTGCGATTGGTAGTCGATTTCTCAACGGAGCCAGTAAGAAAGAAGAGATGATGATGGTTCGACCAATAGCAACAAAGAAAAGGGAAAGTAAGTGCATATCTTTCCAATAATTGAATTAGTGGAAGGGAAACATGAATAACTAATAGTCCTCTTAATTGATAACTTCCTATTTCTTGCCCCAACATGTTGAGTACAGATCTTGATGACCAAAAACTTACCGTGTATGGTGTATTTGAGTAATATTTTTGAAAACTCATGTTTTAAGATCAAAATAGTCTTCAAAAATGGTCTTAAAAATGGTCTTGAAAAATGTATTTGTACAAACTATCTCTACTTCAAGAAGTATCGTAATTTAAACTTGTAACTTATGGTGGTTTTTTATTATGGATTGGCACATCATAGAAGATTCTTCTCTGAAGGGTATAAAGCGATTTCACTAGAAAATGTTCAAACGGATAGTTTCCACTATAGTCTATATATTATATGTGCATTAACATGTTGCGCTGTGACTAGAAAGCCCTTATAAGGCCAGTTGACCTTGTGTAACCCAAGACCAAAGACAATAGAGCATACGAGGCTATTTCAAGCCCTTGAGAGGACCTTGAGGGGTGGAGACCTTGAAGGGGGAGCTTGAGAAGAGACGCTTTGGTAGCTAAACGCTCATCAATAATATAATGTTGTGTTTCAACAGCTCAAGTATAATTCCGTTCACATAAAATGATTTTCCCCGAAATTCACATTTACAGTTTTAAAAAAGCTACCAATATTTCACCGCTGATTTTTGAATGAACTGTACGTAGAGTGTGTATGTATACTAGGAAAACGCATTATGTGTTTCCACATTGATGAATCGCTCATTCAATTATCTGACAGTTTCAGTAGGCCTACGTAACGACATTAAAGTTTCTACAGGAGGCTCGCGATCCAACGCCTCATGTGACCTTAAGTGTACCTCTCACATAACAACGACATAAATTAACTCAGTATTACCCATAACATTAAAAATATATTTCAACAAATTTGACTTCTTCACCTTTATCCCATTATGGAATCAATAAATAATACTTGAACTTATATCAACTTATTACTTCACTATTTATAGCTTGTTGAATGATTTGCATAACAAAAATATATTCCCTACGGATTGATAATTTTGCCTTGACTCTGCATAGTCAGAACTTGGACTTGATTGGAATACAATCAAGTCATGTCAAGTTTTACATGTTTGGAAAACAGCAGTCCCACGCTCTTGACATTATAATCTGATTCCAAAATGATCTCCATCTGTTCTAATTGATCCAGGTTCCCGCTCAGTGCCGACACCAACAAAAAAAGAGATGCAACAGAAACTAGAACGAGAGAGAACCTACGACGTGTTGGAGCCGAAGTTCGTCAAAGGTCCCGACCCGGAAGTGAAGAAAGAGACGAGTCTGAAAGAGAAAAGACTGAAAATGAAGAAGCGACCGATCAATTCTCAGTCAGTCGATAACAGCCTGAGTGTTGATGTGGAGTCGTCGGCGATATTCGGACCAAAGTTGATCAACAGCAGGGACGTGGAGGAGTTTGATTTCGAAAGACCTTGGACCACGCAGGATAAGACGGTCACGAATAAGGTAAAAACATTGATACGAAAGTTTTCATTTAATCTTGGGAAAATAATGGTGAAGTTGGTCTTCCATGAACGCGATTTGCGTTTCGCTTTCGCAAGGCGGTGGAATTGAGGCGAGCTCAGCAAACAGAAATCGCGTAACTCTCGTCACTGATTGGTCGTTTTATCATCATGGCGGCTTCAAAAACCGCTTAGGGAATTCGCTAAGCGGTTTTTTAAGCCACCATGATGATAAAATGACCAAGCAGTGGAGAGAGCAATGCGGTTTCCGATTGTTGAGTCTCAACTCCACCGCCTTGCGAAAGCGAAATGCAAATCGCGTTCATAGAAGGCCCTCTTAAGTTGAGCTTACTACAAAAAAGTTTTTTTTGCCCCCTTGATGTCACAAAACCCAACATCCAATCACGTGGACTGTTTATTCGGGGGAATTTTAGAAATCTCCAATAAGTGTATCTCAAGCTGCATATCTAGATGGGCGACTATGAAGCCACACCCATCACTAGTAGTAATTGATGCAAAATGTATTTGAATCCACCCGTGTGGCGCAGTCACCTTATATGTTCTAATTTTAAAATCTAAAATCAAGTTGGGTGTGAGTTCGTCAGTTCAGCTTAAATTTCCCTTACATTCTATTGGTTTTTTAAATATCATCAGATCAACCGCTCATTTCTCATTTGGGGCCGTTATGAGAACAACAATACCAGTAACAATGCAGTTCTACAGACAAACAAAAAATTCTTTCAAATTGTATATTCAAAAAATATTCGAATACTAAATCCGTAGGCCTATACTATACATGGTTTGAATTATATACAGGCATATAATCGATGTATTATATTTATTTATGTACACAAAAGGAGTGACATCAAGAAATAAATGAATAAATGAATGAATAGAAAGAAAGAAAGGAAGAAAGAAAGAAAGAAAGAAAGAAAGAAAGAAAGAAAGAAAGAAAGAAAGAAAGAAAGAAAGAAAGAAAGAAAGAAAGAAAGAAAGAAAGAAAGAAAGAAAGAAAGAAAGAAAGAAAGAAAGAAAGAAAGAAAGAAAGAAAGAAAGAAAGAAAGAAAGAAAGAAAGAAAGAAAGAAAGAAAGAAAGTAAGAAAGAAAGAAAAATGAAAGAATGAAACAGAGCAAGAAATATTTTGTTGAACAGTGACATTTATTTTATTCTCATTCATAATTCATCTTCCAACATTTTATTGAAATAATTGAATAAATTATCTTCATTGTTGCTATAGGGCCGCCGTGATCTAACTATGAAGAGGAGCAGTGTCGAGATGGAACTGAGTTCAGCACTGAAGAGCATGCATATCAATGAAGCCATGATCAGCTCGGACCAAAAGAGGCCTCAACTACACACTGCTTACTGGTTCGACCTATAGCTGGCACTGTGGAAAACTCGTCTTCTCATTCCAAGTAATATCTGTTTGATAACATTATTTTAAAACCCTAGAACTGTGGAAAAAAACTTATCACATTTGTAGAAGATTGTGTGAAGTAGATTCAAATGTGCACCGTTTGCGATGGAACCCATGGGTGAAACTGTGAAAAACGCCATTGTTGATACTGTGCTCAACTTAACAATAAGAATAGTATGTTTGTGTAGAATAGTTATCAATACTGTTGACAAAAAAAGTGGAACTTGTGGTAAACACCGCTGCTGGTGTATTAAATCTGAACACAGCGAGAAGACGTTTTATATCAAATAACATTATTTCTCAAGACTGTGGAAACCTTTGTGTATATAAACATTCAGCACGGTACCCATGGACAACTCCAGTTGTACCAATCTCCGATTGACTTGGCCAATCAGTCTGCAATTGGTGATGTGAATGTAACACCAACTCCATCGCTGTTGACTGCAGTTGGGCCAGAGACGATAGAAAGAACTTCAAAGAATGCCAGCAACTGCTGGTCGGTCGATTGCGCAACTATAGTAGCAAACAGCCAATGAGAATGCGAAGTCACGTATGTCGTGTACTAGTAATTTCGATATTCGATCTTTCACATATCGAATATATCTTCATTCGATTGATTTTACTCATTCCTGGTTGCATGGCTACTTTATTTGTATCGTGCGAAATTGACATTTACCGAGTTGTCGATTGCAGCTGGATCGAGATACGTGTTGATTTACACATCTGGACAATTCAGTTTAGTTGACCATGTCAGTTGGGGCAAATATTACGACTGAGAATGTTTGTGTGTGTCGTACTTTAATGCTGGCCTCCATGAACGCGATCTGCGCTTTGCTTCCGCAAGGCGGTGGAATTGAGGCGAGCTCAACAATCAGAAATCGCGTAACTCTCGTCACCGATTGGTCGTTTTATCATCATGGTGGCTTAAAAAACAGCTTAGCGAATTTGCAATCCGAATAACGCAGGTATGGAAGCCCAGCATGAAAGAAGATTTAATTATAAAAGTATGTATGGGCGGCGGAGCCGGAGGTTCAGGGGGGTTGATTGACACCCCAATAATCACATTATGGGCCTAACTGTAACCACTGACCCCTCAATCAATACAATTGATAATTGAAATATATATCATTCATGCATGGTACATATATTGAGAATTATATTCTTATATAAATATATATATATATATTTATATATATATATATATATATATATATATATATATATATATATATATATATATATATATATATATATATATATGTATATATATATATATATATATATATATATATATATACAAATATATATATATATATATATATATATATATATATATATATTTATATTTATATATATATATATATATATATATATATATATATATATATATATAATATATATATATATATATATATATATATATATATATATATATATATATATATATAGACCCATATTTGAATATATGATAATGAAATTCAATGAGTTATCACAACATTTTTTCTATTGTTGCAAATGTGTCCACAATAATAGTGTGTAGTTTATTATTTTTGCAACTTTGCTCATATTTTTATATGAATCAAAGACCTGGACAGTTGTAATTATCAATCAATTTCTCCCCCTCCCCATCCACTCACTCTCTAAATCTCCTTGATCGAGTCAGTATGACCCCATGCTCCACACCCCGCACCATGACTTGAGAACCTCATCAATCTTGACCTCTATAATGTTAGGGCTCCGCCGCCTCTGAATGTCTGTAAATACTATGAAAACAGTCCATGAAATTGTGAAGATCACTAGGGTGATTGAAATGCACAGCACATGTAGGTTCGACTCATACCAGAGACTGTATGAGTCGACTCCATTTTAGACTGCGTAAAACTCTAGATATACATCTTTTATACAATGACATTGATAACATAGCTAAGACTGCATGGTTGATCGTGACTGATACTGGGGAAAACTAATACCGTTTAGTGTAAAGAGTGTTAGGAAATGAGAAAACTGTTTAAGGTTTCATGAAAATGAGTTTAGGTATGAACGGCATTTCTTTGTCGTATTGAACCATACTAGGAAAACGCGGGATGCGCGTTGTTAGACGAGCTTAGGGGTATAGAAATCTAGAATGAAAAATAATTTGTCAACCCAATCTACATCTACAGACCTTGGATCACTCCAAACGTTCAAAAACCTTACGAGAATCAGTTATGTCACGGCCTTCCTCTTCATTCATTTCAATCGTTTCGAATTAATTGGTGACACTTGTTGCTATAGATTTAATTGGTTCCCGTAATAGCCTAAATTGATGGGAAAATGCTTTATAAATGCGTTTTCTTCGTTATTTCTCATCCGATTGATGCGAAAAATCTTTCAAAATGTGCTTAATAGTAAGTATTTTCCTCCGGGTTATTCTAATGGGGATTTTTGAAATTTCTAAAATTCATAAAAAAAACGTTACCACCCGATAATGACACAAAACTATACAGATCTAAGTTAGATGAGGAACCATGACGAAAAAAAGTTTGAAGTTGATAGCTGTAGCCGTTTGACCTGTGGAGAACCGACAAAAAAACATAAAAAAAAACAACATAAAAACGAACACCAATTTTTTTCTGTATGTCAAATTGAATCCTCGCTAAAGCTCGTCTAATTAGGTGACTGTAGTTGCCCTGAACATGAACACTTACTTATTTATAACGTGTGACGTACATTTAACTGCACTGACTGAGGAAAACCATGACTGATTAGATTTATAGCTCTGATATGTTTGATGAATGTGGAAAACAACAGAGTGAGTTAACGACAGTTGTTGTTAATATGTTTATAATAATATAAAATAATTAATAATTCATTATTTGATTCATTTTGATAAGACAGCCTCGAAGTCTTGAAATAATTCCAAGTGGTGCCGTCTAAACTGTCTTACTAATTCATTCTTAGCCTTATTTGAGAAATAATTACTGTGAATAAAGATTTTTTTTCAATTATTATTATTATTAGGAAAAATATACTCATATTGGGTTTAACAAGGCACTGTACTGATAAGATCTATTGGCATCGGTGGATGATGAATGAAAAGATGGGAAGGCGAGATGAAAGGTCATTTTATAAGTGGTCAGATTTTTGATAAATGCAGAGAAGGTTCGGTCGTGGCCTGTAGTTAAAAAGCCATACCAGTATGTAAAACCCAAACGACGCAGAGAAACCATGATGCGACGATTGAGGAAATCGAACTCCGAGCTCCTGAATGACGGTTCAGCGTGCTAACCATTGGTCAAACCGTTACAGTAATTCATTTATAAATAATAGACCTATATAAATATGCAGATATTATCACTGAACGAGAAGTAGTAGTCATTTAGTCACTTTATCAACACTCGATTAACACTTAAGATCTGACACTGAGTCATTATTTCCCAATCAAAGTTAAGAATGACAAGGTAGGATCGTTCGGGTGAGTCACCACTAGAGCGATCTAAACACCAGAAAAGACATAATTAATTACAATGTAATTAATTTAACAACTTGTGAATACTTTTCTAATAAGTCCTCTACTCACTACTGTGTTTGAACCTTGAAAATATGTATATTTGTTCCACTATATTTGTCATTAGATATGTTTTATTAAAGTGAAAGCTGTACTGTAATTCATCAGATTCTTAGAAACTTGGATTTCACACAATATGTATCACTGTTTGCATACGACAAATTAGATATTTGTTATTTCAGAAATGCATTGATAATTTTATTAGTAATTTGAGTATGCAGTTTATTCATACAATTCATTATTGTTAATAACACTTTTGAGCAGACTTTATTCATTTGAATATAATTTAATGTAGATGTGTTGGCTCACTTAATATTCTACTAAACCTGAGAAGAAAAATTGCCTCATATTATAATATTGTAAGTTTTCCAGTGTTGTGTGTTTCTAGGGTTTCGGTTGTTTCTATTATTGGTCATTTGTTACTTGAAAGAAGTCAATAGTGTCTAACATACAACTGCCACGTCTATCCGATTAGATGAATTATTGAGTTGAATCGATTTTGTCAACTTCAATGACCGAGGTTCGAACCAAGGATAGAACAAACGACAGCTATAGTTACATTTGAACGAAAAAGTTGTTTATTATTCACAATAACGAGTTTGTCAGTTCTGAAAGCATATTACTGGAGTGGAGTGGCCTTGCTGTTAATGGGGACACTATTGAATTCCCCCAAGTTTTACATTTTACACCCGATTGAGTTGTTTGTCTTTATTGTGGTCCTACATTACCTACACTACACACACAAACAATTAAGGCCCTACATATATTTCTTTATCTTTTATCTTTTTTCAATAATTACATAAATATTTTTAACTGTCATGGAGACACTTTTTTATAGAAAACGGCCTGAGATGAGTAAAGTTTTAAAAAAAAATCATAATGGAAGTGCATTCGATAAAATTATGCATTGATGTTACTTTATCATTTTGTTTAGGGAAAAGAAATTAATTTATCCCAATTCGTTTTTTTTCTATTCAACGATCATCTAATGCATGCTATTTCTAAGATCTACTGATGATAATGCATAGCTTTAGTTTTTATCTAGTTCATAAAATATACATAACAAATGTGCAAATCCATCCAGTAGAATAGATTGTATTTACTTCTCCATTCCAAAATACTTTGAAGAGAAAAGATGACTAGAAAACAGCCATCATACGTTCCGTTCTGAAACGATTTTGGTTCGACACTAGATGGTTAAAAGTTTAATATAAAATATGTCAATGGATGAATTTTCACAACATTTCTTCATTATCCCAAAAAGTGGATATCAAATGAATGAATTATGAATAAAAAAGGTGAATTTTAAATTTTAGGAAAATTTCCAGTGGTGTCCCTCCTTAAGAGTGTATGTCTATTTAGCGAAACATCTTTTTTTTTTAATCTTTCGAACGTTATGAGATATCAACATTCCAGTAAGAGAGAAACACATCCCAAATGATTCTGAATGAAAGTTCAACCTTGGATTCCAGCATTTTCATATGTTTACAGCTGAAAATGTGTTTTTAAACTGTATACCTTTGAAAATTATACGACATTAACTGAATAGTTTTCACTTATATCATATTGAAGACATCAAAAATATCTGTGGTGCTTCCACTATATTGGAATTTTAATATCCCATACTGTTCAAAATATATCGTCGAAAAACTTGACATTTCGCTAAATCGCATGCATAACTGGACACTGAGTTGCTGGTCTCAAATCAGAACCTGGAGAACATCCTCATGTACGTGAAGGATGACAAGGTAAGATCGTTGGGAAGGGGCACCGCAAAAGTGATCTTACCACTTATAAGATGATAATATATGATAATATAACTAAAACTGTGAATAGGAAACTAATAAGTTCTAAGCTAGTTCAATAATTTATTTTGGGGGAAAATAATCTTCAATGGCCTTATCGAACTTCGTATTTTCTTCTCGTTTCTTCTTTTCTTCTTTCTTTCATACCTTCATTTTCAATTGCATCTTCACCCAATTATGAATGATAGTTTTCTTAATTTCATTATTATTATCTTGTTTTATAATCATTCTTCACTCATTTATTCAGTCGTGGTTCGATTCCCCGTCCCAGTGATTATACAGACCGCGTATTCAGAAATATCACTGCTTCAATTAGTTTTTGATTTGAGTTGAATTTTAAAACATTGCATATTCTTCTACTGGGGAATATTTCTGCATGACTATGATAGATTTGGTAGTATTAATAAAAATAACAATGTGGGCCTAAGTGATGCGAAAGTAAACTTCATAACAATACATTTGGGATAGTGACAAAATGAGAATTTGATTTTCAAAAAATTAAAACTAGCTATTATAGAAAAAAATAATTGAAATCAACTTTGAATTTCTACCACCAGAATCGCCAACATATTTGAAATAAAATCAACCAAATTTTCATGTTCAGAAACCAATTGTTCAGTAATTATCCGTATCTAACAAAAACACTCAATAAAAACGACATCCCCTTTCCCAATTGAGTTGTCATTCTGATAATAACAAAATCCAATCCAATCCCTCCTTCTTCTAGCACGACCTCGCCTCCGTCATCATCCTGCACCCTGTCGAACACCTCAATGCAACTGACAGCAGCTGTTTGGTTCAATTCGTTTGGCGTAAACACCTTGTAGAAGTTCAGTGTGGTGGTATCGTTTTCGATACCTTCAACACATATCTCAGCCTTCGTGTACTCGTCGCGATAAGCGCTGCAATCGCCCAATGTCAAGTTGTTGAAAGGTGTGAAACCAATACGCTTGATATCCTAGAAATAAAACAGAATTACTCAAATAATGAATACTCATTCAGGCCTATATTGGGTTTAACGAAACACTAAATTGATTAATAATAATTGGCATCGGTAAATGAAGTTTGAAGAGATTAGAAGATGAGATGAAAGATTATTTTTAAACTTGATTTCAATGGTGGGAAAGGAACGGCCGTGACCTCTTGTTAAGGAGCCGTCCCAGTGGAGGGAAAGAGCTCTGTCAGAATGAAGATCATGACGGGAATCAGAATCTGGTCTCCTGAATGACGGTCCAGTGCTTTAACTTATTCAGTATTCCTTCAACGAGTATTTTATGACTAGTCCGAGTTCTGACGCAATTAATAACCATCTCGGTTCTCTCATCTCACTATTGATTTGTAATTGCTCAAAACTTTCAACAGAATAAGTCAATTTTACCGTCACACAGTCATAATGACAGAAATATTCGAATTGTTTGACGCATCTGATTGATTCGTCTTCATCACACCTTGACTACGACCTTATTAAATGTGATTTAGTTGAATCGTAGGACGAACTCGAAACCAAAACTGAAATCAAGTCAGTTGTAACCCGTAGCATCTATTTCCTATAGGTACTACTCGAATTCCAAGACTAGGGCCAGGGGACAAGAACCAGAATATAGTCATCAAATCTGTTGAGAAGTGATATTCGACCCTCACAGCAAGCGACAACAACGTGAAATAATTTACTATAGATCCACTAGAGGCTATGATCGAACTCAAAGACTGATTTCGTTCAATCTTTGAACCTTTGGTTAAAGAAAAACTGATATGAAGTTTCTTGGGAGCAATTTTAAACGCTCCAATTAAGTGACTGCTTGAGTGCTTCTATTCTGCTCTGGAATTAGTTCACCATCAGCATTCAGTCAGTGGCACGGTCAGTGGCATCATTGGTAAAGTAGTTTCCAGATAGGCAACGCCGCATGACAGAACCTATGCTCACCAATTGCTCACCAACAATGAAAAACTTGGCTGATCACAGCGCTCCTAACAGCATTCACTCGCAACAACACTCCAGCTAATGGCATTATCCTGGGGATTACAGCGCTCCTAGCAGGATTACAAAGCGTAACACTACCAGGGTCTGTAAACTATTCAACCAGGGCGCTGCTGCCACTCTATCCCGTAGGATACTTCTTTATTCAATAGTGGCATGCACTAATTCCAGACATAAGCAAAGGGATTGGATGCTTGCTGAGGGAAATCCAGTTTTGTTCTGCGATGAGAATGAACTGTATTGCGAGTATATATATCGTCGATGTTCATACTTACTTGATTCACTCCGGAAGTGAACGTTACATCTCTGATAACTTCCACGCGGCCATCTGACGTTTTCTCCACAGACGTGCAATTAACTTCGTCAGCCAGTGAAGATTCGACAGCACAAATGGTCAATAAAGCTCGAATAAGGAGTATTTGTTTCAACATCTTGTCACTTGTTCAACGTTTACCTAAATACTGATTCATATCAATACTTATCAAAGCTCTAATCTAGTACCGCATATCTTTATGTATAAGTTATTAACGTGGTGGGATAAAGACCGATCCAGAGAAAAAAGTTCTCACTTATTGGTTATATATTTATATATGAAATTTACTACAGAATCATTGTTTCCCAATTTAGGTTAAGGATGTTAATATTTGATAGTTTGGAAGATCCATCACAAAGACGTTTTTACCATCCCGAAGATAATATAACTCATTGAACAAATTGCTCAGTCAGAGAAAAGCGTTGAAAAGTGAGAATGACAAGTAATCAACAAATGTTTAATTTACTGTCATCCTTTTTTCATTCGACTCTCCGTAGTTTTCTGTTTTTTGTCTCATTCAACTTGATTATTACGTGGTAGTTTTTGTTTGTGAAGAATGAGGGAAGTTTAATGCAAATGTTTGGCCGAGAAAGATAAAATTTTCCATAATTTGCGAACTACATTACGCTTGGTGAACATACAGAATAATAAAATTCAAGATTGAGACAGTGTTGAGAGAGTATTTCCTTCTTTATAGTGACATATGCTTGATCCTTCAAAAAATAATATTGTCTATACTACCATCCTCTTTCAACAGCGTCAAGTTCTCAAAGACGCTTTGAACTCGAAAAATGATCGAGATTTTAACAATTTAGTTTGGTAAACAAACTTTTTTCGTGGATACAAGTACAGTAGTTGTCATAAAACCATCTTAATTATTCTCCTATCACACCAACACCTTATCTGTATCGCGATATTAGTTTTATGCCGAGTCATCAGTATTGTTTTCAACGTTTAGACACACAGAATATAGTTCACAGTGAATGATACGCAAATCATATGGACACTCATATGATTACAGTCACGTTCAAATGAAAATTTGTTGCTGAGTGTTTTTTCCGCAGGCGCTCGTATTTCACGCCGCAAACTCTCACGGCCGTAATTTTTGAGATATCAATATGATTGTTTTTGCATTCTGTCAATAATTGAAAAACGGAGGTTATCAAATTCACAGAATTATGAACAAAAAATTTGTAATTTTTCAAATTCTTCAAATGGAAAATGAAAAAATTAGAAAATGCGGAAACCTAGATACATATTTTGGAATATAGAAAAAAAATATAAAATGCGAAATATATCAAAAGTGTGAGCTAGGGAATTAACGGCGTTCACGTGAATATGAGTTCGGCGGGCTAGTCTATGGGTTGCGCCTAGCACACGATACATGTTAAACTCGAGTCTGAAGCGAGCGAACAACGAGCCCGTGTAGAGCGCCTGCGGCCTCTTAAAGATGAGTTGATACTTGAATACGTAGACGTTGAACGATAATATTACTTATTCAAAACTGTGAATAGTGAACTACTAAAACATAATTTTAACTGGAAAAGAACATTTCAGTCATTTGCGTCGGTGAGAAGGAGACTTCTGTAGCTCTTAAGTTTCTTTTTGTATTCTAGATCTTTTTTATTCTCCTTTTAATTAAAATTGATCTCAATTTCTCTACCCTCTAAACTAAATTCCTGATTATGATTATTTACCTATTTTAGGTGCATTAACTTAGCCTCCCACATAAAAATAAGGGGGAAACAAGAATGAAAAATAAATGTGCTCGTTTGGTGCTGAAATGTGCCGCCAACATTTCGTTTTGTGCTGGTACCGTTTACAGAGTATTAACAACTACGTGTGGGGGGCCAACTTAATGCATAGCCCCCCCACTTTTTGAATAGTATGTCTGCGATAAGTGCGTCGAAATGTGCTCGTTTTGTGCTGAAATGTGCCGCCGAAATTTCTTTTTGTGCTGATACCATTCTCGAGATATTTCAAACTATTATTAGTTCATTTTCTATTTCATTAGACTTCATATATTCATTTATTTGTTTGTGGCTTGGTTGTACATTCCAGTAAGAACAGCTTGTACTTATTCAAGAGTAACTTATTATCTTCATTGTATTGTATAATTTGTGTATAATCGACTTAATTTCTTATCAGTCCTATAGGAAATAGTTATAGGAGTAGAAAAGCGATGAGATGGGTGGAAAATATTGATACACAAGATTCATTTGAGAGGTGGTTATTGTCAAAAGTTTCATAGAAGAATATGTACTAGTAAGCCTACCTAATTTTGAAATAAATCTTTCAGCAATTAAGTATATTATATAATGACAAGTTTCTAAATATTAAAAATACTTATAATGTTTCCATTATTGTAGGCCTACTTGCAGTTATATCCATGTTTACGAACATAAAAAAGACAAATATAACCATTGTATTTTCATAGCTTTGTTATTTTGAGTGTGGTATTTTTCAGGACAAAATTTTCAATTGAAAACGCTATATTGTATTTTTCTAAAACATCGAATGTTTGGAGTAGCACCAGTGACTGTCTCCACAATTATCGAATATTTGACAAATACTCAGTTGGTAGACGGTCAACTTCTTTCGCGAATACAAGAATAAGAGTAATTTGACGGAAATCGACTTAGACTTTCTACCACAGAAATATTCAAAATGAATCAATAAAAAATATCACCATTAATAACTATCATAAATAAAAATATCTCACAAATCAACATAATTAATAAAAATACTCATTAAAAACGATATTCCTTTTCCAAGTTGACTTTCCATACTGAAAGCAATATAATCATATCCAATCCCGCCTCCTACTATTGTGAGCTCGCCGCCGTCATCGTCCAGAACCCTATCGACAGCTTGGATACAATAGGCAACAGCTGTTTGACCTAGTTCGTTCGGTGGAAACGGCCAGGTGATGTAAATTGTGATTTTGCTGTTGTCGATTGGAGTAATGCATTGGTCAACCTGGACGAAATCATCACCCAGGATGCTGCAGTCTCCTACAGTCAGGTTGCTGAAAGGTGTGAAGCCGACTCGCTTGATATCCTACAAATACAACAAAATATCTACTATTTACAGATAGCCACATCCGTGAGATTTGATGATAAATGATGTATTTTCAATTTTCAAATATCCACCTAGGATACTGCAGTCTCCTACTATCAGGTTGCTGAAAGGTGTGACGCCAACACGCCTGATATCGTAGAAATAAAACAAAATATCTACTATTTACAGATAGCCACATCCGTGAAATTTGATGATAAATGATGTATTTTCAATTTTCAAATCTTCACCCAGGATACTGCAGTCTCCTACTGTCAGGTTGCTGAAAGGTGTGACGCCAAAACGCTTGATATCCTAGAAATAAAACAAAATATCTACCATCTACAGAGTGTCACATCCGTGAGATTTTATGATGATGAATGTTTCTGATGTCTCGTTGATAGGGGTTTTTCTTGGTTTTCCTCTGTCACTCAGATCCATACTGGAATGATTCCTTAACAAATGCCTCGACCAACTCCTTCCAACTATCCAAAAACATTTAATAAAATTACCTTTCATCTGATCATCCCATAATCTCACGAATCACTCATAGACGCCAATAGATCTCAGTCATCAGTACAGTGTGTCGTTAAACCTAATATAAAAAAAATGTCAAGCTTTCAAAAGATGTAGTTGTGTTTCTAGTTGTGAATCTCGTACTGAAAAATCATTGATCCTCAAAATATGCACAGCTGTATGGTAATGATGATACTCGTTTGTTATTCATTTATGGACAAAAATCTTCTTTGTGGGTTTTTTTTTTACAGCATGAACCGAAAGTAAAATTCCTTTTCCTATCTGGCTGAACCAGACACTTTTTCAAATGTCATGACGTTTTTCTCTGCTTTGTACTCACTTGATACACATCGGAAATGAACGTCACTTTTTTAACCACTTCCACGCGGTCATCTGTTATTCTTTTTTCCTCTTCACAAGTGACTACGTCAGCAAGACAAGAATGAGATACACAAACAGCCAATAAAGCTCCAAGAAGTAAGAATAGTTTCGACATCTTGTCACTCGTGCAATCTTTACTCCAATACTGAATCAAATAACATACTTATCAAAGTTCTCATAAGTATCGTATCTTCATACGTCATTAACGTGGTTGAAGTCACAGAAAACACATGATCTTTTCAGATGAGCGATAATGAAGACTTCCATTCTACTCTTATGGAACTTTGTGTGTTTTTGTTTGTTTGTTTGTTTGTAAGCATGCAAGGTCTTTCTTTTTCTCTCTCTCTCTCTCTCTCTCTCTCTCTCTCTCTCTCTCTCTCTCTCTCTCTCTCTCTCTCTCTCTCTCTCTCTCTCTCTCTCTCTCTCTCTCTCTCGCGCGCGCGCGCAAGATCAATTCAAATTACAATCAAAAATCAAAATTAAAATTCAGAGATACGTCATTCCGGTAAGAATCCGTTCCACTTATACTACTCTGCTATACCGCAATTATAGACGTATCCACGTCAAAATACATTCTGAAGATGCATTATGTTCAAGCAAGTGTTTTTTACTATCAAATGATTCTTTATTCCGCTATCAGTGTGATACTCTCTGAATCGACTCATAATAGTTTGTAGCAAACCTGTATGTTTTGGCCGGGAATAATGTTAGTCTGCGTGTGAGTAATCTCACAGTTTGCCTATCAAAGCGGAAAGAGAATCGACAGACGAATGTGATGTATTCAGCTCATTCAGCTGATAATTCCCTCAACTGATCCTTTATCGCATCAACATCTCATCGGTATCAAGATATGAGTTCCGTGCCGTGTCATCATTGATATTTTAAATAATTTTTCATAAATATATGTAGAATTCTAATCAAATAATAGGTGAAACGGAGAAATACATGGATCTTTGTTATCATTGATGATTCAGTTTGAAATGAGGTTGAAGTGTTTTTAATCTCTGATAAATGAGTTGAATATAACGATAAAACCTGTGGTGCTTTCATATATAGCTTTCAATAAACAGTAGTGATAAACAAAATACACCTCTATTGAGATGTTTAGTTTGGTTGACACTTGAAGTTACTCCTGGTTGTGTGCTAATAGTCACTATGGTAACTTGAGCTTAAGATCGCATAGACGTTATGATTCACTACCACCAAGATATCTCATATATGTCTAGACAGGCTAGATACTGGGATATGCCTGGCTAGATACCCAGTATCTAGCCTGTCTAGATACATTGAGCCTCCCAATAAATTTCTTAGCAACCCTTCTAAGGGGTACGTATCTACAATACAGATATGATTTGTGAAGAATCGGGGACGCTGAAGAGCGAATACTGAAATAAAGATACTAGTAAGAGTGAAGGATGGCTTGACATGTAGGAATGCCGTAAACAAGCTACTTTTTCGGGGAATTGATTAGAACACAAATGAGCTTTTGTTAAGGGTTTTGGTTTAGGTTACGATCGTTTCCTCGAATAGGCCATCTTCTTTCTAAGTAAACACGCCAAGCCACGTTCACTCTTGGTAGTATCTTTATTCCAGTATTCGCTCTTCAGGCGCCCCGAAGAATCACAAATTACCACAGATGTGTGACAAGATTGTAAAAATCACTTTTTAGGTGAAATCGGGATGTTTCAAATTGGTGGGTATCAGGATTTAGGGAATGTCTCAGATACGTCAATTTTATTTGTAGCATCGATTAGTGGTAACATCATAGACCATAATAAAGTATATTCTATAAAACAATAAAGTTGTGTTATACTGACAAAACTGGCGATATTCAAAATACGTTCATTGCTAATTATCAAAGAAACGAATGGACATTGTTCAAATCATTTATGAAACCAGATTCTGAACATAATTCACGCATTCATTCATTTATTACTGATACATTTCTATGATCCGAATAAACTTTACAATTCATTACTTTCATTTTCATACATTTTAATCAACATCGAAACCTGATGAAAAAAAATAATTGTTTCTTTCCACAATTTATCTAAATCGAAATGATGCACACAAAAGTTATTCAACATTGATGAAAATATTTATTATGAACGACATGCCTTTTCCTAATTGACTTTGCATCATAATATCAACATGATCTAATCCAATCCCTCCATCTACGACAGTGACCTCACCGCCGTCATTATCTAGGACTCTGTCAATAGCTTGAATGCAATAGATCGTGGCAGTTTGGTTCTGTTCGTTTGGCAGAAACCTCACGCGGAAGTTCTCTGTAAGAACACTATTCACAATGGGAGCAAGACATTGGTCCAATGATGAGTATTCTTCACCCAAAACACTGCAATCCCCTAACGTCAAGTTGTTGAAAGGCGTGATGCCGATACGCGTGATATCCTAGAAGTAAAACAAATTGGCATATTTATCGGGTTCCTATAGCAACTGTAGAAATGTTGGTTACCATAGCAACTAGAAAACGTGATGGCAACAATTTAATATTGAAGTTGTGATTGGAGAACAGAATACACACAAGTTGCTATGACAATGTCTCTATAAGACAGACCGCAATCACTGGATTTTTACCAAAAATATCTTAGACCCAAAGCTTGGACCCCTTCAGTTCGAATCAAGAAATTTTTCGATAAACATTTCGAAGTTTCAGTTCAATCGCTTGAGCCAAAATATTTTATTGATCGACCAAATGTTACACTTTTTGAATCAACAAAGAAAGAATTGTGTAGCGATTTCCTCGAAAGAGGGTTGAAGGAATAAACACTACTATTACTACTACTACTACGACTATAATACCTCATCATTCAATGGCAATTCCTTATCCGGATAGCGAGAGTTTATATCAAATTTTGAATATTCTGCCAATTAAAAAATTATTTAATTACCGGTTCATACTCAAGTATTACTACAATAACTCATGTAAAATACCCAACGAATGTAATCGTAACACAAGACTCGGAACGTTAGAGTTATACAAAATTCCTACCTATAATAACAAACGGGAAACGGCGTTTAGAGTATGCGACATCTATATTATTCAACGAAATACCTCTCAGTCTGAGAAAGTTAGAAAAATATCAACATGTTAAAACAGAAATTAGGAAATGGTTAATTAATTATACTAATTCTAAAAATGATTGATCCAATTGTGCAGTGGGATACACTTATTATTTATTGAATTATTCTTGTGCATCAACTTTTATGTCTTTAGCTGTGTGGATATGATTTCTATTCTTGATGTATAATGTTATAATAATTTTTCAATTTCATGTCTACATATATATAGGATATACATATATTCGATTTTGTATTCCTCAACTATTGAAAAGTTTTCATTTATTTTTTCCTTGTCCAAGCTATTAATTTCATTCATCATCCCACAGATAAGCCTTTTTGGCTTTGTGGAAGAGCGTATTGATTAATCTTGTATGTGTGTATTATTTGAATCTAATAAAAAAAAAACTACTACTAGGCCTACTACTACTACTGCTATACCAACGAAACAAACATAGATATCACTTTGATATTAGAATGAACATGAGGTATTTTAAGGCATGACATTCTCATAACGACGCTTTCGATAAAAAAAAAATTGTGAAATGCCTTCACATTTTTGACGTTGCAGCGAGATTCACTTCCGGAGTCATTAAAATGATTTATTTGGTAGATAGCATTCATTTTCTCGTGTATACAACCATACCTAGCCATGCCTCCATCCATATTCTTCACAAGAACATAAGACCTTTATCTGAGGCGGAAAATTATAGTCAAAGACAGCGCCCAAATAATTCTTCTTTTCATTCATAGCCTTAACTGGGGAACAATGATTTGGTATCAAGTTTCGATGTTATTAAAAAAAAAAAACATTCACGACAATGTTTTCTAATATCATACTCACTTGATTCACTTCAGAAGTGAACGTCACTTCTCTGATCACTTCCACGCGGCCATCTCTTGTTTCCTCTTCTTCTTCACAAGTAACCACGTCAGCCAGGGAAGAGTGAAATACACAAATAGCTAATACAGCTCCAAGAAGAAACACTTGTTTCAACATCTTGTCACTTGTTATGTTTACTCGAATAATGATTATCGAATCGAATACATATCAATCAGAGTTGCATGTTATCTTGATTTTCGTATCGTGTCTCCTTATAAGAGCTGGTTACACCAACTGATAATTAAGTACTATCAATTATTTAACTATCAATTTGGGTGAGGAAAATACATAAGCCTACGTACCTGAGGGTGAAAACAAGTTTTTCACTGAAAAAATTGGCCGTGTTGTTAGTATACTGAACTGTCATTCAGGAGACCAGGGTTCAATTCCCACCATTGTTCGAATATCCTGACAAGGTTTTTTCTTCGTTTGCCTCTTGTCTGTCGTTCAGGTCAATACTGCCAGTGGGATGGTTCCTTAAGGGGGGACAACACTGGAAATCCTAAATTCTACATTTTACACCCGATCGAGTTGATTTTTTGTATTTTGGTCCCACATTACTACCAGATGAATATAAAAAATATGAAGTCACATTTTTTCCTTTTTTTCAATTAAAACCTTTATTTTGTCAATGGTCACGGAGAAACTTTTTGGTGAAAAACGGCTCTAGAGAAGTAGTTTTTAAAAAATCACATAGTCTTCTCGAGAGTGCAATCGACAAAGTTATGCATTGGTGTCACTCCAAATCATTTTTTGTAGGAATGGCAAATTTATCTATTTCACACTTTTTTTTATATTTTTTCAATTTTTTCAATTTTCAAAAATCATTTTAGGCATGATATTCTCAAGATATACTGTTGATAATGCATAACTTTGTTTATAATCCAGTTCATGAAGTATACAAAAAAAAATGTGCAATTCCATCGAGTAGAATAGATTTCATTTACTTCTCCCTTCAAAATACGTTGGAAAAAAAGATGACGAGAAAACAGCCATCAAACATTCAACTGTTTTCCGTTCTGAAGCTAATTTGGTTCGACACTATATTAATAAAAGTCAAATATAAAATATACTTGTGAATTGATTCACATTATTTCTTCAGTAGCCCAAAAAGGAGATATTAAATAAATTGATCATTAAAAAAAAAAAATTGAAAATTCCAACAAATGCACATATTTTCAGTGTTGTCCCCCCTTAACAACAGGCCACGACCGACTCTTTCCCACAATACGAAAACACCTGATAGATTAACCTTTCATCTCACCAACCCATCATCTCATATATCATTCACCGAAGCAAATGGATCGTAGTCATCAGTACAGTGCGTCGTTGAAACCCAATATAAATAAAAAACATACATACCAAGTTAATTAGCTACAAGGTCAGGTTTTAAGGACTGATGGTTAGTTGAGGGGAACAACTTATTATCGCCCTTGGTTACAATCTTATTTTTCATCATAATTAATTTTGTATAAAACATAGTTGTTGGTGGAGTCGTTGATCAAATAATAATCATTATCATCCAATATAATTATATAAAAATATGTCAAAAATGTAATAGCCACTTGGTTTAAAAATACTATTCTAATAATATTGCTATTCAATCACTAATTGTGTTGTCATTGAATTTAACTTCTGTATTTAACTATGTTTATCGATGATCATTATTACACCCCTTCCACTTTGTCATCATTTGTAACCCATACATGTAGCTTATCAGCCTAGCTGCAGTGAACCCTTTTGTTATGTTGTTGTTACGGCAACCGACCACTTATAATGTGATGTTCACGATCGACCGTCTCCCCTATCGATTAGCATCAGACGATCAGTGATCTCGACCTGTCAACACCGATGTAACAGTACGAGGTATGTAATCAATAAATATGAACGAGAGAATAAAATGAACGTCATGTTAATAATTTAACGTTTTTAACGGTATGTAACGGTTTCATGTTGGACCGGAAGTATTGTGCTATATTACTCGAGTTGAAAGTTTTTTGTTTTTGTTTTAGGCTAAATTAGATATATCATAAGATCATATCATATGGGTTCATTATAAGGTTTCATTATTATAAGGTTTCATATTTTCTCTCGTGTGCCTTGAGTTAGCTGTAACCGATTAGATTTTTTTTTTTATTCAATAACTGGATATAGTTCTACGTGAGGTTAAATAGACTAGTTTATATAGAATGTGTGTTAATGTTAGGTTAGGAACATTGAGTTAGGTTATTTCGAATGGTTTAGCGAGAATGAATCTGCAGATTCATCATTTTATATTTTTTCCAATAGACTCGATGAAATGGCAGGCAAACAAATTACAAAATTACAAATGACTTCAAATGGCGTTGAAAATGGAAAAACATTCAAAATGTATTGCTCCATTAAAACACGTGCTTTTGAGAGTCCCTATTGATGAAGACTGTTTACTGCTCATAAGATTAAACAGATAGACTCTCTTTCTTATGACGTATAATGACGTATAGAATGTGATTATATGCAAAACCAAACCATAACCATTTTGATTCTTTTAAATAGGCCTATATATGATGGTTTTATTGACACACCAACCATCTGATAACCAAGATCTATTGGGATCAGAAAAATGATAAATGAAATTATTGGATGACAAGATGAAGGTTTCTTAGGTAATGAGAAGGATAATTGAAAGGAAGCGGTCTTGGCCCATATTGTGGGGACCATCCCAGCATTAACCTAGACTACAGAGGGAAACAACAGAAAAAACCTGTGAAGATGGACGGTAGCGGAGATCGAACCAGATCCGATATGCCCGAGCTTCATCTCCGCGATCACGGATGTGCCGGTTGAATTCTGGTATTCCTTCAATTAATAATTTCTTGAGCAATTGGTTATCATTGTAAATGAATAAGAAACAAATTAATTGATTCTCAGTTGCTGATTACCATCATGAAATGATAAAAATTCAGTGTATTTTGCCTGTTGATTCAATTTCATACTTCCACCTGAAATCAAGAGTCCATGGGGGTCGATTTGGCGACGTGTCAGTATATTTTGGTGATATCTTTTGAACGATATGAGATATCAAAATTATATTAGAAAGGAAACAGGGAGCTATTTTTAATACCTTCAAGATAGTATAAGTCATATAATTATTCAAATCATATCGCCTAATTTTCAAGCGATATGGATAAAAGAAAAACATCTTCAACCGTACGCTTGACAATTATGCGACGTGAGTTATATAGTTGACCATTTTAGATGGGCGTGACTTATACGAAGCAGGGGAAATTTTAGATACCTTGATTGGTTATTTCCCTATTTCCCATGCTTCACTGTCCACTTGATTGGTTTTCATATTTTGTGACATCACGAGGGCGGACGATCTACATCGGTCTATTGTATATCATCTTAACGTACATGAAGAATTGCTTTATAGAAACTGACTTCGAGCCGTGAGCTCGAGCAATGGAGTCATTGTTGCAGACGCGAATAAGTGCCGGAAAATTCAACGTGTGAGTAGCTCTAACTGGCAGTTTAAAGTTGTTATCACCATGGTTACCCATATTTGTTTGTTATTTGCCAACATACATATATATTTGTATATATATATATTTGCTATTTGTTTTTACCAACTCTCAGATAAAGACTAACTAGACTTGGCAGGCCTATAATACCGGGCCTGGGTGGTCTATAATAATCATAAAGTTATTAAAAACTCGTCATAGTAACGTTGTTAACAACGAATTTGATATCTAATTCAGACGTCTTTTGTATGAATCAGTTCACAGGGATCAATTTATGATTGAATCGAAAGGTTTATTTCCGTCACAACATCGATTATGACATTTTGTCAACATTGACCTTCGTGTTGGCATTCTTATGACGGATCAGAACACCTGACTGTTGGTGCTGATAGATAGGAGAGACGGTCGATAAATAAGTATCTCGTATTGTTGTCACGACGGGGGTGAACTTGCACGAGTTACATTACATTAATTATTCCATGAACAAATAGTTTAGCTTCGTGATAATGTCAGGATTGTACGTTAGTAGGAAGGGGTGGGAAGAGGGGGGTTGACAATCCATTGGATGCCATTGGTATTGTTTCGTAAATGTCAGGAAGGTCAACGTCGTAATGTTTCGGAATTTACTTACATGTCAATTTTTCCAAAACAAATTTTACCATTGTTACATTTTTGTGTATTGTCGTTTTTAATCATCTTTTCTTTATTATTGCTCGTAGGCCGTATATACAAAATATACAGCTATGTTGTCGAAGTCTCAATGATTTCAACTTTATTTCATCACGTATAGCCTACAGAATTTCATGTTTTTGTTTCGTTGTTTTAGGAATTCATTTCGAACTTTTTAGTCATTATCCTTGTATTAACAAATGAAGGTGATACCATGGACTTATATTTATAAGTCCATGGTTGCACCATAGACTTATAACTGTAACTGCATGGTTTCACCATGGACTTATAATTAGATGAGCGTAGCGAAGCTTTCCATTTCACACCCTGAAAAAAATTGGGCTTCGTTTTTATGTTTTTTTTTTTTTTTGTAATTATGTACGCGGCATACAGGTCAGAGAAATGAATCAATCAACTTGAAACTTTTTCTGAACGTTGGTGTCATACCAGAATAGGTTGGGATTGTTATTTAGAGGAATCGGTCGGAAGGTTTTTCCGGAAAATAATTGGAAAGTTTGGAAAATCCTCATAAGAATAACCCGGAGGAAAAATACTTGAAAAACAAGAATTTTTCAAAAGCTCTCAAATTCTCACAAAATATGAAAAATACTATTATACACCTTTTCGGATATTTTTACAACAATTGAATGAGAAATAATGAAGAAAACGCAATAAACGTGTACATTTTATTGAATATTTGGATCAATTGATTTTGCAAAGTGTTTATGCGACAGGTTGCAGGTTACTATGAATATCAACAAGTTGCAGGTGAGGTTTTTGAACGTTTGAAGTAAGTCAAGGTTTGTAGATGTAAATTGAGCTGACAAGTTATTTTTCATTCTAGCTTGCCATACTTCTAAGCTTATCTCACAACGCGCATCCTGCGTTTTCCTAGTGATAAAAATTACACTCATGAGTGAACGTTTGAATATTAAAGTACGAGTATTTCAGATGATTCAGATTATGAATATAAATAGTTGATTAGATGAGCGTAGCGAAGCTTCCCATTTCACACCCTGAAAAAAAATGGGCTTCGATTCTTATGTTTTTTTTTTTTTTTTTTGTAATTATGTACGCGGCATACAGGTCAGAGAAATGAATCAATCAACTTGAAACTTTTTCTGAACGTTGGTGTCATACCAGAATAGGTTGGGATTGTTATTTAGAGGAATCGGTCGGAAGGTTTTTCCGGAAAATAATCGGAAAGTTTGGAAAATCCTCATAAGAATAACCCGGAGGAAAAATACTTGAAAAACAAGAATTTTTCAAAAGCTCTCAAATTCTCACAAAATATGAAAAATACTATTATACA
This sequence comes from Brachyptera risi, assembly GCA_964007535.1. Lineage (NCBI taxonomy): Eukaryota > Metazoa > Arthropoda > Insecta > Plecoptera > Taeniopterygidae > Brachyptera > Brachyptera risi. The sequence goes on along the minus strand of OZ023334.1, from coordinate 28,174,694 downwards.
CCTTTTCGGATATTTTTACAACAATCGAATGAGAAATAATGAAGAAAACGCAATAAACGTGTACATTTTATTGAATATTTGGATCAATTGGTTTTTCAAAGTGTTTATGCGACAGGTTGCAGCACTATAAATATCAACAAGTTTGAGGTGAGGTTTTTTAACGTTTAAAGTAAGTCAAGGTTTGTAGATGTAAATTGAGCTGACAAGTTATTTTTCATTCTAGATTTCCATACTTCTAAGCTCATCTCACAACGCGCATCCCGCGTTTTCCTAGTTTAAACCATGTGAAACCATGTATGCTATATTGTTGTGCGATAGGGGAGACGGTGGAGCTTTCTTTTTTTTCCTGGATACGAGTATATTTGCCTATGTAAAAATTATTCAATTATTATTTGATTATTAGTCCTAATAGTATTTACATTTCGTATTTTTCAAATATATTTTTTAATACATTTTTTAAAAAAACGAGTGAAGTTGGCCAGAATGCGAACATGTATGATACAAGCTACAAACTCGAAATGGTGAACAGGTGAAGTTAGCAACGAGCTGTCATCGAGATCGTGAGCTCGACTTACGCACTCGTGTTTTCACGAGACAAGTTACGCCCACTAAATGTATTCTGTCGGGATAATTTGTGTGAAACTTCATAATTACTTATATAAACACCATTTAAATTCATCCTAACTAGTTTTCAATGTATAGTTGTGAAGATTAGCAAGATTATATCGCTCTCCTTTCATCTTTCCATTCACCTTTTCTCGTGATGAACCGTCAATGTCTGTTATGTAGGCCTATCATAACCTCAAAACATATCGTAGGATCGAAACGCAGCTCATTGCTGAGACGTGTTTCTCGCACAAATCAGCGTTCATATGTATCACAATCTCAGCCAGAAATCAGTAGCCATCAAGTGCGTCAACAGTTCCTGGATTACTTTGTCAAGAAACATGGCCATACGTTCATTCGTTCGAGCCCAGTCGTTCCTTTTTGTGATCCCTCTGTGGCGTTTGTTAATGCCGGGATGAATCAAGTAAGTTGAAGTCGATAGAGTGGTACTTAGTTATATCAGTTTGTTCTGGACGAATCATTTGAACTTGTTTAATAATTATTAATGCTGTTATGACTGTATCAGTATGATGGGCCCTACCATTGACTTTATGATAACTATGTTAGAAAGACGGTACATTCTTATGGGAGGCTCTATAAATCTGACAGTTCAAGCTTCACCCAAAAAGCATGGTGTTTTGTCCAGATGGTGCTAGTGTCGCCGGTACTAGTCTGGTGGTGACACTAGCACCAACTGGACAAAACACACTGTTTTTTTAGTGAAGCTCGGGCCGGCCGATCACGGTTGCTCCTATAGAACTTTAACATTGGATGTACTCTCTTATAACTGCAAACTCAATGGCCCTACATTGAAAGCACCTTACGTTAGCCTTGTAGGCCTATGTTTTATAGCATTTTTTATAATGCTGAGGCCTTATAGTCTCTCGATGCTAACGTTCATGTGTCATTTATCATTGCAGTTCAAAAGCGTGTTTCTTGGTCAAACGCCTGCACCGTGCAGAAAAGCTGCCAACAGTCAGAAGTGCATCCGTGTTGGGGGAAAACACAATGACCTAGACGCTGTTGGTACAGACTCCTACCATCACACTTTCTTCGAGATGCTCGGCAACTGGTCCTTCGGGGACTACTTCAAAGTAAGCTTCCATCCACAATTTTATATTCAATCCGTAGATACAATCACCGGTACCGGATGAAAATGAGAGTGAAAAGTAAAGTCAAGTAAAATGGCACATCAACTTATCTGTATGTCACTGTTTTAGAAAGAGGCATGCGAAATGGCGTGGAACTTGTTGACTGGACCTTATCGCATTCCGCCGAGTAGGCTTTACGTGACCTATTTCGGTGGCGATATTCCGATGAAACTCGAACCGGACATGGAGACGAGGGAAATCTGGAGGAAAATAGGGTTAGCACAAATATTACTCACAACTCAGAGATATCAAAACACACCTAAACATTAATATTTTTTCACCCAATTTTAGTCATCCAGTTGTCAGATTTTATTACGGTAGTTTTGATTTTCTGTAACCAGAAAGCTCAAGTTCATCTTTGTGGTAATTATTTCAATATCAATTTCATGTTTGGTAGGCAGTAGGCTACATGTGAAAAATAGTTTCTCTAATTTAACAAAGTGTAGTGCAGTAAAATTACTTGAGTGCTACTGCCACCGGTAATAAAAATGTAATACGGTACCGGTACTAATAAGTCTAGTTCAAAGACTTTGTAGATATTTTTGGAAGTGTTGTAAATTGAAAAAAAAAAAGTAGGCCTAGGGGCCTATATATGTAATATATATATACCGGTACATAATGTGTGCTGAGCAAAAATAATGCGTCAGAGGTTCTTATGAAACTACAATTTAAACGCTTCTTCCTATTACCGGTAGGCCTAAAGGGTCTACATCAGCGCTATTCATATAATATTCTAAGTGCAATCATTAGAAGGTACTGCTTTGGAAACTGAAGTCACTTACTTTAACAATACTACTCTCAGCATGCATTCTGCATTCACCAAAAATATTCGTTATTCACAGCTCTTAACACAAATAATGCGTATTACATTTCATAGTGCTACAACTTATGATTCCGATGTAGACTGCCCCTGGAACGTATACTTCCGTTTGGGTTGTCGGACAACTTCTGGGAGATGGGTCCAGCCGGTCCATGTGGCCCGTGTACCGAGATACACGTAGACCACATGCCAGGGCGCGGATTAGCTGCGGATCGCGTCAACAAGGGCCATGCTGATCTCACCGAGCTGTGGAACTTAGTTTTTATCCAGTTCAACAGGTAAATGTAGGCCTACTGCATGACTTGTTATATAATTATAATATAATTAAATTTTTATATTGGATTCAACGATGCACTTTATTGATTGATAACTATAATTTGGCTAGGGTTGTTAATAAACAACTTCCAACAATTAACACCTTGTTGGTCCTCTCTGTTTGACTGTTTGTTTGTTTTATCTCTTTTTTTTTAAAACATGGAAATCTTGATTTTCAATCAGTATTGCCCAATTAATGCCAAGGATGGTTCAATAAGACCATCATATAATCATTGCCATGTGAAAGTGTCACATCTCGATGGTTTCAAGACTTCAAGGGAACTTGTAACCAGGTGTAATCAATTATTACAGCCCATTTCAGAGTAATAACAACAAATCTTGACACCAAGACTGCACTGTGTGTGACTTCTTTTTCGTTATAGACCACATTCTTTTACTCTCCAGTAAGTCTATGTAATTTATATACATCCATGAAACTAATAACCGTAAGCCTATCTGGACTTGATCCTTTTCGTAGTCATTTTTAGGTCTACTTCGTTTCAATTTTTCACTCAAACGTACAATTTCACTGAGAATTACGGTCGTGTTTGCGCTAGATTGTCCGACGGCAGCTTGGTACCACTACCAACACGGCACGTCGACACGGGGATGGGTTTCGAGAGGCTGGTAGCGCTACTACAGGACAAACAATCCAACTACGACACCGACATGTTCACGCCGATCTTCCTAGCAATCGAGGCGGTACGTACACCTCGTTACGAGACTCGTGAGACCTGATCAACATTATCAGAAACTACTTATACTTGTATACACGAAAAATGAATTTTCCCTCCAATCAAACAGTTGTTAAAACTACGGTGATTACATAATCTCGCTGCAACTTGAAGGGTTGGGCACTTTTAAAAATGCTGTTGCATTTCGTGGCATAAACCGAATCGGGAAAAATCGTAATCATCATCATTTCTGTGTAGGGCCTATATGAATATCAGTAGGCCTACACATATAGCGGTGATATTTGTGGGTTGCCGTTCGATATCGATTATCGTTTACTTAACATCAATTATTAATCGTATTATATCGACATTCTTTCTCCTAATCGATAATCGTATCGAATGTCAAAATATTGTATCGCATCGGAATAATTGTGTTGAAAATTGCGGCTAAACAGCTGTGTTGATTGATTCATTGCCAAGTGGTTGACCTTGGACTACGTGCAGGACTTCGGTTCTAGGAGGGAGGGGTAGAAAGATAACGGGATAGAGGAAGAGGCAGATTTATGAGCTGTAATAAAAGTACACATAACAATATACATCTGGAATCCATCCATATTGTCCGGAATATGAGCCGAAGGTTTTTCTCGAAATTTCAAGCCAAAAAGTCAACCTCGGCTTAAATGCGAATCTCGGCCTATAATCTGTCAAAAATACGTTTTTTCTCATTTTAACTGGGCATACTTCACCCGTACACTCATAACAAGGGAATCAACTTGAAACCGCGAGATATTCCACTGAAAACACGTTTAATAAATGTTTTATCATGAAGAAGCATGATTTTCCCAATTTCCATCATTTTTATTTGACGCGCAGTAATAAACATAACAAGCTTGTTGAGCTGTTAGCTGCATTTAGCTGTGTGTGGTCTAACGTCGTCTGACCTTGAGGACCACTCGTTGACTACGACGTAGCGTGAAAAACGTCTCCGACTCAAGAGACGGCCGAGCGCCAATTGACCGCGCGGTAGTCTATATTCTCGTCTATTGGGCATACCAACTCTGACGTCAATGCAAACAGCGTTTCTCATTGGCTTTCGAGTGCCCAATAGAAACCAAGAACTTTCGCGCCACATGCACTGATTGGAGCAATTACGTGAAGGGAAAAAAATTTGTTTTAAAGGGAAATAATGTTCATTTCGATAATTGAAAATTATCATATTGATATCGTATCGCCGAAATTCAATCGATTATCGGATCGTTTGAAAAAATATCGATCTATATCGTTATATCGATTATTGTTGGCAACCCTAGATATTTGTGTTTGTTATGTTGGTAGATGACCTTCTTCTTTCATGGATTCAATTAGCCCAGGTTGTCTGGATCAGAGTAGCTGGCGTTTATTTTCTTTGCGCTTTGCTTGGTGTCAAATGATGGCTATGAGGGGTGCTAATTTGAACTCACTGTGGCTAACTAATTTCACGTCAATTACAAATGGCTTGAAACCAGTATTTTATTAGTCACACTCTACTAGCAGTTGACAGCCCAGACACCAACTGACGTCACGCAGACTCGGAAACACTTCGACTTACGGAGTGTTCCGAAACGGAAAAGATCCTGATTTCTGTACTCATTCACCAACGTATGTTTTCCAAGTCCTGACAAACTACTATTTTTCTGATTCCAATAGACAATTTTTGTTCTGATAAGCTACTCAATACATGATGTTTCAATATAAAAATTATGCTTATAATAAAAATTCATTCAGAAAATCATATTAAAATGAAATAAAATAAAACTCACGTTTTTTGTCTGGACTGTTTTGCAGGTGGCGCGTGTACGACCTTACGGGGGGCTTTTCGGCTCCGAGGATACTACGGGCCTGGACACCGCCTACCGGATACTTGCCGATCACGCGCGCATGATCACAGTGGCCCTGAGTGACGGAATGTTTCCCGATCACAAGTAAGTTCGTGGCTCTAAAAGGCTGATATGCTATGCATGAAATAATAAAGTGAGGATCATTTAATATTAATCATTATTAAATTATTTAACAAAGTGTAATATAATATCTGCTTTGTTGTAGGCCTATCAATCTATCATGTATGAAATTACTTTCTTTCTTCACTTATCACGTGACTTAGTTTAGGACTATTATATGTAATTATATGTATCTATCATATATCTAGGCTTATGTTTCTAAAAAAAAGCATCAATAAGTACAATACAATATAATATTGCTTCTAGTTACAAACTGCGCCGTATCATACGTCGAGCGCTAGTCGTATCCAAGAAGTCGTTCAACGTGGAGCGAGGCATGCTGGGAGAGTTGACCAATTACGTGGCAGACACGCTCGCCGACGTCTATCCAGAGGTATGATACTTCATGTACAGTATAAATGTTTCTTATATAGGCCTATATTTAACTTTTTCACCTTTTTCAAGTCACAAATGTTTTGATTTATAAACAAAAACTTGGCCATACATCCATCCCTTCTTGCCTAACAAACTGTTATCATTCCCATATTTGTTGTTCAAGTCCAGCATGGGTAAGAGTCTAGCATAAATTGCTTTTTTTTTTAACAACAATCATCCATCATACCTCAATTAATCTAGCTCTAAGTGGGGTCACTAAGAAAAAATAGTCACCATCACTATGGAAATATTGCTTTTGTCCCTTTTTGCCCAACAAATTATTATTGTTTGGGTTATTACGGAGAAGAAAGAACAGCGATGTGTCGAGAAACTCACCGTGGAGAACCCGTCAACAGATTACGTACGTTTACAGAAACACACGAGATATTCAGTTGATATTTCGGCTACTGCTTGGTAAGTGTTGAGACAAAACAGTGACTAAAGCAGTCGCCAAAATGTTCACTAAATATCTCGTGTGTTTTTGTAAATACAGTCGAGCCCGCATATAACGAATTTCAAGGGGAATAAAAATCTGTTCGTAGAAACAGAATTTCGTTATAGAGATTTATTGCTCCTTTTCATAACAGCACTTGAATTTTAGAGATTTATAAAGATAGGCCTACATTTACGACTTTGGCCCTAGTATAGTACTGTATAAGGTTACATATTATCATCGCATCGTATCATCACTTAGTATGTTTGTAGAAAGTAATAGAAAACAACAGTGTCCTTTCATAAAGAACTCATCATCTGCCATCACATGACACCACCTCTCCCCACTTCTGGTGTTTTATTTCCTAGGTTACAGGACACTATCACGAATGGAAATGAAGGAATGTAAACAAAAAATAGATAAACAAAGTCATTGAAGATGTCACCATCACGTTATTATTTAGCGCGCGTTGAGCAAATGTTTGGGAATGGGCCGTTCCACTGTGCGTGGGACGGGGAGGGAGGGGGGTGCAGCAAGAGTTATGACCACGTGCTGTACGCGTCACCAGCTGCTACGATGTAGCCTACAGACCAGTCAAAATAAATGTAACCTGAAAATAAATTCACGCAAAATGCTCCGATTTTCGAATATTTTGTTAGAAATAGCTGAAAATAATGAGCAAAATATGTTGTAAAGTGACAAAAAATTTGTAATAACCAAATTTTGAAATATAAATCACTTCGTTATAGGTCTTCATTTAACATTGTAAGGATAGGAGATTTGAAGGGGAATGGTAATTAATTCGTAAAAACCGAAATTTCGTTAAAACCGAGTTCGTTATATGTGGGCTCGACTGTATATATAGGTGCCAAACTTGTGTCTGAATGCCCCAAAGCTCGCATCGTATTGCTCAACAACATAGGATTGGCACGATAGTGCCTCGTCTGAAGAGGCCGTAATTGCGTTCACAGAACGAAGTTAAGGCTTGATGTGGGTTGGTGCTAACTGCGTTCCGTTAACATTACATTGTTACCATCAGTTAGAGGCTTAACAGCTGTTGGTGATCATAGTGTGAATGGCGTATAACAGACCGGCAAGCCAACGCAACCCTTATTACGTATTGATCTAGCACCATGCTATTTTCCTACTTGGAACTAGTGATGACATCAATTCTCAAAATCAGGAATCAATTCTCTAAGCTCCAGAATCTATTAAAAATCTATTTTTTTTTTTTAAGTTCATCCTCAAAAAAGTTGTGTAGTCCTAATTTTAAACTTTCTTTTCAACTTTCCCGAGGCGTTCACGTAAAAAATAGCTGCTAGAGACTTCTTTGAACTGTACTGTACCATTCGGGTATTTCTGTCAACGTTCGGCTGTCAGACGTTACAACCGAAGAGATAGCTTGTGTCCAGATAGTAAAATCTCAACAATAAAGAATAATATGGATAACGAAATGACCACGTATTGGGACATGAAAAAGTACAGCACTAACCCCAAAAAAATTTAAAAGTTCTGTTTGAAAAATCGATTTTTTGATTTGAGAATCGTTTCACATTAGAATCGATTCTTAATCGATTCTCAATAAATCGATGTTATCCCTACTTCTAACCACGATCGGTGTGTTTGTTGTGGCCAGGTTGGCGCTCGTCTGGCGCAGACACAGCTGATGATCGGCCACGAGGAGCGGCTGTTGGAAGAACTACACTCGGGCGCGGTGGCCGAGTGGACCAAGGTCCTGGCGAGCCGGCCGCAGCTGAAGGAGCTGAACGTCGTCGAGATGCCGGGCCTCGTCAAGGGCTACCTCGACCTTCAGGCCTCACTCGCCCCACAACAGGTGATCACCACCCCCTCTCACCCTCCTCACCTGGTCGCACTCATGAAAGCCAAAAGCATTCTCTAATAGACCCAATCAGGGATTGTGAATGCCGATGATTATTGATTAATTGAATGATTATCAGACACTGGTTCGGAGCCATCAGTCTGCATCAGCCAGTAATCGATTGAAATCAATTGGTTCACGATTATCAGGTCTATTCATTCAATTATTCATCATCTTGATTATTCGATAATATGATTTTATTTTGAAACTTCGTACATTTGTTCAACATAATTGTTGGATATCAACTTTTACCATATTTTACTATAGGCCTATCATATTGTATTAGGCCTACATAGGCCTATATTGTATAGATCTTATTAGATTGTACTATATCATATATTCTGAATGAAATGTATCCAATTATATTTCAGTCGTTATTTCTGCTGATTATTCCTTTGAATAATTGTATCTATAATGATCAGTCATGAAACAATTGATTATCATTTGATCGATTATCAATTGATTGTGAGAAAAACGATGAATCAATGTCACTTGCTGACATTAGGCGGGAACCCGAGTAATGACAACGGGCATAGGTCTACAGATTACAGGCATCAAAATAGTGGACTCTTAACATCCCTCAGATGCTATAGCATTCACACTAGAAGTAAAACATCATATTTTATTTTAAAAAGTGGTCATGTTCTTTTTAAAGAACTTGCATGTCCATTGAATTTCAATTACCGTACTCTACGGGTAGTAGGTGTACAGCTAAACCTCCATCTATCCTTGCTCAAGAGATCTACAGTCGAGCCCGCATATAACGAATTTCAAGGGGAATAAAAATCTGTTCGTAAAAACAGAATTTCGTTATAGAGATTTATTGCTCTTTTTCATAACAGCACTTGAATTTTAGAGATTTATAAAGATAAGCCTACATTTACGACTTAGGCCCTAGTATAGTACTGTATCAGGTGACATATTATCATCGTATCGTATCATCACTTAGTATGTTTGTAGAAAGTAATAGAAAACAACAATGTCCTTTCATAAAGAACTCATCATCATCTGCCATCACATGACACCACCACTCCCCACTTCTCGTGTTTTATTTCCAAGGTAACAGGACAGTATTACGAATGGAAATGAAGGAATGTAAACAAAAAATAGATAAACAAAGTCATTGAAGATGTCACCATCACGTTATTATTTAGCGCGCGTTGAGCGAATGTTTGGGTTTGTCCGTGCTACTTTTCGTGGGACGGGGAGGGAGGGAGGTGCAGCAAGAGTTATGACCACGTGCTGTACGCGTCACCAGCTGCTACGATGTAGCCTACAGTCTGTTCAAAATAAATGTAACCTGAAAATAAATTCACGCAAAATGCTCCGATTTTCGAATATTCTGTTGGAAATAGCTGAAAATAATGAGCAAAATATGCTGTAAAGTGACAAAAAAATTTGTAATAACTGAATTTTGAAATATAAATCACTTCGTTATAGGTCTTTATTTAACATTGTAAGGATAGGAGATTTGAAGGGGAATGGTAATTAATTTGTAAAAACCGAAATTTCGTTAAAACCGAGTTCGTTATATGTGGGCTCGCCTGTATAAAAAAACATCAATGCAGGGAAATTTAAAGATGACTTATGAGGGAATAGGGTAGACAAAATATAAATGATGGAAGCAGGAAAACGATAGATCTGGCAACGGTGCATGAAGGTCACACACTGTACTGTTTTGTCATTTTTCAATTTCAAATATACTTTCCAGATTATTGTGCCTCTCTCCTCCGCCACTACCACCTCACCGCTGCCTGTTGAATCTATTCAAGTCACTGCGTCGCCACCTGTGGAGATTGCCAGCAAACTACAGCCTCCCAAGGTCGACACAGCACAAGTTAAGGTCAACACAGCACAAGTCAAGGTTGACGTAGCACAAGTCAAGGTTGACGTAGCACAATCCAAGGTCGATTTAGCACAACCTAGTGTAAATGCTGGTACAAACCGTTCAACAACTCTCACTGCAGAACAAGGTAAACAGAACAAGGTGCAAGTCTCAAATTTCTCAATCGAAATCGATTTGAGATCAAGACTCGAACTCGGCCGAAAATATTTTTTCCCACATTGAAATTTCAAGTCACGAAATACTTTCAGATCTCGAGCGAGCAAGAGTGGAAGGATTAATTTCTTTTCTTCTCATCATTCATCAGATTGGTATTAAAAATACAGTTTCTGAAACTTGTGAAAAAGCTTCGTTTCTCTATTTTCGTATTTAATTTTGAATCAAATTGAATTCGCTTGCACGAATTAAAATAGTACTCCAGCTTGCTCCAGTCTCGCTCGAAAATGAGACAAACATGCTCGAATTCAAAACTCTCCGCTCGCACCGCCCTAGTAAGCATTACGTTCTTACATCTCTTCTGCGCATTTGTAGTCTTAAAATATAAAAATTGGTAAGAATTGATGATTAGACCTCTACAGTAATTAAATAGTCTTTCGTCTTATTTTTCTATCATCTCATTAGGCATCACAGCAACAGATCTTGGTCATCACTCATCAATATAGTGCGTCGTTGAACCTAATATAAAAAATATTAGAAAGTTGAAGACATCAGTTAATAGGGATAGGCGTAATATTGCAATAAAATATTTTTTTCATAGTCACCATACCACAGGCCTACAATAATTTCAGCGACTACTGTAATTTAGAAATAACAGAGATGATATTCTTGTCAGTATTTGATATTTACAACTTCTCTCTGAGTGACTGTTTTGACATCAGTGTATTGCATCCTTTCCCTTAACGTAGAAAAATAAAAATAAAAGTTACAACTGTCGACTTGATGTTCTTGCAGCGTTCAGACTGTACGACACGTTTGGCGTCGACGTCAAGACGATATCGCGTCTGGCGGAGATCGAGAAGCTGACGTTCAACCCCGCCAACCTCAAGGCGAGGCTAGACGAGGTGAAGAGGATGTCGAAGGAGGGGGGTTCGGTCGACAATGCGGCCGCTAGCCGTCTGGTTGCCGCGCTACGCGAGAGGAAGGTGGCTGTGACGGACGATTCGCTCAAATACGAGTATCGGAAGGAGCTGCACTACATGTTTCCGGAGGTGATTAGACAGCCAACTTTGACAAACAAAAATACGTTATTATGCTCAGTGTCAGTTAAACGATGGAAACTTGAATGTTATAATTGACAACGATAGTTTCTAGGCCGTTAGATCAACAAGTGATGCAAATGAAATCACATATACATCAGGGATTGCTAGACACGTTAACAATTAATATGATATGTAACGTAATAATTGAAGAGTAGTTCTACTACCATTCCTCCACGATGGTGGTCTTACTACCTCACAAGAAATTATTATAATGTGACTCTTGAAACAAAAACTGTAATTTATAGTAAACTAATAACTTCAGGGATAATGAACTAGCCAATCAATTGTGTCGGTGAAAAAGAATATCCGATCTATTTCTCATTAATTTGTCTGTTTCTTGTTTTATCCCATCTTCTTACTTCTATTTATTAATCATTTGTGTTTCGAAAAAGTAAATCTCGAATTGACAATAACCAGTAGATTCAATGAATAATATCTGTTCATCTTTGCCCAGTCAACTAAGGCACCACTTTAGTAGCTGAAGTCACCGTTGAGCGTGGGTATAAGTACCGCACTAGACACGGGTTTTTGTAAACGTCCTTTCATTTGTGATCACGATCCAGTTTCATTATCACCTGATCATTTGTACCTTTCAATAGCCTAGCTGTTGGTGGGTCGTTATCAATAATCAATCACTAATCAGTAAATAACGTGGAATTAATTATTTTGTAACTTTCTATAATTTTTTGTTTTACTTTGACTCTACGTGAATGTGTTAAATCGAATGTACTCTCTCTGTCAGGTGGAATGCAAGGTGCTAGCACTAGTCCAGGGTGGGGGGCTGGTGGACCGGGTGGTGAGAGGGGGCAAGAAGGTCGAGTGTGGCGTGGTGCTGGACTACAGCATGCTGTACCACGAAGCGGGCGGGCAGCAGTGCGACAAGGGGTGGCTGCGTTTGGACAGCGGAGCCGACTTCAAGATAGAGGAGGCCATCAACCTGGATGGATACAAAATACACTACGGATACATCGAAGGTGAGTTCGATGATGGGCTGTGGAGATGTAGGAGGTGGGATTTGACGATTATGAGTAGTCGATCGAATCTAAATATATTGCGAAATCATATTTTTCGGGGGGTTATTTTTATTCAAAATATTAGGCTATTTTGAATAGAATATTATTCTGAGAAATGTGTTCAAATATGAAAACAACTGATAGACCATCTAGTTCGAATTGATAACAATAACCATTTCATCACGTAGTAGGCCTACTTGTCGAAAATAAGAGGTCAACGGACAACTTCCTCCCTTGGATTAAAAAGTGCGAAAGAATCTGAAATTTCATTCAATAATCCCGTTAATCTTGATCTAGTCTAAAGTTTGCTAAAAAAAAATCCAGTATTCTGCCACAAAATGCCACATTTAAATAAAATGATTTACCAAAACAAGCTGATAATGAAAATTAAGCCATAAACTGATGTTATAAACATTAGTTTAGAAATGATAGAAACAGAGTCTACCTAGATTTAATCTAGGCCTATACTTGCAAGCACATAGCGAGTATATGATTTTGATTCCAATTTCGATTTCACTCCGAGTCCCTGCTTATAAATCTCCACATAACCTCCTGTCATTGCAGACGGCAACCTTCACGTGGGCGACGTGGCCACACTGGAGCTGGACTTTGAGCATCGTCTCGGCAACATGCGCAACCACACGGCAACGCATCTCATCAACGGCGCACTACGACAGATCCTGATGCTGACTTCGCAGCGCTCGAGTAAAGTCACCACTGACGTGAGTTGGTACATAGTCACTGTCATATGTGATCATTTATTTCAACTTTTATGTCATCAATATTGGCATAAAAAGGCCTCGTTGATGCGCCTCCAAACTCCAACATTCATTGAGTCATTCATTTATTTGATATTCTATTTATGAGCTTGTATAGGAGAGTACAATTTATGTGATTGGCCTAGTAATTTCTAATTTGTATTGAATAAAATGACGGGATAAAATACTGTGACGTAACTTGAATTATATTATTAGTATTTATAAATAGTAGGGCTGTGCGAGACTCGAAATTTTCGAGTCGAGATCGAGACTCGAACTTGCTCGAAAAGATTTTTTTCCAGATCGAAATTACGAGTCTCGAAATACTTTCGGGTCTCGAACGTTTGCTAGCAAGTGAGCGAGAATAAACTCGTCATCTTTTCATCATTCAACATATTGATATTGAATAATAAATATATAGTGTCTGAAACTTATGAAAAAGTTTTGTTTCTGCATTTCTCCCTTCGATTTTGCATACAGAACTTGCTGAATGATAACAACGCGCATCATATCACAATGTCAGTTGGACCGGACCGACTAACTCCGAGTGACTGAGTAAGAATTCTGTTGAGTCGCAGTTACCACCAGACACGCACACGCGTCTCTCTCCCTTCCTCAGTTCCTCCCCCTCTCCAAACTCTTCGAGGACAGATTAAACGTCATCACACGTGTTGCCGAGTGCCAATGGCAAAAAGTTTGCGCGTCGTCATCGGCAAAGTTAGCCGATCAAGTAGCTGATCAGTAGCAAACTTATCAAGTAGTTCCGCCCGGTTTCTCTTGTACGCAATACAAAATTGTCGTAATTCTAACCGGGAAGTGATGATTTTCGTGGCCATCTTTTTTAATATTCATTGTATCCACTTCAAATTTTGCACTTGGATAACTATCATGCTAAAACTGCAAAAAAACTGAAAATGAAATAAAAACCAACAATGTACATGATCACGTATTTGGTTTTTACGAAATTTTCAACAATGAAATTTATTTTTCGTTTTTCTCAAACAATAATATTTTTCAATTCAATTTTTTCACGAAAATGTTGCTGAAGTATTGTTCAATGGTTGGTCATATAGTTTTTTTGATATTCCTGCTATATTTCAAAATATGATTTTATTTACAATTTTGTTTTTTTTTAAATTAAATTTTCTATAAAATTTTCCATAAAATTTGTGCTCGAACTCGCTCGAACTAAAATAGTGCTCGAAACTCGCTCGAAAAAAGGCAATCTCGCTCGAAACACTCGCTCGAACTCAAAAAGCTCTGCTCGCACAGGCCTAATAGATAGCTAATGAAAGATATATGAGTTGATATAATGATTTCTTTCAGCAGTAAAGCTAAAATCGCACAAGGGTGAGGCCACGCTTTGCTATAAAATACGTTCCTAAATTAGATTAGCCCACTAGACGTGTTTGATGAGTGAGGTTATGTACGGTAAATTGGCTGTAATTAATGCCAATCTGGTTAGGTTTATGTTCGGTGATGATTTGAATTAGGTAGAGACACTTGCCTCTTGTATTCCAGCGTTCCGCCATGTTGCTCCCTGTCGTGGGCTCACGCCACGTGGCTACGTATGCACGCACGCTACATCATGAGTAATAATAGGCCTACGTTGCTAACGACGATGACCAAACCTCATAGCAACCTTACCTAAAACCCATTAAGGAAAACCCAAATGAATCCTAAAATCGATTGGCATGGCATACGAAACAATCAAGATTGTCGTTTACATTCCAGGGCCTCTCGTTCGACTTTTCTGTCTACGATGAGCGTTTCACGGTGGCCGAGCTGGAGCGCATCGAGACGGCCGTCAACGATTGCATCAAGGCAAAGGCGGAAGTGTGCCGGCGGACAGTGACGGCCAACGAGATGCTGGCGATGGACCACGTCACGCTAATGCCCGGAGAGACGTATCCCGAGCGAGAGATACACCTGATCGAGATAATAGCCGACCAGCTCATGACCTCCAGGTAACCTGTGGGTTCATTCGCTTTTCTGGCGGAAAATTAAGAACAGTTTGAATATTCAATTCCCTTGGTCGAAACTTTTTCATAACCAACATAGAAAAGATGCCACGAACTCATTGTCTTTCAATAGGACTAACGATGAAAGCTAGAATCACAGTGGTGACGTACCACCAAAGAAATTATAATTGCAATGTAACTCATGAAACAAACTGTGAATAGTTCACTAATAAGTTTAGGAATGATGAACAATCCCATCATTAGTGTTGAAGGAAGGGAATCCTTATCCGCTTTGTTGATATTTATTTATTTTTTATTTTTTAATAACATCAAAACTTGATGCAAAATCATAGCTCCGCAATTAAGGCTAAGGATGAAAAGTGGGATCGTTTGGACGGGGCACCACAAGGGCGATCTTACACCCCATTCTGATTATTTTCTCTTTGTTGATTCTTCATTGTCAATATCATGGCATGAAATGTATATTGGAAACATTTATTTAAACTACTTGCAGATCCTTGTTTTGTGATCTAAAGTCAAGCCAACATGCCAAAAAAAAAAATTTAAAAAATAAATGGACCTGAATAAAAAATTCGAAAAAAAGATTCTTCATTGTTAATATCATGGCATGAAATGTATATTTGAAACATTTATTTAAACTACTTGCAGATCCTTGTATTGTGGTCCGAAGTCAAGCAAACATGCAAGAAAAATATTACTTTTTAACTGTAATCAAATAATTCAAGTTCAATAAACCAGAAAGGATCCTTCATACTATATTTTAATCAAGTTGGTAACAATTTCTTTTGATGATCTTTTCAACTTAGACTGACGAGTGAAAGTTTTTGTTGTCGTGTTGTTCAAGGGAGCCGTGCTGCGGTACGCACGTGCTCAACACGGCTGACCTTGAAGAGTTCTGTATTCTGTCACTGAGATCGGCCGGCACCAACACTCGCAGCATCAAGGCCATCACGGGTCCAGCCGCCAGGACGGCACACAGGTAGCGTGGAAAACTAGCGTTGCCGTTCAGTGTCAAAAACAGGCTTTTATTCATTGATTTTTTTATTGATTTATTGAGATCCAGTTGTACCGAAATTGCTAACTAGAGATGGTTTTACCAACTGAAATCAAGTATTAATAAATTAATTATTGATTAAGGAATAAAAATAACGTATGTAGCCTTGAACCAAAGGTGATTGATAACAAGTTGTTCCGCTAATGTAATTATTGCTTAATTCACTAACCATCAGTTGACAAAACCAGCTGAATCAAAAATCAAGCAAGCAATCAAGAATCAAAGCATCAGCAATTAATGGCAAATCAACTTGTCATCACCCTTGGTGACATGTGTTATTTTTGTACCCCAACTATTAATCAACTAATTACCAGTTGTGACAATGGGCTCTAATGAGAGTAATTGAGAATTAATGTAATAAATTATTGAACATCATTCACAATATAGGCCTATATCCAAATAATTAGGCCTATATAACCATTTTCAAATAGGCATAACTATGCTTCATTGTTGCCAACTTTTAACTGTTCCTCTTAGAAGCTCAGCGCAGACTTTTAAAACTTATTCTAATGAATAATAATAATCGTGATTGATCAATTTTAATCGATTACCGACTGATACAGATCGATTTTAATCAAACGTCTGAACTCGATCATCGGCAAATGATTACATAAAAATGATTACATAATTATAACTGTAAATTGATTCTATACGTTATTAAACTAAACTTCATCATAAGAAGGAAACTCAACTCACTCAATGTGTTGCCCAGTCGGCCTAGTCTATTCATTGTATTAATTAACAACTTGTCAATCAGTACTTTAAAAAAACTGAACTCCAGATGTCTCAAAATCACTGTTTTTATTACTAAGTGGCACTGCCCGTAATCAGTGCCGTTTACGTTTTAGTCAAACTGTATGTACGCACATTATAAAACTGTGATCGTACGTCAACTGAAGCCACCACTTTTGTAGCTAAGCGGAAAAGAAAAAAGAAGCGGTAGAATACGACTCTTTTTACAGTGAAACCTCTGTCCAAGGGACTAGGAAAATGAAACCATCCATGCAAATAAAGACCCATTCAGGAAAGTTTTACATTGATTATATGGAAGTGGGGTATGACAAAACGAATGGTACAAGCAGGAAAACAGTGTATCGGGGAACGGTACATAGAAGTTTCACTGTAGTTAGTTTCAATCTCATGATGAACATCACTTAAAACGTCTATTGTGTTCGCAGGGCCGGTCGCAAGATGCTGAACAAGATCACGCAGATGGCCAACAAGGTGGACTCGTTCCTCGACCCGGACGACCTTGAGAGCAACAACGGCGAGGCGCTGGGCGTGCGTTTGCTGCAGCTGAAGAAGGACTTGGCGGACGGCGCGCAAGTACTACCCCACGTTGTACGTGTCAAGTGCGCGGACAGCGTGGACGCGCTCGTGCAGAAGCTCAAGGACGGAGCGAGGAGCTCTTTACGGTAGATAACTTCATTGTGTTTTATGTTGCGTAACCCTATGCGGTCCCCTATCGAGCCAGCCCCGACGTCAAGGTTGCCACTGCAGTGAAACCTCTATCCATTGTTTTTCAAGGGATCAGGAAATCTAAACCATCCATGCAGGAAAACGATCCATGCAGGAAAATTTAGCATTGATTAGGCCTATATGGAAGTGGGGAGAGAAAAAATGAATGATACAAGCAGGGAAACGATCGATCCGGGAACAATGCAGAGGTTTCACTGTATTATTATATATTCGAGTAGGACATCTAATTCATTGAAAGTGAACTATAAAATAACATACAGTAAATGAATATTCATAAAATTGAAAAATGAAGTAGGGCCTAAAAGCTAATATTAATTTGATAATATAATTCAATATAAATATAAATTAATATGATTCAATGATGTATGATATGATATGATTTATTGAATGATAATATGATTATAAAATTAAATGAAATCAAAAGCCCACAGAGCAGCAACATTATCACATTCTCAGTGCTCAATGACTATAATCTGGGAATAATATAATGGTTACTAAATAATGTAAGATGAAACGCATGATCAAACAAAAAATATCAGTATTTAATTACGATTGAACTAACGAAAGACAATTCACTGCCCTGCATTTTAATATAATTCAAGAAAGGTCAAATGAACAGGGTACACAATACTATTGTGTGTGATGAAACACAAAAAAAAAATTATAAATCTCGGACCATTTATGAATTACCATTTGGAATGTAATGGTGAGCATACTTTCAAGAGAAGCCTGTTTGAATTTGTCATTTGCGCGACATTTTTGATAAGCATGCTGCGCGAAAATATGAATAGGCCTACTTCATGAATTATGCAACCAAGCGAGACAAAAGTCTCCTGCTCAATGTCTCAGCGGGATGTGGGACTCCAAAGTATGAGGGGGGAATATCCCGCCAAAATCAGGGCGTATTGCAACCCTACCCGACATTGAAATAAGTTGGTACCGTTGGTTGTCAGGGCTGACTCGACATCCAATTCCACGCTGTTTGTCATATAGAGAGTTTGTCAACTCCATCTCGTTGCAAATTGTTGTAAGTGAATGATACTGTATCTATTGGGCCAGCCATTCACTGCCTTCTCAAGCATTGAAAAAGTTTCAAACAGACTATAATAATGGAATAAGAAATGTCCAAACTACCAAAGATGGCCGCCTCTATTTGATGCTTGTATTAGTGTGATGTTTTAGGCAATTCCAAATGTAACTACACTTTCAGTGAAGAGAAAATATATAATATAGGTCCTTTAGGATATATTGTAGTGATAACATTGATTAATCGAGAATCGATTCAGAATCGATTCTAATGTAAAATGATTCTAAAATCAAAAAATCGATTTTTTTTTCGAGTCAGTGCTGTACTTCTTCACGTCGCAATACGTGCTCATTTCGTCGTCCATATTATTTTGTACTGTTGAGATTTTACTAGACACAAGCTATCCTTTCGGTTACGTCTGACAGCCGAACGTTGACGGAAATACCCGAACGGTACAGTACAGTTCAAAGAAGTCGCTAGCAGCTATTTTTCAAGTAAAACGTCACAGGAAGGTTGAAATTTTTTTTTAAATTACTCAACTTTTTTTGAGAATGAACTTTTTTTTTTTTGAAAAGTGGTTTTTAACTGATTCTTGAGCTCAGAGAATCGATTCCCGATTTTGAGAATCGATGTCATCACTAATATATTGATTGTAATATCCTTTTATAAAGTGATGTTAAGGATGTTCTTATTGAGGATGAAAATGACCAGCGGCTTATGTTAAGCAATGGCGTAGATAGGACCTCATATGACAATTACCTCGATAGATGAAGGTTTCACTGTGTATCATAATCCAGATATTACCAACATCTTTCTTATGCACGTGTATTACCTGTTGACAGTGAATCTCTGGAACTGGAAATGCAGGCAGTATTAAAGTCCAACGCAGAGCCGTACGTTGTGCACTACCTGTGTTGCTCCTCGCAGATGGACTCGATACCTCTCCAGAAGGCCACCCGGCTGTGTCCCGACGTGCCCGTCCTCCTGCTGGCCCGGAGCGAGGGAGTCCTGAAGGCCCGCTGCTGTGTCCCCAAGGTCAGTCAGACCCAGACAAGCTTCTATATTTTAATCTTGATATTGGCCTAATTCTGATGTTGGAAAAATAGATTGTAGTGAATAAATCAGTTGAAAACTTCAGATTTGAGAAAAAATGGGTTGGGTAAAATTTTGTATTGATGTAACATTTTGATGTAAAATTGTGTAACATGAAAAACTGATACAAAGTCATTGCCTACTGATAAAATGTAAGGATTACGAGGAAGAACCATTCAGGTGGGGCACCTCAAGGGCGATCTCATCTCCTCGAGTAAAATAATTATAATCAGAGTGACAAATTGAATAAACTGTAATTTGAAGGAGTTTAATGAATAATTTACACGTGAAACATTTGTGGTTTTTTGTAAAAGGAATCTTCGATTTTTTTCTGATATTGAATTAGTATAATAGGAACGTGGAACAAAAATAGACGAGCTCTGTTTTTCCATAAGCAAGACAAATTCACTCCATTTTGTTGTTTTAAGAGAAAATAATCTGCAAAATTTTCAAAATTTAGTAAAATTTCAAATTACAGTTGCCCATCTGACTCATTCAGCTAATGCTCTGCTTCAGAAACTGAAGTCAAGTCAGGCATGGGTTCGAGTCCCGCATAAGGCATAGCTTTATGTCAACATCAATCATGTACGTACATATTATCTGTCGTTCATTCATCAATCAGGCTGTAAGTGGGGTCGTTAAGCATACAATAATTATTGCGTTTTAACTCAAAATCTCAATAGGCCCACTGAGTAGGCCTATATCCAGTGGCGTAACTACCGCGAGGGCAGTCGGGGCAGTCGCCCCAGGGCCCACGCTGTATTTCCATAGCTTGCTATACTTTGACTACATTTTGGTGAAAAGTAAACTATTTTTCCTCTCAAGAATAAGTGTCATTTAATCTTTATCTTCAATAGAACCATTTTGTTTCATACAATGACATAATTGTGAAGGTAGGTATTTTGATCATCATTTTGAGTGTAGGCCTATTCTAATCGTCTTCGATAGTAAATTGAAAAAACATGAAATATGGAGGTTGCATGCTGAATGTTATCGAAATTCCATCATTTGAATTGATATATAGTTTTTTAGGGGGGGGACCACGTGAGTCCTTTGCCCCAGAGCCCAAAATTCCTAGTTACGCCACTGCCTATATCTCGAACAAATTATCTGCGATGTAACTACGGAATTAATGTTTCAATATTGTTCATCTTCTTCGACTTGAATAAGCATAACACAGTCTTAACCACTTGACGGTCATGTACCTGTATATATTTGCGTCCATGCGCTGTGGTCCTAACAAGCCGCAGACTCATATGTGCGGTTTTACACTTCCTAATCCGTAGCATTCAATATCTCAAGAGCATTACGTCATATTATTTACATAAGACTTGTACTGACATCTAAAAGATAGATTGAGGAATTGTTGTTATTTTTTTTTTTTGCGATTGAATGTTATCGAAAAATGATACAATACAGTAAGCTGCTATTCCAGAACCTCATTCTAGGCTACATGTGTCAAATTGACAAGCCTCTGAATGCTAAATAACAGTAGTATTGGCATATTCATTGTTTCACATATCAAATACAAGAATATATCAATACAATGGTACTATTTTTTCTGCTATAAATGTTATAAAAAGCCATGCAAATTATAAACACAAGTATCTGTGCGATATAACCGCAAAATAACCCAGCCTAGGAGGTAAGGTAGTGATTACCTAACGTGACTGTCTAGCAGGTTAATAACGTCCTTCTGAGATAAAGAGTGTGATTCCTACTGGCTTACAACAGACATGCTTTAATAACACTCGTTTTTCCCTCGTCCATGCCTCAGAATCTCTGTTCGAACGGTTTCAACGCGGAGGCGTGGATGCAGCCCGTGCTGGCTGCATTCAACGCGTCGGGCGGGCCACCCAAGGGACAGGACCCCGCCCAGGTGTACAACATGAAGGCGCGGAAAGTTCCCGACGAAGAGTTCAAGGCGCTGGTGCAAGTGGCAGTGGCGCAGGCGAGGCAGTTTGCGGCGGAGAAGATGAACGTAAAGACTGAAGTGGCTGGAGCAAAATAAGGAATTGTGGCGGCAAATAGAAATGTGTACTTATTATGTTGAATAAAGAGAGTATTTATTGTAGATGAACTGTATGAGGGGTGGTGAACTCGTTGCCATGGTAGCTAACTGCTATGCTGCTGATTTGATATCCCATTGTTGTGAACTATATTCTTATGACTTCAATTTCGAATTGTAGCTTCAATGAATAATAATTAATGAACAATCTAGCTGAAATTCAAGTTCTCAAGTAGTCAGAAAATCAAATCGACCGAAAAATACTGAAATTGTATTATGAAATTTTGAATTATCAAAATATTCAACATCAAGGTTATGGGTCGGGGGGGGGGGCATTCATGTACGTCTAGCAAAGATGCTAGCGATCGCAACTTGCGATCATCAAAAACCTCCCCGCAAAGTTGATAGCAAATTGCCGCCATGACAGTTGTTAAACAGGTTTCGTGCCTTGCTAGAGCTTGCTAGACGTACATGAATGCCCCCCAGACTTCTTGTTTGAATTAGACCCTACAGCAAAATCTGAATTATAGTTCAAATTAACAAAGGTTCACTGTATAGTGTATATATCATTTGTGAGGCAGATAATAAAATGCAAAATAGGCAGAGAATAAAATCTCCCCTAATTTCTACAAAATAGTAGAAGTACGTACACACTTTTAGTCGTGGTTTTCATTTTGTAACATAGGACCTACTGTATCTCTCATCATTGTTTCAAACAATTTAAAATACTTTTACCCAGCCAATTTTTCGTTTCAACTCTCCAATAAAAATATTAAATAAACATTAAAAAATGTTTTCCCTAAGCTGTAACCATTAACGTAAACTTTAATTCTGAAACAGCAATATGTATTAGCGTAACAAATGAACAGTATTAAAATTTACAAGACACTTCTCATTAGTTATCATTACTCATTAATAATTGTTATGTTGTAATTTTTTTAAGAATGTCGTCTCTCAATAAAGCGGATTACATCTGTGGCAACTAGTATACTACTCAATAGGGACAATTAATCGAAAGTTTCTCTTGTTAGATCCATAAATGATGGAAAAAAATTGTAGCAATACCGTATATATATATATATATATGTATGTGTAGATATCAGCTTGTCTTCAAATAACTTTCTATTCTGTATAGTAAATGTGAACATTAAATACTTATACATCGGTGGCAAAAATTTCTCTTCAGGTCGGTTTTTACTTGGGAGTAAAATCGACCAATGGAGCCTCTAGATCGATATGATGAAAGCCGAATCGTTGCTCCTAAATGTCATCGCAACTCACGTTACGGTTTGATTTTGTAGAAGGAATTACGATTGTTAAATATATATTCACGGAACTTGCCAGCACAGTTGTTTAGCATCACTGGCTCACACGCTCTGGGTTCGTGGTTTGATTCCTGACGTGGAATTTGTTCAGTGACGTTGCTACAGTGAAACCTCGTATTCAATGTACCAGAACAAATATTCTATATTGTTTATACTGTATTGGGATTATTTGGGATAAGATAAATTATACATCGAGGTTTTCTGTACATAGAAGCGGTGTCTCCAGCGTATGGTTTTGGAGAATTATTCTCAGTTTGACCACAAACTAAATTATCCAAGCGTTATAATGTGTAACTATCTCTTTGGTTTCTGGAGAGTTTTTAGATCCATTAACCAACTTGCAGAAAAATTTTCGCCCACCGGTAGGGTACTGATAGTTGAATTAGTTGTGATATATCGACTGAATTTTGTAATGTTAAATTCAGGTATTTGGCTGTATTATTATTTAGTGTTTACCAAGTAATGTGTATTAATAAAAAAAGGGTTGCCGTTCGATCAAAAATTTGCAAACTGTACCAAAATTTTCATATTGAAAATCGATCAAAATTGATGGAAAATTTTCAAATCGAATTGAAAAAATTACATTTACTGGTAGCAACCAGATTGGTGACAGACAGCCATGTAGCTGTTTACTACACTCTGTCTTTCATCTGATTGAGTTGGTTTGGCTTGGGTTTCTCGAGCAAAGTGCCAAATTCTCAAGAACATTTATGATTCTTTAATCGATACTGCCTATTAATCGTTGTTTTAATATCCAATTCACAAATTATTCGGTTATCAAATTCGAAGTCCTAAAATAGCAAACCGTTTGAAATTATTGAAATTGAACGACAACCCCATTAAAACCGTAGAGCTATTAGACCTTTATACCCAATTGAAATGTTGTGCGATCATCTCAGCACGAAGCTTTGTTGTGCTAATTGTGCTGCTGACATCCACATATCAAACTGCTGATTATGCTGATGATGTGTATGTAATGTGCAATTATTGATATTATATTTATTTTGTTGCAATTGTGGCTACAAGATGTGCTCAGGTATACTTGTAAGTACGAAAGATTATCGTTCCGATTGACCGTCTCCTTTATCCTAAACCACTGCGTAGCGCTGCAAGCCAATTCATCTCTCGTTACTACCAAAAGTAGACCTATATGTTGAAACTAGTCCGACGTTATTTGATGTTCGTTATTTAGGTGTTTTCTTTCAGACGTATAATTACAAATTGTAGTTTTGCGTACATGAGTTTTATACGTAGTAGCTTCCATTTTTGTATAGTACTAATCAGGTGTACCAGTACCTTTTGATGTAATTAATTATGTACTGAAACAAGAACGAGGATAAATATTATAGGTTTCAGACCTAGAGTATATTCAAAATATTACATCAATAAGTTGCATGCATCTGTTTTAGATTTAATTTCAATTCAAATGGAACATTCTAACAGGTGCTATTTCTGAAATACTTGATGAATGAGCAACCAAATAGTTTAAAGCTATTAACAATGGTCTTCAAATAACTTCGAAAATATGTTCAACATTCAAAATCTCCTGATTCAATCGAAACGCATGCTATTGAAGGGTTCTATCTTCATTGATTTATTTATTATTTATTTAAAACTCTTACAATTGCACATAAATGCGCGGTGGTGAGTTTCCTAAGTATCCCTATCCCACCGCCTTCCTAACCCTCTGACGGATCATTAACGTGGCCCGTAATCAAACCAGATAAACTCACCTGAATAATGACGAATCGTTGCGCATTTTACAATAATTCTATACTAGAGTAATTTAGACCCAGCAAAATTGTTGAAAAAGGGTATTACTCTATTAAATTATCAAGCAATTGGATTTAATCTAAAATTTACTTGAATTAATTGAGTTTTAGTGACCAGTTGACCCATACAGGTTGATGCTGATGCATAACAGTTTCCAATATCAGTTACTATTTCAGTCTTAGTCCTTGGCTGTTGTCCTAATTTTCTTATGAATATAGAAAATAGAGGCTATGGTTTTCACAAACTGTCTTAATTTTAGTTTTGGTCTCAAGCTTGGCCAAAGAATCAACTTGAATCCATCTTAGACAAAAGCAAAAGGTGTGCTTAGGATAAACGAATCAGATAATTCAAAAATGATTCTGACTGAACAACTTTTGAAGCACACAAATTATTGCATTCTGTTGGAAGTTTCAAGCTGTTTTTAAGTGTTCAAGTTTATTGAAGCTTATTAACAGTGCTATGAAAATATGTCTCCTAAATAAGCACAACTAGTTTATCGAAGATTAGTTGTGGTCTTCAACCAACATCTTCTCATCCAGTAGCAATAACAGGCAGGAGTGTCAACTTTAGTAAGAGAAAGCATGCCGCCCCCCATGGCTCATTCATTCGAAGCACCACATTAGAAAATGAAGACGAGTGAGGCTTGGGTACGAGTCTCGCAAAAGGCAGGGGCTTTTGAGAGCTTCCCCTCACCTTTCATCATTTCATTATCACCTGCTCATTTTTACCTCCAAATAACCTAGGTGTTGGTGGGGTTGTTAAGCACTATTAAAAATTATAAAAATACTGTAAAAATAAAAATCGTTAGATAATCAATTGGTGGCCATTTTTTCTATTTCATTGCCAATCTAGATCACAAAGAGTTCAATCTCTTGATATGTTTTATATCGTATGTTGGTTTCAACTTTCAAGGTTTAATATTCTTTTCAGTTGGATATCAAAGCAGCCACCCTTTTAACTCTATCAACTTCTTCACGATAAGAGTCATACAGACACTTGTAAAACCCATAAGGTCCAAAAAAAAATGCTTTGCCAGTAGAGACTTGAGGCAAGTCAAGTGGGGTGTGGATTCAAGTCCTCAAATCAAAGTCACAGTACGATTTGAGATGAAGTATTGGTAAAATTGGGATTTGGCTAAAAATCCACGACTGTTATAGATTTTTTCATTCATTTATCAGTAATTAAGTTGTGTAAAAGTTTGAAACAATTTTGAAATCAAACGCTGTGATTTCTAGTCATCATATAATTATTTTGTAGCCTTGTAGGTGGAATTAGTTCCGATGAAAGTTATACCTGTACAGTGTTCTTAAATTGTTACCGGGGTTGCGTTTCTGCGGTCTTCCTTCTTGACCACCCCAAATAATAACTCCAGAATGACAATAATGTCTTAGAATGATAACATAGCACGTCATGTACACATAGTCAATAAACTTGTTATTTTGAATTTTTGTTTGAAGTATCCATCTACCCAATATCATCCTATAAATTCCATAAATGAAAAATTACTGACCATCACGATTTCTAAAATAGTGATGGTCATTGGTGGTGGAATTATACCTTGTTGTACAAGAACTAGAAGTCTTCTATGGAAAAAATCATTGGTAATTTTAAATCTTCAATTTTTCACTATACATATATATGAACAAAACAAACGAATACTAGTTTCATAAAATAACAATACATTTTTGGATGAGTGTAAGAGAAGACTAAATTACACCATCCTTGAAAAAACAAAATCATGCTCTAGTTTTGGGGCAAAATAGGTTGGACCACTTGACACGAAAATTATATATATTACTAATCACACATCCTCACATAAATTGGACCAGCTGCACTGAAGAAAACAATTTGAAACGTTTTGTAGATCGATCAGCATCAGCAAGTACAATCAGAGCAGCAGACTCTGATTGCTCTGCCAATCAAGCCAAGTGAGCCAGTGAGTGAGTGACTAGACTTATTGTTTCACAGCCGAGGTGTTAAGATTTCGAGTACATTACATACAAATGTATCGATCATCTATACAACGCATAATAAAATTTAATTTCATATTATAAAAAAATTTAGAAATAAACATCAATCGTGTACAAACATATCATTTTATTTTTATAAATACGGAATTCAAAAAAAATGAAAATACAGGAACTAAAAATGATAAATGATGATTTTTATTACAAGACTTTAACACCAGATCACAGATAAAAGAAACCCTTCTTTATCTGTGATGATGGTCTGAAAAAACTTCATATGAGAATCTTTGTTTGCAAATTAACAGCTGACTACTAAACCATCGAAACACATATTATGAAAGATCCAACAATAATCGGTCATTTAATTACTAGTACCGGGATGAGTCATTCATCTTTTTCTCAGTTGCCATAGTTGTTTGTGTTTGTTCAGTACGTAATTCAAACATGGACTAGTGCGTTGTATTATAAGTCCATGATTCAAGTGAGTATTCAACTACTTATTCATTCGTCTTCATTTATTCGTGACTTATCAGTCATTATTTTATCATCTTGATAACTAAAAACTAGTCATGTAGAGAGGAAGTCTCAGGTTTACGAAGGTTAGGGAGGCGGTCAAACAGTCGTGTCCAAGGATAGGGAATATACCACCGTGCATTTATGCACAATTGTGAGTGTTGGTTATAATAACTTGGGAGTGGAAAGACTTACATTTAATATAGGAAGAGAACATTTGAGCTGGTTCGGGCACATGAAAAGAATGAGCATGGACAAGATTCCGAGACGAGAATTTGAAAAAACAGGTAGTATGAAGAGAAGAGTAGAAAGACGGCTAATGAAGTGGTGTGCAGTGATTAAAGAGGACGTGCAAGAGAGGGTATGGGCATGAGAGGAAGTGATCAGTGACAGACAGTTAGAGAAGAGAGAAATGTGGAGGAAGCTGGTGGTAACGAAGGAGGAAGATGAAACGCCAGGCGTGGCTAGCTGGTTGATAAAAGCTAGCCCTAGTAATGGTGTGACATCACCCTCTGACCCAATTGTTTGGAAATAGAGTTCGATTATTATTATTATCAACTTCGGTTTCAAGCGCATTCCACATGACCAGCGTGCGTTCCATTCAGCGCTGTGCCAGGTCAGTTCAATTAAGTCGATAAGTATACGCCATCGCCAGCTTCCTCGTAAAGAAGTACATTTTATTTCATAATTGAGCATAGGTAAAGCAATCCGAATAGAATTCTACCTCCATTGTGGCTCGGTCAGTCAAGTCATTGCCTTGGAAACTGAAGTCAATTCGGAAAAGGGGAGTCCTAGACAAGGAAGTAGTTATTGTCCACTTTTGTCCTATCGTCCACTCACTCATTGTTTATTGTTCGCTCAACGATCTACCAAATGGCAACTGCTGAAGGTTATTTGATTGAGTAGATGGTATAGATGAATGATTTGATGAATGAATGATAACCCACAACCGA
This sequence comes from Brachyptera risi, assembly GCA_964007535.1. NCBI lineage: Eukaryota > Metazoa > Arthropoda > Insecta > Plecoptera > Taeniopterygidae > Brachyptera > Brachyptera risi. The sequence goes on along the minus strand of OZ023334.1, from coordinate 28,146,359 downwards.
CTCTACATTTCTGCATGTCAAGCCCAACAAGGAAAGAACGGACATATACCCTGTGAATATAGGTATAAAGGCATACAACAAGCTACCACAGAGAATAAAACTGAATGAAAATATTAACATCTATAAGACTGAAGTAACCGAATTTCTACTGGAAAACAGTTTTTATAATATTGACAAATTTACACAGGAAAAATGGAACTGATTATTGTGTAATGCTACTTATTGTGCACCTCTGAAATTCTATGGATTTTTTTTTTCTATTACTTTTAAGCATGCCCTAAGCTAACATGAAGATATTCTTTGTGAAATTTTTGTAAAATTTTGTAAAAAATTCAGGCTCAACAACAAATTCATGTATAGCATAGTTTTACTCACCCTTCGAGGATCCCTACAAATGTTACGACATCATCTTTATAGTCTTCAGCTTTGATTTCCAATTTTGTTTTCATTGCATACTATTTTTCTTTTTTTCCCCTTTTTAATTTTTGTATGATTTCGTTATCATTTAATTATTTCTTTTTTCTACATTTTCTTACTCAAACCTAGTCAAATTATATTCATGTTGTTATTCTCTAAAATGTTGTTATTGATAATTTGTTTTATATTTTAATTGATTGATTTTTATCCTGTGTTTTTGCAATCTTTTAATGTAAGACAGAGTCTGAATAAAGATACATATATATATATATATATATATATATATATATATATACAATTCTTATTTTTTCCTTTTGCATCTTTCAAAACCTTCATGTAAGTTTTGTTTCATAACCTCTACATATGTATACTGGTGAAATGGAAGGCAAATAAAAACTAAACTAAACTAAACTTTCTAAAGCGGTGTCGCTTTAGAAAGTGAAATCACACTGGCAACTCACTCATTGCGTAGCCTACCCCCAAATATCCGCAGTTTGGTAGGGTCGTTAGGTGAACAATAATAATCACCAGAAGAATTCTAAATCTATAAATTGCAACTTGTACGTACTAGGATATAATCAAGGTGAAGATTTAAGAATAATTATTAAAAGGGTTAAATATCAAATTTTGTGTCCCTCTAAAAATATTTCCGACAATTATCAGAATATGGTATTAAAACACATGGCGCTTAAAATTTTTAGTCAATTGGGAGTTAGCATGTTCGTCAAGTTACCATGTATACCAACTCGCAAAGTTGATGCCAAACTAAGGCCCAGTTTGCGAATTGGTAGTTAGTGGATTAGTTAGCATTAGTTAGCGGATCAACTTGTTAATTGTTATCACCCTTAGTTAAGAACTTTTCGTGCTCCAACTGATTTATTTATTCATATTGGGTTTCAACGATGCATTATACTAATGACTACGATCTTTTGGCGTCGTGAATGATATACGTGATTATTTGATAATTAGATGAAAGGTCATTTCATTGTTGTTTTTTTTATAGTGGGAATGAGTCGGTCATGGCCTGTTGTTAAAGTACCATCACAGTTCGACCTGAACGACCGAGGGTAACCACGCAAAAACTACCTGTCAGGATGTCGAACATGCCGAGAATTGAACCCCGTTCTCTTGAATGACGGTTCAGTGTGATAGATACTCGACCACTCGTCTCAGTGCCTCAACTAATAGTTATCTGATTAGGACTTGAATAATATTCGTAAAACTTGCTCTAACTAAATTACTGATATTGTAATTGGGTAACACACTTTGGGAAACAATCAAATTGTTGTCCATGGAAAACAAATTTGATTGTTTTCGAAATTGAAAAGTGCACTTATTACATAACTATAGCATAATCATATTTTAACCATGGTATGGTTAATATAATATAAATCAATGCCATGACATAGTCAAGCAGCCAGCTCAAGTCAATGAAGAAACTGAAGTCAGCTAATTCGAGCATGGGTTCGAGTCCCGCATAAACGCATGGGCTTTGGTAAACGTCCGTTCGTGGTAAACGTTTTTTGGTGAACTATTGAGCTTGGACGAGAGTCAAGTTCAACAGGGTATTCTTACCCCGCTAATTTCTCCACCCCCACCCACCCCCACCCACTCTCCCCCATCACTCCGTCGTTTAATGCTTATCCGCACATTCGTATATTATACCTGCAAATAACCCAGCAGATGTGGGATCGTTGAGCAGAATTTTAAGAAATCAATACTACGCAATGGTTTTAATTTGTCTGTTGAATTTATCATTTGTCAATGTCTACCCGCACACAAAGTATTCACACATTTGAATGTTTTATATTATTTTGTATTACATATTTTCGTATGATGTTTCCATTTGTGAATAAAATGCATATCAATTTGAAAAAGATTGGAATTAATCGCTTCAAAAAGTTGATTTCAGATAATTATAAAACTACTATGAACAAATTATTATTAAAACCCATTCCGAAATATATCCGTTTTTCATCTGACAGGAAAGTGACAGATGATTTTGAGCGACTATGGCAGCAATCAGCTGGACCGAACAGTCGCCTGTGATTGGCTGATTGTGCGCAGGCACGCGCTGGGATTGGTACAGGCGTACATGATGGTAGCACACCGTAGCTTGGTCTCACTGCTGGCGTGACTGCCCTTATGGAAACAACTGGAGTAACAACAACAACAACAGGGTGAGTTGTCACGAGATGTAGCACGTTATTGTGTGCTTGAGGAATGGCTGGTGGTGTGAGGGGTGTGAAGTGATTTGGTTTTATAGTGATATGTGATTTAATTGCTGTGGTTTCACTGCTATCTATCATTAATGACAATTATGTCTTCATTTGGATCATTCATTCACAAATCATATCAATCATCGATTAAATTAAAGAATAAATATCTATTATATATTTATATATATATAAATAAATAAATATATATATATATAATATATATATATATATATATATATATATTATATATATATATATATATATATATATATATATGTATATATATATATATATATATATATATATATATATATATATATATACGTATATATATATATATATATATATATATATATATATGTATATATATTATATATATATATATATATATATATAATATATATAATATATATATATATATATATATATATATATATATATATATATGTATATATATATATATATATTATATATATATATATATATATATATATTATATATATATATATATATACATATATATATATATATATATATAGTATATATATATATATATATATATATATATATACATATATTATATATATATATATATATATATATATATATATATATATATATATATATATATATATATATGTATATATATATATATATATATATATATATATATATATATATATATATATATGTATATATATATATATATATATATATATATATATATATATATATATATATATATATATATATATTAATATATACGTATATATATATATATATATATATATATATATATATATATATATATTATATGTATATATATATATATATATATATATATATATATATATATATATATATATATATATATATATGTATATATATATATATATATATATATATATATATATATATATATACATATATATATATATATATATATATATATATATATATATATATATATATATATATATATATATACATATATA